>CANSNZ010000988.1:3210000-4410000 GCA_947646795.1 Beta lomatogona
ATGTCGTCTTACTTCAACTTTGCTGTCGTCGCATTTTTTGTGCTCACTGCATCAGGTTTGTTTCTCAAAAATAAGTTTTTCATGTTAAAGATAATACTTCTATTAACAAGAGTACTGTCTTGAAGGCTGACCGCTGAAGCACTGGCTTCTTTTATTTTCACGCAATTTTTTTATTTATTATATATATAAATGATTGATATAAATAATCTGAATCAGCCACTAGTCCACTCGAATAGTACTACGTTTTTTTGGAATAATCTCACTTTTTGGGAAATTCCTCAAAATAATATGAAATGTTATTATTTTTGCTATATTATACTTCCTCCATTTGTGTCAAATGACTAACTTATCTAAAAGTTTAAGCGGATAGTTGAAATCTCATAAATAGTTTTATATTTTGTGAATTCAATTAAGTTGTATCATAAGGACACGTTTGCCAACAAATAATTATAAACACTAATAGAGAAAATATAGAGAATACTATCAAGATAATATTTCTCTATCAAACATTAATATCTTTAATTATATATAGCTTAATACTATAAAAAGTGGATATTTTGTTAATATAGTGAGATATATATAAGATCTAACAAAATCTGACTATCGGATTATATTTTTCCTTACCTATGAATAATACAAATAGATTAAAATAAAATACTATATGTAAATAGTGTTAAAAATCATATTAAAAAAACAATGAAATACTTCTATAACATTTGCAAGAAGGCTTCTTTTCCCTAAAGCCAAGAAGGCTTAGCAAAGATTGATAGTTAAAACCTTAAATTATTTTGGGAAGGTTCCAATAACATTGGGGTTATTTATTCAACATCAGGGATAATTTTGAAAATGTTTGATGAAAGTGAGGATTATATATATGTCAGTTTGTGATGAAAAAAAATTCCACTAAAAACTCTATAATTTACAGTTTTGGAAAATATCTTTGAAATTTATCATGTATTCCTTCTGATTTTTTTATTTGCTACATTTCTATTTGGGGAATTGGGAAATCAAATTATCAAGTAAAAATATAGTGATATGTAGGGTCTGTTCTGTTCAACTTATTTTGTCTTATTTTATATTATCTTATCTTATCTTATCTTATCTTATAAGATCTTATAAAATCTTATCTGATCTTATCTTATCTTATCTTATCTGATCTTATCTTATCTTATCTTATAAGATAGTTTATTGTGTGTGTCTAACATCTTATTTATCTTATCTTATCTGATCTTATCTTATCTTATCTTATTTTATTTTATCTTATCTTATCTAATCTTATCTGATCTTATCTTATCTTATATAAGTTAAAATAAGTTGAACAGAACAGACTCGTAGTCTTATTAGATTCGTCTCGATGTGTAGATTCATAATATCAAATTATAATATATTAAGGGTTAAAAAAACGTCTTATAAATCGTGCAAAAATAATGTAACTAGTAAAAAAACAACAGATAGAGTAGTATACTAATATTTGACAAAAACCAAATAAATTTTTATGGAAGCATTACAGTAGTATTAGTCATATAGATAATTTTTTTAAGGTTGAGGTGGTGGAGTAGTGGCATCGCTTCCCACCTCATGGGATACATTTGAGGATTTTCCCTTATCCCCCATCAAGTGAATCCCCTTTATCTTACCAAAAAAAATTATATAGATAATTCTTTTATTATATGTTTATATTTAACTTCTTTCCTTCCTATTTTGTTTACTACTAATATGTCTTAACAACTTTATTAGCTCATCACGTTTTACAAGATTGAATGATATAAACAATTAGACAAAAAATTTAACAGGACATAATATTCAGGGAAAATTACATTCAATAACATAAATTATGGCCCAACTACAATCATTGACACGAACTTGACGCGCTGACATAGGTAACGATTTGATCTTAGATAGTTATCACTTTATTTTTTTACAGCTATGGCAATGCCTGATGCAAAAATTCAACCCGTCACAAGGAGAGAAAAAGTGGGTGAAGGACTGCTGCAGGCAGAAATAAAAGCATTGATAGAACTTAAACAAGTTGAGAAGGCTGTGATTTCAGACTTAAGGCAAAAAATGATGGGAGCAGATGATCACTGTGCTCCATCAGGCACCATTTGTTCGCCTGAAGTACCTCAAGAGTGTTGCTCCGGCTCATGTGTTGGACATCCTATTCTTAGGATTTTTGTTTGCGCAGAATCAGCTAAATAAGCTCCTTAATATGGAGTCATCAATCATACACCTTACTAAATAATGTGTATGAATATCTGTATTATGAAGGATATAGATGGTCTCTTAAGTTTCTATTCTTGGATAGAGAGATGAAGTTGGATTTGCATATTCAACTTCTCTTCAGCCAAGAATCTCTATGTTTTATGTTCTATCAATAATCAGAGACATCATCCCTTCTTGTAATATATTTTGTTTTATGTTTTGATCAATTAGATGCTTATTAGGTCAGATCATACTCCAATCTTGCCTCATTTTACCCACGCGTGTAGGCAATAAAACACACCTAAATATCTAATACCAAAAATTTCATAATCGATTTGATAAATGTGTTTCAATGAACAATTTCAGTGATACTTAAAAGTGTTTTATCGGTACCAATATGTTTAAATTATATATTGTTGCCAACTTTTTAGAAATAAATTTCTAAATTTTTTCAATTGGTACTTAATAGTGATATTATCAACTATTCTCATAAACAAGATCGTTTGGGGTATTTTTCTTACCCGTACCTATCCGAACTGAATTTATTAGACTTGATTGGACTTGATCGGTCCTGGTTTTACCTTATGTTTACACCTGATTAAAGTTAAACCTTATTTTTTAGGTGGAGAGAACACCCCAGAAAAACCTCCGTCCCAGAATAGTCTGAACACTTCCTATTATGTTTGTCCCAAATTAGTTTGAACACTTCCATTCTTGGCATGGTCCTACCATTAATATATTATTTCTTTTACACATCTTTGGCCCACACTCTACCTTTTATCAATAAAAAGTTACCCAACTTTCTCTATTCTATAATAAAAAAAACCCTACCAACTCCTATCACATCTACTTTTTAAATAAAATAACATTTGATAATCACACCACAACTTATCACCTTAAACTACGTGTCCCAACAAGTGTTCAGATCTTTCTGGGACGGAGGGAGTAGTATACTACTCCATGCGATTCCTTATAATCTATACTAGTCTTTTTGGTATGATTTTTTTTAAACTACACATTGTTGTTTTTCCTACTTTTGGTAACATGTTTCATCTACTTTCTCTTCTTTTCCCATCCATGTCATCCATTTTTTAATATTTTAACCCACTTTTCGGTTTCTCTCGTATTTTTGTATTTTTGCGCTTGGTTCTCCTCCAAAATGAAGTGAGTTAACCGAAAAAAAAGAGCGAATATTCAATTTCTTTTTGCATTGTATTGTATTTTTTAGTATGAAATGCAAATGGAGGATCGTTCAGACGTTCAACACCAATCTGAAGAGTATTACTAGAGCTGGCAAAACAGACCCTCGTTAAACTTACCAAAGACTTGGTGTTTACCCAAAAGTAAACACAAAAAATAGAACCGAACCCGAAATAACTTGAAGGCGGGTAGACTCGAACATGACTCGTACTCGAAGATAACCCGACCGTAAGTGACCCAAAAACTAGCTAGGACCCCAACCCAGCTCCCTTTGTTGCCTCTCATCAACTCCCACGAAGCTTAAAAAAACGACCAATTGTCTCTATTTGTGTCTAAGTGTTGGTGTCTTAATGTATATAATATATACTCCCTCCGTCTTTTTTTAGTTGCTACATTTTACCATTCTCGGGTATCTCAATTTACTTGCTACATTTGCTAAATATTTCTACTTTTAGTATGTGGTACCCACATATTATTTACTTTTATGCCCTTATTTTTGTCTTCATTACACTAAAAGACATTATTTTATGCTTTATTGCTCTACTTTTTAATTGTCCCCACATGTTTCCTTGGCAATTGTGCAAAAGTAAATGTAGCAACTAAAAAAAGACGGAGGGAGTATAAGTCGGTACACTATTATTATCAAAGTGTTGTTGTCCTAGTAATTTTGTGTCCAAGTGTTAGTATTCCTAAATGACGAGAATTAATGTGATAAGTAAATTGTAGATTACAAATATGGAAAAATGACGGTTAAGATTGATATTTAAACTGAATTATTAATGGGCACTCCCACCCATTTTTGTGAACAAAAAAGTTAATTCATCTGTTGTTATTTATTTGCTATTGATAAAAAGCGTATATTTTTTAAGAAAATAACCCGCCTTTTTAGACCCAAAGACGGTTCGCGTTCTGTTAACAACCCCCTCTCTGGAAACTTCTAAACGGTTTCAGGAAGGAAACATGATTTTCATCCATAACGGCTCAATGCTGAACAAGCGGGATATCCCTGTACCAGGAATACCGGCTTGGGGGCTAGTTGTATGGGATCTGTATAACTTCCCTACCGGTCCAGTTAGATCGCCATTGACCGTCATGGTCATCTCAGTCAAAGAAATCCTATTTTACGGGTATGTGTCAAGCCATATGCTGGTTAACTGAGATTACCTTTCCGGTACCCATCATATGGGCCATTGCCAAATGGGCCTAGATTGATCTAGTACTTACTTAATACGCCTATGGGCTTAAAGATAAGTATCAGAAGAGGATAGAAACATATTCAACTAATAGGAGTAGAGTCCTACCTGGCTAAGGACACTGCCGACTCCTATAAATACCCCCATGATCTGAGTCATAAGGTACGTTCACATATACTAATATAAAATACTTGAGACATCCCGTCTTAATCCGTTATCGACTTAGGCATCGGAGGGGCGTTCCTCGGATCAACCCCGAGGTTAGTTTACGTGTTCTCGTCTTGCAGGACATTAAATCGGCTTACCAGCAGAGGAGATATCGGTTCTGTAACAACCCATAATTTTGCTCCTAGTTTTTCGCAAGAATTTTCTCTAAAACTATTATTTTCTCTAAATTAATTATTTTTATTTTATAATTTTGGGAGCCGAATTATTATTTTTTTATTTTTATGGCGTGTTAATGTGTTTATTTCATTTATATTTATAATATAATTTATTAGAATTATTTTTATTATTAAGTATTTTCGACGTTTAGGCGCGATTTAGGAATTAACCGTTTTATCGCGTAATGGGCTTTCGGAGCATGGATCGTTGTTGAATTTGGGCCGAAAGTTTTGTGTGGGTGTTGGGCTTGGGGCAGCCGGCCAAGTGAAGTATTAGGAGAGCCTTCTCCTTTTCTTTTCTCTTTTGTTTTCCTTAAGACTCTTTGATGCCTTATAACCCCCATAACCCCCCTTAATGATTTCTTTAATTAAACCTCATCAAACCTCTTAATTCACTTCAAATTCTGATTAGAAAATCAGAATCCTTTGGCTGCCATTCTCCATATTTTCGTCCATCATCATCATCATCATCATCATCACCATTTTCATTCTCTCAAATTTTCTTCATTTCTTCTCTTTGATAATTGTTCGTGAATTGTTTTTGTGGCTTTTTCCTTATACTTGGTGCTTGGAATTTGAAGAAGAAGAGGGTCACACGCCTACTGTGGGGATTTCCAGAAGTTTTCAGCTCGCCTCCGACGATCCAGGTAACTAGTTGTTATCCTAGAATCATAGTGATTAGAGTAGTATTCGGTATTAGATTAATACGTTAGGAATTATCTAAAATACTTTTTTGAATGAGATTTTTGATGAAATATGACATGAACATACGTGACACATGCTATGTGAATACTGTGTAGAGAAAAATAATTTTCGCATGATATTTAATATTTATTTGATTTAATTAGTAATTTGTGCGTTTTTGGCTAAATTTCATAATAATTCTTGAACGACTGTTAAAACTGATGAAATCATTTTTCTTATATCATGTTACATGCGTATAATTTATTCCATGCCTTAGAATAATTTTTATCTACTGTTTACTGTTTTAATTAATTGATATATCTGTTTTGTAAATTCTGTTCAGTCAGTATATAATTCATGAAAATTATTTATAATATCAGAAAAATTAATTTATTTGAATAATATGTATTTCCGTGAGTTTTTACATGTTATGTGAATTTTTGGTAATTTTTGGGCTTCTGTTTATATTTTTAATCATTATAATGGCTTATTTGAGGAATCTGTAGATTAACTGTTAAAAATACTTTTCTTGTCCGAAAATTATAAATAAAAATTGTACCATGTCATTAGAGCTATTAGGGTTATATGATAATTTTTGTGTGATTTTACTGCTCGAATTTGTTAGTTTCATAATTGATATGGTGTTTTTGTGATGAAATTGAGGACACACTATTAAATTGTTTGAGGGCTTGTAAATCAGATATAATTTATAATTTAATATATTCTGGGTTGCTGATTTCCAGTAGTATACAGTATGCATCATTTGGGTAACCACATGTTTAGGTTTGATTTATGAAATAAAATGATTTAATTGTTATTACTCTTTTAATGAATATGATTTAGAGTTAATTGGTGATGTATTTGTGATTGAGTGTGGTTGCTGTAAAAACCAGTATATTGTCATTGTTGATGTTTGGGAATGTTCAAGTGTTATTGTGAGAGTTATTTGTTGATTATTGTATAAGTGATTTATTTTGAGAACTGTGGGTATAAGGCCGGGTGGCATCCCCTTTTTGATGAATGATACTTAGTTTGTATGCATGATTGTATTTTGAGATAAGAATATCCGGTGGGATAGATGTAGTCCCCGGTTAAGAACATGCCAACCACCTGGTTTGCGAACTAGGGGTACACTTGGGTTAATTGTTGTCGTCCGAGAGTCAGGGAGTTCTGCGTGTTCTACCCTGCATCGGGGGTTTGGCCATTCTTAGACACAGGCAGTGGGGAACGTAAGCCATAGACTGACCTGTAGATTGCGATCTGACAAACCTTAGGAATTGATTTGCGAATCACTGGCGTTCGGTTTCTGACTCAGTAACTTGTTGTATTCTTGATTATTATTTTTTGTATTCCAGAATTTATTCACTCTTTATATCTTGTTTACTTATTGATGATAATCACTTGTTTTACCTACGAGCTTTATGATTTCTATGTGCATGCTATTGATGTAATGATTGCATGATTTTCCTTTCTTAATAATCTACTTTTGAATCGTGCTTTGATTGCTATTGTTCTGGGAGAACTGCTAGTTACTCCCCACTGACTGTGGAAATATTTAATATATTCTTGCAGATGGAAATGACTGCTAGGCTTGTGAGTGCTCGGGCTAGCAGAGTGAGAGTTTGTAGTGAAAGAAGCTCCTAGTACTGTTTTTGGTAGATGAACTCTATATAGGCCATGTAGAGACTTACTTTTGGATAGCTTTCAAGGACATTTAGTTTTATTTACTCCCTCTCGTCCCGTAATACTCTTTACACTTTCCTTTTTCATCTCGTCCCGAATCACTCTTTACACTTCTATTTTTGGATATGACCCACTATTTTTTTTAATCCTTCTCCCTTTTAACTATTGGCCCACATTCTTTCTCCTCCAAATAAAATAATAACACTCCTACTACCAACCAACTCTAACCATGGCCCACATTCTCTCTCCTTAAAATAAAATAATACTACTTTTACTAGCTACTAACTCCTATCACATGTACTTTTCAATAAAATAACAATTGATAACCAAACAACAACTTATCATCTAAAACTATGTGCCTTGATAAGTGTCAAGAGTATTCTGGGACGGAGGGAGTAAGTTTTATCGGGAGACTTGCATGTCTCATAGTTTTTGGGATTGATAATGATACAATTTGGGATATTTCTTTTATTTTAGAACTATGATGTTTACTCGGATATAAATTTTCTTTTGAAGCTATGAAACTTTGAGTTTGAGTAATTATCTTTATTTATTGTTTTAGAGTAGCATAACCGTCCCGACGTTATTTCCGCTAACGTCATTTTAGTATTTCTTGATTAGATATTGTTTAGTATCTTAGTAGTAGAAGGACGGGGTGTTATAGGTTCACTCCCTACCATTTATTCCATACCGGAACAATTGGCGCTAGAAGGAGGGGGAACTATACTTTGGTCTTAAGCCGCAATCGATCCAGCCCATTTACTCGCCTAATGGATCCTAAGCAGACTTTCGGGATGCCGGAAACTGATGAGAACAATGCTATTGGGGAGGATGCACCTTCCGGGTTCAAGACACCACAGCCAGTGGTGGAATACTCCAAGCCCACTGCTGGGATAGAGAAAGGGACCACTGATGCTCCACCCCCCAATATGTTCGAGGCGCTGCAACACCTGTTCAGCCCTGAGCAACTTAGAAGCGCCGCCGAGGTCTTCCAGGTCATGGCGAGCCAAGCACCGCCAGCGGGTCACGCTAGCAAGCGCCCCCCAACACGGCCACACAGCCCTGTCAGAAAAATGCGGTCCCTTATAAGTGGCCGACACGGCGAACCGAGCCGGCATGACCCAGAGCACGCCGAGCATTCGAAAACCCCCACCGAGCCGGTGGGAGATGGGTACGAGGATGAGCAGCAAGACACTGAAGTCCAACACTCATCCCAGCCATCTAGGAGGGACACTGAGTTTGCCCGTCGCAGAGCGCCGGTATCGCTACGAAACTCTCCCTTCTCAACCGCTATACTCCATGAGCCCATGGAGAAAATCAAGATGCCGACATGCAAATATGACGGTAAGACGGATCTTGAGGATCACATCTCCGCGTACGAGGGCACATGCTCGCTATACACCGACACCGATTCGTATGGTGTAAAGTGTTCCCCTCAACTTTGGCCGGCTTGGCACAGACCTGGTTTAAGAGCATTCCTCCGGCAACCGGTAGCTGATTTCCGGCAGCTCACAGCCATGTTTGTGACCCACTTCGTCAGCAATAACCGGAGGGAACGAACAACCGGCGAGCTAATGTCTATCAAGCAGGGCGAGAAGGAAAGCCTGCGAGATTATATCGGCCGCTTTAACTCTGAGGCCGTCACCATACCCAGCCTACAGCAAGAGGTGGCGGTCCTAGCATTGAGGACCGGACTGAAAGAGGGAACTGCCTTTAGAAGCTACCTGGGCCGCAAAAAGCTAACCAATCTTATTGACGTCCTCAGGAAAGCAAATGAGTTCATAAGAGGAGAGGAGTTCGATAAGGCAACCACTTCAAAACGGTCTGAAGGAGACGGTAAAGAGAAGGAGAAGGAGAAAGAAAAAGACAAGTACCGGAAGGACAAGAAGTCCGATAACTCGGGAAGACGAGGGGAGGAAAGAAACTCGGTTAAGAAGGGCCAAGAAGGAAGGCAAGACCGGTATCATGACTATACCCCCTTAACAATGTCTAGGGACGAGATTTATGAACTGCACAAAACGGATGATAAGTGGCAGCGTCCTCGTAAGATGTACTTTAAGGGTCATGACAAGTCCAGGTGGTGCGATTTTGATAAATCATATTTATATATAGTATTAAGGTGCATTTAGGTTGCATTTTAGAGCATTTAGATTCATATTTAGGTTCATTATTGCATCATATTCTTAAGTTATGTTATTCTACTCCTATTCGGTATGTTTTCTTGTTTTTGATGAATTTCAGGTAATGAGAACGTATTTGGAGTATATTTAGCTGAGCTTGAGGATTAGGAGCACTTGGAAATAAGCTACGATGCATAAGGATAGTATGGATACGTCTTAGTACGAGTTTGAGCGAAAACGAAGCGGAAAATCATTAGAAGAAATGTGAAAAAGGAGTCATGTATACTCTTCTGCTTATAACTTTTGATGCACTTCTTAGAATCAAGAAATTCCAGTTGGGTTGGAAACTAGACTTGAAGGGCTTTCCAACGATAGGTCACACGCCCCAAATGGACTTCTGGTTCGAGAGATACAGCCTTCGCAAGTTGACGCAAAATCGCTGTTTTCCCGCCCGGTCGACCGGGCGGTTTCGCCCGGCCGGGCGAAATGAAATTTTCACGAGATGCAAGGCATGTTAGCCCGGTCAACCGGGCGAGAAAGGAGCCAAAATCGCTTGCGCGCCCGACCGGGCGGGCTCCGCCTGGTTGACCGGGCGGATTTCTTGTTCGTCGTAGTTCCTCAATCATCGTCGCCCGACGGGCGGGATCGCCTCGGCCAACCGGGCGGTTTCTCGAGACGGGTTTATTTGCCTTTTTTTAGCCGGTTTTGTAAAAACTATAAATAGGTCTTCTCTCTCTCCCCAAAGGAATCATCTCCTTTTCGACGTTATATTTTAGGTTTAGCTTTAGTTTCCTTCTTCCTTTTCTCTCTAGTTTTTCATGGCAAACCCTAGTTTTTATTTTCTTCATTAATTCATGAGTTTATAATTTTCATCTCTTTTCTTTCATTGATTTCTTTGATCATGCTTTTCTTCGTAGATTTAATTTTCTTTATTTATTTCATGATTGAGTAGTTTATATTCTAGGGTTTGGGAATCCATGTTTATATTCTATGACTCTTTAGTGATATTTATTAATGGTTTGATTAGTTATTGATATCTCTAATTGATTAGTGTTTTTATTGTTAATCTTGCAATCTGATCAATTGTCTGATTAAATATTGCTAATATCGAGTCATAGATCGAGAGATAGTACTCTTTAGAGGCTTACCTACAATTAGCAAATCTGATTATGTTGAGCGACCGTACTAGCATATGTTGATTTGAGAGCGTTAATGCCCGACCGTAGGATTAACATGTGCTCTAGATATCTGATTAATTGAATCATTGATGATATTTTGATAGATTATAGTTATGAACATGGTGAACCATTGCCCTAGATCCTTTTTAGCTAGATTTTTGTAGTTTGACTAGTTTAGAACTTCAATTCATTATTCCTGATCTTGTTTAGTTTCTCCATGCATTAGAAGCTAGATTAAAACAACCATCTCTCTCGTGGATTCGACCCTACTTACCCTACTACATTGTTAGAAGGTTTTGCAGAATTATTTTTGACGTGTGTACGACAACCTATCGATTTCCACCGGGATCATGGTCATGTCACCGACGATTGCAAGGATTTGAGAGATGGGATAGAAGACCTGATACAAAGAGGATACTTCAAGCAATATCAGGCCCGAGCTGACCGGGAAAGGTCGCCAAGAGAAAGGTCACCTAGAAGGGGTGACGACAGCAAGAAGCCTGTCAAGGAAAGGATCACTGAGATATATGTCATCTCAGGTGGACCAGTCCATGGGGGAAGTATTCATGGTGCCAAAGCCAGCCTGAAGGAGGTAAGGCATCAAGTGAACTATAACAACACAAGTAAGTGGCCGGCACCTCCTACCATGCCATTTGTGTCATTCACAGCAGAGGACGCCAAGGGGATCATCTACCCACATGACGACCCGCTGGTAATCTCCCTCCAGATTTCCACAGCGATGGTCCACCGAATCCTGGTGGATGGTGGCAGCTCCGCCAACATTCTATTTATGCCCACGTTTGAAAAGATGGGCCACGTCTGAAGCCGGTCTCTTATCCGGTAATTGGTTTCATGGGGGCTTCTGTCGTCCCCGAGGCCACTATAAAACTACCGGTCAAACTGTGAGAGGGATCCCAGTCCAGAGACCTCTTGGTGGAATTCCTAGTAGTGGATGTGCCGGCCGCATATAACGCCATCATAGGGCGACCATTGATTCACGACGCTCAGGCTGTGGTGTCCACCTACCACCTAACGATGATTTATACATCGAATCTCGGCAGGTCGGAGAGACAGAAGGGGAATCAAGAGTCAGCCAGATCATGTTACCTGACGGCTCTTAAAATTTCCAACCACAAGAGACCAGCCGAGTCCCCGCCGTCGGAGAGAAAGAGGCGGCGGGCGGAGAATAAAGCAAATAAAGATTTGTCTATGGAGAACTTCGAGGGAAGGCCGGTAGATCTATCGAGACCCAGCCCTGAAGGAGAGACTAAGGAAGTCAGTCTCGAACAAGATAGGCCGGAAAGCACAGTTAAGATTGGGTCCGATCTGGCCGATAAAATCAAAGTCAATCTGATCAGTCTGCTGAGAAGCAATGCAGATGTCTTCGAGTTCTCCGCAGACGAAATGCCGGGAATCGACCCCGCATTCATGGTACACCGGCTGGATGTCAGCGAAGATGTAAGGCCGGTAAAGCAAAAGAAGCGCAACTTCTCAGCCGAGAAGAATGCGGCCATCAAGGAGCAGGTCGATAAGTTGCTAGCGGCCGACTTCATTGAGCCATGCGACTATCCGGAATGGCTGGCGAACATGGTGATGGTGAAAAAAGCCAATGGATCCTGGCGGATGTGTGTGGATTTTACCGACCTCAACAAAGCCTGCCCAAAAGACTGCTACCCGTTGCCTAGGATCGACCAGCTGGTTGACTCTACTAGCGGCCATGCGCTGCTAAGCTTCATGGATGCCTTCTCTGGGTACCATCAGATCAGCCTCCTGGAGACGGATAGGAACAAGACAGCTTTCATAACAGAAGCCGGAGTATATGCATACAAGGCCATGCCGTTCGGCCTAAAGAATGCAGGAGCTACCTACCAGAAGCTGATGGACAAGATATTCGCGCATCAGAAAGGCCGGAACGTCGAAGTCTACGTCGACGATAGTATCGTTAAAAGCTTGACTGAAGAGGCACACATCACGGACCTCGAGGAAACATTCGCAACTCTGCGAAAATACCAGATGAAACTTAACCCTAAGAAGTGCGTATTTGGAGTAAGATCTGGTAAATTTCTTGGCTTTATGGTCAGTGAAAGGGGAATAGATGCCAATCCTGATAAGATCAAGGCAATAAGTGACCTACCGGAGCCCAAGAGCATTCGCGACATCCAGAAGCTGACCGGCAAGATGGCGGCATTAACGAGATTTGTCTCTAAATCGGCTGAAAAAGCACTGCCGTTCTTCAAAGTTCTGAGAGGAAACAAGAAGTTCGAATGGGGGATGAACAGAGGCAAGCCTTTGAGGCCGTTAAAGAGCATTTCAAGCGACTACCGACTATTACCCGGCCCGAGATGGGGGATAGGCTGCAATTATACGTCTCGGTGTCGGGTAAAACGGTAGCGGCAGTACTACTGGTAGAAAAGGATAAGCAGCAACATCATATCTACTTTGTTAGCCATGTCTTGGTTGGGGCAGAGCAGAGGTACGAATTGCTGGAGAAAATGGCATACGCCGTGCTGATAGCGGCTAGAAAACTGCGACCATACTTTGATTCGCACACCATCCAAGTGCTCACAAATCAGCCGATAGAAAAGGCACTCCACAAGCTAGATACAACCGGCAGGTTGCTGAAATGGGCAATAGAATTGTCCGAGTTTGATATCGAATATCAGTCGCGAACAACTATCAAAGCACAAGCTTTGGCCGACTTCATAGTTGAGACCACATGCGATGAAGTTGAGGGACCAGCCGGCACCTGGCAAATATCTGTGGACGGCTCAGCGGCCCAAACAGGGGCAGGCGCCGGGGTGGTCATGACGTCTCCCGAAGGGGACACTTTCGAGTATGCCGTCCGCTTTGGGTTTAAAGCGTCCAACAATGAAGCAGAGTACGAAGCTGCAATAATGGGAATCAGTTTATGCATAGCGTCCGGAGCAAAGAAAATACGGATGGCAACGGATTCCCAGCTCATATCAAGCCAGACTGAGGGCACCTACGAAGCCAGGGAACCGGTAATGCAGAAGTACCTACAGAAGTTAAAGCAGATAACGGCTCCACTACAGAGCTTCGAGGTAGTACTAGTCCCCCCGCACAGAGAATATGGCAGCCGATGCTCTATCAAAGCTAGCAAGTTCAAGCACCTCAGATCTCCAGCGCAGCGTCATGGTGGAAATGCTGCCGGAGAGAAGCATAAAGACCGCCAAGGCAGAGGTAAACGACGTCACTCAGAAGAGAGAATGGTACGACGACATATTGGCGTACAAGATGACTGAAAGTTTGCCCGCCGATAAGATGGCGGCAAAAAAGCTGAAAAGAGAGGTTCTCTGGTTCTGTGTTTTCCAAGGGCAGCTGTACAAGAAAGGTCTTTCACTCCCACTCCTGAGATGCGTAACGGCCCACGAGGCCACAAAAATAATTGAAGAAATACACGAAGGGGTATGTGGAAACCATATCGGTGGAAAGAAGCTTGCACTAAAGGCCCTAAGGGCCGGCTTCTACTGGCCGACGATGTTGACGGATGCACAGGCATATGTAAAGAAATGCGACAAGTGCCAGAGGTTCGCACCGGTCATTCATCAGCCGGCAAACGATTTGCAGCCGATCCTGAATCCAATCCCTTTTGCTCAGTGGGGGATGGACATCATAGGACCATTCGCGCCAGCATCTGGAGGAAGGAAGTTCCTTATAGTCGGAATTGACTACTTCACAAAGTGGATTGAAGCCGAACCAACTGCAAAGATAACGGCAAATCAAGGTTAGGAAGTTCATCTTGCAAAACCTCATCACAAGGTTTGGAATTCCCATGGAATAGTCATGGACCATGGCGTCCAGGTTTGATTGTGGGCCGATAAAGAACTTCTTGAACCCGTACGGCATCAAGTTTGCATACTCATCTGTGTGCCATCCCCAGAGTAATGGCCAGGCCGAAGCCGCCAACAAACAAATTCTCAACGCCCTCAAAAAGAAGTTAGATGATTTGAAGGGTGCTTGGGCCGACATGGTGCAGTGCTATGGTCTAACAGGACCATCGAAAAGGAAGCAACAGGGGAGACCCCATTCAGGCTGGCATTCGGGGCTGAGGCGATGTTACCGGTTGAAGTCGGACTACCTAACTGGCGGATCCTAAACTACGATCCGGAATTGAACAACAAACTGCACCGGGAGGATCTCGACCTCTTGCCAGAAGTCAGAATTGCGGCAGAACTCAGGTCGGCAACATACAAAGACCGGATAAGCAAGGCCTACAACAAATGAGTACGAAGCCGGCCGATTGAGAAAGGAGACCTGGTGCTTAGGCGCACAGCGGCTACCGGAAAAGCTCACGCCGAAGGTAAACTGACGGCCAACTGGGAGGGACCGTATCTTGTGAAAGAGGAAATAGTCCCAGGTGCTTGCCGGTTGGAAGATATGTCCGGCAAGCAACTCAAGAACAGCTGGAATGCCAGTGTACTCAAGAAATATTTTGTTTAAACATGTTTCTTAGCCTAGATACATAACAATAATAACACGGCATTGTTGCCGATTTCAGAGTTTATTAGTTTGAACTAGTAATTGTCCATTTTCAATAAGATAAATTTCTATGAACTTATTGCATATTTGCATGTACAAATTATTCCTTTAATCCTGACTATTAAGGAATACTGGTAATCCAAAAGCAAAACCCCTTGACAGTCAACGACCTACGTGGATCTGCTGTCAAAAGGAGGGAAGAAGGAACAAGTTCCTGGCGGTCAATAGCCTTAGTGGATCTGCCGCCTTGAAAAACCGAGCACGCCGAAAGCTTGGGGATGGTCAATGACCCTCGAGGATCTGCCAACCCAAGGTATACACTGCTGGCAGGAGAATATCCTACCTCATAATCGGTTAATGACCCTAGTGGATCTGCCGGAATAAAATAGTAAGATAAGACTATTTGCCGGTCTATAAACCCTAGTGGATCTGTCAACCCAAGGTATACACTGGCGGGTAGAGAATATCCTTCCTCATAATCGGTCAATGACCCTAGTGGATCTGCCGGAATAAAATAGTAAGATAAGACTATTTGCCGGTCTATGAACCCTAGTGGATCTGCCGGAATAAAGGAAGTAAAGGAAAAACGTAAAAGGCAATACAATTGAATTGACCAACACAAGTGTTGGTAAAATATATTCCATTAATGTCAAAATATAATTTACATCCTAGCCTAACCTAGGAATGAAAAAAAGAAAGGAAGTTCAAAATATAGGTCGGCCACATACGGCCCGACCGGAACGATGATGGAAGGGGAAGACCTAAGCTAAGCGGCTTCGGAAGAGGGAGCCTTGCCATCTTCAAAGAACCGCTTCAGGCCTGGAACCATCGTGGCTCTTGTCAAGGATTACGAGATTATCCGCCGGATCATCCTTGGCACCCGGATCGGCTTGTTCCTTGGCAACCCGACCTGATATCGTCCCCGAGCCAACAAACCCGCATCCAACCCGAAATGTTAGTTATCCAAGGCGAACCCGACCCAAACATGACCCGACCCGTATGACCCATTTGCCACATTTAAGTATTACTAAAGGTGTGTTGGATACGACAAGGGCCACGGCATGCAGTGTAGGATGCTATCCAATCCGCCCTCGTAACAACAAAAGTCTTTAATATTTCTTCAAACTCCAAAGCCGCGTCGCGCAAAAAACAAGAATGGCCAGACCCATGTGAATCATATGACAATTAATTTAGCGAGCCAGGTCCCCACCTCTGCGTACCCTAACGGCCTAATCCTGGCTCACTTTTCTTTATGGAAAATTTCATCCCATAGGTTCTAATTATGGCCAGACACTTTAAAAGGAAAGGGGACTTATATTATGGGACGGAGGGAGTAAAAGTTTTAACTTTTGAATTGCTGGTGATCTCAACTTTTGAGAATCTCTCTTCAAACTGTTCTTTAAAATAGTAAAACCGTACACTAAATAAATCAATTCAGATATATGACACTTATCCGATAATTATTATTTATTGACTTGAACTTAATGGAAGAGCATAACGTGTCATAATCAACCAAATCAACACCTTAATGAAGTTGAAGGATAATTTTGGAAAGAAACCCACAAAATTAAGACACTGTTTTGCAATTAATTAAGTTGGAACTGATAATGTCAAATCTATACTGATATATTAAAAGGCGTTCTTAACCAAGGAACAGCGCCACGTGACGCTCTCCCTTATGGCGTTTTACTACACGTAATCCATATACAACAACAAAAATAGTAAATGCCTTGTATAGGATTTGATCCCGCGACTCCAAGTGTATACACTAAAGTCTTAACCACTAAACCAAATGATATTTGATTTTCTTATTTTAAAGTACAATATTAATGATCAAAACTATAAGTACCCGGGGCATAACCCGGGCCTATAAACTAGTTATATTTTAATAACCTGTTCACTTTTTTTTTTAGAAAGATAATAACCTGCTCACCTCATTACACATAGTCGAGCTTTTTTTTTTATTTGTAAATAATTATGGTCCATCTCCCACCTAGTGACTTTTGTTACAAATTAAAAATAATTAATCAACGCTCTATATTGGCCAATGTGCAAGAAATGATGCATTTAGGATAGAAATTTGCTATAGATAGGATCATCGGCATCAAGTAGAATAGTAGATGAGCAATCCAGATACATCTTGAATTAGGACATTCAGCTCATGGTGTGGGAACTTCTTAGCCCTATCAATCATAATCTTTAGGGCTTGAGCATCTATTTCAAGCTCAAGCCTATCAATGCCATACTCCTTTGCAATACGAAGGCCCTCGCTTATAGTAGTCAATTCAGCAGCATTCGGGCTAATTGCATGGAATTTGAGCGAGAATCCAATGTGCCAGGAACCATCAGGTCATCTAATAACACCTCCGCCTCCAGCATTATCTTTTGCTTTCCGACACCCATCAATGTTGAGTGTCAAATAACCCTGCATTGGGGGATTCCACCTAGGCTTAGGAACAACATCAGCCACCTGGTGTCTTCCCCTCTGTAAAACAGTGTTAGTGATAACATAATCAACCAACAGGCCAACCGCTTAGATACGCGTAGCATGAGATAGAAAGACCAAGAGAGTGTCGGTGAGAGAACCGCCCTCAAGGCACAAAAACCCTCCATCCCCGTGGATTCCGCCGAAGCTATCGGTCACCGGGTTACCAAGAGTCCTCCTCCCCTTCCTCCTCCCGACCCTTTACCCCCGAACCCATCTTTCACCCCTCCCACCCTCTTCACCCCCCTAACACCACGATTAACCTCCCCACCCATGCTTTTCTTGCAAAAACCTTTAGCCAAGCGCTAAATAATGGCGGCTCAAGACCTAAATCTTTTCTCCCTCCCATCTCGTACCCATCCTCTACCTCCCCCCGTCTCAAGATTATGAGATTTTTGTTCCAATATCTGAGGAAAAATATGCAAGCCTTAGTGAACCTTGGGTTTTTGCTATTACTCTCAAAGTTGTGGGTAAGTCCTTCCCTAAGGATTATCTAGCCATGGAAGTAAAGAAGCTCTGGAAGCTCTCAGCCACACCCAACCTTTTGGCGCTGGGCCGAGGCTTCTACACTCTTAAGTGTGGGTCCCTAGAAGAGAAAGCTAATATCTTAGCCAAGGGACCATGGATGATCCAAAAGTACCATTTATGGACCCAAGCGTGGGAACCGGGCTTTCGACCGTCAAAAAATTTACCAAAACTCAGAGCTGCTTGGGCTAGCTTACATGAATTGCCGGTGGAAATTTTTGAAGAAAAGATGTTGGAAACAATAGGCAGGGCCATGGGGAAACTCTTAAAAATTGAGAATACCACCATCAAAGGCGAAGGTCGACATTACGCCAATATGTGTCTTCTTGTCGAGGAAGGAAAGCAACCCCCAAAAGGGTTATGGCTTGGGAAATTTTTCCAACCCATTACTTTTCTTGAAGGTCCTTGGTTTTGTACTAAATGTGAAACGTTCGGGCATAATGTGAGGAGCCACGAGGTTCAACCTCCACCGAGCAGGCCGGAAAAATTTAAAGATGATGAACAGTACACAAGGGGGAAAAAGAAACAGGAAAATATCACCAAAAAACCTACATCTAAAAGTCAATACTTAGGGGCCCCAGGGATGTTCCCTAAAAAATGGACCCCAAAAAAATCTACTCTTGGGATTGAGGCGTTAACATCACTGCCAGGGGAAACTGCTATAGCCTCCAAAATCTACTCCCCTACTGGATCTCTCCACACTCCATCAACTCAAGTTCAGCAAAAAAACTTTTTTTCCATACTCCAAGATTTGGCTGACACAAATTCTGAAAATCCTTCTAATTCAGCCAATCCCATGGCGAAAAATGTTTCTAGGCCTTTGAACCCAGAAATTTCGGTAGTTTAAAAATCTCCTATACCCCTTCTCTCTCTCCTTCCTCTGCTTCCCACCCCAACATTTTCGACTTCTTCTCCCAACAAAAAAAATGGACCCTCTCCTCCCACATTTGTTTCTACACCAAAATCGACCTGTAATTCGGTCAGACCTAACCCCACCACCGGTTTCACCCCCATCATCGGAAAATTCACCAAACGCCTTTTCCACTCACTCTCCCCCTCACGTCAGCCGATTGGAGTGGAGGTTCCCATGCCTCTTTGTGAAACTGATGCTACCACTTCGCCCGGACCTCGACGCGAGAACAGTTTTTTATCTCCGACAAGAGGGGGAGATCCTGGACGAGTTGACCTTTGCGGAGGTCAAAGCCATCATTCTAAATCCAGCACGGATTGCGAACGAAAATCAGGGGCTCCTTATGTACCACCAAGGTCTCCTCGAGCCCGCTCATTTTCCACATATACAAGATGCTGCTCACCTCCCTCCATGTCTATGGATTTTTCTGAACTGGTTCCTAAAGAGAGAGGTAGGAGTAGAAGAAGAAGAGAGGGACATTCTGTTTCGGCTAAGCCCGTGGTTGGACCCTGCACCTTTCATCTCTCAACAGAGAACCCGAGTTCGGCTACGCTTCGAGGCCATGGAATGGACATCCTACAGCAACTCCAAGGCTCTAATGGAGATGGATATCCTTCCCATGCTAAAGCAAATGACTCTAACGCTGAATTGGGCCGTGGAAAGCGGCGCAAAACGCTTAAGATCCACAACTATGCGGGTCAAACCGCAAAGGCAGCGTTGGGTTTGTCCCATGACAGGGGAACAAGTCAATCCTTGGGGTGTAAATCAGTCGGGGGTCATTTAAGCACTCAGGCGAAAGCCCCACCTCCCGTACAATATGTCGGCTCTCTTTTGGAATGCGCGGGGCTTAGCGCGACCCACCTTCAAGCCTAACCTTCTTCATCTCATCACTCATAACCGTCCGGACATAATAGTCCTCGCTGAAACAAAAACCAGTCGGCTCCATACGGCTAACATTGTAGGGAGCCTCCCCTTTGACTCTTGGTACCTTGTTGATCCGATAGGTTACGCGGGTGGCATTTTGATCTTATGGAACTCGGCTCGAGTCAATATCCATGTGATCAATAAGAATGCCCAAGGAATTCATGTGGTGGTTGAGGTACCTTCTAAAAACCCCTTTTTTCTTTCCGCAATATATGCTAGTCCTAAGTTTAATTTGCGTAAGCATGTGTGGGATGATTTGTATGATGTGTCTCAAAGTATCAATATACCGTGGTTAGTATTAGGTGATTTCAATGAAGTTATGTATCAAAATGAGAAATGGGGCGAAAATCCAATTAATAACCGAAGAGCCTCTTTGTTTAAACAAACGGTCGACAATTGTAAGTTACTTGATCTTGGTTACAATGGTCCAAAATTCACTTGGACAAACAAAAGAAAGTCTAACCCTATCTATGAGCGTCTTGACCGGGGGTTTGGTAATGGGGAGTGGGTTCAAAGCTTCCCAAACTCGAACATTTGGCATTTATCCCGTATTTCGTCAGACCATGCCCCGATTCTATGCAGTTTCGATAACCATAATCCAGTTTCGGGTGAGAAACCCTTCCGTTTCGAACCTATGTGGATTCATGACCCTACCTTTGAAGATGTAGTGTTCAATGCATGGCACATTGCTGATCCTAGTATCAAGGGTAAGTTAGGTCACGTAGGGTCCGAGTTAGCTTTGTGGAATAAGAAAGTCTTTGGGAATGTTTACAAAAAAAAGAATCACTTGCATGCTAGACTTAAGGGGATCCAGAATTATTTGAGTTATAACCCGAACTCTTCATTTCACCTTGACCTAGAAGAATCCCTCCAAAAAGAGCTTATTGACGTTCTTCTTCAAGAGGAATGGTTATGGCTAGCAAAGAGTAGGTTAGAGTGGTCCACCCAATGAGATAGAAATACGTCGTTTTTTCATCGTAGTGTGCTCATTAAGAGATACCACAACAACATTAGATGCTTAAAAGATAATAGTGGAAATCAAGTCTCGGACCCCTTGGCCCTAAATCTCCTTATCCGAAATTTTTTTGTTGATCTATATACGTCGGGCAAGCTTATGTCTAATAGGAGGGAATTAATTCATGATCAGAACCTTGTAAGCATTTCTAGCCCCCCAAGTGATTTGGAAATAAAAAAAGCTCTTTTCGCCATGAAACCTTTAAAAGCACCTGGTCCTGATGGATTTCACCCTATTTTCTTTCAAAAAGAGTGGCATATTGTGGGGCCTGATATATGCGAGACTATCCGCGAGTGGTTTAGTAATGGTGATATTCCTTCGGACCTTGGGCATGCCCTCATTTGCTTACTTCCCAAACAACCTAATCCCGACAATGTCAAGCAACTGAGACCAATAAGTCTGTGCAATACCATGTATAAACTTGTGACTAAAGTTTTAGTTAATAGGATTAAACCTCTTATACCAAGTTGGATTTCCCAAAATCAAAATGGTTTCATTCAAGGGAGAGGTATGGAAATTAACTTAGTTGTAGCTTCCGAGGTTCTTCATGCAATGCAAAAAAAGAAAGGGAAGTTTGGGTGGTTTGTCCTTAAGGTCGACTTGGAGAAGGCTTATGATCGCCTAGAATGGGATTTCATTAGGGAGTGCCTCGCTGAACATCACTTGGACCCTCATTCTATATCTCTCCTTATGAATTGCATAAATAAGGCTAGTTCATCGGTCTTAGTTAATAGCAGGAAAACTGAACCTTTTCAACATTCTAGGGGCCTCAGACAGGGTGATCCAATGTCCCCCTTCATCTTCAATATATGTTAAGAGTACCTTTCCGGGCTTATCAATCAAGCATGTATGGAGAAATTGTGGAATCCCTTATGGGTGGGGAAAGACAAAGTACCCATATGTCACCTTCTCTTTGCTGATGACTTGCTCATTTTTGGTAGGGTGGATGAGACTACGACCTTTACTCTTCGAAATATCCTTCAAAGCTTCTGTCTTCTGTCGGGTCAAAAGGTTAATGAGGGCAAAAGTCGTCTAACTTTCTCACCTAATACTTCTTTTGAACATAGAAATCTTTTCCAAGAAACTATGAATATAAAAGAGAGTGAGAATCTAGGTACATATCTAGGCTTGCCTCTATCTCATAAACGCCCTACTAAGAGAGAAGTGCAATTTGTAGTGGATAAGGTCCGAAGAAAACTAGCTTTATGGAAAATGAAGTTTCTTTCTAGAGCAGGAAAGCTTACCCTTATTAATTCCACCATGAACACTATAGCTTCATACTACATGCAAGCTACCAACCTTCCTAAGGCCACCCTTGTTGAGCTGGACAATATTTGTAATGATTTTTTATGGGGAGAGTCTGAGGGTAAAAAGAAAATACACCTAATAGGGAAATCTCATACCTTTCTTCCAAAAAGCATGGGTGGCTTGGGAATTAGAAGTCATGTTGATCTAAATATGGTCACGCTAGCCAAGCTAGGATGGAGGATGTGTCAAGGCCCTCAAACTCTTGCCAAAGAATGCATTACTTCGAGTTATAGGCGAGCCAATTATAATATTGCATACCATAAAGGCTCTCGGGTTTGGAAAAACATTGGTAAAGGAGTTTCTTTGCTAAATCAAGCTACCTTTTGGAAGTTAGGGGACGGGAAAAACATTGATTTCTCGGTTGGATGATTGGTTGGGTATAGGTGCCATTCGACCTCTAGTTTGTGGGCCACTAAATCATGATGAGATGAACCTAAAAGTAGGCGACCTTATCACAAATAACACTTGGGACCTAAGCTACATCTCCCTCCCTCTCCCGGACTTTATCTCTGATAGGATCCTTTTCATGAAAATCCCCCACCCTCATCGCCCTGATAGATGTATCTCCTCTTTGGTTAAAAAAGGAAAATTTAGTATCTCTTTAGCGTATAAAAAAATTGTGCGATCTAGAACAGCGGTGTTGGGTAGTGAGCGGATATGGAAAGTTCATGTGCCTCCTAAGTTAAAATTTTTCTTATGGACCTTATGGTGGGATCGAATTCCGCATAGAAGCCTCCTACACCACCGGAACATCATTTCTTCTCCCGAGTGTCACCTCGTGCCCAAATATGGATGAAGTATCTCTTCATGTTATTCGTGACTGTTCCATAGCCGCTGAAATATGGCTAATGTTAGACCTTCCTCAAACTTTCTAGGTTAATCATTGTGTGCGTGATTGGGTCACTGAATGTCTAAACTTGCGGTTACAATATTGTGACATCGAATGGGCCACTTTCTTTCCCTTCTTATGTTTTGAAATATGGAAGAATAGAAACCGTTTTGTGTTTGACCATACCACCTACCCTCCGGCCAATGTGACCTTATACCGAGCCCGTACTCTTGCAAATGAGTACACTGCTTACATTCCCCCCACTACCTCCCACCCTCCCCTCGATGCTCATATGCGGGAAAGGTTTTCTCAACCGTGGGTTTATGTACATGTGGATGCGTCCTTTGTGGACATTGTAACCAAAACAAGTCTTGCAGGGGTTGTGCGTGACAATCATGGCAATTGGCTTTTCGGTTTTCATAGCCTTTCCTATGCCACTAATCCTTTGTTTGCAGAGTTAATGGCTATTTGCCAAGGGCTACATGCTGTGAGTGACGCCAATATCACTCACATTGCCCTCCATTCCGATAGCAAACAGGCGGTGGATTTAATTAACTCCCATGATGAGGTTTTTGATGACTTATATAGTGAGATTATTACGGATTGCAGGGAGCTGCAACTTTATTTCCAGGAGAGGAGGATCATCTTCACTAGAAGAGAGGACAACAAGGTGGCCGACAAGCTTGCCCATGAGTGTAGAAATGGGTGTAACTCCCTGAATGTAATTAGGCATTTTCCCAATCCCCCTAATTATTGCCAAGATGTTGTAACGGATGATTGTATTAGGCTTTTTGCCATAACTCCTTAATCTATTTATGCTACTTTGTTCACAAAAAAAAAAAGATAACATAATCAACCAAGAATTGACTGAACTAAGTACTGAAACTGTTCATGGCCCCATCAAAGACTGCTTTATTCCCGATCCGCCATAGATGCCACACAGCCACAGAAAACAGAGTTAGCCAGTCATGACTCTGCGATAAATTGAAAGATAACCAGGCCTCCCAGGTAGAATTGAAAAAGGTGGAAAGATTAAAAGTGTTTGGCTGAGGAAAACGCTCAAAGATACACTTCCACAAGATTTGAGAGAAAGAGCAATCTCGAAAAAGGTGAAGGTGAGACTCAGAAGACTGAAAACAACAACAACAACAACAAATTGGGTTGAAGGAAGGGATTTTTTTCACTAAAATGTCCCCAACAGGAAGAATTACATGATTGATATTCCAAAGCAACATCCTATATTTAAAAGGAACTCTAGCTTTCCAAATCACAGGCCATCGAGAAGAAGGAGCAACACAGTTTGAATTATTAGGCAGCTTACTAGCATGATGGTAGGCCGTTTTAATAGAAAAACATCCATCTTTGGAAAATTTCTACCTAATGCCATCCTGAGAGGATTGGGAAATGGAAAGGGGAATAGCAAGAATTTCCTTAATAACCTCAGCAGGCAAATAGGCTAAAATAGGCCTCACATTCCAATGACCCTTATGAATTAAAACCGAGACCCTCCAATGAGCTATGTTATTAGGAATTTTGATATTAGGGATTTTATAAAAAGCATAATCTCCCACCCAATGGTGAAACCAAAGAGATGTATCTTCCCCATTACCAATGTTAATAACTAACCCATTAGAGAGAATCTCCCGCCCTTTTAGAATATCCCGCCAAAGAGGAGACTAAGCTTGCCTCGAAAAAGCATCCAGGAAGTTACCAGCCCTACAATACTTGTCTTTAAGAATTTTAACCCAAAGTTTATCAGGTTGAGTAAGCAACTTCCAACCCAACTTGGCCATAAAACAAAGATTCCAACGCTTTAAGTCTCGAATTCCTAGCCCACCAGCCCCCATAGCTTGACAAACCACATCACAGGAAATACGGGAGATATAATGAGATTGGCCAACCTTGTTCAAAGAAACCTCCTAATATCCCTATTAATGGAATCAATAATACCACTAGGAATTAGGTTAGTCTGCATAGCATACAAAGGAAAAGTGTAGAGGATATATTTTATGAAGGTGCATCTACCCTCCATATTAAGTAACTTAGCTTGCCAACCCCATATTCTTTCCTTGGTTTTCTCTAATTGATCAAAATAGTCACTTTTCCTCAATTTATTAGGGCTAATATTTACACCAAGATACTTACCAAAAGAGGAGGTAAACTTTAGGTTACAGGAAGTGGACAAATCCTTTTTAATGTTGTAATCCATAGATTTAGGAAGAATAAGACTAGATTTTAAGGAATAGTGAAACAAACCTGACATATTCACAAATGTGTTAAGGACCTCAAAAATATTACTAAGATTAGTTAAGGAGGCCTCGACCAAAGATAAAAACATCATCCGCATAAAGCAAATGAGATAGACCTATTCTAGGAGTGATCTTAAGAGTTTTCCAAGCCCCATCCCGAACAATTTCCTCAATGAGCCTAGAAAGTCTTTCCATACAAAGCACAAAGATATAAGGGGAAAGAGGGTCTCCTTGCCTTATACCTCTAGAAGGCCTAAATTCCTCTCGTGATCTCACCATTCCAAAGGACTCGAGATAGAAGGGATATAAATAACACTCATGATGAGACTGAACAAACGATTTGGAAAGTTGAAACTTAGGAGAGTATCCCTAATGAAACTCCATTCAAGACTGCCAAATGCTTTGGTCAAGTCAATTTTGAGGGCCATGATATTAGAATCTTTCTCCGCTTTATTGAACAAATGAGCGACTTCCTTGACAATAATTATGTTTTCGTCAATAGTCCTATCAAGAATGAAGCTAGGCTGTAAGGGATTAACCAAAGAAGAAAGAATAGGCCTAATTCTCGACGCAATTGTTTTAGTCACAAGCTTAAGGATCGTGTTACACAGCCCAATGGGCCTAAACTCATTAATAGAGATAGGATGTTGCTTTTTTGGTATAAGACAAAGGTAGGAATTATTAATCTCACTCGGAATGCTACCATTTGTCCATCAATCATTTACAAAACCAAGAAGGGAAGACTGCATATCAGCCCAAAAATGTTGGAAAAAATTGGTTGAAGGCCATCTGGCCCAGGACTCTTGAGAGGAGCCATAAGGTTGAGAACTTCGAGAAGCTCAGGGGCCCAAAACAGAAGCAAGAAGATTGATGGAAGCCTCCTCACTAATACCAATGTGACTATAAAAGGAGGAAGATAAATTAGAAGATAATTGTTTTGTGGTAAAAATCAATAAAAGCTTCACGAGCCATATTTTTGAGAGCCAAATCATCTGTTATCCAGTTTCCATTACCATCTTGAAGACTAAAACTCTTCCCCCTAGACTTATTTATTTTAGCCAAAATATGGAAATACTTGGTATTAAAATCACCAAATTTACGCCAATTCATGTCCGCCTTTTGTGACCATATTCTTTTTTCAATTTTAATGAATTTTGTTAAGATAAAAAAATACGGACTTTTCTAAATTGTCAAGGAACCTAGAAAAAATCCTAGATTGAGCTTGTTGAATTCCATTAAGACGAGCTAAAATCCTCTTTTTTGTGAGGAGAGATTACCAAAAACCGACGAATCTCAATTTTTAATAGAATTTAAAAAAAGTTTCCTACCCGTAAGAAAATCGAATTGGGGGAGCCTAATTATGGACAAAAAAATTATTGAAATCTGGGTGTTCCAACCACGCTTCTTTACAACGAAAAGGATATTGACCATCCGATTTAGCAATTTTAAGGTCAACACAAAGAGGACAATGATTTGAATAAGTACGAGTAAGATGACTTACTTGAGTATTGGGAAACTCATAAATCCAAGAGGTGTTGGCAAGAGCTTTGTCGAGCCTTTCCTTAATTAGGGCAACCCCATCACGAGCATTAGTTCAGGTGAAAGGACTATCATGAAATCCCAAGTCTACTAAGCCTGCCGAATCCATAAAAGCCGTAAAATCCGAACATTGAGAAGAGCGAAAGGTCGACCCCCCCATCTTTTCCGATCGACTAGTGACTTCATTTCGGTCACCAAGCATGAGCCAAGGGGTATCGTCGTGGGGAGATTTTGTTCCATATTTCTCCGGAGCGCATGACATTCCTTAAAGGAACAAGGAGCATGCATACCCGAAATAAGCACCTCCGGACGATTAGGACTAAACTTAAAAAGCGAATGAAAGTGATAATTGGAAGCTTCACTCTAATTCACCAGTTCGATAGAATTCTTCCAAAGAAGCCAAATACCCCCTTTAAGCCCATTTGGAGGGATGGTTTTGAACTCATGGAATCCCAAAATTCTAGTAGCTTGTCGAGCATGACACTCAGCAGCCTTTGTTACAAAAATAATGAAAAGAGACGGCTTGTGAAAATGGATTATATCCCATGCATGAGGCACAAAATCATTGTTGGAAGCTACACTAACGTTCCATATAACAATCTTCATCTTAAGATAAGGAAGAGGTTTGGGCTCCGCAACGGGCTCTTTATTGGCTTAGGAAGGAAGGATCGACATGTATTCCTCCCAATATTTCAAAATGGGATACATCCCCAGGCTGCATGTATCCGCAAGACTCACTGGTTAAATCACCGCATTGATCTGCATGGATTTCGATGGCATCAGGCAATGCCTGGTCTTTATCTAAATGCCCACCACAACTTTTGTCATTTGAAGAATGAGAATATGGTTCTTGCTGCATCCGATATCGCGTTTTAGACTTACGAATCGCAAAGGAATGTTCATAATGTTTTGAGGAGGAGGCGAAAAGCCTGGTTGAGGATGGTTGTTGGGTGTTGCTAGGGATAGGAATGAGCTGCTGACAACAAGCTGATGAAGAGTTTCATTCATTATAGAGAGTTTGTTGTGGGTCAGGGGGGTCTCCAGCGAACTCCAAAGAAGCGGCTCCTGAGACCTCGGAAATAGATCGAGAAGAAGAGGGGGACTCTGAGGAGGGGATAGAGGAACTAGTTGGGAAGACAACGATTGAGGAAGGAGAGTTCGTAATATTCTGGGATAAGGGGAGAACGGTTGTCTGTGGTGATCGATGTCAATGTGATTACAGGGCGACTTAGGAGAATTGCATTCAATGGATGGATTAACACTGGGGAAGGTTGAGTCGATGTTGGTGGTGATTGGTTTGGAGTTTCCTGAGGATTGTTCGCCATGAAAAGAGATTGCAGAGGGAAAAGCTGGAACGGGAGAGTGATTAGACGAAAAGTGAGAATCTAAATTAGAGATTGGAAGAGATATAGGCAATAATTTCATCAACTTTGAGAGTTATTGTGGTAATTCTGCCAAGTGTACCTCTTCGGCTGACTGGGTGTTGCATGGAATAGGAAGAGTTTGCTTTGTAATGGAAGAGCCTGAGATGCCATTATTAATTTTCTTTTGAAACGGAGCATTAGCGTGATTAAGCTGTGTTTTTCCTTGGGATGAAACTGTAATACCCCAACTTTTAAGAGCGTTTTAATTAGCGTTAATCATATTTATTATATTAATTATGTTCCGAAAATTATGATTTTGTAATTGAGATGTTGCAATGTGTTTGTTAATTTAATTTTATAAAGATATTACAATGGTATTTTGCCCACAAAGGAAACCAAAGTCGGTTTCCATTTCTTAACTTGGTCAGTTAAGTTGGGAAACAAAAACCCAAATTATTTCTCTCTCTTGTTATTTTCTCTCACCCAAAGAAGCCCCAAACCCCATTTCTCTCTCTCCCGTGAAAAAAAACCCCAACACCTTCACTCTCCTCTCTCTCGCTCACTCCATCAGCCCTCTCTCTTCCTCTCGCCGGCCATCCCTCGCCGACGCCGCACCGACGCCCAACTCCCCTCTTTCCTCCGCTCTCTTCTCAGCTTCATCTGCGCTGCTGCTGGCCTTGTTCGCTGCCGCAACCTGCCGAGTTCGCGCCGCGACGCTGCCGCCCTGCTGCTGCTCAGTGTCGCCGGCGCTTTGTCACCTCGTCGGAGCTCTGTTCGACCTTCCTTCGTGTTTTCTGTGCTCGTGGCTGGTGGTGCTGCCACCGCGTTGCCCTTGTTGGTACTACCCCCTTTTTCCAATTCAACTTTTCTACTATATGAAATTGCATAACTTTAAAGCTTATAATTGATAATTTCTGAAATTTAAGGTTAATAAAATTACTTAATGATATGGTTGATTGTTTGATGTGTTCCATTCCCTGCTGTTTGGATATTGGGATTTAAGTATTGGATTGAAATGCATCAGTTCCTGGTTGAATTAACCTTAAATGATGAATACTTATTCTTTTGATGTTGTTGGGTTCCTTGAATTTATGAACGAAGAATAGTAATTTTGATTATGAATTGTGAAGGTTTAATGTGGTATGTGGTGTTGAATATGGTTTGGAGGTTCAAATTGAATAATGTTGTGCTTGATTATTGTTGGGGTTGCTGTTGATTATGTTGAGGGTGCAGTGAGTACCAATTAAGATTTTAGTCATTATGAAGCTTAATGTCAGATTTGAATTAAAGATAATAGTAATGTTATATATAGAGTTAAATTATAAATTTATGATATGTTATTCATTCATTGATGCGTCAAAGTATTGGATGAGTGAATCTCACATTAACGTTGTTAATAGAATACTTTTAACTTAATAAAGCGGGATGAATAGTTAGTTTCCACTTAAAGTCATTATGAAGGTTTCCGGAAGTGTGTTGATTAGCTATTGTCAGCCTCACTATGTTTAGAATTGAGATAATATATTGACAATCTTGGTATTATATGACATTTAAAGCACAATTATTAACTATATCAGGTTCATTATTATACGTTAGTAAGTGGGAAAGCTAAGAAAAGTGTATCACTGGACTATTGTGTGACTTTTTAGAGTTGAATTATGTTAATGACGATAGACAGTTATGTGAACTATATCGCTAATATATTTATTATATAGATATGAAGGAGTATGGAATAAATATGTCTTATGTTTCATAAGTGATCGAAAAATGTGAAAAGATGAGTCTTGTTCTTATGAATGACGAGTTATGAAATGTTTGTATGAATACATTATGAAAATGACTATGTATGATTACGTTATGGATATGAATACGACTATCTATGATCATGATTACGTTTCATGATTTTGATTCCGATTGTGTAATGTTCATGTCTAGCTATTATGTGCTTGCTCGTATATGTTATGTGTAACCTTTATGTCCAGCTATTATGCATGCTCGTATATGTTATATGTGATGTTTTATACGTGTATGCGTGAATACAAGTATATGATGCTGATTATGTGATATGATTATGTTTTACAATGTTTATGTGGCATGATGAAATACAATATGATTCAATGATGTCCATGTGTATTATGAACTATGATGTAATGTAATTATGGTTACGTTATGAGGATGATTACGTATCATGATTGCGATTACGGTTATGTAATGTAATTGTGGTGCGTAAAAACAACGAAACATGATAAAGAAAAGTGAAAGATGGTTCTCGACTGAGTATTCTTTTGTTGGTCAGGCACGTTCCATTCTGGCGGTGTTGTCACCTTCTGTTGGGGGATGAAAGTCTCCCGTGGCACCCGTGTTCTAGCCACCTTCTGCTGGGGGATGAAAATCTCCCTTGGCATGCCACCTTCTGTTGGGCGACGAAAGTCTCCCGTGGCATTTTATGTTTGTCGTGCATGTTCCATCCCGGCGGTTCTTGTCACCTTCTGTTGGGGGACATAGTCTCCCGTGACACCCGCATACGGCTATGCCACCTTCTGTTGGGGGATAATAAATCTACCGTGGCTCCCGTATTCCGTTATGCCACCTTTTGTTGGGGGATGAAAATCTTCCGTGGCAAGCCACCTTCTGTTGGGCGACGAAAGTCTCCCGTGGCACCTGCAGTTGGTTTGCCCCTTCTGTTGGCGAACTAAGGTTCTTTGTGGCTTACCTTCTGTCGTATGCGCCAAGATACCAATATGATTAAGTAAAATGAAAAGATAATGATGAGGCTTATGATATGAAACGAAATATCTATTATGTAGATGATTTTATGATTTAATGCTATGAAGTATGGAGAATTTGATGTTACGAAAGTATGATTATGATTACGAATATGTTTTATGATTTCACACATTATGTTATCGATAATTTGATTAGGAGATATAGAATGTTTTATGAATATGATGATTAGTGATGTTTATGAACGAATGCTATGAAATAACTATGTTATTAAGATAGTACGATCATTACTAGTTAAGTAATTGAAAGATGATGATTTATGATATTCTGTATGACTTAAAGTATATGTTTATGAATGTTTATTGTCTAATGATATGAAAGTATGTCTTCCGCTTTGATATGAAAGAACTATGATTTCTGAAAGTACTTAAAGGTCACGAAACATGATGAATGATAATGGATTATGTGAATGTTGCTATGTTGTTGTGATATGGTTATGAACGATGTGAACATGTTGATTACGTGAGAGTCGTAGACACCAAAGCATGTTGTAAGAATGTTTTATGGGTTAGTACTCAGCGTTATGCTGATGTGTCTGTCAATGTTTTGTTTTGTCACTACTGTGGCCTGTCACTTGGTGGGTGGCAGTGTTACAATAGTTTTAGGTTGAAGTTCTGGAGCATCTTTTCCAAGATAGAAGCAGTTACGTACTAAGAGCTCAACTATGATTGTTTTATGTTCTTTTTGAGGCGAGGACGTTCCACTTTATATTAGTTAATAATTAATGATTTAGTTTTATTTCTAGTTCTGGTTGAGCAATAGTGCTCCTGATTCTCTTTAGCTGCTACTCCGCGAAAGCGTAGAGTTATGGATTTGGAAATATTTTATTGTAACAGGTTTTTCAGACATTTTCCCATTTTGGGTTGTCCAATTTTCAAAGGAAACTCTGCCGAAATTTCTAGAAAATAGTAATCTATTATTAAAGTGTTTCTTTAAAGAGTGACAAATCAAGGTATTGTCCCTGTAAGTTAATGTCAAAGGTCGCCTTGTATTTTCCCATAGTGGAAAGTACGGCGGTAACGCGCCGACTAAGCTAAGTCTTCCGCTGCTAATCCTGATTAATTAGCTTAATAAGGATGTATGAAAGTCGGGGCGTTACAGAAACGTTGTCCTGAGCCAGAACACGCCAATAATTAGAGTTTTTAGGGTGGTTGGAGGAAGATAGGTGATTTTGGGTTTGTTTAATTCGAAGTTCCTACACATCTGACGAGGAATTTTTCATAATTGATTTCCCTTTATTATTATGGATGGAGACCGAAGTGGGGAGGGGTTGAGTAGCATGGTTAATGGGGTTTTGGGTTTTCTTCCTTCTATTGGCAACAATAGTCCAAGGCCCATAACTGCCTTTTGAGATTTGGGCTGAAGAAGACGAGGAAGGATCAATAGGTGGATTTGGGAAAACAGGGCTGGGAAGAATAGCCTTAGAAGTTTGGTTGGCAGAATTAGGTATACTTTGAAGGGTGTGAGGGTCAGTAGTGGAAACAAGATTAGGAATCGGCTCACCAACTCCGTTGACAATGCACTTCGCTCCTTCACATGCCCAACCTTACCACATGTAAAGCGAGAGCAAGTTCAAATTCTCATACGAGACATGTTGCCACTCATTGCCCACCCAAACCCGAGTAACCAATGGTTGATCAATGTTTATCTCCACACTTACCCTTGCGTATCTAGCCCTAGAAATCTGGTTAGTCGCAAAATCAACTCGAATGGGTTTGCCAATCTTGCTAGCATACAATACAATGCATCCTTATCATAATATTCAATTGGCAATTCAAGGAATTGAATCCATATAATCAGCCTATTGAACGGATTATGGGTAGGACGGAAATTTGGTTGCCACTTTGCAATCATCAGATAATGATCTAAAACATACCACGGACCTCCAAATAATGATCTTTCATAATCATCAAGCAAGGAAAATTGAAATAAGAAAAAGAAAACTCCTTTTCCTAAATCAATTAATTCAATCTTCCCCTTTGGGCGCCACATGAGACGAATTCGTTGTGACATGACAGAAGGTCTGACATTGATTCCCAAACATTTACCCATCAAAGTAAGTTTCCATGGGGCACGCAAATCATTCAACTTGGCTTGAGAAAAAACAACCACATTTTCACTTTGGGGAGGTGTGAGTTCTTTATCTTGCCATTCCATTGCAGATGTCATAATTGACTTAGCCTCATTAAACCATTGAGAGGAAGATGCAACCGCCTCCCTGAAAGTGGATACTTTTCTACCACCAGCAATAGGGATTTTAGGAGTACCTCTTCCCCCCTCATCGGGCACTACCAAGACCTCCTCATGATGAGGATTTACCTGCGTAACATCTTCCTGAACCGGAGCTTCTAACATATTGACTTCAATCGTATTAGAACAATTTACTTCAACCGTATTAGAACAGCTTATTTGCATGCATGATTCTATTCACTCCAGCATGAGGGTTGACCACCCCATACTGCCCAATTCCTGATTGAACAGCCTTTTCACTCCCATGCTCAGATGGATCCTGCATATTAGTAGACATAGAGATTCCGAGGGCAATGCCCCCAACCATTAACTCCTAGAGTCCCTAGATCACAGATCTAAGGAATAATCTCTGATTACTAGACTAAAGGAAATTCTTGAGAAGAAAATTTCTAGAGAGAGATATTCTTCTTGTGTTTCTTTGGTTCTACATATGCATCAAGTTTGTTACTCAACAATAAGTTGTTTCTTCAACTTTTTTCATGTTAAAGATAGATAATACTTCATTCTATCAACAAGAGTACTGTCTTGAAGGCCGAAGCACTAGTTTTTTTTTCACGCAATATTTTTTACTGTATTTATAAATGATTCATATAAATAATCTGAATTAGTCACTGGTCCACTCGAATAATCTGAAATATTATTATTTTTGCTATATACTCGCTTTTTTTTTTTATAATTATTTTCACTTTTCGGTGCTCTCTCAGTGCACGTCTTTAAACTTAAATATCTTTCCTTATATATTAGTAAAAATTATAACGATTGAATATTAATAAAGTACTAAGTGAGACAAATCAAATAAGACCACACATGACTATATTTTTTCTTATAATTTGAGAAAAAATGAGAAGATTCTCTCTAAATATAAATAGTGTCAAGATTTCAAGCGATAAATATATAAAAAAAAAAAAGGAAGTAATTCCTCCACTTGAGTAAGTTGTATCATAAGGACAAGTTTGTCAACAAACAATTATAAGCATTAATATCTTTAATGATATACATAGCTAAATATTATGAGAAGTGGATAATTTTTTGATATGGAGAGATACATCTAAAATCGGACTATGTTTTTCCTTACATATGAATAATACAAATAGATTAAAATGAAATACTATATGTGAATAATGTTAAAAGTCTATATGGCTCAAACAAAAAAAACAATGAAAAGTCTGCTATAACATTTGCAAGAAGGCTTTTTTTCCTAAAGCCAAGAAGGCTCAGCAAAGATTGAAAGTTAAAACCTTAAATTATTTTTGGGAAGGTATCAAAAACATTGGGATTATTTATTCAACATCAGGGATAATTTTGAATTTGTTGATGAAAGTGAGGATTATATATGTCAGTTTGTCATAAAACCCTATACCTTATAATTTTGGAAAATTCCTTTGACATTTAGCATACTCCCTCCGTCCCATAATACAGTTTGGGATCGGCTCGGTCAACACTCGGCTCGTGATGGCTTGGCTCGGATTCGGACTCGGCTAGAGACTTAAACGAGTTGAGCTAGGCAAATCTCGGCTCGAAAGCTCGTGAACGTGCTAGATTATAATTTTATATAGAAAAATAATATATTTATATATAGGCAAAAATGGCCTCAACACCCTGAACTATAGCGCGGGTGCACCAAACAACCTCAACTAAGACTTATAGCCAGAACAACCCGAAATACGGACTTGGGTGCAGTCTGTACCATAAATGAGGTCGGTGACCGGAATTCTCACCGGCTATAAGTCGAGTGCTAGATATTGGGCAGTCATAGAAGTGTTTTCCTTGATTGTGGTTGACCTTCCAAGAAGTTTGGACTGCTGCATGCAATAGGTGTCGAAGTAAACCCTACCATTACCTGGCATTTGAATTCTTCTTGAAACGCGAAGATGAAGCTGAGCTCATGGTTGTTATGTGGATTTTACTTTTTCATAATTTAGGGTTCATTTGGGAAGAAGGAGGGAATTTGGGGAAGAAAGTCTTTGTCTTCAGTTGAGAAAGGAGAAAACGAAGGCACATGCCTTATTTGTTTAAGTAAAAAATTAGGGTTAAAAAAGAAGAAAACACTAGTGGAAAAAAACGCAAAAAACGCAGCCCTTCATTTACGAAGGGCTGCGGTCAATACAAAAACCGCAGCCCTTTTAGTGAAGGGCTGCGGTTTTTAAAAAACGCAGCCCTTTATTACTTATAAGGCAAAACCGCAGCCCTATAAGTAATAAAGGGCTGCGTTTTTTAAAAACCGCAACCCTTTATGGGCTTTTTTTTTAAAAAAAATTGGAAATGAATTCGCGGGCTTCAAATGTTAAGCGGGCTAGCTAGGGTTCCCACATTCTCGTTCTCCTCTATCACGTCCATATCCTCCTTCTCTCTCAGCCTCCTCCTTACTCCTCCTTCTCTCTCACGTCATCCCTTCTCGTTCGTCCGTCTGATTGTAATTGTGATTTCGCCTCCCTTCTCGTTCGTCTTCCGTCTTCGTCCTCCCTTCTCACCCTCCTCCCTACTCCTCCTTCTCTCTCAGCCTCCTTCTCCTTTCTCCCTCACGCCACAACAACAGCAACACCACGAAGGAGAACGTGGCAGCAACGACGCTACCAGCGACACCAACGGACCTTCGACTGGCGGCGGCGCAACAAGAACGTGGCAGCAGTAACCTTAATAGAGGAGAGAGAAAATTGGGGCAGAACGAAGGAGAGAGAATGCGCAGGCTTAACGGCAACAACGCCGTTGGTAATTTCGTTCGCCGGAGAACTGTTATCGGAAAAAAGGTTTTTTTTTTTTTTTTTTTTTGTGTGGAAATTGTAATTGTGATTTATGTTTTGCTTCATTTATGGAATTCTTGGATTTAAACAAGCATGGAGAATTGTAATTATGGTGCTTTATTTTTTTTTCTTTTTCCGTTTGATTTTTGTCAGATAAATTGGTAACAAGATTGTTTGTTTTGATTTGAAGAATATGAGAATGAATGGTTTAGAGTTGTAATTGATGATATTTTTATCCAGATCTTGTTAATTTCGTTTCATGAATTTATATTTTGTACTGTTCTTTATAATTTCGTAATGCTCAAATAAAAACAATATATACTCGGTAATTGTTTTTGGACATATTTCGAACTATAAAATGCAAAAACAAAAAAAAAATATTTTTTTTTTTTTTTGGGTGAGAAGGGTTGCGGGCTTTAGCAAAAACCGCAGCCCTTTGTACAAGGAAGGGCTGCGGTTTAGGCCCAAAACCGCAGCCCTTCCAATACGTAAGGGATGCGGTTTTGGGCCTAAACCGCAGCCCTTCATTGTGAAGGGCTGCGGTTTATAACCGTATCCCTTCACTTTTAGTGAAGGGCTGCTGGCAAAAAACGCATCCCTTAGGGTTGTTTTGACCGCAGTCCTTTCGTTTTTTTCCACTAGTGAAATAAGGAAGGGGGAGAATCTGGTGAGAATTTCGGGCACCGACCTCATTTATGGTACGGACTGCACCTAGGTCCTGGGGTGTTCTGGCTATAAGCCGTAGTTGAGGCTGCTTGATGCACCCGCGCTACAGTTCAGGGTGTTGAGGCCAATTTTGCCTTATATATATACATAAATATATTAACCTAGATATCACACAATAATAAGTTAATAGTTTCATTGTCTAAAAGAAACCTATAAATCTCAAATATTAAAAAAGGAAAAACAAAAAAAACATGTAAAAACTAGGGGTGATAAAGAGATAAGCCTGTTCGTGAACAGTTGGAGCTCGGCTCGTTTAACATTTGGCAAAGCTGGGCTCGAACAAAGTTCGGCTCGTTAAGATTTGGTCTCGACTCGAGCTCGAATAAACTTAAACGAACACAAGCCGAGCATACCATAGTTCGGGCTCGGCTAGACCGATAAGCATCCCTAGTGCTTACATTAATTTCTTTTTGGGTGTCTCCATGTCTATTTTATTTTTTTTATCAATATGTTTGAACTAAATTTTCCTCAATTTGTACACAAACTTTTTAAAATGGGGAATGATTGAGTGACCCTAAAAGTTGTCAACCCTCTTATTATTGAATTTTCATTGGTTGGGAATACATTAAAACATTATTTTTATGTCACTTCTCTCTTCAATTTACTACATACATATTATTATTTTGTTCTAATGTATCTGAAAGGGTTGACAACCCTGAGTGTTACTCAAACATTTTTCCACCTTAAGGGTTGATAACAATAGATCGCCATGAGCAACACGTTCTCGAAGAAAATGATAATCAATGGCAATGTGTTTGAATTTATCATGCTGAACGGGATTAGCTGTCAAATAAGATGCAGACACATCATCACAAAACAAACGAACAGGTGCACGAATGACGAAACCCCTAAAAGTTCGCATTGCCTGCACCCCGAGAATATAGTGATGTAATAGCCCTGATTTCTAAACCGTCTTATTAATGTTAATTATTAGTTAAATCATATATTATCTACTCTTATTTAATTAAAGTCGAAGTATGTATACTTACTAACGATCTTCTACTATTTTATTTTATTGATACTGATATTATATTTATTTATACGTAGCAAGTAATATTTTAACGTGCGATTACGCACAAGTTAGGTATTTGAAATAGCTTCACTATTCTATTATATTTCCGAAATCTTGTTGAACAATTTGTATTTCTTATATGGTCATGTGTTTTATTATAATATTTGAAAGTTATTTACTAAATTTATCTTTATAAGTTAGAGTGTTGTTTCATTTTATATTTTGAGGCCCTGTTCTTTTGGACTTATTTTCAGCAAAAATAAGTAAAAATAAGTTCAGTTCAGCAAAATTAAGTAAAAATAAGTTCAGTTCAGCAAAAATAAGTAAAAATAAGTTCAGTTCAGCAAAAATAAGTTCGAGTCAAAGAAAAATAAGTTCAAAGATTACTATTAATGTTGTAATTATTTTTTTTGTTTTCAATATTACTATTAATATTGTTATTATTATTAATATTGTTATTATAATAACGATGAATTTGTAATTTTTTTTCTATTTTTGTATTTTTTGTATTTTTTGTATTTTATTTATTTATTTATTTTTTATTTTATTTTTTATTTTATTTTTTTATACTTCCTCCGTTCCATTTTAAATGAAACACTTACTATTTTAGGCCTTTCAAAATAAATGAAACGTTACCTTATTTGGTATTCACTTCTCTCTATCTCTCTCCCCATCACATGGGTCCCTTCTTTTTTTTCTCTCTATCTCTCTCCTATTCTAAATCCCCGTGCCAAGGCCCTACGTTTCATTTAAAATGGAACGGAGGAAGTATTTTAATTTTATATTATTTTTTTATTTTAATATTTTTATTATTTATTATTTAGTAATTATTATTTATTATTATTTATTATTTATTATTTATTATTATTTTTTATTTTTTATTTATTATTTATTATTTATTATTATTATTTTTTATTAATATTATTATTTATTATTATCATTTAATAATTATTATTTATTATTTATTATAATTATAATTATTATTGATTATTTATTATTTATTATATATTATTTATTATTTATTATTTATTTATTATTAATTTATTATTTAATATTTAAAACTTTATTAATTAATATTTAATATTTATTATTTATTATTATTATTATTTATTATTTATTATTATTATTATTTATTTTTTATTATTTATTTTTTATTTTTTATTATTTGTTATTTATTATTTATTTTATATTATTTATTATTTATTATTTATTATTTATTTTATTATTTATTATTTATTTTATTATTTATTATTTATTTTATTACTTCCTCCGTTTCATTTTACTTGCTACACTTCTTAATTCACGGACTCCTAGGCAATTTTTGGAGAAGAGAGAGGTAGAGAGTAAAAAGAAAAGAGACCCATGTGAGAGGAGAGAGATAGAGAGAGTTTATTGCCCAAAAAGGAAGTGTAGCAAGTAATATGAAACTTCCCTATATGGAAAGTGTAGCAAGTAATTTGAAACGGAGGAAGTATTTATTATTTATTATACATTATTTATTATTTATTATTTATTATTTATTATTTATTATTATTATTATTATTATTATTATTTATTATTATTATTATTATTATTACTACCTCCGTCCCAGAATAGTCTGAACACTTTCCTTTTATGTTTGTTCCAAATTAGTTTGAACACTTCCAATCTTGCATGGTCCTACCATTAATATATTATTTCTTTTACACATCTTTGGCCCACACTCTACCTTTTATCAATAAAAAGTTACCCAACTTTATCTCTCCTCTAATAAAAAATACCCCACCAACTCCTATCATATCTACTTTTTAAATAAAATAACATTTGATAACCACACCACAACTTATCACCTTAAACTACGTGTCCCAACAAATGTTCAGATCTTTCTGGGACGGAGGGAGTATTATTTATTATTATATATATTATTATTTATTATTATATATATTATTATTTATTATTATATATATTATTATTATTATTTTTTATTATTTTTTATTATTAATTATTATTATTTATTTATTATTATTTATTATTATTTATTATTTATTATTATTTATTATTTATTATTATTATTTATTATTTATTATTTAGCAAAAATAAGTTAAGTTCAGCAAAAATAAGTTCAGTTCAGCAAAAATAAGTAAAAATAAGTTCAGTTCATCAAAAATAAGTTCAGTTCAGCAAAAATAAGTAAAAATAAGTTCAGTTCATCAAAAATAAGTTCAGTTTAGTAAAAATAAAAATAAGTTCAATTCAATTCAGCCAAAATAAGTTCAAAATAACATGGCCTTAGATTTACTTGGGTTTAGTTTTGTTGAACAAAAGAAAGAAAAAGAAACCGACTCTCTCATTTTCTCTCTCTCCCCGTGTCTCCTTCTTCGTGTCTTCATGAGGAAAACCCAGCTCCTCCTTCCTCTTCCTTCTTCGTGCCTCCATCTCCAATTGCCAGGGAGATTAGCTCTTCCACTTTAAATAAAATCTCCCCATTTCAAATATGATTACTCCTTCAATTGAAGAACAAGAAACCCAAAACCCAATCCCCAATCTCTCTCTCGAATCCCGCTGTTTCATCATCGCTGATGCGTGGTGTTGTCTCGACATTGCCGCTGCCGGAGTTGTTGTTGCTGTCGTGGTGGTTCCCCTCCCTCTGCTCGCGTTTTTTCTCTCTCTCCTCTCGCGCGTTGCTCCGGATCGTGCTAGTGTTGCCATTGCTTTTCTCGTGGTGTTGCCGCTGCTCCTGCGTGTTGCCGTCGTCGCTGCTGTCGTGGTGGTGCTGTGCTGGTCGTGGTGGTGCTGCCACTCTTCTTCTTCTTGGTACTTTCCCCTTATGTTGTGAGTTGTTGTTTGTTGTTATTCTGTTGTGCTATTGCTGCTGTGAGTGAATCATAGTTGTGGTTATTGTTGTTGTGTTGTTACGTTGTTGCTGTTGTTGTCGTTGGGTTGTAGCTATTGTTTTGTAGTAGTAATAGTAGTTGTTGTTTTTGTGGTGGTTGCTGTTTAGTTGTTGATGTTATCATTGCTGTTATTGTTGTTGTGATGGTTTCAAAGATCATGTTGTGTCCAAAATTAGTTTTAGGATCATGTTTATGTAATTCATATAGCTTTGCTTTGGAAGTTTATTTGGTTAGATTAGTAATTTCACTCAACGAATTTTTGCTATATGTTAGCAATTGGTTCAACAATTAAATTATAGTAGTGTTATCTCAGGTAATCATGTTATTATGAGTTCACCAAGTGGGTGGTTTAGTCCGTTAATATATGAGACCAATTAAAGAATTCTAACTAAGAAACTGTAGTTACATAAATTTCTCTGGTTTGAAAGTTAGTGTTAATAGCTAATAATTATTTTTATATTGTATTTGAGGTGATTTTCTAAAAAGTAGTGATAGGGTCCGAGTTAAAGTTGAGAGTTAAGTTTCATTTATCTCGAAGTCTTGTAATTAAGTACGAGGTAACTAAGAAGTAGAATCATTCATAAATTAGAGTATGTTATAACATATGGTTCCTAAATAGAGGGATTATATAGTAAAGTTGGATTATAATTGGTGGGTACTATTCACCAAGATGAGTTGATATACAAGTTTAAATAAGTATTTTCGATTCATGTTTGGAAATTAGTTAAGAGGATCTTAATTACATTGGTGAGTGATATTCTGATTAGAAATAATATAAGTTAAAGTTTGACTTGCTATAGTTATGGATGAATGGAATGCCTGTGTTTGATGACGATTGTTAGTGTTTAAAGATAAGTTAAATATCAAACACACTAATGTAGGAATGCGATCAAATTCCTAGTTTTGTTTCTTAATTCCTAGAATCTAGTTATATGTTTATAATGGTGGTTTATTAAGTTTTGATAGATAAGATATAGGAAAAATTGACAGGAGTAGTCCCAACTTTGGACGTTCTGCCATTTTTGGTCCCAGCTTTTGATTATTCCTCAGTAGTCCCAACTAGAGATGGCAATGGGTAGGATCTGGACAGGGTCCTCTAGGATCCAGATCCGTATCCGTTTTTTAGGCAAGGATCCAGATCCTACCCGGATCCGCTGGGTAATAAAAATGAGGATTCAGATCCAGATCCAATGGATCCTACGGATCCGGGTCCTAAATGGATCCAAAACGGATCCTAACCCATTTTCTTCAAATGACCCTAATTTTCACAATAATTAGAGATTTTAAAGAACAAAACAACGCCATTTAACATTTTCATTTATCGATGTTGAAGTAAGCAATCATTCAACCTTTATATAACAAATTCGAGCATAAATAACATTAAGAGTTTAACATTAATTTTTACCCTTTTCATTATATATTTTAAAATAACTTTCAAAAACGGGTAATGGATCCGGATCCGGGTAATAATTTAGGACCCGGTCCAGATCCGTTTTCAAAAACAAGGATCCATATCCTACCCGGATCCGTAGGGTCCAAAATTTGAGGATCCAGATCCGCTAAAAACGGATCTGGATCCATGGATCCGGATAGGGTCCATTACCCACTGACATCCCTAGTCCCAACTATTGCTCATGGTTTACAAAAATGGTCCAGGGTGACAGGTCACTTGTTTAACCTGTTAAATTTTCTTTTTAGCTTTTTTTGCTTTATTTTCCACCAAAACATATCCTACATCTACTTCGTCCTCTACCTCCCTCATGACCTCTTCGTCGCCCTCAGCTCCTTCGCCTTTTTATCGCCGGTGTTGCTTGGTGTACTGGAGAACCTACCAACACTACAGAGGTTGTTACTGTTGGTTCATCAGATATTGTCGTAGTTTTTCTCTCTCCTCTATTCTTGTTCTACTGCAAGTTGCCTACTGATTATGCCTTGCGAATGCTGCTGCTATTGTGCGTGGTTGGTGTTGGTGCTTGTGTTCCACCTCCATAGCTACAACTTCACTTTGTCTTATGTCTTGTTCTCGCTATTGCTGATGTGGGTTCGCGAGAGCTCCAGCGTCATCCTCTCTTTAATGAATGTATAACTAAATTTGTTCCCCAACATTCTGCCATAGAAATTTATTAATGTTGAATTCAAATGAACATCTATATTAAAACCTTTCTTGATCAAAGAAGTAAGAACTCAACCCCTCAACCACTTATTCATCAAAATTGCATAAATTTTCAACACAACAGCTAATTGAAGTCACTCCTTTTTCTATGGAATGCACTGAAATCCTCAAGAATCTCAACTATGTTTGTTCCAAAAATCTTAATTTCCTCAAAGAATGATCTCCACATCATAAAACTCCTCCCAAAACCCATTACTGAAATCCTCAAGAATCTCAACTATGTTTCTTCCAAAAATCTTAATTTCCTCAAAGAATGATCTCCACATCATAAAACTCCTCCCAAAACCCATTAATGAACCATCACAGTTGACTCAAAATCTTTAAATTTCAAGTAAAAAGTGATCAATTCCTCAACAAAAGCATATGAAGTCCCCATTTTGGACAATTTTATCACGTAGGTATGCACTTGTTTAACTAATTTCAAAGTATTGATCTTTCTAGGATCATCAAATTAATTAGATATACGATGTAAATGCGAAGATGAGAGAGAAAGAGAGGGTACTGAACTTTCAACTGTGCCATTAACAATACCTCCAACAATATGAAAGGTGATTCCAGGAAGCTTCGCAATTGAAGAAGGGATTTGAAGTAAAGGAGAAGTGAAGCACGGATGATTTTTGGATATCAAATCCCACAGTGATGTCGTTTTTCACTTTTTATTACCAAGGATTTCTAATTACTTTCTCTTCCGTCCTAGATTTCCAGTTATTGTACTGGAGTGATTCGTCTGATGTTGATGGTGGTGGTGCACAGGTGGTGAGAGGCGAGTGGTTGAGAAAGAAAAAGAGAAGAGAAGGTGGAGAGTCGAATAGTGAGGAGGGTGGCGACTGGCGCGGGTGCAATGTGGAAGGCCAGCGAGATTTTGGCGGTAGTAGGTGCCGCCGTTGGGGGAGGTCGGAAAGGAGAGCAAAGGCACGAAGCTTGATGGTGGTGTGTAATTGGTGCGAAGGAGAGAGGAAGAAAACATTAAGAGGTGGGGAAAAAATAAATTAAAATTTGTTTTACCTGTTGTAACAGGTCATTGACCTCCTGGGACCATTTTTGTAAAAAATGAATAATAGTTGGGACCATTGAGAAATAATCAAAAGTTGGGACTGAAAATGACGTATCGCCCATAGTTGGGATTGTTCTTGTCAATTTTTCCTAAGATATATACTACAAAGTAAGAAATAGAACTATGATTTGTTATTTTGTGGAAGTCCCTATAATATAATTGTAATATGTGGAGTAATTTGGTAAATATATGATGATGGTCTAATGACAACTTGAGTGGTTTCTAAAATTGGTTTTCTAAAATTGGTTCAGTACATTCTAAGAAGATGTTTGATTAGCTAAAAGTTTACTTAAAGTGTATTCATGGGTATAAAGAACTAGTTTCTAAAAAGGGCACAGTATCTTACTGCAATTGTTCAATGGTATGTGAAGAATAACTATCTTACTAGACTCTAAAAGTGAATTAACGGAACTAGTCTCCTCACATAAACTGAGAAACAGGATAAAGTAATCATTGCTAAAGTTATGGAGAATATTAGAGATAGTATAATTACGTGTGGAATAAATTGTTGAGGTCGTGTTTAATTAGAAAGGGATTTCAGTTTAATATCTACGAGTGGATTAACATGGTAAATCACTTGATTAGTAATGAGTTTAAATATGTAAGTAAGTATAAGTTGAGGCTAAACCTCACTTCTTTGGTTGAGTGGTTTGTTAACTCTAATAAATTGGAATCTAACCTATGTTATAGCATGAACCTTGTTTTCCTGGATATGGATTGCGTATTTGTCTTCTGGTTCATGGTTTAATTCATAAGTCAACCTGGAGTTGTATTATGTATTTTAAACTGTATTGTTGGAAAACGAAAGTGATTAAAGAACTAATCATGTAAAGTGAAAGAATGGCAAATGTTAGAAGGAGCCGATGAGGATCTCTTCTGGTGGGCCCCTCATAGGTTATGAACACATGATGAAAGGCTTAGGGCTTCTCTGGTGGTCGACCCTAAGGACCTTAAGGATTACTCTCTGGTGGAGTGTCTTAAGGGGAAACCCTCTGGTGGGGTATTATGAGAGTCGCCTTGGAAGTATTACCTCTGATGGGTTGCTTCAAGGGGTGTGTACACTAAAGACTACGGTATGCCTTATTATAAGATGGGAAGACGTTCTCCGATAAGCGATGTGTTTGCAATCTGGTGTTGCTACCTTCGCGTCGTTCCCTTACCTATTGTCAAATGATTGTGTTAAAATAACGTAAAGTATATGAATGTGTGTGAAATAATTGATTAAAGGAATAAAGATTGTTCCGCGGGAACTCTGAGATCTCCAAGAGTATTGGATGACAAGTTTAAAGCATGTAATGCTATTGTGATTGTTCTGTAAAGAATTGTGAAGTCTCCAAGAGTATTGGATGACAAGTATAAGGCATGTTTGCTGTAATGATTGTTCCGTAAGGAACTGTTAAGTCACCAAGGTTATTGGATGACAAGTTTAAAGCATGTGTAGTCGTTGCTATTGCTATTGTTATTGATATTGTTATTGTTGTTGCTATTGTTGTTGTAATTCTGATTGAATGGTTTTCAAGTAAAGGAGCACCAAAGCATGTTTTAAATGTATTTGGTGGGTTAGTACTCAGCTTTGCTCATGTGTGTACGCTTTGTTTTGTCATTTCTGTGGCCTGTCACTTAGTGGGTGGCAGTAACCTATTTGTTGCAGGCTCAAGATGTGAAGTTTATTATTTACAGTTGAAGGTTCGTGAATGCTAGAAGTGTGATTGTAATGTTATACTTGTATTTCGGAGTGAGGTCGCTCAACCTTGTAATAGATAGGCATTAATTAGTTGTTTTCATTTTTTGAATTTAAGAGGCGTTAATACGCTTGATTCTCTCTTTGTGTTGCTCCGCGAAAGCGTTGAGGTTGTTGGATGTTGGATTTGGGAATATTTAATTCATTGAAATTGTGAACAGGTTTAAGTTATTTTCCCGCTTTAGGGTTGTTCCATTTTCAAAGGAAACTCTGCCGGATTTTCCGAAGGAATATATTAGAAATAGAGTTTGAGAATAAGACGTCGTAATAGTTAATTCAAATTTAAATAGAGTCGGGATTTTGGTTTACACATTCTCTGATATAGTTCAGTGATTGTGATGGTAGCAGTTGGTTAGCTCGACCAAATTCTTTAATTCCGCTGTGCATTAATCCTCTGTAAGTTGGTCGGGAATGACTGCCTGTTACAAGTGAAGACCCCTCAAATCTTTCATAGCAAATTAAGGTGCAAGGATAGAAATTAATTTCGAGATGATGAAGATTTGCTAGTTACAATAATATGATCAACATATAAAAGAAGATAACAATAAACTTGCTACAGCAAAAAATGAACATGGAGTTATTAGATTGACAAGAGAAGATATCTTGTTGTAACAAAAAGCTACTATAACGGTAAAACCAAGCTCGAGGGGATTATTCGAGACCATAGATAGCTTTCTTGAGACGACAAACATGATTAGGAAACTGAGGATGAATTAAACCAACAGGTTGATTCATATAAACTTCATCAATCAGATAACAACTATGAAGAAACGCATTTTTAACATCTAATTGACGAATAACCCAACCAAAAGATATAGCAAGAGATAAGACCAACCGAAAAGTGGTTGAACGACTTGCTGGTTAAAACCTTGTGCAACCAACAGAGCCTTACACCTTTTAACTAGACCATCAGATTTGTAATTCGTTTTATAAACCCACTTAGATCCACCCAAGTTCTTTCTAGCATCAAATGGTACCAATTCTCATGTATGATTAGCAATTAGGGCATTAAATTCATCTGCAATGGCAGCACGACATTTTGGATCTTTATATGCTTTTGAAAAATAAGTGGGATCGGGATCATGCAATATTATACCAAGACTCTGTTCTTTTGGACTGAATTAATGAAAATTCAATTCAGTTCAGTTCAGACAAATTTAGTTCAATTCAGTTTAGGAAAATTTATTTCAGTTCAGTTAGTTTCCTCTCACAGTTTTCATTCAATTCAGTTCAGTTCAGACAATTAAGTTCAGTTTAGTTCAGACAAATTAAGTTCAGTTCAGTTCAGTTCAATTCAGTCCAAAAGAACAGAGACTAAGGCTTAAAATATTTTTTGGTTTATAAATTCCATCTTTAGCACGAGCGAGCATAGGATGTACGTTAATGGATGCACTAGGTGGGGTAGGAAAAGATGCAGAAGACTCGAAAGACATGACGACAAACGATGATTGCTCATTGTCATTGTTGACTGATGCACTCGGTACCCAAACTAACACTAGCATATCATGGATGCATGGATGGCACGAAAGGCGTGCAAACTGACGAGACAGTTGGGGAAGGGGTTATGTACTTCTGTAGTAGCAGTTGAGTTTTGGGGAGTGCACTGGACAAACATGGCAGCAGGGGAGTGGGAGCGTTAGCAGCAGGGCAGTGCAACATTGTGCATGAGACCGGCTGGACAGCAGGTGTGAGGGTTGGAACTACAGTAGGGCTGTTTAGGACAACGGTGTGTGCGCTCGAACCTAGGTCGGGAGCACCAGTGTTTTTGGGTGATGGGAAATGTGCAGGTTGAGGTGTAGCACTAGATAGGGGTGTGCATAAATATTCGATTCGGGATATCTGATCCCTGATTCTGGCGACCGATCAGGTAAATCGGATATCCAATTCGATTTTTTAGTTCTCGAATATTTCGGATCTGATATCCGCAAATTTTTGGATTAGATACAGATAAGAAATTTTAATTTTCATATATCCGTTCCGAAATATCTAAAGATTAGCATTTCCAAGACCGAATATCTGAAATATCAGACGATCCGAAACTTATTTTATGAACTTTAATTTTTCTTTGAAAGATTCGTTGTTTATTTATCGGATTTTCGATCAGAAATTTCGATTATACGATTTTTTCGAACGGATTTGAATCGCATTTTTCCGATTCGAAATTTCAGATCGAATCGGATTATCTGAAATGAGCACTCTTAACACTAGGGAAGACCCATGGAAGAGCCAAGAAAGACGGATCAGAATCATGAGAAAGCGGGGACATTGATGGACTAAAGGAGATCAAGTAACGATATAGAAAAATCAACTCATGAAATTGGACATTGCGGCTCACCTAAACACGGGTAAGAGGATTTAGGAAACTATACCTGTAATAACCCAGTTTTTAAGCAGCTTTCATTGAGTGCATTCATCATACACCCGGGTGTACCATGTGCATGGTACACCAAAGCTAATTTTTCGCTTATTTAATTATTTGGAGCTCTACCTATTATGTGACTATGCTCATTTGAAAGTTTCAACTGAGCAATGAGAAACAAAATAGCCTTGGGTGTACCATGCTCATAGTACACCCGGTGTATGATAAAAATTTCCGCTTTCATTAAAAGGTAATTATAATTGTTATTTTAATTAACAATTTGAAATCTTCATTTAGGCTACTATGGTTAACAATATTGTGGAGCAAAGTAAGATTTTTGGTTTATGATTTGAGATTACAAAATGATCTTATGAATTTCAAGAGGAAAAATTATGAGAGAAGAAAAAGAAAAGTTATGAAGAAACATCTAAATCACTCAAGAAACTTATGAGCTCTTTTAAAGTCATTACATTTACAAAAACAAAATGAAACCCCAATTCACTCTTAATTTCCCTCATTCTCTCTCATTTCGTCTCTCCTTCTTCACTGCTTCCACTTTCTTCCTCCTCTGTACTTTTTGTGTCTGATAATCTCTCCGCAAAACCACCCAAACTTACCACCAATTGTTTCATTCCGATCGGTCTTCTATTGAGCCAAACAATTGCATTTTTCTCTCTGTCTTCTCGACCCGCTGCTGCTCGTGGCCATCACTCGAACCGGCGCCCTTGCTTTCCGTTACCTTATTCTAGCTTCTTGCTCTGGAAGTTGTCGTGTTCTGTTGCTGAATATGTGGTTTTGTTCCTCTGCATTTGCTCTATTTGATTTTCTCTCTCTGGGCTCTACTTCTGCGTTGCTGCTGTCGGCATCTCGCTGATGCTCCGATGAGCTGCCGCTATTGCAATTTTTGGTTTTCGCTGCTATTCAGTATTCAGTGGACCAAGTTGCAAATTCTTTTCTTTGGTTCCTCCTCCCTTGGCTCGGTGAAGAACCCATTGTTAGGGTCTTTTATTTTGACAATTAAAGGTATAAACTTTGGACCCAATTTCTCTTTCAATCAAATGATTTCTGATTATGATTGTATTTCCAAATTTAATTCTTTTTGGTTTATAAGATGTTTTAAGGATTTCCAAAAGAGAGTATTTAGGTTGTATAAGTTGATTTTACTTAAAATAGGATAAGTCTATTAGGAGAATATGGTTTTTCATCAGGAGTATGTTTTAGCTAGTTCTTATGCATTGGTTCTTATTAGGGGTTAAATGGGAAATAGTTATTAATTATTATTTATAAAATGAGATAGGCTGTTGTGGAATTCAGATATTATACGGGTGAGCAAGGTTAGGAATTTTTGGAGATTAATTATGGAATAGAGGTGATGTACGGATGACTAAGGTACACATTGTCCTTCCACCTTGTGAACTCAATTATGTTTCTACGATTGTAAGATGTATGAATCTCATGAGTTGTCAAATACAAATTAGTTTTCAGACTTGAATTTTGTTGTAGTTTTATGAACCTAAATTCAATGTTGTTTGAAAATATTATTCTCGTTTGACTTCTTGAGTATATGATTTCAAGCCAAAGTCAGGTGTTTCGGTTATATAAGGATCAGCATTGACTTCCCAACTGTGGTTTGAGACATGTCTATAAGTTTTGGCTATGAAATATAGTTTTATTGGAATGTTTTGAAGTAATCAAATTATGTTATATTAAGTCAATCTTGTCTTCGGATTCAAGTATATTTCAGTCTATGAGACTTAGTAGTATAAGTTATTCAGTGACTTGAGTTTTAAGATATTATATAAAAGTCATGGGTGTCCGATTGTGAATATTTAAGGAAGTGTTCTCGATATATATTCCTCAATGTTATTATAAGTGTGGATTTTGAAATGAGCGATTTCGTACAACTATGCGATAGATGATCAGCTAAATTTCGAAAAATCCGATTAAGTCTCTAATGAGATACGATTGAATACGGTTTCAAGTTTATGGCCGGAGTTTCAATGTTATAGTTTACTTTCAGTTAATGAGATTTCAAGAATATTATTTTGTTAAGCGATCTCTAACCTAAAGAGTTGTATAGAGATTTTGGAAATGCAATTATGAACTTATGGAGGAGGATTATTAGAAGTAATATAGTATAGTAAGTCGTAGCTTAATTGTGTATTATTAAAGGGTACATTACACCATTTAGTGTTCCCAATGTATTTATTATCATTACACTGATAATTATTATAAAGTCGAAGGAGTAATTCTGTAAGCTTGATATAATTGGTGAACTCTACTTCTGGATAACTGAAAATGGTATGAGACATAGTTATATCTCTACAAAAATTTATATCTTAAACATTTAGAGTTTACAAAGAGTCTGTTTTACTCCAAGTTATTGGGAATTCGTGTAAACTTTGGATGACAAGAGGTTTAAGATTTGAGCTCGTATATCTAATTCGAGGATCTGAGTATGGGATAAGATTTTAGATGTAATTGTTAACAACTTTGAGTATATATGGATTTGACTTTTGGAAGATACGAGTTTAAGTAGTCATCAACTAAGTATTACAATATTCCTTTGTGTGGGGAAAAGGTTCAGATTAGAAGTTGAATTAAATCATTTAGTGATATCTTTAAGGAACTTTGAGGAAGTTGGGTTTTATATATGTTAAAGTAATTAAGGAATGAATTGGTTGTTGAAGAGTTCACTTAGGAATATAAATTATTGTGTGAGATAGTTGAGTTAATGATCAAAGTTGTAATTCGGGAATGAGTTTCAGAGTTTAAATACCTCATAATGGGTTAGTAAGAAAATTGTATGAATGTCATAATGGTAATATAAGAGTTCAATATAATTTGGGTGTTGAAGGAGTGTCAGATTGTAATTCGATATCGTATTGTCGGTGTCATAAGAGTTAGTAAATCCCATCTTCGTGGAAGCAATATAATTAAAATTAGGAATCTTATAATATGAGTACCAAATTAGGCATATAACAGAGGTAAGACGTTTCACTTTCTCAATAGAGGAATAAGGTTAAAGAAAAAGGGAAGACAGGGTAATATGAATATCTTGTGATGGAAACATTGTAAAATTAGTGACATAATTTGATAATGAAGGGAATACATATATAAAATTAATATGGATGTAAGATTAATTAAGTTGGGATTACAAAGTTCAAACAAAAAACTAAGTTAGGTAAAGGGAAATAAATGGGGAGTTCCTATAATATTGTGTGATAGTGAATTCGAGGTGATAACGTTGTTTCTAGTTGGGTTATTAGAAGATCGGAAGTTCAAGTATGATGGGCTGAAATTATTAAGATATGGGATTAATTATCAAGTCGTATTAGAGGAAGCATTAACTATCCTTATAGGATATAACTCTGAACTTTACAAGTTACCTACTTTCTCCTAAATTACAGTTTTGGGTTCTAAGATGTTTTACATCATAAGCTTTGGGTATATAGGATATGAACTTTGAAATTTATGGTTATGAGCGATGAACAATTTATTATTATTATTATCACATTTTGACTTTAAGACGAGTGTTCCAAAAAGAATAATAGAAGTTCTACTTGGGATATGACAAGAATATTATAATTGGTATCATTAAGCATAAGTATGAATATTGAGATTTGCGTAGCTGTATAGGTTATTAAACGAGATTAAATGAAAAGTTATTTCTAAATAGAGATTTTGTAATTAAGACATAAACTTATTTAAGATTAAATTCTGTCTGGACTTCCTGATCGGTAAGCTATGTTTTGAATTTAAATTATATAAGCTTGGACATATTTCCTTTAAAGTCCGTATTTGATTGGGTTTTAGCAAATGAATTTTGTAAATGATTGAATTATACAAAGTTATTGGAAACTCAAGTATATGTGTTATCAAACAATTTGAGTTTGTATATGAAATACGCAAATGCGATTATGTTACGAGATTTTGATATATCTGACTCGAGAAATATAAATTTGAGTTTTAGAAAAATATTGAATTGTGAATTATGTATTTTGATTATGTTTCTGCGAGGGGAAAAAGCTGCTAGAGCAGTGATGAACAATATTCTGTATTCTGTATATCTGTATTTTGGGGACATGTCTTGAAAAGTCTTGTAAGCAGTACATAATGGAAGAGACAGAATGGCAACTCTATTCGTGTTCTCTTCCTTAGTATAATATGATTTTTGAAAGAAAATAGAATATGTATTTGAATATGCAAAAGGTTTTGTGGGAAGTTATTTCAAACTCTATTCCCGAAGTAATGTTTTACTCTCCCAAGTCTATGGAGATTATGTGCCGAATGTGGAAATGATTTACTAAGAAACTCATTAGGAATATATGAAAGGAGTTAGTTATGCTACACATTTGGATTAAAGGTTATTATAGATAAACTACATAAGCACGAAATATTACTATATCTTAGAGTATGTCAGAATTGGAATTGATTATGGGAGATTGTATTAGATTCTTTGGAGTTTTGATGATCCATCCGATTGAAAGTATATAATACTTATTCTGTGAGATATTCATATTATTATTTTAAACAAGTAACATTATAAGTCGTGTTCAAGTATTTGCTATATGATTCCTCCATTATGACTTTTCTATTTTCTGGTTTCAAATGTCTTGCAAGATAAGCTTAAATACGAAAATACGTTTTAAGCCACTAGAATGATTTTATGGTTGGACATTGTGTACTCAGTTTCGCTGATTTTGTTCTCAGAACCTGAGTTCATTATTAGTGATTTTGCAGGCATAAAGATTTGACAAGGGGAATTCAAGGATCAAGAGCACGAAAGGGTAAAGTTAAAAGTGAGATGTTTGGGAAAATGTGATGGTTAATGAAGAATGATTGTTATGTTCTCTTATCGTATACTCCGGAGATATACTGTAACATAAATTGTATTCAGAGCATTTAGAGATTTTTGTTTCCAGGATTGTATTTGAGTTATATTTCCGCTGCAAGAGATTGTAATTTGGGGTTTACTATATGATAATTGTTATTTGTAAATGCTAAGTGTGATTAGCTAGTAGCTCCAGAAGTGCTGGCTGTTACAATACCATTTAAAATCGGAAGCATACCCAAGGAAAACACATCGGACAAACCAAAGAGACAATTTATTAGATGGTTTAGAAGAAATGTTTGGAAAAACTCACACCCAAAAACATGCAAGAAGGAGGAGTCGGGAGGTTTTTGGAATAACTTTTCATATGAGGTAGCTCCATTTAAGGTCAGTGTAGGCAATCTATTAACTAAGGTGGTCGTGTAGGCAACATCAACCCAAAATTGAGCAAAGAGCATTGCCATTAAGATTAGTGTACTTATTTTTGTTAAATTGAACTTATTAGACTTTATTTGAACTTATTTTTTCTAATAAGGACTGAAAACAAGTTGAATAGAACAGGACATTTATCCTATAGGCTCTTAACTCTTGTTGAAACAAGAATGCAAGATTAAGGATATGTCCTTACCGATCACTAGTCCTTAGATAATGGGTTTCTTGATCACTACCTTACGAGTTATCTTAAGCTTCTTGTAGGAGTGAAATATGCACTTATATGGGTGTGGATACATAAATTTGTCTCCCTTTTTAGCAACCCAATGATGAAATATATTGTCGTCCTACTTGGATCGAACTGAATATAAACAATCAAAAGCCTAAGTTCAAAACTTTTTAGAGTCAAAATATGTTTTAAAGTCCATTTTAACATAGAATCCAATTTCAAAGCCCAATTAATTATTCATGATACTTAATTGAATTTCAAAATAAAACTTTTATTAAATTATTTTCATAAAATCAGATTTTATGATTTAAATCCTTTTATTCTTGATAACTTTTGATAAAAGCTAAATCAAAAAACTTCGGCATAAAAAACAGAAATGCGCTAGGCGCGGCGGTTTTGCGTCTGACGCATGGCGCCTGCATGGAGCGCATCACTCGTGCGCTAGGCGCAGTACAGTGCCTGCACAGAGAGCAAACTTTCTTTTTTATCTGCGACTTTCTAAAATTCTAATTGTATTTTCACTATAAATACCCCGTTTTCACTTATATTTCTTCACGGACTTATTACAGACTTTTCATACAATGCAACTCATAATCTAAACATCAAAACCATCAAGAATATTCATTCTTCACTATCAAACTCACATTTAAACACATTCAACCTCAAGAATCTTCATTCTTCCTTTTTGAATCTTCATTCAAGAATTCACTTTTTCGAGGCTAAATATTGATTCATCCAACCTATGTACAACCACACTTAGGCGATAAAGGTATAAATCCAAAGGGTTAATTCCAATTTAATTACTTTTTTGTACTAACTATTTCATTTTCATGATGTAAATCTTTAATAAAATTACAACTGCACATCGAATCTGTATATAGTTGTACATTCTTTCAAATTATTCTCATGAATATTTATTACGCCTTTTCAATTGCAATTGCAATTGCGTGATCACTATTATTATTGTTTGCTATCAAACCTGCAAAATAGTTCAATCACGCCCAATAAGATAATTTGAACAACTTATATAGGTACCTATTAATAATGTGATTTAATATAGTGATCACCAAATGAGATCTTATGTGCTTAAAACAACTGACCTTTAATACAATTAATCAAATTATGTGCATGTATTTGAATAAGTGAGGAAATTCACCCCGAACTCAGATCTCTTCTTTATGATTTTACTAATTTTTTCTGAAAATTAATTGACGACTCTCTTTGAACCAAAATATCACTAATATTATGTGGGGTGAAACATGATAATCACATGCCTATAATGGGGTGTACGTGTTTGCACTCTTTAGGAGGTGCATATGCTTGAGAGTCACCAACAAAATAGACTTATAAACCAACTGATTGAGTACTACAAATAACAATTTATGGACAATCATCATGACAAAAATAATGACTAATCAAATTACCTCATACGTTGGTCATGAACATGAACTTGAATTTACGCAAATCTGGTCTCTAATTAATTCGATTCAAGAATAATACTCTCTTGCTCCATATTGATTGATACACTTTGACCGTCATAGAGTTTTCAGAGGTTTATTTGAATTCTTATCTTATTGTTGGTAATTGGTATTGATATACTTTTTCACATTTAGTTAATGTATTGTGATGCCTCAACTTTATGTAAGAGTGTTTCTTATTACTCACAACTCACAAGGAGAGAGAAATAATATAAAATTGGTGGAGTGTTGCCTTTTCAGGAAGTGGAATGAACGAAAATGACAAGTATATCGATTAATATGAAACAGATGAAATATATATATATATATATATGCAAGATCACATGAGAATGCTCCTTACATGAGAAATGAGAATGAATCTCAACCACACTATTGGATTAGAGTTACAACACTTATTCATTAGAGTTATACCTCCGAAAATATTTTGTGCCCAAAAAAAATTTTTTTTTTTTGAATTTTTTTTTCTAATATTTTTTTTGGAGTTACATAAAGTTGAGGCATCACAATACATTAACTAAATGTGAAAATATTTTTTTTGGAGTGAAAGAGACCAGCCCCAAATTTCTCTCTCCTTACTCTCTCTCTACTGTTCTTCTTGCTTAAACCGATGGACTTTCATCTCCTCTCAATTCACATCTAAAATTCAGAAATTCAGGTAATTATACTTTGCTTAGTTTAATTTTGATTTTTTTATTTTCATATTAATTTTTGTAAATACCAAATTATCCCAATTAAATAGGCGAATTTCCCTTAAATTTATGTTAACTCATCTGTTAGTTACATCTTAGATTGATGAGCCCCCTTGAATTTGTAGGCGAAGAAGTTGGATTTTAAGTTGAATTTGTACCTCTATGAAGGAATGGCAGAAGAGTAATGCTGAGAATGAAGTAATATAGCGGATCCATTTGTGTTTCTTGAACTTTCTCTCTCTTACTCTGTTTAGTTTGAGTGAGATTTGAGTGTGAAATGAAATGTGTGGATTTAGAGGATATTATGAGGAGATTCAGAGGTGAGGAGAGAAAACAAGGGAGTGTTACTTTCTTGTCTCCAAAAAAAAAAAAGAGTAAGAATGAGAGTGAAGAACTGAAAAATGGGTTTCCCACTCATAAAACAAACAAAATTTCACCTCCAGTGGAGAGAGAGAGTAGTGTCACAAGAACAGAGAAGCCCACACCTACAAAAAATGTTAGATTATATGATATCGTTTCACTTTATTCCTTTTAAATCAGATTTATAGTATAGTTAATCATGCTACTTTTGTACAATAAAAATGTAATTTGAGTTTAGTTGCATTGGCCAAGAAGAAGGTGGTGTTGTATAATGGTTTTTTTCTCTGGCACTGTACAGATGGATGTGTGATTAGTTTAATGTTTTTACCAAATCCTTGCATATGCCATTTGGTACACACTCTCCCAACCCATTTGTTTCTCTTATACTAGTTCAAGCTTGATTTTGCTTCATTGGAGTATGTATCAACTATATAAGCTAGGAATTTCAGGATGTGAGTGTGTCTAGGGACTAAATATAGAGGCCTAATTTTCAACTTTAGCACAGGGCCTCCATTATGTTCGGACTGGAGCTGACGTTGAGCACCAATCGAAGGGTAATTGATTGAATACACTATGTGTGTTAGATACGACAAGGGCCCCGACATGTGTGTGTACTGTGTAGCAGTGTAGGATGCCTATCCAACCCACCCTCCTACGAAACAGAAGTCATTAACATTTCTTCAAACTCCAAAGCCGCCTCACGCAAAAGCAAGAATAGCAAGATCCATGTGAATCAGGTGACTTACTATTAATTTAGCGAGCTAGGTCCCACCGTCACCTCTGCGTACCCTAATCCACGCCTTACTTTTCTTCTCAGGAAAATTTTATCCTATGAGTTATAATTCTGGCCGGATTTATTTTCGAAGATTTTAACTTTTGAATTTCTTAGAGTGGTCTCTCAACTTTTGAGACTCTTTTTCCAAATCGTTTTTTAAAATAATATAACTGCTAGCTAACTAAGTTAATTGAGATACATAATATTCAGGCTCTGTTTGCAAGAACACATTTAGATTCTTTAAATGAAGAGGCTTTAAAAGTTTAAGTCATCTAAAATAAATAGTCGTGTTTAGGGTAAGAGTTTAAATAAAATTTTAGCTCAAAAATTGATCGAATTGAGTTCTTTATCAAATATAGCATCTCAATTTAAGGTCTTTGAAATTTTCAATCGCCATATCGTCAGTCTCCTTTCACCTACCTTATCGGTTTAATTTCTATTTTTAGCTTATGTTTCCAAACATAACCTCAATCAATAATTCAGCACGTTAATTAAGTTGAAGGGTTGTTTTGGAAAGAGACCCTTCAAAGTTAAGATCGCTTTTTGTTTTTTGCATAGAACCCACCAACGGAGAGCTTACTGCATTAAATCAGAACGAGCACCAACTACTACAAACTAGGAAAATCATAGTCCCAAATAGTTTCTCCCTCCTCCATAGTGGTAGGATGAGTTAAAGTATGGGCTACGTTATAACTACTACGGCTCACAAAAGACCAACAAACAGAATCAAAGCTATTAACAAAACTTAAAATGTCTTCTAGAATTAAAAACAAAGTGCTCGGTCCTCTTCACTTCCTTCTTTAATGCATTGATAACATTAGCATTATCATTATCTACCACAATCATCGAGAAACCCCTTGATCTCGCCATCTTCATACCCCGTCTTATCGCCAAAGCTTCTGCCATCGCAACATCGCTCTCGTGGCTCAGCACCTTCGACCCACACAGTAGCACCTCCCCTTGCTATCCCGGCACACCATACCCAGCACCGTGTCCCTGCCTTCCTTCACGCCAGCATCCACGTTCACCTTAACCCACCCCCCTTCCGGGACATACCTAATTAGTCGAAGACACCGCACCCCCGCTTTTGCACGAGGCCGATGATTGGCAGCATCCTCCCTCGACTCACCCCATACCCTCTTCGCATAGCCCCACACTTCACTCGCCTCATTCACCTCCCCAGCCATTACCCACTTGTTGCGTGCTCCCCAAACAACCCAGGCCATTGTGAGAAACAATTCGCACTCCTCTTCATCCACCTCCTCACTCACCCTCTCCCACCAATCAACCAAAGAAGCGAACCTTCTCTCGGTAATTCGATCCAGCTCAGCGACATGCCACTAGCTCCGGGCCAACTTACACTCTTTCAACGCATGAGTAGGGCTTTCATCCTCCACACCGCAAACCCCACAGGTCGAGCCCAGGCTCGGAATTCCCACACTCAAACCAGCCTTCGTAGGCAAGGCATTACTACAGGCCCGCCAGGCAAACAACTTCACCCGTGCAACAAAGCTGAATTCCATATTTTATTCCATAAAACTAGTGCATGAGAGTTAGAGGAGGAAGCTTCCATTTGTTCATCTTTAAAAATTGCTCTATAGGCGGAACTTACCGAATATCTTCCATTTTTTTCTAAAGCCCAAAAAATCAAGTCCTCGGGGAGACGACTACTCAAAGGTGCTTAGGATGCGCTGTTGCTCAAAGGGAAGAAACATACTCGTCACCAAAGTTTGATTCCACCGACGAGTAATTGGGCTAATGAGTGCCCCAACATCAAGCTCTTCATTAAACTCACCAATGGGGGAAAGAATCTTTCTTCTTTGTGTGTTAGGAATCCAAGGATCCTTCCACACTCTCACCTTTTCACCATCACCAATTCTCCAACAAAGACCCTTTCGAACCACCCATTTTGCCTCCCAAATTCCCCTCCAAGTATAACTAGGATAATTTCCAAGCCCCGAATCCATAAAAGAAGAAGTAGGAAAATACTTAGCTTTAAGAATGGAATGAAGCAAGGAATCAACCTCCGTCATCAATCTCAAAGCTTGTTTCCCGAGAAGAGCCCAATTGAAGAGTTTGAAGTCTCGAAACCCCAACCCTCCATCTTTCTTTGATCTACAAAACTTCCTCCAAGCCACCCAATGAATCTTCCTTTCACCATTTTTTTGGCCCTACCAAAACTGAGATACAAGGGATCGTAGTTCATCACAAAAAAGAAGATGAATCTTGAACACACTCATCACATAGGTAGGGATAGATTGGGCTATAGCCTTTATCAAGATTTCCCTACCCGCCTTAGAAAGAATCATCCCCTTACACCCTTGTAGCTTCTTGCACAATTTCTCCTTCACACCTTTGGTTATCACCTTTTTAGAGCGCCCCATAACAGTGGGTAACCCCAAGTATTTGCCATGGCTCTCAACCAAACGAACTCCCAACCGCTCCGCTAGGCCTCTTCTTCGTTCACTCACAACACCTGCACTAAATGACACCTCTGTTTTATCAAAATTCACCTTTTGACCCGAGGCAAACTCATAACTAGCTAACACTTCCTTCACAACATCAACTTCTTTATTCGAGGCTCCTGAAAAATAACGCAATCATCTGCAAACAAAAGGCGGGAAATAGTAGGAGCACTCGGCGCCGCTCTCACCCCCCTCATACCACTATGTTCCTTTGTTCTTCTAAGTAAGTGAGAAAAGACCTCTGCACATAAAAACAGGTAAGGAGACAGAGGATCTCCTTGCTTAATTCCTCGAGCTGGGGAAAACTCATCAGTGGGGTTACTATTAATAAGGACTGAGAACGTAAAAGATTTCACACATTCCATCACTCTATTCACCCACCTCACATCTAAGCCAAATTTCAACAAAGTAGCTTCCAGGAAGCTCCATTCAATCCTATTATAAGCCTTCGACATATCCAACTTCAAAGCCATACAACCATCCACATGCTTCAATTTTTTCATATAATGGAACATTTCAAAAGCAACTAGAACGTGATTAGTAATTAATCTGCTCGACACAAAAGCACTCTGATTCACAGCAATAATATCATAGAGAAATTTTTTTAGTCTATTTGCTAGAACTTTTGAAACTAGCTTATAGACCACATTACAAAGAGAAATGGGGCGGAAATCACTCATAAGATATGGTTTACTTTTTTTCGGAATTAGAGCAATGAAAGTCTTGTTCAAACTAGCAGGGATAGCATCACCATTCAGGACCCCAATCACAGCAACAAACACAGACGGGACAACAATATGCCAATAAGACTAAAAAATAACGGGCACATACCATCGGGGCCGGGCGTTTTAATAGGATGCATCTGACTCAGAGCAAAACGAACTTCCTCCTCAGTGTAAGGAAGTTGCAAATTAGCATTCATCTCTGCAATTACCCGGGGATCAAAATCCTGAAGCCCAGACTCAATAGTCGAAGGGTGGGAAGTAGAAAACATCCCTCGGAAATAGTCAACAGCAACTCTTCTAATCTCCTTCTTATCGACACGCTCAACACCATTCTCATCCTTAATACATGATATTGTGTTTTTGCGTTTCCGACTCGAAGCCCGTTGATGGAAAAATTTTGTATCCTATCCCCTTCCCGAAGCCATATAGCTCTCGATCTTTGCCTCCAAAAAACTTCTTCAATCCTCACCATACTTTCGATCTCCCTAACTAACATTCGTCTTTGCTCCATTTGGGCGGCCGAGAGAACCCCCCCATTGAGGTTATTCAGCAGCTTTCGTTTCTTTTTCAAGTCACTAAAGAACTTCCTAAACTTTTTACTCCCCCATTCACGCAACTCGCCAGCACACAAGCTTAACTTTGATTCGAGATTAGGTCCCCCAAACTCCCATGCCGTGGCAATGACTTGCTCACAAGCTTCGTCATCAGCCCAAAAATGTTTGAATCGAAAAGGTTTTGGGCCCAATCCCACATAACCCTCCCGATTTGCAAAAACAAGCTTCAAAGGTGCGTGATCCGACCATTCCCTGTCCAAATTAAACAAATGAGCAGTCGAAAAATTACTCAACCACTCATTATGTGCAAGGGCACGATCAAGTCTACATTGAACATTATCATCTTCAAGCCTTCCATTATCATAAGTAAACTCGTACCCCGACCAAGGCACCTCTTTAAAACCGCACACATCAACCGTATCTCTGAAATTTTTCATTTGCCACTCCGCTCTACTACATCTTCCTTTCATCTCAAAATCATATAAAATCTCATTAAAGTCACCCATACACAACCAAGGAATCTCATGTTGCAACTTAAGTTCACACAATAGCTTCCAAGAAAGGTGTCGATTATGCACTTCCGGCCAACCATAGAAGCCCGTAAACCTCCATTCGATCTCACCTATGCCCCCTTTCACCACCACATCAATATGATGCACGGACATGGAGAAGAGATCGATATCAATGTCCTTCTTCCACAGCAAAGCAATACGCCCCGCGCGACCCACCGAGTCAATAGCTAACCCATGAAAGTCACCAAAATTCTTTTTCATTACAGAAAACTCCTTCGAACTCAACTTCGTCTCCGAAAGAAAGACTAAAGTCGGGGCCTCCTTTCGAAATAAATTCCGAAGGCTAGCAACTGCAGAGGGGTTGCCCCCCCTCTACAGTTTAAACTTATGCAATTCATTGGGCCTGGCGGGGTTGGGATTCACCAACGTCCGTCTCCATGCCAACAGGAATCATCGAACAAGGGGAAATGCCCAACTTTTTCCGTGATGGAGCCTCCCCTACTCCTCCACCACGTCCAACCTCTCATGTTTCCCAAGGGAGCTAATGGCGCTGCTATGTTGCACCACACCTCTCTCGGCCACCTTAGCAAGCTTCTTCCACATTCTCTTGTATGTGCCCACCTCATCCTCCTTTACTACCCTCTCGACGTCACCTTCAGTCAACCCATCATCCTCCATGTCCTCCACCCCTTCTTTTTCCCTTTCGACACTATTCGTATGCACCTCGACCCCCCCTCCAACTGGGCATGATGAACCAACTCCTTCTCCTCTCGTACACACCCCCCTTACTCGACCCATTTAATCCTTCCTCCTCTGCCACAATCTCCCTTATACTTCCCTCCCTCATCTCTTTAACCATCTCCTCCTTTTCTTCGACTCCCTTCACAGTACCTTCACCTATGACTTGCACCCCCACCTCCTCCTGGACATACTCCCTCACTCGTCACTGCCCCCCTATTATCTACAGCTGCAACAATACTTTGGCTCCCCTATCTCCAGCATCTACTTTGGTCACAGAAAGAGCCCTCCTGCTTCCCATTATTGACGCCACTTTGCCTCCCTTTTCGCGGGGAAGCTTTAAGCCACAACCCCCACCCCATACTCACTTCCTGCTCCTCCACACCCGTCGTTGAACATTCCTTCTCGCTATGCCCCATTACTCCACACAGAAAACAAAAGAAAGGAAGGCGCTCGTATTGAAACGCCACCCTTATCTCCCTGCCATCTTTCCCCATAATACGTTGGGTCCTGCGAATAGGTTTCGACACATCCAACAAAACTTTCACCCTTCGATACGATTCAATCCCTAATTCATCCGTCTCTAAGTCCAAAATAGTACCCATAGAAGAGCAGATTGCTTTCACATCCTCATCAGATCTACAATTAAAAGGTAATTTTTTTACCCTAATCCAGAAAGGGGAGTGTGTCAAAAGCACTTCGTTGGGCTGTTCGTTTCCCGCAACTTCGTTAAGGATGAGCAATTTTTGTTCAAAACACCAAGGTCTACCATTCAAGACACGTTCTTTATCTTTCCAATGAAAAAACTGAATAACAAACAAATTAGCACCGATTACCTTGATCACGATATTGTGCGACAGTCCCCAAGACAGTTGCATAGTTTGTTTAAAGGCTTCGATGTTATACGGCCGATCTGACAATGATTTCCCCATGAGTAAAAGGGAAACCCTATCATGAGTTTCCTTCAATTCTGATTCCGATAAGTCCACGACACCACAGTCATCATCATCATCAAGTTTCAAGTTTCGGTATCGTACAGCAAGATCGTCAGCCATTATGACTGAAGATCAACGTCGAGAAGAGGGAGAGTGGTCCTGCCCTAGGAGGGAGAGCGTTCCTGTCTTTCAAGGGAGTTTCTAACTTCTATATTTTATTGTTAAGATCGCTTTTAGATAAACAAAAGTTGAGACCTTAACCGATTATAGTTGAAATCGATAGTGTCCGTTTTTCTTTTAATAACCTGCTCATCACTTCATTACACGTAGTCGAGCCTTTTTAAAAAAATATTGTAAATATTTGTTGTCCATATCCCACCTACTGACTTCTGTTAACAATAATTAATCAACGCTGTGCAAGAAATGATGCGTTTAGGAAATAGGATAGAGATCTGGATAATTTTTTTGCTATAAATAGGATCATCGGCCTCAAGTAAATGAAGCAAAGAAAATAAGATAATTAAGCTAGTAGCTAGCAGTGCTAATTCTTAGAATCATCACTCAGAAAGTTCGTTCAAAAACATCACTCAAGCATGTCATCTTACTTCAAACTTGCTGTCGTCGCATTTTTTGTGCTCACTGCATCAGGTTTGTTTCTCAACAATAACTTGTTTCTTTAAATTTTTTCATGTTAGAAGTAAGAGTTATGCTATATGCATTAATGCATATAAGACATAAATACGTACATTACTTAAAATGGAAATAAGTTGTGAATTTATGGAAAAATTATGCACCAATTTTCCGCTAAAACCCTATACCTTACAATTTTGGAAAATTTCCTAGAGATTTATCATATACTCCCTCCGTTTCTTTTTAATCTACACACTTTTCTTTTTGTTCTGTTTCTTTTTAATCTACACACTGTTGCTTTTTCTATTTTTGATAACATGTCACATCTACTTTCTCCTTTTTTTCCACCCATGTCATCCATTTTTTAATATTTTAACCCAATTTTTACTTTATCTCTCTCACTTTTCAATTTCTCTCTCCGCCTTTTCAGTTTCTCTCTCATACTTTTGTACTTCCTCCTTGGTTCTCCCCCAAAGTGAAGTGAGTGTAAATAATAATAAAAAAAAAAAAACGGAGGAAGTAGTATTTGACAAAAACCAAAAAAAAAAAAATTTGGAAGCATAACCGTAGTACAAGTCATATGGATTAATACTTTTTATTAATGTTTATATCTAACTTGTTTCCTTCCTATTTTGTTTACTACTAATATGTCTAACAACTTTATTAAACAATTAGACAAATTTTTTAACAGGGTTTATATAACACATACTAATATTCAGGGATAATTACATTCGATAACATAAATTTTGGCCCAACTACAATCATTGACATGAACTTGACGCACTGACATAGGTAGCGATTTGATCTTAGATATTTGTTTCTTTATTTTTTACAGCTATGGCAAAGCCTGATGCAAAGATTCAACCCGTCACAACTCACAAGGGGTGAAAAAGTAGGTGAAGGACTGCTGCAGGCAGAAATAAAAGCATTGATAGAACTTAAACAAGTTGAGAAGGCAATGATTTTAGACTTAAGCCAAAAAATGATGGGAGCACATGATCACTGTGCTCCATCTGGCACCATTTGTTCGCCTGAAGTACCTGAACAGTGTTGCTCCGAGTCTTGTGTTCCTCATTTTAGGCTTAGGATTAATGTTTGCGAATAATCAGCTAAATAAGCTCCTTAATATGGAGTCATCAATCATGCACATTACTAAATAATGTGTATGAATATCTGTATTATGAAGGATATAGATGATCTCTTAAGTTTCTATTCTTGGATAGAGAGATGAAGTTGGATATGGATATAGGATATTCAACTACTCTTCAGACAAGAATTTCTATGTTTTCTGTTTTTTCAATAATTAGAGACATCATCCTTCTTCTAATATATTCTGTTTTATGTTTTGATCAATTAGATGCTTATCACATCACATCAGATCATACTTCAATCTTCTATACCTCATTTTACCCGCATAAGCAATAAAAACACGCCTAAATATTTAATACCTGAAATTATATCAGTTCCATAGATATGTTTCAATGAACAATTTCGGTGATACTTAAAAGTGTTTTGCCAGTACCAATTTGTTTGAATTTTACAGAAAAATTGCCAAGAAAAATTCAAGTTTGAAACTATTTCGGTAGTGAAACGGTGTCGGACAAGGAGGTGTCCGGCAGTATGAGAGTGGGCGTCCGAGACTGAAAGTCTGCAAGGAAGACAAACGTAAACTACCCACGGGGGGGATGCGAGGAAACCCCCTCCGACGCTCAAGTCAGTAAGTGCCCGATAAGGATTTTAGAGAGATAGAGAGAGAAAGTAATGCTTAGAATGTGAGAGAATGTCCTGTAGAATAGTACCAGCATTTGGCTATTTATAGCAGTACTATTCATCTGACAGGGTGCGTAATCCTGTGACACGTGTATGACTATGATGAGTCTGATTGGAGGGAAGATTATCCTCAAATGTGGCCGTGAATGCCCTCTCGGACTGTTTATTAGAAACGGCCTGGACCCTACTGATGAGGTCGCGTTTCAAGTTTATTGATGTCGGCCACAAAGGATGTGTCCGACAGTGAACTTGGGCATACCCACACAACTACCCCCCCGGCATCATTGGAGGTCGTGACCGGCATTGATGTTATGCTGATGACGCGAGTGAATTTTTTATGCTCCATATTTCCCTCTGCTGCCACGTGTTGCCCTGGGGAGACTTCGTATTTCGAAAAGTGCAATCATGACCTTTTTGTGAAATCCCGCTTGTTTTTCTTTATTCTTTAATAGGCTGGGCTTAGCGAGTGATATTTGGCATTCATCCACGAAAGAAGTTGATGGGCCAGTTCATCCTGGCCATTCAATCCCGCCTTTGTAAAGAAGCGTTAGCTCCCCTTTCTTATTTTCTACACTTCGTCTTCAACCTTCCATATTTCTTTGGTTTTTGCGATTTTCTGAGAACTTCAATTCCTCTTTTCTTCACCAAGATCCTGCCTTTAAGTTACCAAATCTCCTCAAAAGTGTTATGAGTTACTTTTCGCCCTTTACTTTTGAGAAATTGCAGTGCTTTTTCACCTTTTTTCGCCTGAGTGCAATCGAGGGTTTACTTTCAAAGCTTTCAACTTTTCGGTGAAATTACGTTCTCCGGTGCTCCGTTTACTGGGTTTCTTTTTTTACGTTCGTGCATTCGGGGCCTTTTGCTGTGCTTTGTTGGGAACCTGCTTGATTTTCCGGTCATTTTCCGACGACTTTTCTCAGGTACCTTTTTTCAACTTCTCTTCAATTGCTCAATCTGTTTCTTACTTCAAAATTATGTCAGACCACTCAGATAGTCAAAACTCCTTGAGTGATAAGTTTATGTCTGAAAGTGAGCCTTCGTCTCCTGCCTCCCTTCATGGCGGACATAGTTCGTTACTTCCAGCCCTAGGGAGGAGAGAACTCGTTTGTTAGGCGACACCGCCTCACTCACTGCGATAGGGATAGGGAACTTAGATCTAAGTTTCTTAATGTCCGGTTCTACCCCTGAGCAAGAAAATTTAACTTCCCAATATCTGTCCGCGAGGATGAGTGGTGATAGACAAACACTTCGGGAATTAAGACATCAAATTTTAGCTCGCCGGACTGCTAGGAATCCTCCCCCTGATGCTGTTCCCAGACTTGATGTCCTGCCCCTGAGGGAGCATGCCTGGTTAGATAATTTAGCAGATGCTGGGGTTGTAGTGGCGGACGATTTTTACGACCGCCTTGCTCATGATGCCGGCTCTTCTCATCCACCTGTTATTGATTTAGGTTCCGACAACGATTATATTGCTACAATGGATGAAACTGATGGTCCTTCTACTTCGTCGGGATGAGAATACTCATCAAAACGAGATAGTTTTGGGGGAAAGTTCCAGCATGCCTCCTAATTCCCGGCCCGAGCCGATTCCTGACCGCGATGATGTTGAGCATTCTGGGATATGGTTACCAATAGATTAGAGCAATGGTCCGAGATCCACAATTGTCTGTAAATTCTGGCGACAATGCGCCATAGACCTCAACTACTGCGATGTTGCGGAGAAGTTATATGCCTTCCCACCGGGATATAAGTTGATAGTCCCCGACAAAGGGTCGAAAGTGACTGATTTTCCGGCAGGGCACATAGCTGTTTACGCGCACCATTTTGAGTTTGGGTTGCGTTTTCCTCTAGATTTAACCCTGGTACGGATTTTGAAGGCTTTTAACATCTGCTTGGCTCAGCTGACACCTTTGGCCGTTAGGAACCTGATCGCTTATATTTGGACTTGCCGTTATTTAGGGTTTCCTGAGACACTCAACCTTTTTCGTCGCCTTCATTGGTCTGCGACGGAGCGGCTCCACCGAGAAAGGATGGTGGAGCTTGATGACGCCCAAAAATAAACTTACCATCTTCCCTAAGTTGGTGGGCTAAAAGGTTGGCAACCCGCTTTTTATTGGGTTAAAGTACCGAGTAATTTCCCTATTCGTCGTCACTTTACTAAGCCGGTTACTCGGATGGAAGACGTCCCCTCTTATGGTCTTTTTCGGCCGAGCAAGAGGCCTTTGATTATTTTGAGTCCGAGGTCGGGACTATTGCTGCTGGGGTGAAGACACCGAGGGAAGGATCCCTTGCAAATGGCTTCCCCACGCAAAGTACATACTTGGGAAATGAACCTTTGTCGGCTTTATTTCTCTGCCGGACCCATCCAGAAGGTTTGCTACTTGACTTATTGTCCGACGTGGGACTTATGCCTCTACTTTCTGTTAATATGATATTAATCCTTCCGCTTTGCTATTGCAGGTCCTGTCAGTTTAGATCTTGAGGAGTTAGGTCTCAACGAAGATTTAACGCCAATGTCTCGAACTCCCGAGGAGCCGTCTTTGATTACGACCTTTGTTCACGGCCTCACCGGGGTCTCGGAGGTGCGGATCGCGGCCGCGGTGGTCGCCATTACGGCCGGGCAAGTGTTCGTCGTGCCGGCCGCACGCCCGGGCGTACTCCGGCCGATCGCTGGACGTGGGGATCGGGAATCTCCCTCGTCTGTTGTTCACGTTCATGTTCGTCGCGGCGGGGGTGGCGTGAGTGTGGGTCGAGGCGGCCTCGTGAGCCCTCCGATAATAGTCCCGGCAAGAAGGCGGGCTACGGATGTTGCCGCGCTTCAAAACACAGCAACTGGGAGACCGTTATACTGTTCGGGACCATAGTCCCGTCCGGGAATCATCGCCACCGGGGGTTTCTCCTCTGAATGCTGCCATCGACAGCATTGGGACGGCATTGGGATCTGGTTCTTCTATGCGCCAAAAAATTTATGACATCCTTAGCTCCCCCACTTTTTGACAAACCTTGGGCCGGGAATATTTTCTCGGATCCATGAGTGGATTGAGCACAAAGAGGTTATCCTTAGTGCCGCTGTGAAGGCTGCATTTTTTCGTCCCCCTTCTTTCCCCGGGAAAATCTATCAACCCAACTGGGACGTGAGGGAAGATGAATCTCTATATGCTGATATTACAGCTAATGGCGGTACTCTCGGATACCGTCTCTGAAGGGCCTCCAGTTGCCCATTGATTGCCCGGTAGACAAGCTAGTAGCGCCAGGCCGCCCAACTTGCTCACGACCTTCTTTGTGGTAAAGTTCAAGATCTGATATTCAAAAAATTTATTTATTTTTTTTTTTTTAATATCGTCTTTCTGATGCAGACTAATAATTCCGCCATTGAACTTACTGAACAATTTGTCCATTTTCAATCCGAGTCTGATAGGCAAAAACAATCCTTGGATGAGCTTCAGACCCGGTTTGATCTTTGCCCGAGTTCACTCGACAATATACTAGCAGCGGCTTGATGCCGAGAAGGCATCGCGGGCGTCGTTGATGTTGAATCGGCGGATTTGCGAACTAAAGGTTGCCAAAGTTGAGCGGTGAAAAAAAAAATCAGCGGAGCTTGAAGCCGCACCGGCGTCCATTAGGGGTGAGATGGCCACCGCCATTTCTAAGGCCAAGGATGATGCTTGGCGCTCAGGTGTGGTGATTTTAAAAAATCGAAGAGTTTGTTGGTATGTTGGGAGAGAGATATGATGGCGATTTGGGTAGTTTGCTAAAAGATGTGTTTGCCATTCTCACCCGAACTTCAAGCGGGAGGAGATGGAAACCGCTTTTTGCGAAGGTGTTCACACACGCCCTCCGGGAGGGTGAGCCCTTCATCTCGCGAGGAGCATGTGATTGCCAATGTTCTTCCCGTCGCTCGGGATGAAGAGGTGCCTCTCCCTTGATGTTTTTGGCGGTCATCTCCGGGCTCTTGAGTTGACTCTAATAGCTATTAGAATTTTGTTTTTCTAATATTTTGTAAACGTTGAATTCGGCCCAATATGGCATGTACCTTGGATAAGCTTTACAATTACAATTACTGCTATGAATTTTTGATGCCTTTTTGGTGGTTGCCCACATTTTTGCTTGTAGTTGGCCGCCATGCCAGTAATTAGTAATGAAGCTTAATTTTTGTGAGCTTTTGTTCTCTTCTGCTTTCGCTTTATGGCGAAGTAGCATTGCTTTATGGCTACTTTCATATTTGATCTGTTATATGATTTTTCTCGTACATGGCCTGTCAATTGGCTGTTTTTGTTTTTTACCAGCCATATGGTCGTTTTTGTACTTGGACCTGTTATATGGTCGTTTTTGTACTTAGACCTGTTATATGGTCGTTTTTGTACTTAGACCTGTTATATGGTCGTTTTTGTACGTGGCCTGTTATGTGGCCGTTTTCATTTTTGACCTGTTATATGGTCATTTTTGTACTTAGACCTGCTATATGGTCGTTCTTGTACATGGCCTGTTATGTGGCCGTTTTCATTTTTGACCTGTTATATGGTCGTTTTGGACTAATGGAGCGTAACGTACATAAGATAAGCGTAAAATAATTAATGGAATGCTCACGGGAAGTTATATTATTAAAACGAAAAAGTAATGGCTCTTGGCCTTTTACATGAGATATCTACACATAGTACTTCTTTAAAACACTTGTGTTCCAGCAATTCTTTAGTTCAATGCCATCCATCGTTTTCAGCACAAAGGAGCGGGACCAATTTCTTTAGATATTTGATATGGTCCTTCCCAGTTAGTGTTAACTTCCCTTCGCCGTGAGCTTTTCCGGTGGTTGTCGTCCTTCGTAGTACTAGATCTCCTTTTGCTAATGGCCTTTCAAGAACTCTCTTGTTGTATGCTTTAGCGATACGATCTTTGTATGCGGCGGTTTTGAGTTCCGCTATCAACCTTGTTTACGCTAGAAAATCTAGATTTTCTCTTAAGGCTTCGATCATTGTTCTTTAGATCTTTGTATTTGATCCGATATGACGGTAAACCAACCTCTACCGGCAAGACTGCTTCCGTTCCAAAAGCTAGCTTGAATGGACTTTCTCCCGTTGCCTCCTTTTCTGTTGTTCTATTGGCCCATAATACTGCTGGAATCATATCGGCCCAAGCTCCCTTGAGTTCAACCAACTTTTTCTTCAAGGCTGCGAGAATCTGTTTGTTTGCGGCCTCCGCTTGCCCATTGCTCTGCGGGTGACATACGGCTGAAAATGCGAACTTTACTCTGAACTCGGACAGAAAATTTTTGATTGGCCGACAGTCAAATTGCGCGCCGTGATCAAAGACTATTGCAGCCGGTATACCAAACCTTGTCATTATATTTTCCCAAATGAACTTTTTGACTTAATTTGACTTTATCTTTGCTGTCGGCTCTGCTTCGATCCACTTTGTGAAATAGTCGATACCAACAATCAGGAATCTACGGCCGGCAGTGGCTGCTGTAGAAGGTCCAAGGATATCCAAACCCCACTGTGCAAACGGTATCGGACATATTATAGGCTGGAGGTCGTTCGCGGGTCTATTGATGATGGGAGCAAATTTTTGACATTTGTCACATTTCTTGACATAACCTTGTGCATCTGCCAACATACTCGGCCAATAATATCCAGCTCTCAATGCTTTTAATTCTAACGCTTTGCCCCCAATGTGATTTCCACAGATCCCCTCATGTATCTCCTCCAAAATTTTCCCTGATTCCCATGCCGTTGCACATTTTAACAGCGGTAAGCTAAATGATTTCTTATATAGCTCATTCTGGTAAATGACATACCAACTTGCTTGCCTTTTCAACTTCATGGCTTCCATCGCGTTCGAAGGGAGTGAGCCCGTAAGTTTATAAGCCACTAGTTGACTGAACCATTCGCCTTGCTGATTGACATTATTTACAATCACGGTTTTTTCGGTGATGCTTTTCTCTTTCAAAACCTCCACCACAACAGATCTTTCAATGTTCAAAGAATCAGAGCTTGCCAGTTTGGAGAGCGCGTCCGCTTTAGTGTTGTCGGCCCTGGGGATGGCTTGAACATCAAAGTGAGTCAGCTGGGCTATCAATTCCTTGACCTTCTCAACGTATTTTTGCATATTTGCTTCTCGGACCTCAAACTCCCCTTTCAGCGGCCATTAACTAGGCTGCGAGTCCGTTTTCAAAGATACGCTTTTGGCCCCGGTGATATGCACATCCTCAATCCCGCGATTCTTTGCCTCGTACTCTGCCTCATTGTTTGAAGCTGGGAAAGTGAACTTGATGACGTATTCAAAAATATTTCCTTTTGGGCTGGTCATTACAATGCCAGCCCCTGAGCCACTTGCTGTTGACGAGCCATCTACTTCTAACGACCAAGTGCTTTCTTCCACCTGCTCTTCTTCGTAAGATGCCTCCACGATAAAATCCGCCAATGCCTGGGCTTTTATCGCGGTTCTTGGTTTGTAATGGATATCATACTCTGACAACTCAACTGCCCACTTCAAGAGACGCCCAGAACTGTCCATCCTCTGCAAAGCTTTTTCCAGCGGTTAATTAGTCAAAACTTGAATGGGATGACAATCGAAATATGGCCTTAGCTTTCTGGCGGCGATTATCACGGCCAACGCCATTTTCTCAACCAGCTGGTAGCGGCTCTCAGGGCCGTTCAGGATGTGACTGACAAAGTATATCGGTTGCTGCCTCTTTTCCTTTTCAACCAATAGAACAGCCGCGACGGTTTTTGGAGAAGCCGAGATATATAATTGCAATGTATCCCCCGTTTCTGGCCTGGTGATGGTGGGTAGAGTCTTTAGATGCTCCTTGACTGCGACGAAAGCTTGACTTTGTTCCTTGCCCCATTCAAATTTCTTATTTCCTCTCAATAATGCGAAGAAGGGCAGGGCCTTGTCGGCCGACTTGGAGATGAAACGAGTTAATGCAGCCATTCTCCCAGTTAGTCTTTGTACGTCTTTTATTCCTTTCGGCTCTGGCAAATCCATAATAGCACGCACTTTGTCCGGGTTAGCATCAATTCCCCTTTTGCTGACCATAAACCCCAGAAATTTTCGTGCTCTCACCCCGAATACACATTTTTTCGGGTTGAGCTTCATCTTGTATCTTCTCAGAGTATTGAAGGTCTCTCTTAAATCATCAATATGCTCGCGATCTGTTTTGCTCTTGACGATTGAATCGTCCACATAAACTTCGATGTTCCTTCCCTTCTGCTCAGCAAATACTTTGTCGACCAGTTTCTGGTATGTGGCCCCTGCGTTTCTCAGGCCGAAAGGCATTGCTTTATAATTAAACACTCCACAGTCTGTGATGAAAGCTGCTTTCTTCCTATCATCTTCCACAAGACTGATCTGGTGGTAACTCAGAAACGCGTCCATAAAGCTCAAAAAGAGCATGCCCGCTAGTTGAATCTACCAACCGATCAATTCTTGAGAGGATAACAGTCTTTTGGACACGCTCTGTTGAGATCTGTGAAGTCGACACACATTCGCTATTGACCGTTTGCCTTTTTCACCATCACCACGTTTGCTAGCCATTCCGGGTATCACAGGGTTCAATAAAGTTGGCCGCTAGCAGTTTATCAACTTCCTCCTTAACGGCCTTATTCTTTACTGCTGAGAAGTTTCTTTTCTTTTGCCTTACGGGACGAACTGAGCTGTTGACATTCAGACGATGGACTATCACGGCCGGGTCTATCCCCGGCATCTCATCCGCCGAGAACGCGAACACATCAGCGTTTTCTCGTAGGAGGGTTATCAGGTTGATTCTGACCTCTGGGTCCATGTCCGTTCCGGCGGCCACGGTCCTCTCGGATCATCGTCAACATTTCCGGCTTGGACTCCCCCTCAGGCTTGGGTCTTGGCAAATCCTCTGGCCGAGATTCAAGCTCCTCCATAGCAATGTCCAAAACATCTCCTTGCTTCTCAGATTTTTCCTCGCCTGCCTGGGTCGTGCTCTTAACTCTTTTTTCTTTTCTTGCTGGCGGGCATAATTCTTCAACAGGAACCCTTCTTGTCGGCTGTTTTAAAGCCGTTAAATAACATGATCTTGCTGCTTCCTGGTTTCCCCTGATCTTCGCTGTTATACCCGAATTGGATACGTACAGCATAGTCAAGTGATAAGTAGATACCACTCCCTGAACGTCATGAATTAACGGTCTTCCGATGATTGCATTGTATGCTCCCGGAACGTCTACTACCAGGAATTCGGCCATCATATCTCTGGCTTCACTATTCTCGCCAACCCTGACCGGCAATTTTATAATCCCTTCTGGTATCGCGGATGCTCCAGTGAATCCGATCACTGGGTACCGAACTGGTTGTAAGTGCTCCCGGCCTATCATTAATTTTTCGAAAGTAGACAGGAATAAAATATTAGCGGAACTTCCTCCATCCACCAAAATTCTGTGAATCAAACAGTTTGCAACTTTTAAGGTGACCACCAGTGGGTCATCATGAGGGTAAATCACGCTGGCATGGCTGGTGGCTTTCTCCACTGGCAACTCTCATTAAAGTTCACCTGATGCCGGAACTCCTTTAAACTGGCTTTCGCCCCACTGACACTTCCGCCATGAATTGGACCGCCACTAATCACATGAATCTCTCCTATCCGAGATTGAACATTCTGATCTCTGGGTTTCATCAAGTCGCCTTCGCTTGTCTAAGCTTTATTTTGGGTGAAGTACCCTCTGTGGATGAGATCCTCCAAATTATCCTTGAGGTGCCGGCAGTCTTCAGTTAAATGGTCGTGATCTCCATGAAAATCACACCACTTGGTCTTATCCCGGTTTTTATGAAACATCTTTTTCGGTCTCTGCCATTTGTCACTTTCTTTGTTCATGGTGAAAATTTGTGCCCGGGAGGTAGTGAGCTGAGTGTACGCATCAAATCTATCTTTACGTTCACCTTTTTCCCGGCCATCTCGTTCTCGGTCATTTCCTTCTTTGACCATATTAGATTCTCTTCTTTCATCCCGGCCACGATCAACTTCGCGACCTTTATCTTTCCGTGACTTATCTTCTTTCTTCTTGTCAGACTCCCGATGCTGGTTACTAGCTGCTTTGTCAAATTCCTCTCCTCTTATGAAATCATTTGCTTTGCCAAGCACTGGCCCTAACGACGTGAAAGATTTTCGGCCGAGATAACTCCTGAACGCAGTTCCTTCTCTTAATCCCGACATCAATGCTAAAACCGCTACATCCTGCTGTAGCCTGGGAATAGACACGGCCTCTACATTGAAACGCCCGATGTAATCCTGGAGAGATTCGGTCTCCCCTTGCCTGATCGACAATAGTTCCCCAGTAGTGCGCTCACGGCGCCTGTTGCTTACGAAGTGAGTACTGAACATAGACGAGAGTTGAGAGAAACTGGACACATTACCAGGTTTGAGACTCTTAAACCAAGTTTGAGCTATGCCAGTAAGAGTGGACGGGAAAACCTTGCACCAGATAGCGTCTATCTGCGTGTACAAATACATATGTCCTTCGTAAGCTGCCACATGATCGTCGGGATTCGAGCCGCCGTCAAACTTGCATGATGGCATTTTGATTCGCGGCATTGGGTAATTAAGAACCTCCGGAACAAATGGGGAGAGTTTCGGCTTGATTAATAGATGTCCGCCACCCGAGTAGTTACTAACACTCGTGGTCTTTGTACTCTCGGTATGAGCGGGCTGTGAGACTCTTCGAGTGGTTAAGATCCTCAGTTTCCAAATTGAATTCCTCGTACTCTGGGTTGTCAATTTGTTCCTCCATCTCGACGGTCTTCCCGGCATTAACGTACGCATCCTTCTCACCGGGCGTACCGTCAACGTGTCTACCGGCCATGGCCGGTGATCGTTCTGGTGTTGAACGCCTCTTGTGTTAGTAGCGGGAGTGCTATTAGGGCCGAGGAGTGCCTTGTAACATCTCGGATGAAGGACGCCACGGTTGCGGGCGATCCAGGTGAAAATTGGCTCAATCGGGCCAAATTGAAAGGGACACCACCAGGACTTACCCGAGCAACATTGTTTTCGGGAGTGCGCTAGTCATTGCCCTTCGGCATGTTGGGATGGAACCGGGGTACACCGATGGATGCGGTGATAGGTGGATGAGAAGATCCTTGTCCGATCTCTAACCCAGATGGACCACGACTTGCATCGTTTGTCTTTTCCATGACTGCTTCGCAAGGATAGGAGGCCCTCCTTCTAGCGCCAAGTTGTTTCGGTAGTGAAACGGTGTCGGACAAGGAGGTGTCCGGCAGTATGAGAGTGGGCGTCCGAGACTGAAAGCCTGCAAGGAAGACAAACGTAAACTACCCTCAGGGGGGATGCGAGGAAACCCCCTCCGACGCTCAAGTCAGTAAGTGCCCGATAAGGATTTTAGAGAGATAGAGAGAGAAAGTAATGCTTAGAATGTGAGAGAATGTCCCTGTAGAATAGTACCATTTGGCTATTTATAGCAGTACTATTCATCTGACAGGGTGCGTAATCCTGTGACACGTGTATGACTATGATGAGTCTGATTGGAGGGAAGATTATCCTCAAATGTGGCCGTGAATGCCCTCTCGGACTGTTTATTAGAAACGGCCTGGACCCTACTGATGAGGTCGCGTTTCAAGTTTATTGATGTCGGCCACAAAGGATGTGTCCGACAGTGAACTTGGGCATACCCACACAGAAACATCTTCCCAAAGTAGTCCCAAGTTTGAATTAACTTTAAATAATCCTACTTTTGTCAAACTGACACCAAGACATCTTCCAAGCATATCAACCAGAGTATGCACTGATTCGCAGAAGTCAGAACTACTTTTCCCTTAAATCAAAATGTTGCATGACAAAAGAGATATCTTTCGGCTTCGATGCTATCATGCTGCAGCAACATAAAATGTAGCCTGATGATATGGAGAACTCGCAGCTCGTTTCCATGTACCATTTCTGAGGTGAGTTTGATAACTGGGGTTCTGAAAGAAGATATTTCATGGCGTCGATACGCATCAAAATTCGAGATTTTCCTATCGAATTTTCTGGTAATCGAAAGAGTATACCGAGGACGATATGTTGTGGAAGGACTGGAAGCATCTCCATAACTTTGGTGTAGCTGTGATTATGTATGGGATAAATTGTGATTTACTCGGAGCTTTAATTTGCCTAGTTTCTATCCATTAGCAACACACTATTGCTAACAGGAACATTTCGGAGAAAGTAAGGGTAGCTGAGATAGAGAGACAAAGTGACGCAGAAGAAGAAAAAAATGTTAATTCAATTACAACTAATGGAGGGAAACAGTTTTTTTTTTAATTTTCTTTTGTTTCATTTATTTCGAGTTTGAATCACATAGCTCACTTGCTCGACAGATAACGGGTTGAATGGACCAATTTGGGAAGACGGGGTACAAATTTGGGATTATTTAGAAATAATCCAAACCTTTGGATTATTTTGGGAAGACACCTCAAACTTCGGATTTTTCTTGACAATTTTTCCAATTTTATATTGTTACCAATTTTTTAAAAATAAATTTCTAAAAGTTGTTCAATTGGTACTTAATAGTGATATTATCAACCATTTTCATAAACGAGATCATTTTGGGTGTTCTCTTCACCTGAACCTATCTGAACTAAATTTATTAGACTTGATTGGACTTGATCAGTCCTGATTTTACCTTATATTTACACATAGTTTTTTTATATATAATTTGGAGATTTTCCATTTAAATCTTGGCAAATTGCAGCGAGTTACAGCAAAATTAGGAGTCCAGCAGACTTCTACAACATCATCACCATACATCTGATTACTACGGCCACTTCATACAAAGATGAGATGAGACTCCTAATAAGATAATAAAGGTATTACAACCAAGCTAAAACTTCATCTCTCCTTCGCAGCCCTTATTTTGCCAAAGTATTAGCCACGACGTTAGAGCCTCTTCCTTTGTATACAATTTTCAGATCACGATCAGTCCTTGATGCATTGTGTATGAAGTTAAGAATGATGTTTAAGTTCCACGGACCCCCCTTTGAGCATTACAACATTGAACCGCATTTTTTGAGTCGGATTCAAAAATGATATTTGAGTGTTTGATGCCATCACAACCAGAAGATATTGTGCTAGCTCGATGTATTGCAAAAACTTTGGCTTGATTAATTTCCATAACAGGAATAGGACTGGAGAACATGCACAAAAATTTTCCATTAGAATCATGGTACTCCACCAATTGAGGATTGTAGGTGAAGAGAGTGAACTTATGCATCTACATTCCATTTCAAAAAATGTAGAGGGTTCCAAACCGTAGAGGGATGGGATGATGTATGAGGAAGCACAGGAAGTGACCGTGAGCTCCATTGAAGGCATGAAGGATTCCGTATTTTTTTTTTGGTGAACCGTATTTTGTGATATGTACCATAAGGGAAAGTATTCCTCAAACTTTTATCCACCGTACCAGCTCAATCTAAGTAGGACATAGTCTTGAAGTTGTGGTGATGAGCAAGAAATTTTTTCAAAAATTCTACTTCCTCCATAACATAATAACTGCAACAAATGAGTATTATTTGTGATGTATAAAAAAATTATTTGTTGCACTTATTTTGTTACAGAGGAAGTAGCATTCCTCTCCTTTAAAATGGTCCACACAATAGTGAAGAAGATTGTGTTAGGTTTAGTGGCCCAAATTCCTCAAGCGCATTTCTGCAAGTTCATACGGTGCATATTACATTCTTCATTCTCTAGAAATATCTACAAGTCTTGGTTGATATCATGATTTCTAGAGAAATCATCACATTGAACACATGACACCTTGGGGGATTAATTAAAGAAAGGCCTCATATTTTCTGGATGTTTTTGTATCATTTGGCCGACTTAAGTGCACCATCTTAATGAAAATTATGGTATAAGCAACATCAAATAATCTTCTCTCTTCTCTCACTACCAACAAAACCCTAAACCTAAAACTCTTCCTAGCCGCCCCCATCCCCGCCTTAGGCTCGCCGATGGCTGGCACCTCCGCCTATCGCTGGCGAGCCTAGTCCCGTTGTTTTTCGCTGTCTTTAGGTAGTGTCTTCCCCCTCCCCCGGCCCACCGTCGTCTATTACCCCCCCCCCTGCGTCCTCCGTTGTACTCCCCCTCCTTGCGTCCTCCGTCGTACTCCCCCCCCCCGCATCCTCCCTCGTCTTTCCCCCTTTTTTGGGGCCTCCGTTGTCTTCTCCCCTCCCCTTCGCGTCCTTCTTCTCCCCCTTCGCCCTCCCCTGCGTCCACCTTCGACCAGGTTTCCGTTCGTCGCTGGTGTTTCTTTTTTGTGGGTTATTTCATTTACTGCCACCAAGTTTGCCGCCGTCGTCCATTTTCCTTTCACCTCCCCTTTCCCACTTCCTTGTCACCCTGTGGCTTCCCTTCCCTGCTTCACTATTTTTCGTTTTAGAGGTGTTTAGATTGAGTCACCCCGTCCCCGTTCCCCTGTGCTGTGTAGGTACTAGGTTCCCCTCCACCGTCCCCTTTCTAGTTGAAGTGGTTAGTTTTAGTCTCCCCTTCCCCGTTCCCCTAATCTAGTTTGAAAAGGTTCGTTTGAGTCTCCCCCTTCCCCATTCCCCTGATCTAAGTTCGAGTTTTTAGAGTTAAGGTTCCCTTTCCCGGTCCCCGTTAGTGTTAGATGTTATTTGTTCGGTCTGGTCACACAGGAAGCAAAAGCTTGACAAGTGAAGGTTCCATGCAGTTTGAAGGTAGTGTAGTGTTGACGGCGTGGTGTTATGATTTGGGTGGTTGGTTTCTTTTTTTATGTATTATTTGTTAGCCTTACGTTAGGGTATTATCACTGGTTTTTGTTATATGATTGTATTTGGGTACTAGTTTTGGAATCTCTTATGAAGACAAAGATGACTCAAGAGGATGAGAAGTGTTAGCGTGGTCGAGGCGATAAACGGTTTTCATGGTTGGGACATGTGTTTTCCGGTTTCACAAACTGGAGGTGTGTTCGAGAGCTCAACATATTTATCTCTTTTTTTAGCTTGGCATTGATCTTCATGGTCTTTGCCTTGAAAAAATTCAAATCTGCAGGCGGCACCCCAGTTTCATCTGGTGGATTTCAGCATGCCCCGTTTCTCCTACCTAAAGAAGAAACTTGAAATACTCTCGAGAGAGAGTCATAAGTCACCTAGGTTCGTGACTCTTCAACAGATCATGAGCCAAGAATCCCAAGTGTCAAAAGTTCATTGGGATTGCTCATGCGGCAAGATGCGAATCTTGCCTTTAGTTGTTCGTTGTCCTGATCGTGAACGACATTCGCTTCTCCTACCACATTCATCAGTCATCATCAGGTTTTTTACTACATCAGCACAATCATCGACCAGCGACGCCCTCCTTAATAGGTGACTTTCTATCAGTTTTACTTGTTTTTGTTTTTAGGGCATGTAAGAGCTTATAAAGCTTCTTTAGGTTTTCCTTTGTTTTATGTTTGGTTGTATTAGCAATAGGATGTATTTCGTTGTGTAATTAATGCACATTTTCTCGATGTCAAAAAAAAAAAAAAAAAAAAAAAAAGTGCACCATCTTACTCAACTATAAATACAAGAGTTAGGAAACATTTTGGGTAATCCACCCACAATCCTCCAATGTTTCCATGCTCCTTCTCTCAAATACACTTCTTGGTCCCTCTTCAGCTTAGAGAGAATTACCTACAATGCAGGTTTTGTTATTAGCTCCATCATGGAGGTTCGGCTCTCTAAGATTATAAATGTCGGAGAATATAATACACATATTCACTAATTTACTATCCTTTGTATTACACCTTCGAGAGTTTCTTACTATAGTGAGAGTTATTGTATTATTCACCCCTATAAAGGGTTCTCATACTCTCCTATTTTCATAAAGTGGATTTCAATACTCATTGTCCATGGGTTTTTTGCCTCTATTTGAAGATTTTTTTTCCCACGTTAAATATTGTGTGCTTGCCTTTACTACTTTTATTGCCACATATTTCCAACTTTATATATTTTTCTCAATCTCTACATCTTTAATTTGCTTCCGCTACACACTTACAGCTCTAACAGGTTGTTGTCCATAATTTCTTGAAGAAGCCACTATGACATGGGAAGTGCCATTGATCAAAGGCCTCTCTAATGGAATAAGGGAAGACCCAATGAAGCCCCGAAAGATTTATCCACCAATTCCAAAGTTTCCAAGATAAAGGGCAATGGAGGAGTGAGTGGTTGTTGCAATTAGGTGAGGAATTGCATAATAATACACAATTTTGCCCCGTAAGCGGAATGATGTCAAGATGAGCCAATTTCACCTTGGTATTAAGTTTACCAAAGATAGCAAACCATGTGAATAGTTCAATAGGGGGGAAGAGACTTAAACCTTATTTTTTAGGTGAAGAAATGATTTGTCTATTTTACATAGAGTTTTTAGCCCCACTCCCTTAGCAATTAGTACAGTTTTGAGCTTTTGAGCTCGTATGTATGTGATTTGATATGGTTGGACTTGATTTTGTTCCTCTGTGTTTTATTGTGTAGATTATGCATTTCGTGTTTTAATCTAGCTAGTCATGGATGAGAAGTCCAATGCTCACATGTGGCTCATAGCAGATCCGGGAAGTCCTACAAGCGGCTAGGAAGAATAATTGATGTCAGAAGCTGAAAAAAATGCTCGCCTGGTCGATCGGACAGTTTGGTCCGATCGGGCGAAGTTAGCATGACCAGGCGCATTTTCCCAGTTGATCGGGTGAGAGTGTAACACCCCCAAATTCCTTCCTACTATAATAAATACCATATAACTAAACTAGAGGAATCTAAAGGTGTTACCGCCACGGTGATACACATATGGCTGAATAATAATTTTAAAAATTAAACTTGCTAACTTTTGAAAATAACACAGTGGAAGACTTTAACTGAAAATAATTAAACTACAAGTTGGAAACCCTTTAAGGCCCCTTATTAAAAAAATCTCATAAATCGAAAATTCCAAACTTAAAAAAGAAAGAAATAAAATACAATGTCTGATAGAAATAAGAAATCCAACTCCAACGGTAACTCCCATGCATGAATCTGGAAAACTTGTTACTAACCTGCTCCCCATAATTTATAAGAAATTATGGATCATTACAGAACATGCAACCAAACACACAAAGAACAAGTAAGCTAATGTTATGTACGTACTTAACCACATTAATAGAATATAGATCCTAAACATGATACTAGAAAATTGTAAACAACATATCATGATTGACTTATTAGGAATTAATAAACAAATGACTACATGACTTTTATTAATAATGATGTGGCATGGAACGGGCACCATCCTCACTTTGGAATCATACGAGCTACTAAACCTTGAATAGCTAAAGCGTCCTTGACTACCTTTAGTAGATAAATCTTGAAAATCAGTGTGATCATACCTCCGAGAAGTGTCCTTGACTAACTTTACTCAGGAAGCTTAGATAACTTATCTAACTCGATTATTAGAAAAATAATTAATTGTATAGTCATACATGTTCAAAGACTACTTCTTCCCCCTTGTTCAATACTCAATAAGGGATCCATCCTATGAGTTTTGATGCCATTCTCTTTCTCTTTAAGTGTTCAATAATTTTTATCAGGTCCAACCATATGATAAAATAATAACAAATATGAACACATATCATTTGTTTTTAGGAAAAATTGTCAAAAATAATCCGAAGTTTGGGGCGTCTTCCACCATTAATTTCAAGTATCGTTTTTTCCTGAATAATCTCAAGTTCGCATGTTATCTTCCAATATTGGTTCGACTCCAAGGATAACCTGCTTAGTAGGTAAAAATCGTAGGCTTCACGTACAAATTTATTCATTTTTAATTATATCTCTTTTAGTTTAAGTTTTTTATAATTTAAATTATATTTTAAGTTTTTATTTTAACTTTTAATTATATCTCTTTGTTGGTTTGAATTTTTGAAATTTATGAGTTTGGTAATGATTGCACGAGGCCTCAAATCTAAGAGTTTATGAGTGGGTTTGTTGTTAGATTTTTTTGTTGTACAAGTTTGTTTTGCATTACTATTTATTTTTTATTCAAGTGAGCATGCCTGTTCTTTCCCTTTCATTTATTTTTTTTCCTTTTTTTTGACGAAAATGGATCAACATTTAAATAAAAAATAAAACATAGTAGGCCCCATGAAATTTTTACTTGTTGAGTAGGTCACCAAAGGAGGGAGACTAATATGGAAAGACAGCATGCCAACTTGGGATTATTCTCGGATAAAAGAAACATGGGATTAATGGTGGAAGATGGCCCAAACTTTGGATTATTTTTGACAATTTTTCCTTGTTTTTATATTATTAATGAAGAGTGGACACATATAATAACACACCTTTATTAAACCTTTAAACCTTGAATTAGGGACTTAAAAAGTCTCCCTAAATAATTGAACCTTGTTCAACAATAAAGATAACTTGAAATAGCTAGTCACAAAAGACTCTTAAATCTTGCAAACTTTGCCCTATCAATATGAATAGGTTGATAAAATAAACTCATAACCAACACTAATCATGATACTAACTCAAACAATCATGATATATAAATAACATGTCCACTACTAATAAAAAATACTAATTCACGGACAATAAAATAATGACTATACTTTCATAGAAATAAAAATCATATAATCATATGTATTATAAGTACTACCACATCATAACACACAATTTCCGTTCCCTAATCATGATTCTAAATTCCATTTTGCTCTGAAATAGATAACTAAGCATACTAACTATGACTACTAACACTATTAGTAATGCATACTACTAGTACGTACCTCTGAAGCGTGATTTCCACACAACGACGCACTAAAATTTTCCTTCTACGAATCAGGTACCTAAAACATATATTGAATAGTAATCAATACTCAATTTACATAATATTACTACTTAGAACCCAAAAGAAATCAGATTTACAAGCCATTATATGATATGATTTTTAACTTTTATGTACCCTACAATTCATTAAACAGTTGTTCCAAACCTTAACACTTAAATCTTTGACCAAAATCCCTTTTTCTATAAGTCTTTAATATTGTATATAAATCTGAAATTAATTAAGAGAGCTCACAGACCATAAAAGCTGAAGGAAATATGCTTCTGGGTGTTACAGAGAGGCGCTCTAAAAGCTGAAGAAATATGCTTGTGCGCCTGACCGGGCGGCCTTGCTCGGCTGACCGGGCGAATGTTGGCTTAAGTTCGTAGAAAAAAATCATTGTCGTCCCACCGGACGGAGTTGCCCAGTTGACGGGGTAATTTCTCGAGATGCCTAATTTAAGTGTTATTTCATAGTTTTTTCAAACACTTCGATTGTTCGGTATTCTTTCTTACTTAGTTTAATTCCATGAACTTTTACACTTTGATTATGATTATTACTGTATGTTTTTTATTATTATGAGTAGTCCATTTCTAGGGCTAAGTGAGGTAATTAAGCCATGTTTATACCTCTTTGATTATGATTTAAAGTTCTTCAATGTTTGGGTTAAGAATAGAATAATTCCAATTGATTTATTATTATTATTTAATTCATGTAATTGCGCAATATCATGGGTTATCATTTAGCTAATAAGGGTTAGAATCGGAAGATCGTTCCATTAGAGGCTTATTACAATTGGTAGATCTAATTTTGTTAACGACCGTACTGCATATGTTGATCTAATTAAGAGTGTTAAGACCCGACCGTAGGATTAGCAAAAGACTCTAATTACGCATCCCTCAATCCAAGTATTGTTGAATTGTATTGATTGAATTGGTATAAACATGGTGGACTGGACAAATGCCCTAGGCTTTAATTATTTAATTTATATCCATATTTAATTTAGTTTATTTAAGCATTAGTTATCATTCATTCAATTCATCAATCTTTTTCCTAGAATAGTTAATTAATTAAACATCAATTTATAGAAATCATCTCCCTACGGATCAACCCGTATTTGCTAAGTCTCTGCTAACAATAGACATCGTGCAATTGCGGTATTAATTTTTGAACTCATCAAAAGAACACCCCAAAAAATAATCCCTCCCTTTCTTTTTAATATATACACTTTTTTGTATATATCTTTTTAATCTACACATTTTTGCTTTTTTTATTCTTGTTAACATGTCTCATGTACTTTCTCCTCTTGTTCAACGTATGTCATCTAATTTTTAATATTTTAACCCACTTTTTAGTTTCTCTCTCTTACTTTTGTATTTCCTCTCTGGTTTTCCCCAATATAAAGTAAGTAAACTAAAAAGATATGGGGAAAATTGAATTTCTTTTTATATTACATTCTTTTAGTACGAAATGCAAATGGAGGATAGTTCAGAGTTCAGACGTTCAGCACCAATCCGAAGAGTATTACCAAAGGTGTGTTAGATACGACAAGGGCAACGGCAGTCGGCATGTATATCACTATATGTATGCGTAGGATCAATCCGCCATCGTAAGAAACAAAAGTCATTAATATCTCTTCAAACTCCAAAGCGAAAAACCAAGATTAGCCAGACCCATGTGAATCAGGTGACTATTATTAAAGCGAGCTAGGTGCCTAGGTCCCCACCTCTTCGTACCCTAATGGCCTATTCCATGGCTCACTTTTCTTTTAGGAAAATTTCATCCTACCGGTTCTAATTATGATCATGGGGTTTATTATGAAAGGTTTTAAATTTTGAATTGCTTAGAGTAAGTATCATCTTTTGAAAATCTTTTTTCACATTGTTCTTTAATATAATAAAATGGTTATAAGTTAATTGAAACACAAAATAATCAACTGATAATCACTATTTATTGAGTTGAAATTAAAAAAAAGAGTCTAATGTGTCAGGCATGATCTTCCAACGCGTCACGTTAATTAAGTTGAAGCTAAGGACCGTTTTAGGCAGAGACTCTTCAAAATTAAGACAACTTTTAGATAAACAAAAGTTGAGATCCTAACTAGCGGAGAATGCTTGGTAAACTCGCTAGGTAGATAATCCACTAGACACAAACAGTTAAAAAATAATCTATGATACTGAATTGTAATCAATTTTAAATGTGTATTCATAATGGATCATTAACCCACTAGGTAAATAAAGTTTAATCTCTAACAAACTATGAAGTTGAAACTGATAATGTCAAATTTTCTTCGGTTTTTTCACCCACTACCCCCGAGTTTTCAAAAAATTCACCTGGTACCCTCCATGTTTTCAAAATTCACCAGGTACCCCTCAGTTTTAAGTAAATACATCAACATGCCCCTAATGACTAACGGCGGTTAACGCCGTTAGTCTTAAACCTCATTAAACCCTATTAGACCTAATTAACCTAACTAAACCCTAACATCTAACATTAACCTAACTAAACCCTCCCCCACCCCATCCCACCCCCTCGCAGCCCCAACCCCCACCGCAGCCCACCCACCCTCCCTCCCCCCACCCCCGCAGCCTTGCCAGCCCCCCCCCGCGCCCCCACCCCATAAAGTGCGAAAATCGAGTAAAGTTCGGGTTTCGTCAAGCTCTTGGTGCGAAAATTCTCGGGTTTCGTCAAACTCAAACTCAAAAATTGCAGGTTGAAGCAACACCGCATAAAGTTTCTCCGAATTTTCGTTTGAAGAAGAAATCGAATTGAAAGAGGTGGAGGGTTGCGGGTGGGGGGGTTGGGGGAGGGGTGAGTGGTGCGCAAAATTCCTGTCGTGGTGGGCCGCGGAAGTTCGGCAGGTGGGGAGAGGGAGGGTGGGGGGTTGCGTGGGGCGGAGCCGCGGAAATTCGGTGGGGGAGGGGGTTTCGGCGGTGGGGAAGGGGGCGCCTGGGGGTGCTGGGGTGGGGGGCCGCTGGGGTGGTGGGAGGGTGGTTAGGGTTAGGGTTAGAAGTTAGGGTTAGTTAGGAGTTAGATTTTAGGGTTTAATTAGGTTAATTAGGGTTTAGTTAAGTTAATTAGGAGTTAATTATGATTAAGACTAACGGCGGTTAACGCCGTTAGTCATTAAGGGTATTTGAGTGTATTTACATAAAACCGAGGGTGCACTCGGTGAATTTTCAAAACATTGAGGCACTGTGAATTTTTCGAAAACTCAGCAGATTGAGTGAAAAATTCGAATTTTCTTTTACTAACTGCTCACTCCATTACACGTAGTCAAGCTTTTTTTTTTTGTAAATATTTGTGGTCCCATCTCCCACCTACTGACTTCTGTTAACAATAATTAATCAACACTGTGCAAGAAATGATGCGTTTAGGAATTAGGATAGAGATCTGGATAAATTTTTTGCTATAAATAGGATCATCGGCATCAAATAAATGAAGCAAAGAAAATAAGATAATTAAGCAAGTAGTAGCTAGCAGTGCTAATTCTTAGAATCATCAATCAGAAAGTTTTTTCAAAAACATCAGTCAAGCATGTCGTCTTACTTCAAACTTGCTGTCGTCGCATTTTTTGTGCTCACTGGATCAGGTTTGTTTATCAAAAATAAGTTGTTTCTTTAAGTTTTTTCATGTTAAAGATAATACTTCTATTAACTATCAATTTAATTAAGTTGTATCATAAGGACACGTTTGCCAACAAACAATTATAAACATTAATATCTTTAATTATATACATAGCTTAATATTATAAAAAGTAGATATTTTATTGATATAGTGAGATAGATCCGATAAAATCTGGCTATCGGACTATGTTATTCCTTACCTATAAATAATACAAATAGATTAAAATAAAATACTATATGTAAATAGTGTCAAAAGTCAATAAGATTTTAAAAAACAATGAAATACTTCTATAATACTACTATTTGCAAGAAGGCTCTCCCCCTAAGCCAAGAAGGCTTAGCAAAGACTGTAAGTTAAAACCTTAAATTATTATGGGAAGGTCCCAAAAACATTGGGATTATTTATTCAACATCAGGGATAATTTTGAAAATGTCATGAAAGTGAGGATTATATATGTCAGTTTATGAAAAAAGTTTCCACTAGAACCCTATACCTTACCGTTTTGGAAAATATCTTTGAGATTTATCATATACTTCCTCCGCTTTTTTTTATTTGTTATATTTCGATTTCATATTAATTTTAACTGACTATTTTGATTTTTTATAAGTAAAATTATAGTCATGTGTGATCTTGTTAGATTCGTCTCGATGTGTAGAGTCATAACATTAAATTTTTACAATTTTTACTTAAAAGCAATAAAATATATTAAGAGTTAAAAAAAATCGTCTTTAAAACTGTGCAAAAACAATGTAACAATTAAATAAATAAAAAAGCAGAGGGGATAGTATACTAGTATTTGACAAAAACCAAATAAATTTTAATGGAAGGATCACAGTAGTATAAGTCATATGGATTAATTCTTTTATTCATGTTTATATCTAACTTATTTCCTTCCTATTTTGTTTACTACTAATATGTCTAACAACTTTATTAGCTCACATTTTACAAGATTGAATGATATAAACAATTAGACAAATTTTATAACAGGGAATATAACAAATAATATTACATTCAATTACATAAATTATGGCCCAACTACAAGCATTGACACGTCTTGACGCGATTAATTTGATCTTAGATATTTGTCTCTTTATTTTTTACAGCTATGGCAATGCCTGATGCAAAAATTCAACCCGTCACAAGGAGAGAAATGGTGGGTGAAGGACTGCTGCAGGCAGAAATAAAAGCATTGATAGAACTTAAACAAGTTGAGAAGGCAATGATTTCAGACTTAAGCCAAAAAATGATGGGAGCACATGATCACTGTGCTCCATCAGGCACCATTTGTTCGCCTGAAGCACCTCAAGAGTGCTGCTCCGGCTCATGTGTAGGACATATTCATCACTTTATTAATGTTTGCGCATAATTAGCTAAATAAGCTCCTTAATATGGAGTCATCAATCATGCACATTACTAAATAATGTGTATGATTGTATGAATATCTGTATCATGAAGGATATAGATGGTCTCTTAAGTTTCTATTCTTGCATAGAGAGATGAAGTTGGATATGGATATTCAACTAGTCTTCAGACAAGAATTTCTATGTTTTCTGTTTTTTTAATAATCAGAGACATCATCCTTCTTGATATCTGTTTTGTTTTATGTTTTGATCAATATGTTTATCACGTCGGATCGTACATATGACTCCAATCTTCTATACCATTTTTTATCGTTTGTGTGCCACTTATTGTTATTTAAAATTGATGGGCTTCAGTGAAAATACCAACTAATAAAATTAAGAGACATACAAGTGGTACATAAATTGTTGGACGAAAGAATTTGATCGATTAATCAATTGGATCTTATATGAGACCTTTGGTAGTCTACAATATAATTCTGAGACACTATCTATGTTAGAGATTTAGTATCGAGTAGGGTGTTCGCATATGACCACAATAATTTGGAACATAAAAGCGAAGAAGATGACCTAATATTTCCTTAGCCTTGGTGGAGCTACACAAAAGAAGCATAACAAATATATACTTCTAGGACAATAAAAAGGGATTAGATACATCATACCCCTTCTCTTTAATTTTCTCTCTCTTATTAGAGTTACATCTTGATGACTTTAATGTACTACTCTTACTACTATCCCTTTTATATCACTTACCATGTATATTCCTTGTTGGTGCAAACATACAATCTAATAACACATTATCACTAAGGGATCAGAGTGCCTTAGAGATAAGCCTTTGAAGGTGTGTGGTCTTCAAATAAGAGTTCCTTACTAGTTACTACCATACAAGTAGACTTAAGTTTTAATAATTTCCAACTATTATAAATGAGATGAACAACTATGTAAGAGAGTCAAACAATTAAAAGACATTAATGCATGGAGAAACACATACTCCTACATACAAACTTAAAGAAGGACAAGAGCTATATTAGGCATGATATTGGATACATCTGCAAAGAGGTATACCGTATACCTCCATTTATTTATTTATTTATTTTTGACAACGGCAAATCATACTGAATCAAAAACTACTACAATGAAAGTTAAATTGTGAGCACCGCTTAGCTAAATCATGCGCTAAAACCACATGGCTTCGATGGACCTTCACCAAGCGGCACCAAATGAAAGTTTGGCCAAGAGCCCGAATGTCCTGAAGAGTATGGTGAATGGAAAGATCTTGGATATGAGTTAAGCGCAGTTTGTGAACCAGCAGCTCTGAATATGTGAGTAGCACAACGTGTGATAGAGAGAGAAAGAATGAGCCCACTTTAGGGCAAGCCAACAAGCCTTGGCCTCAGCTTGGTTGCGGATAGAGCATGTATGTTGATACCTTGGAAATGATTGCGTTGCAAGGTTGCATGACTGGCTACCCAAGCCGCAGCCCCTCTCCTTTGGTTACTTTTCCAAGCGCCATCTATTTGGATGATCATTTCAGGCTTACCAGTCATTTGTTGGCCAAGATTGACGATAATAAAACCTGGTGGCTTCTTTACCTCCAGTGGACAATTGTTAGGACTATGCTGTGGTTGGACGAAAGTGTGATGATGCTCCTGGATTAACTCAAGATTTCTCTGTAGTCCACTACTCGTGACACGAATGCGTCTATAGACTTGAGCATTTCTTGTCCTCCAGATAGCCCATAACGTCCCAACAAAAATATGGAGTCTATCTCCATTAAGACCGTCCTCCTGCTTATAGCAAATAATATGTGCCACTAGCCAGTCCTGAAAGGATGTGTTAGGAGGAGTTGTAATTAAGAGCCCATCGGACTGAGGCTCCAAGCCAAAGTAGCAATGGGACAATCACGGAAGAGATGTTGGCAATCTTCGAATCATCTAAGCATATAGGGCATGACGGAGAAGGACCTATATTTCTTCGAAATAGATTATGATTCGTAGCCCGAGCATTGTGCCATAATTTCCATATGGTACGAAAAAACTTCTGAATCATCAGAGATGTCATGCTATAGATTTCTTGTTGCTGTTGTTGAAAAACAAAGGCGTAACCAGACTTGGTTATGTATTGACCAGAGTTTGTGAAGGGCCAATAAAGCATGTCCGGGGGCCTAGAATGATATGACAGTTCAATACCTTTAATTTGACGTGCACTGGTAGTGTCAAATAGCATGTTGATCTTTTGAACATCCCACCCTGCATGACCCGGGAGGATGAGATCGGCTACTCTAAGATTAGAAGCTTCTCTTAAAGAAACATCATCTCGCAGAAGAATGACACGACCCTCGACCCACCTATGCCTAGCTACCATAATCTGCTCCCCGTTGCCTACTTTCCATACACACTGTTGCTGTAAAATAGAAGCCACCTTCTGTAAACTCTTGAGACCCCAAGAGTCACTACTGCGACTTGTGTTAACGCGGGAGCTTTGAGGAGTGATGTGATGAAAGAACTTAGAGAGAAGCAGCTGAGGATAATGTTGTATGCGCCATACTTTCTTAACTAATAGAGCTTCATTAAATACTTTGATGCTTCAAAGTCCTAGCCCTCCCATACCCTTTGGGAGATGAAGAACCTCACGTTTCCTCTAATGAAGACCCTTTTATCCTTATTGGACCAGAAAAACCTGGCTAAAAGACTATCAATCTTACTGGCAATGGAGCATGGGATGCGGAATACCGCCAGCTGGTGAAGAATAGAGGCTGCTAAAATTGAGTTAATGATTATCATTTTAGCCGGCTGAGAGATAAAGCGGTGCTTCTAATGCGTAAGCTTATTGGCTGTCTTGTCCACTAGTGGAGTGAAATGTCTGATTCTAGGACCCTGAATGTCAATTGGTGTTCCAAGATAAGTCCCAATAGATTGATGGGAATCCATTCTAAGAATGGCTTTGAAATTCTATTGTTGCTCAATTAGGACTGAATTTAACAAAGGACTTTTGAAGATTAATCATTTGCCCTGAAATGTTGCAGAACCTCTGAATCATATTGTTGAGTGATGTGCAGGCATCATTTGAAGCATGAAAGAAGAATAAAGCATCATCCGCAAAGAATAAATGAGAAATTATAGGACCCCTTCGATGAGTGCTAATACCTTAAAACAAATTAATATCCGTTGAAAGAGTGGCCATCCTAGAGAAGATATCCATACAGAAGAGAAAAAGATAATGGGAGAGATGCAGTTCACATTTCGGAGTAAAAGTCTGGGAAGCTGAACCATTAATCAGAATTTGATAAGAAACGGTAGAGATGCATTGATGAATCAATTGGATCCACTTAGGCGGAAAACCATAAGCTGTAAAGTTTTTGAAGATAAAGACCTAGCTAACACGGTCATAGGCTTTATTCATATCCAGCTTGAGAGTGGCGAGGTATCGGGATCCCGATCTTTGTTTATTAATAGTATGTAACAGATCATGAGATATAAGAATATTGTCATCCATATGTCTCCCCGGAACAAAAGCAATCTGATAATCGTCAATAAGAATTGGAAGGAGGGGTTTCATACGTTTAACCATACATTTGGAAGCGCACTTGTAAATGACATTACAAAGGCTAATTGGCCGAAGTTGGTGAACCTCTTCCGAAGGGTTGACTTTAGGGATGAGAACAACTAAAGTACGGTTCCACTCGCTAAGAAGATAACCATTGTCAAAAAAGCGATTTACTGCTTCAACGACCAAAGGGCCAAGAGTGCCCCAATAAGCCTTGAAAAATTCGGATGGAAAACCATCTAACCCTGGAGATTTATTAGCACACGCATTAAAAATGGCAGCTGTAATCTCCTGCAAAGAGAAAGGGGAAACAAGTGCATCTGAAGCCCCTGACGAAATAAAGGGAAGATGAAGTTCCCTGAAAACTAGATCAATGTCTTCAACATGTTATTGCGGGTTTATGATCGAAATAGTAGAGGGAATGAAGATATCTTTGAATCGATTAATAATCAAATTTTCGATCATTTGAGGGTCATCTACCCAGTTGCCAGAAGTATCTTTCAACATATAGATATGATTCTGGAGCTTGCGCTGCCTTAACCGATGAAAGAGAAATTAAGTTGGGAGGTCGCTATTCTTAATGTAATGTTCCTTACTCCGCTGCCTCCAGTACGAAGTAGCTAGCAGGGCTTATTCCATGAGAGTTTTGTGCCTCTAAACAGCTATATTACCTTTTGGAATAGAATCTATATCCAACCCATAATTTTGTAGGTTGTCAAAAATAAGCTTCCAATTTACTCCCCAAAACAATTCTTATCAAGGCACCATATTTTCAAACGATCACGAATGAGCGAGAGCTTACGCGACAAAGAGTACATAGGCGACCCTGCAATGTCCAAACTCCAAACTTGGTGTATAATATGATCCACATCCGAGTGAGAGAGACACCAATTTTCAACTTGGTATGGTCTGAATTTGCTAAGCATTGGCGGTTCTGTAGTCAACAGGATAGGAGCATGGTCGGAACAAGCTATAGGGAAGTTTCGAACCACGACATCCGGGAATTCTTCTAACCATATAGCAGAAGCGTAAGTGCGGTCTAATCTCTCCATGATTAGATCTTGACCCTCCCGATTATTGAACCAAGTAAAACGAGGGCCATGACATGGGACATCATGTAGATTGAGATCAATTTTCCAATTCTGAATTTCATCCCATCCCCGAATGAAGGCCATGCCTCCTAACTTATCATCATGGCTATCTACTTGGTTTATATCTCCGATTATCAAAAACTTATCATAGCCTTGCAGTAGATGTTGGAGCTCTAACCATAGAAACCATCTCAAGTGATGTTGGGCTTCACCATACAAAAAAACAGACATTGTGGTGATTTTACAAAAGATGAAGTGCTTAGATTGACAAACAACTACGACTTCTAAGGGTGCCCAGCAAAAAAGAACTAACCCACCCTGTGTTTCATCCTCATCGACTCCACAAACAAACCTAGGACTTGTACATTGAAGTAAATTTTGTACATATGTTACATCAACTTTGGTTTCTTGCAAAAACAAAAACATTGGGCGAACCTTTGATACAAGCCAGAACAAGTACGGAATTGTCCGGCTATCCCTGGCTTTTAAGCCCCGACAATTCCAAGCAAGGATGTTCCTTGATCCCTTTGTGGTTGAGAAGGGTCAACCACATCCCTCAAGCCTTGATTGTCTAGAAGTGAAACCTCCACCGCAAAATGTAACTCCATGCTATCATCCTACATATTCCCATTAATACTGGTACTTGTTTCCCTTGTAGGTGGGTCCTCTGTCCTACATCTTTTCAAAGTCCAATAACTGTCAGGGTCGGCGGCAGAGACTCGTGCCTGGCGTTTCCTAGCACTCCTTGATGTTATCTCTTCCCCAACCTCAACACCAAAGTTACGCGCCATAGAAGGATCAGTAATAACTTTGCCTTTGAAGGTGTTGGAGCTCCTGTGAGTCCGAACATTAAAGCCTCCCTTAGAATCCCATTACTCTAGTCTTCTTTTTTTCTTTTTGGATCGAGCTTCAAAAACGTCTCGAGCCTGAATTAAGGAACTACCTGCAGACTGACTAGCATACATTAGTAGATCACGGTGCTTCTTCCCATTAAACAGAAGAGAAGTACTACGAACAGCCAGACTCTATTGTAGGGTTGAATTGGAGGTGGATCTTCAACCATTTCATCAGTAGAGCTTGGACTAGAATTCAGCCCAGTTAGTTGCAATGGGCTTGTAGGTGAGTATAATTCACTCGAAGGCTGACTAGTTTGAGGTTGAGCAGAAGTAGAGTGTACCTGCAACATAGCATTAAATCGGTCTGCAAAAGGAGGGGAGAGAGTAGAAACCTGTCATTAATAAATGTTGAAATATTTCGCAATTCTTGGGGCTCAAGAGAATCCTGGTCCATCAGTTGTTGAGTTGGATTTGTTGAATGGTTTTCTCCTGGATCAGTCTGATTAGGATGTTGAGTTGGAGGGCCCAACATCCAATTGCTTGGACCAGGTTCATCAGGCCCAGGGGGGGCACGCAGAGAACAACCTTGGCGCACTAAATCCTCCAGCGTACCTGCTCCGTTAGACCATGTCACCCAAATTATGGGACTTAAACCTGGGCTGAATCAAAAGCCATACGTTCATGGTCCCCGCTAATAGATCAAACCCCCTCTTGAATAGATCTGGGATGCCAAGGTGCAATATGTGGATAATCCTCTTGGTAGGGTTGAGATGGGGTTCGAGGTTTATAACCTGGATCCATATCTTGTAGAATGGGCCTGGGATCTGGCGGTTAACGGTCAAGATCCAATCTTGAATCTGCTTCAAAATTAGGGACAATAGCAGGGGTAACCGAAGCTCTTGGATCTAGATCAACACCGAACCTACGGCCTGGAGAAGAAGAAGCATGGAATCGTTCACGTAATCTGTAAGGTGTCAAGTCCCTCATCGAGAAATTGGAGAAATTCGGCGGAGGATTGGTGTGATTTTGGGAGTTATCATCCAAATAGCCTTGGAGTGGCAGGGGGCCATGCATCAAAGAACTCCTCGGGCGAACTATCTGATTCTTCCCGGTGATTGAAATATAAGTGAGGGAATACATAAGGGTCATGTCTAGGACCTTGAAAATGGGGAGGTACGTGTCTCAAGTTGACCCTTGGATTACGATGAATAAACCAGTCAGATAAACCTTTAATAGAAATAGTGTAAAAAGGGATACCTGCTTGGGTTTGAAGGACGGTCATGCCATGTTCCTCAAAAGCCCTCATGCACCTTTGTATGATTCGCCTAGCATCATGTGCAAAGAGATTGCATCTACCAGTATAGTACCCCACACAGCCACACTCTTTATAAAATTTGAATACTCCTTCATATCTAAAGGAGACCCAAGTCACCCTTCGATCATCTAAGGGTAGAAAACAACCTGGTACTAGTGGCTGTGAAAGGTCAATGACCAAGCGCCCTAAGAAAAGGTTGCAACGGAACACCTGACCCATGACTATCAATAGTTTCAACATGGCCCACATGAGAGAGAATCCTTACTGTCCACTCGGGGTCAAGAAATGCCCATGGTAAGTCGCGGATGCGAACCCAGATTCGGGCCATGGTAAAACTGATGCTCTTTGGTACTTGTTCCTTCCCACACGGTTGAAAAGTGATAGGTTTCCCATCTATAATTGTAGTATTGAGCTCGAGGATTGCATCCTATCCATTAGAATTTGACACTAAAAAAGGAAGTATGGCCCCGTACGGTGGATGCGCACAACTTCCTGCGTTGCCCAGTGGTTGTTCACGATGTTGAACACAAAACTAGAGTTGGGTGGAGAAGTGTCAAAAAGCACTCCTACTATTGTATGAGTCCACTGAATATATGTCATGTGGAAGCTATTAGGTGGATGATGTATGAGAATACCCATCCTTTGAACATATGGTGGTTGGTTATTATGTGGTGAGTTGTTAGGGTTTGGTGGGGATGGTGTTCTAGAATTATTCATGATTAGATGAATATTCAATACTGAGAAAGTGGAGATTTGGTTTTGGTGAGTAGAAGCACTGATGGTGAGGTAAGTAAATGGGATCCGAAGTAATCTTTTGTAGAAGAAGACGAAGTGTAAAAGATGAAATTACGGTACAATTTATAGATAATGCGCTGCTGTCAATTATACAACAGGAATGTTTGAGGGTCTCACCGTCTCACGTTTGCATGAAGAACATCTCGCAGACGTTGCAGAGGTTTAGCGGTGCATATGCTTTGGGATTTCCTTAGTGCGGCGGAATCCAGAAGTTGTCGGCTGGGAAAGATTGTTCTTAGGGGTTGTGACTCACTGCTCAGTGAAAGAACTCTCCAGAGAGAGAATGACATAGCTCTAGGGTTTTTTTTTCTTAGATAATCCCGTATACCTCCATTTAGAAAGAAAAAAAGACAACTTCAACCACATAATCCATATAGTATACTAGAAATAAATATTATCAAGTTGCATTGGATTTTGTTAGATTTTTCTTGACTAATAGTTTCAAAAATTGTACTTTTAATAATTTTTTACAAATGCATAACATTTTTTTGAAAGAAGATTCAATAGTGCATCTATATAATCATCATCATTGGATAAAGTGTGCATAATAACACATACGGAGTAATTTTCGAGGACAAAGGGAATTTCTACGGTTGTTTTACTCTAAATTAAAGGTACTAACTTCAAGAGATGATGGAAAACAAAATTACCATCCCTTCCCACATGAGAACAAGAGACCAGCTTAAAGGACTTATTAACTGCAAGGGCATCCTCTAAAATATAATAATGCGTAACATAAAGATATTAATGATCAGGGGCGGATCGTGGATCTACCTTATAAGTAAAGGGATATCACTTAATATTAAGAAAAGCTTAGAAGGTCAAATGAAATTGACAGGAAAAAAAAAACCTTTGAGGTTTTAATTGAACCCACTAGCTAGTGGCTACTATCCTTCCCGTGGTGCATATATATGCGCATAAAAGATATATATAAATGGCATAGTGAAAAGGCGTTCCTAAGAAAGTTTAATACCACGTGGCACTAGAGCTATGATAAACATCTAATTGACTAACATCTAGCAAGGAATAAAAAAGTAATAAAAGCCAATATAAAAAAGAAAATTATATATATTTGTTTGTAGATTTTTTATCTACCTTTTATATATAAAAGCACTAGTTGTGTTGCATGAACACTATTTATTTTTCAAGGACACTATTTGTTAGTTGTATAAACACCATTAGCAGATACATGAACGCTATTTGTAGCTGCTTGAACACTATTTCTTAGCATTGCATTTTTCGAGGTCACTTTTTTGTTTGACTGACAGTTCCACCTTTACTCTAATTGGGTTGCATAAATACTATTTATATATCATGAACACTTATTATTAGCTGCATAAAAACTATTTGTATTTATACACGAACACTAGTTGTAGTTGCATGAACACTATTTATTAGCGTCGTATTTTTCAAAGTCACTTTTTTGTTTGACTGACAACTTTATCTTTATTGTCTCTCGTACATTTACAGTTATACCCCTGCTGGATAGCTCCGTGGCACTATCCTCAAATTCTGATGCAAATGTTTTATGTACATGTGAACTCCTCAATCAAAAAATTATAAATATTGTGTAAATATCAAACATGTGACCTTTGAAATGAAAAGTGAGAGCTTAGTCATCAATACACTATAACTCTATTATCTAATGTTTCAAATCAAATATGATAAAGTCTTATAATAATTGTATTTAAGTAAAAAGACTTAAAGATGTATTTAGATATCTAACGAACACCCTTATTACTTTACTACACCAAGAGACTATTGATGACATATTCTCTTACCGCAATTCCTTTCAAGCTATTATTTTCAACTTCAAACATTTAGGTTTTTTTTAACTTATCACGTCATGGCATCGATTTTTATTTTCTCACCAGACCCAAAAATGCGGAAAGTTACAAATGAATTATGAAATTTATGAATAATAACATATTTGTTTATTATAATTGACCCGAGGCATGGCTCGGACCAAGATACTAGTTAAATATGAATAATTTGTGTGCTTATTAACAAGGATATGATCTCTATTCGCCCTTGTAGTATTTCTACCTGTGAAAATAAAAGCCTTTTTACTTAGTTTGCTAATTATGAAGGATCTGATCTATTTTCGTCTTTGTAGTATTTATGAGTACCTTTAACAAATGAAAGCCTTTACTATTATAGTAACTCATCAGAGCTTATCCTCTACCTGTTTCCCCTCTAAAAATAAAATTATTAGAGCTTATAATGATGATGAAAATGGTATAGCCTTATATATAATTTCCATTTTGAAAAGGAAAAATTGACAATAGAGGTCTGAACTTTTGGTGATAATTTTTAAAAGGTTTAAACTATTGATTAACCTGTGTAGGTCCTAACTTTAAGGGGTCTTAACTTTTAGCGGGCCTCGGCAACTTAAAACTGAAGATTTTTTTTTAAATCTCACCTAGTTCCTACATCCCTCCCTCAATTAACCCTTCTGGTGTGACCCAAGATTTACAAGCGATGACCTATTAAGCCAGTTTCAAGTTACTAAGGCCCGCTAAAAGTTAAGACCCCCTAAAGTTGGGACCTACAAAGGTTAATCAATAGTTCAGATCTTTTAAAAATTATCACCCAAAGTTGAGACCACTGATGTCAATTTTGATTTTTATAACTAATTTCGTGTCAAATTGTTTCTAGTCAACCTATATGACATCAATCCGTCTTGCATGGACCCGGTTCACATTAAAAATAGTGTGGACCAGGCCTAGACACGTGCCCTACTACAAACTAGTCACTCCGGCTTTTCAAAATCTGCGCGATTTTCTCTCTATTCAATAAGATTATCTCGCCCTAAAATTTTAACATAACAGTTGTTCAGAACAAACATACACTATATCATTTTTAAATACACTATATCATGTCAAAATACACTATCATGTCAAACACTATAATGATCGATTATGATAATTTTGTGTAGTATACAAATAAACTACACTATAACATTTCAAAATACACTATATCATGTCAAAACAAACTATATCATGCAACTCTATCATGACAAAAAAACACAGCAAAACACTATCATGTCAAAATACACTATATCATTTCAAAATACACTATATCATGTCAATATACACTATAACATGCAACACTATCATGTCAAAAAACTCAGCAAAACACTATCATTTTAAAATACACTATATCATTTTAAAATACACTATATTATTTCAAAAATACACTATCAAGAGAGTAAAGTTATCAGAGGAGAGAGAAGTTATCAGGAGAGAGAAAAAACCGGAAGACTGAATGCGGCAAAAACGAAAAGTTGTAATCATTAAAACTCACGTGAGATGGATAAGGTGCACACTAAGTTAGTGTGCACCGGGTTCATATTAGTTTTTTAATATGACATATGACTTAAAATTTTGTATGGGAAAAAATGGTTGGCAAATGGCAAGCGAAAAAACTTGAATAGACCGGATTCACAATAACTTATTGTGTACCGGAATATATATGATATAGTCATTTTTGTATGATATAATCACCCTTTATATAGTCAGTTTTGTATGATATAGTCAATTTTCTGATATAATCAATCTTCGTACGATCTAGTCATTTTTTTCCTAATATAATCAGTTTTTGTCTGATAAAGTCAATTTTAGGTGCATAATAAATTATTGTGAACCCAATCCACTCGAGACATTTTAAAAGGCAAGTTTGCATGACAGTCGACAGATCTTTAATGGGCATGTATAATTAATTACTTATAAATTTTTAAAATTTGCATGACAGTCGACAGATCTTTAATGGGCATGTATAATTAATTACTTATAAATTTAATTGAGAATATCACACGCACACTTGTGAGTTGTGACTCAATTAATTAGTTTAAGTGTCACTTAAAATATTACCATGAGATCTAATCACATAAAAGTATTAAATTTCTTATCGATTTGGGGAGGTTGAATAAGCGCGGGGGCTACTCAAAGTACTCAAAGCATCTTGATAAAAAATCAAAAGTGGACCACAGTCCACAGATGTACCGGGCTAGGTTGGCTAATGGCTAGGCTAAGTTAATTTGGTTATGCTCAACAGCTCAAGTTGGCAAGATGGGCTTAACTTATCTAGGATGATTGGGCATCGAATCTGATTTCAATATGGTTTATACTCTACGGGCTTATGTGGGCCCATGAACCAAGCCCATATATACTTGTAAATAGAACTTGGGCAACTTATATATAGTTATTGACTTATTGTCATTTTAATCAAAACTTAATTACTATAGTTTATTAATATCTTTCATGAAACTTACTTCCTCTGTTTCTCAATAAGTGCATCATAGAGAAAGTGGGGGAATACCAAGAAATATAGAGAGAGAAAGTTAGGGACCACAACAAAGTATAGTAACTCAAGTGATGAAACGAAAAAGTTGTGGTCTCCTCTTGCTTTTTGGTGGCATATTTGTAATAATATTGAACTTTTTTTTACTATTTTAAGTTGCACTTGTTGTGACTATTCTAAATAAGGAAAGTGATGTACTTATAGAGAAACAGATGTAGTATTTTATTAAGGTGAAAAAGAATAAAACCTAATTATTGCTCTATGACATTGTCGCCATTTGTTTGAGGACGTGAAATAGCTTAGCCAATGCACTCCCCATATTGCTCCGAAATCGGATCCTCATGCTAGCAAAAAGCTGGAAGACCCGAGGGGGGTTGAGAAATTCTAAGTTTGTAGTTAGACCTTTGGGTGTGGATTCTAGAGAGGGTAATCCTAAAGACTTTTATGTACTTTGTATGGATCACCAGGCCAGCCCTTAACATGTCCAAAGTGTGACATGGAACAAGATCTCACTTTCAAAGGGGCCCCCAAATTGAAAAAAAATATTTAAACATAAAAAACTTGAAGCTGATAGTCAAAATGTCTACAAGTTTCTTGAATTAAGCTCTTCTTGGAATGTATCAAAAGATTTTGAAGAGAAAATGTTAGTTTGATGCATGTTTGTTATTTGGTTTGCTTGCATATTTTGGTGGTTTCTTTGAATTTTTTTATATAGGGGCCTGTTTTTCAATATAAGCACAGGGCCTTCATATTGTTTGGGCCGGGGTTGATCATCACCTTTTGTTCTAAAATTAGTTGTTTGGCCTCGGCAATGCTCTGAGTTATTCCATCAAGAAAAAAATGTATTGTTTGGAATTGACATTTAGGGAGGATGTGACATGTAATGGACTATAATTCTCATTGGTAACGCCATAATTTTATTTTATATATTTAGTAACCAAACTTTAATTTAAATCTATTATTAACCCTATAATTTTCTTTTTACATCCTACGCCATTGTCTTCCGTGAGTGCAATGGACTCAGGCCCTATTCTTTTGGATTGAGAGAAACTTAACTGAAATTAACTGAACTAAGAGAAACTGAATTACAGAGAGAAACTGAATTGAACTGAACTGAACTGAATTAAGAGAAACTGAACGGAACTGAACTGAAAATAAGTCCAAAAGAACAAGGCTTCAATACTCCATCCAAATAAAGAGCTGCTCGATCAACCATAAAATTTCTAATCTTTAGTTTGCAATTACTGTATATGGGTTTCTCAAGTTGGTGATAATAAACTATATATGCACATTACTATTTTTCTACTGCGTCGATTAATAAGTTGAAGTTGAATAGTTTGGTTGATTAGATGAGTGTGAGCTAAATTATTATAATTAAAAATTGTTCAGCTTATTTGCGAAGTTTTTGTTTAATGAATGTACAGCTAAAATTAGTGAAACATGAATACATGAAATGGTAAATGCAGTAATGCACTAAAAGGTATGAAAATTATATATATCATATGATATGATTCATATGAAGGGGAGGATGATGTCCGAAAGATCAGAATGAGACTAGTACACGTAACATGCTTATAGCCATAGGTTGAGATTAAGCTACGGTCCTGTGCTGCTTTACCCAATCATCCTCAATCAATACACAACGCCATGCGCATGAACGTCAATTTGATCGACAATGAATTATGAAAGTCCTCATTATTTCGAAAGTCATCATCTATCTATATCAGGGGCGGATCTAGCGTGGGTTCAGTGGGTTCAGCTGAACCCACAAAAATTTGGAAAAAAAACAAGGAAAAATTCTGGAAAAAAAAAACAAAAATAGGTTAAAACCAAGGAAGCGCGGAAGAAATAAGTTAGATCAGCCATAGCTCAGTTGGTCCACGTGAAACTTAATGAGTCTTACCTCCCGCGTCGGGAGTTCAAGCCTTCTCGGCCTTTTTTTTTTTTTTTTTTAATCTTATTTTCTTTTCCCCAATTCCCCCCAATAACCCAGTTTCTCTCTCCTCTCTTCGACACCTGCGGCATTTCAGTATTTCACAAACAAAAAAGCTAGGGTTTGGTTTGGACGAAACTCAAAGGCACACCTCTGAGGCTCTGACACCTGACGACAGCGGACAGTCACGACACTCGACAGCTCCTCTGACCTCTCGACTGCCGTCCGCCGGCGCCGGCCGTGGCGTAATTCTCATCTCTCCTCTTCTGTTTTCCCTCTACTCGAATTTGTTTAGGTAATTGACTGATTTCTTTCACTTTCATTTACCAATTCATTTAGTAGTCCACGACCAGGCTTATGTTACCTCAATTTTTCTGTTACCTTAATTTCCACCATGGTTGGTTTCTCTCTCATCATTTATGGGTTTTGTTGAATTTTTTTCTGGGTTTTCTTCTGTTTTTACTAACTCTGTTGTTTTGTTTTTTATGGGTTTGCAGGGAAAGAGTAAATCAGCAATTTCAAAGAAGGAATTGAAGATGTCATTAGTTGCTAAAAGACTTTCTATGTTGCAAGATAATGTTCATGAAAATCAACTTGTAAGTTTATGTACCTCCTAAATTTTCTTGCAACAATGCCTTAGTTGCAAAATTCATTTGATATTATTGGAATGCTTCATGCTTGGATAAATTGATTTGATATTACTGGAATGCTTCATGCTCGGATGAATTGAATTGATATTATTGGAATGCTTCATGCTTGGATAATTTGAATTGATATTATTGGAATGCTTCATGCTTGGATGAATTGAAATGATATTATTGGAATGCTTCATGCTTGGATGAATTGAATTGATATTATTGGAATGCTTCATGCTTGGATGAATTGAAATTGAAATTATTGGAATGCTTCATGCTTGGATGAATTGAAATTAGAGTTAGAGTATAATTTAGTGATGTCAAATTGTCAATTGCCAAGAAAGTTGTTTAATTTTAAGTAATTTGTGAATGAACTCATGAAGGATGAAAAGTTTGGATGAAAAAAGTTTGATATTATTCTCGTATTTATCGGTTGTAATTCCGAATTTGAATTGGTGTATTTTATTTCTAAGCAATTTAAATTGATCTTTTTTTTTGTTTAACGTCTCTTTAATTCCGAACCCACGTGGGTGAAATCCCGGATACGCCACTGATCTATATTAATCTATACTAATATATTAAAATGCGTGTATGACAACGTATACACGCCACGTGGCACCTCTGTTACTCCACTAGAATTATCCAATGTGTACATATGTCATGTCAACTAACAAAAGAAAATTGGCTTGCAACAAGATTTGAAGCCGTGACATCTGGCTATTGTACATAGCACAATTACCATCTTAACCAACTTTTAATCATGCTTTAAATGTCCAAATTATTATATTTGTACCTTTTAAATGTTGATTTTTTTTTATTATATTTTAATGCAAATGGAAAAAAAATGCATACCAAGTTGAGAAAAAATACCACCCGAAGCAACGCTCGGGCCTAAATACTAGTTTGAAATAAATATAAGCTTAAAACATAAAATAATTATTCAAAGTAAAAGATCGGTGCGTCGCCCGAGCTACACACTAGTAATATATTAAAAGGCGTTCCTAAGCCAGAAACGATGCCACGTGGCGCATTCGCTTGGATTATTTTATGTTATGTAATCTACATACACTAAAAAAATAGAAAATGCATTATGTAAGATTCGATTCCGAGATCACAAGCATATATATTAAAGTCTTAACCACTAAACCAAGTGATACTTGATGTTATTATTTCAAAGTTAAATATTAAGAAATGAAAGATATAATAACCCGGGGCGTAGCCCGGGCCTAAAAACTAGTTTATATATTAAAAATGCGAAAGTCATTATCAAATACTTTCTCTGTTTTTTATACTCGTAATGTTGAAATGTACAAAAGGACCAAGGAGATGAGTTATGAGGGAGTTATAAAAGAACCATCATTTGCTAGAAGAAAGAAAAAAGATTATTAATTGCCAAAAATGTCAACATTGTAAGAAATAAAGAACTTCCTAATATGGAAAACGTTGTGAATATTAAAAAATGGATGAAGTATATGCAAATCATTACATACAATCTTTAGAATCCCTTAAAGAGCACTATCTAAATTCATGTCTAAGAATCAAAACTCATAAACTTTGTTGGGCCTAAGACAAGCCCACACCAGAGGAAAAAGTTTGACCACGTATAAGCTTGGTAAGGTTCATTCTAAAACTAATTGGTCATTAATAGATGAAGTAGCCCACCAATTTTATATGCTAGTTATTTTCTTTCAATTGTCCCAATTCACATGTGAATTATAATCTTAACAATACCTCTCACATGTGAGTCACATTTAATCTTGCAATATGTATATATCGCAACATCCTTGTTGGACCCTCTTTGGACTTCTAACATGAGGTCAAGTGGGCCCCTACTTGAGGTAATTACAATTTTGATGGGCTTGCTTGCTTCAACAGATCTTTAATCCTTCCATAGTTCCATCTTACACTTTTTAAATTGTTGGAACACGTAATGGACCAATACTGTCAGCTCTGATACCATGACAAAGGACCAACCCAAGGTTGATGCCCAAGATTGGTTATGTATTTTATCACGCCCCTCACATGAGAGCCTAATGGGTTTGAAGTACGGATGCAACATAGGCCCCCTTATACCAAGTGTTATATAATTCATTTTGGAAAAGAGGAGTAGATGAGATTCAAACCCGTAACCTTCTTGCCATACTGCCTCCGATACCATATCAGAAGACAACTCAACTAGAAGGTTAACCTGATTGTTGGAGTCTCAAGATTGGTATTATACTCACTCAAAAATTGACCCAAACTCGGGGTAACATTGAAGGCATATTTTTATATGATAGACAAACTCCTTCCAAACTTGGCATCAAAGCAGTTGAATGAAAGAATGAATAACTTAGTAGCAACTAAGAGAGGTTTCTCCCCAGGTAACCGCCATTGACAACGGTTTTGAGATACATAGACATTTTTTAGCAACAATAACAATAACACATTGAACAATTGCCACATGTTCTTTTACTTACGTTTATTTCTCTACTCCTTATTTTATAATATGAATTAGTCTAGTTTAGTGATGTTTGAACTTTGTATCATTCATATCCATATGCAATTTAAAACTTTGTAATTGAGGTACTTCTTTTCATAAATGTGTTCAATAGTCCAACCTACTTATTTTAAAACATCTTCTAGTTTGTGTGTGTGTGTTCTCTTTGTGTTGAATATGTGTATGGTGCCTTATATTAGTTACTATACCCCTTTTTGTAGTCCTAATCATCATATCAACCAGTGAAAAATGATTTTGATAATATAAATAATCAGGGATAGAGAAGAAAATTGGAGAAAGATCGTATCATGACTAGGGTGCTAATCGAGTAAATCGATGGCGAGCAGAGTCCTGCTCGACTCGATTATAAAATTATTCAATTCGTGCTCGTTGAGTTGGTGTAGCTCAATTTGAAACTCGATGTGAGTCGATTTGCTCGAATAACTCGACTTGATTGCTTAACTCGAGCTTAGTTTGCTCGACTTGAGCCCTAGAGGCTTGATTATTCGAACCCGATCAAGTTAATGACAAAGTCAGTCCAAGGATTCAAAGCAATGTCATCTTTTATGTTCACACCTTAGTAAGGCCTATATACAATAGTATAATACTAGGTTCGTAATGGGACTTGAATAAATTGCTTAGGTAAGAGTAGTGCTTTATAGACCCTGATGGTTCCGATCTCATGATAATCCATCAATGTGGGACTAATATTTCCCCCACTTTGTTCCTTTACCATGGTGTTGATGCTTCCTTCATCTCTCCTTTTGTTTTTATTACCAATTTGCTGCTTCTTTTTTTTATTAAGTCACCTCATTTCATTCTAATTTGAATTAAATAAAAGAGTGATTTGATTCATATTTTTGATATTATATGTATGGAAGGACTTTATTTTTCTACTTGTAATATTTAGCTAATATGGGTACTTTTTCTATATTAAATAAAATAAATTCCTAGAAAAAAATAAAAAATTATCGAGCTGCTCGCGAGCTTATCGAGTCGAGCAGGTTTCAACTCGTGCTCGTTAAGGATTTGAGCCGAATCGAGTTCAGCCAACTCGAGTCGAGTGTTGACCGAGTCGAGTTCAAGTCTGCTCTACTCGATTAACATCCCTAAACATGACTATGGCTTAGCCTATGAGGTTTGGATATTTAATAACAAGGGAGCGTGTCATGAGAAAAACTGGACAAGTAAGGAGTTACAATATTGAAGAATAAGGTGTTCTTTTCTAATCCCTTATGAAAGTAGAATGAGAGAATTTGATTATCAAAAAATGTTGGGAAACCATTAGCAATATTGATACTTCCTCCGTTCTGAATTAAATGCAACAAATCCACTTTAACGTATGTCGAAACATTATTTTGACCTATATAAGTAAAAATTATAAAAATTACATTTTATGAAAGTACTTCACGAGACGAATCTAACAAAATTCCGCTTGACTATATTTTTCATTATGTATAACTTACAAATCTTAGTCAAAGTGAAAAATGTGAATAGTAAAAAAGTGAATTTGTTACATTTAATTCGTAACAGAGAAAATATGAGTTTTGCATGGATTTGATAGTAAAGTGAAAAAGAAATTGACAACGACAACTATTAGTGCAATACTGCAATCAATACGTTTACCACAACATAAGTTTTTAATTGCGGCTTTGTAGCAACATATGATGATATGACACACATTACCAAAGTTGTCACATCTGAGATTCCATAACCAATACACATCCGAATCCAAAACATTAAAAATTCATATAATAAAATCCATTAATTTAAACAAATCCCTCCCTAAACCTCTGCAATTTGAAACAAAAGCGGGAAAGGTTAAAAATAAAACTCATCGTGCCCTCTATCAACAACCCACGTGACAGAATAATCATTAATGAACAATTCCATACCAAAAAGATTCACCCCTATCTCACCAAAATGACCAAAAAGCCCTCGTTTAAACCACAAACTCAAGCACATCCACACTTTTTCACAGGGGTAACAAAAGTCATTTACACAAATATCCTGTGGGCCCCACCTTAGCGTAAATTCAAATTCCCGCTTTTTTTGAAGTTTCAAAAAAACCCCCAAAAGATTAACGAAAACACTGTTTTAGTGTGTTTTTTAATGACCCCTATTTCTTCCCCTATTGTACTCACCCCGCCAATCCCTAATTTCAACGGTCCTTTTACCCCCACTTTCTCTCTCCATCCCTTTCACTCTTTTTCTGGGGTTTTCTTCGATTTTTCTGGGTTCTCTTTAATATTTTCTGGGTTTGTTTCATTGGTGGCGAAAAAGCGACGGAAAATCCATTAATGGCGACTTCACCACCATCAGCTACAGACGCTTCTGGATCTAGACACCATGGTTACAGCCGAAAGCAGAAATCTTTGGGTCTTTTGTGCTCCAAGTACTTTCTCTCTCCTATGGGTTTATCTTCAATTTTATTTTTACTTTTTTTTTGGCGGCGTTCATGGAGTTTCCCTCTTTTTCTGGGATTTCTTTAACTGAGATTTTCGAGCTGATTTTTGTGATTTTGCGTGTGATTATTTGCAGTTTCTTGAGCTTGTACAATCGAGATGGGGTTGAATCTATTGGCCTCGATGATGCTGCAAATAAATTGGGTATGATAAACTAGATCTGACACTTTTTTAAATTTTTTTGGTATGAGTAATTAATCTATTTTGAGGGTTAATTTATTTAATTTATCTTTTTTGATGTGATTTTTGCAGGAGTTGAAAGACGTCGGATCTATGATATTGTAAACGTGCTCGAAAGTGTTGGGGTAAGATTTAATTTCCCTTTTTTGTTTAATTTTCTTATGAATTGTTTTGTTCAAGAAATTAGAATTTGCAAGTTTACTCTTTTTTTTTGTTATATATTTGGTACCCTTGATGTAATTATATCGGTCTGTTTGAAAATTAATTTTGACAGTGGAAACCATTTGGTGAAGGAGTGATTTGTAGTAGAGATTTTGCTATTAAACAGTGTGTTCTTTATTAATTACTAATTGTGATTATGAAGAAAGATACAATCTGTTTCTTTTTCATTGAATAAGAAGTTGAGAATTGCGTGGTTTGAATTAGTATTTACCTTATAATCATAGATGGGGTGTTAATTGTTATTTAGGTGCTAGCAAGGAAGGCGAAGAATCAGTATACATGGAAGGGTTTTAAGGGAATTCCCAAGGCTCTTGCCGCGCTAAAGGTAACAAATGTCGTACATTTAATACTAACAAACATCATTAAAAATTCGAAAAAGGGCGCTGAATCTTTGTTGCTTATTGTGTGTTTCGTTGTTGTATTCAATCTATTAGGAAGAGGGTATGAGGGAGAATTTCGGTTCTTCTGGTGGATGTAGCAGAATGAAGGTGAGTTTGCGTTGGGGTTTGATATCAATTTTGTGAATTATAGGTGTTCATAATAAATGGCTAATGAAAGCATCATGTCTTGTAGTTTCAAGTCTTTGATTATGAGGAGGATGCAAATTCTAATCCTGATACCGGAAGCCAGCCTGACGTACCAAACAGCAGTGCTAGTTCCAAGCCTGGTAATTTGTTTGCTTCAAGCTGTATTTTAATCAGTTAATTGTTCATTATGCTTCTTATATGGCACTCCAGGCATTTATATCAAATTTTGTGAATAGGGATCAATGTGTGATATATTGAACTGATTTATCAATTTATGTATCGCTTTCTTAATGTTTTTGCAGACAATAGAAGGGAGAAGTCTTTGGGGCTTCTGACACAAAACTTCGTCAAGCTTTTCATATGCTCTAATGTAAGGTTAACTGCAGAAGTTGTTCACTTCTCCCTTCTTCCTTGAAACATTAATTCTGATGCTTTTGAATTTAGGTTGATCTCATCTCCTTGGATGAAGCCGCAAAGATCTTGCTTGGTGATGGTCACAACTCAACAGTAATGAGAAGTAAGGGTAACTCTTCTCACTCTAGTTTCATTGTTAGCAGCAAGCACTAGGCATTATCAGTAACTAACTCATCCTTTATAAGATAATGCAGCAAAAGTCAGAAGGTTGTATGACATTGCCAATGTATTATCATCCATGCAACTTATTGAAAAGGTAATATTCAATACACCTTATAAGCCTTTGTTCTTATTATAATTATGCATAATCTAAGTTGAATTTGGTAGATTTCTGCTGTATATGGAATGATATATATATATTAATTATATTTATACCATACTACTTTGGTTGATGTTTTAATGAAACATCAGCGAAGTAAATACATTCTGAAGTATTTTGTTGAATGAAAAGCAGACTCATCAAACAGAGACAAGGAAGCCAGCCTTCAGGTGGCTGGGGTTGAGAGAAGGGAGGGAGAACACTTTAACTAGCGTACCTATGCCCACTGAGTCTAAGAAAAGGACATTTGGAACTGATGTTACTAACATCAGTTTTAAAAGGAACAAGATGGACTTTTCAGCTGGAGAGGAAGCAAAGCAACTGAAGGTGAAGGTGAAAACGGAGAATGTCGAAAGTGAATTTTATACTGAGCAAAATCCAAGACCAAGAAGCTACCAATATGGTCCCTTTGCTCCTGTCACAGTGGCGAAAGTAGGTGTTACTGAGCAGAAAAACGCAAACCGTATACATGACTTGGAAAGCCTTTCCTCAACTTTTCGCCCTCAATATCACAATCAAGGTACAATGTGAATGATTTCAGGCTTAGCTTTGGTACCGTTTAAATAATACAAGTGCATAGAAAACTTTTCTGTACTGAAGTATTTTGTCTCTAATTCGAGTGGGTTGGTGATAATTTGCAGCTTTAAAAGACCTCTTTGACCATTATGTGGAAGCATGGCAATCTTGGTATTCCGAAGTAGCTGGGAAGTCAGTAGAGCAGGTTTCCTGATGATTTAATCTAACTTCAGAAGATGTTCGTTTCTTAGAAATTGAATTGCGACACAGAGTTTACCCCGTCTTCCTCTTTCAAAAGTCCAAAACAAGATGGGTGGAAGATGGCTCGATGGTGGATGCATTTTCTCAATGCACCAGACCACACATGACATAAAATTAGGAAGGTGTGAACATACCCTTGTTTATTTTCTTCATAGGAAAGACAAGGGTGAGAAAAATTATGTGTTTAGGGTTGGGAAGAAACTCAACATTGTAGATGGATTTGTTGTCAAATTCCCATTAGATAATTTGGGTATATGATTGATTTGCACATATGTCATGTGCCCGTTCAATGTCCATGTCTTGGTTAAACTGAGAATTAGAAGGTTGGGTTTTGGCCTTGAATGTTCATGAGCTAGGGTTCCTGGTAGAGGATGGCTTAAAGGATGGTGCCTGTGCAGGCGATAGTAGTATACTACTGTTTAATGCGAATATCAGTAAATCACTATATCTGAATCACTAATTGCAGAGAATTGAAACAAGAGAATTGCAATGTATATGTTCCTCTTGTAGGTACTGAATTAGTGATGTAAACATCTCATAGATGGACCAAATTTTGCCCATCTAACTCTACACTATAAAAACTACACTAATACTATGGCTTCGTTTGGTTGGATGTAAAACATCTTACAATGGAAAATTCAATTGCAAATCTAATTTTCCTTTGTTTGGTTCAATGTGAAAAAGCCATGGAAAAAAGAAAAATGAAAGGGAAGGGAGAGGATGGATAAGAGAAGAGTAAAAGGTTACTAAGGAGGAAGGAGGAAAATGTGTTTTCCCTTTTTTTTGAAAGGAAAATGATTTTTACCCATACAAGAGCTCTTTTCCTTGATGGAAAATTTGTTTTACACCTTTACCAAAACCAAACAATAGAAAATGCGAGGAAAATGAAAACTCATTTTCATGGAAAATGTTTTACACCCTATCAAACGGAGCCTATGTTGTAAGTTTAACTTTATTATGTAGTCCACTATTCTCTTATCATATTCTCATGTGAGTGAAGATATATAAAAGTCTTCCTTTTGAGATTTTGTATTTGAAGATTTACTCAAGATTTTTTTTTTGTTTCCAAGCCCAAGGAGGTTTAAATATTTTCTAATAGGCTCAAAATAAAGCTTGGAAGACTCGTCCATTTTCTAATACATCATACAAAGACAAATAGGTAGAACTTTTGATCAATTAAAAGACGAGATCAATTTAATTTATTCTCTTTGGAAAAAGATATACAATTATTCATATACAATTATGCACTGACAGTGTAATATGTTGCAAACTGATTCATAGCGTCAATGAAGTAAACACACCGGAGAACCACAATATCGATAATTGACAGAAAGAGGTCTCTTCATGGAGGTATAAATATATTGGCTACAATATGATCTCCTCTTGGACACTAACGTTAAGCGTCTTGTTAGGAAGCACAATACTCTTGATAACCACCACTTCATCTTCTACAATTACAGATTCCCCTGCATCCAAAAGCATACAATAGTTAGATGACGAAGGACGCACAAAAGAGATAAAGAATGAGGAAATGCTGAAGTACAAGTACCAAGAATTGTTATTCCAAGTTTGGCACTGTATTCTCCTTCCGCCTATACAGAAGCAATAAATAATACATCATTCTCGCGCACCAGAAATCCAGAATTCTAGAAATTCTTCTTCGAAAGACAATAATTGTAATGTTTTTATCCTGTCCCTTGATTTCAAACGTTCAGATTTTCTAGGAGAAATTCCCAAAGGTTCAGATTATTTAGTATGTCAGATAAATGGCTGAACAGAGCAGCTCCAAATTCTAGTTATAGTTGCTTGTCTTGAGATCTTAGCAACAGCATTGTTTTTTCAGACTGATTTTTACTTTTGCTACATTCTGCTATTCAAATGAAAAAAATTACTAATTCATGCATATAGAACTACATATTTATTTAACTCACCTGGACACGGGACCATTTCCCGATTGACGACTTCCACCCAACAATAGAATGAATAACAACTGCATTTTCCTGTAGAGTTTAATATCAAAATTCACACGTCAATTTACATGTAGAACATACACATTTTATATCTTTCAACCTGATTATATATCACCTTGATTTCAACGTCATCTAGAACAATACAGTTGATAAGCCTCGCACCAGCACCAACACGAGCATTTGCAGAGATTGAAACATTTGGACCAATCTGTCGTCATCCGGAAGAAACCAGCTTTAGAGTTAAGAATGCAGCGCTCAAGCATGCTCTTCCATTAGACTACTCATCAAACACAAATACAAGTTATACCTTAGCTGTGGGATGTATCTTAGCTGACGGATGAATGAAAACATCGCCAATTATCGTTGCGCCTTTTGTGCCATCACCACTTGCCAAAAGATGAGGGGAAGTAAAGCGGAATTGTTGGAGATAGAGACCAGAACATTTCAGAGACATTCTGCAATTATCATCAACTAGAAATGGTGGGAAGAAGAAACATAAGTCATTAAGTCGACATGTATTTGGATGATTAGATCCACCTTACCCAGGGGTTTTGATTTGTTCCCAGAAGTCCATGGTCTCGTATGTATAAAGTTGCTTCTTCCCAGCAAGAGGTGTTAAAATATCTTGGTCCAGTCTCACAAAATCTGAGGGCAGACTCCTGTGATATAAACAGGAAGGTCTATTTAGTACAGCAAACTTGTTGGACTAGCAGTCAAATATTCATGAAGCGAATGTCAAAGTATAGTTACACACTTACACAGGCTCATATAAGAAGTACTCTGTCCAGAATAATCGCCTTCTTGACATTTACATGAACACTAAAATAGATATCAAGCAATGACCATGTGCTACTTTACAGTAAATGAGAGGATTCAAGTCATTTAACCTAATTGTACTAAATATTGTAATACTTGTGTCATTCTTACTCTCTCCGTGTCACTTAATTTAAGTTGTGGGGGGGGGGATTAGTGGAAAATCCAATCACAATATACTACTATCTCATTAATGGGAAAATGTTTTCCGTATAGCATGACTGTTATGTTCTTCTTTGCTGAAGGAAGTATAAATTAATTGGTTTACCTTTGAGTACGGAATCAGACATCTATATGACCAGCATATATGGTTATAACTGAAAACCAATCTCACTTCCATAAGTCCATAACAAGCCTTACAAATTGAAATAGAGATACCCCAAAACTAAATTGAGTACATCCCCACAACAATGAGATTAGGTTTTGGGGATGACTTAATTAAAAAAAATACCGAAAGATCCTTTTTGATTAATTGAGTTTGAAATAGATAGTGATCAATAAATAGAAAAGGAGCATAAAAACTGCAGTGATACTATACCCTAATGGTCCATTTGGTAGGTGGAAATCAACAAAGGTAATGGATATGAATTTTGTACTTTGGAGTGTTAATTTGTAGGAAAAGTTCCATGCTGACGTCCATCGGTCTATGGTAATAAATATTCATCCCCAAACATGAATTTTTCTTCATAATTTTTCATTACCACTTAATATCACCTTTCAAAGTGGTCATGGATGGTAATGAAAATTTATGAAACAAAAGAGATGTCTAAGGGTGGACAAGCATTACAATGGATATTGACATGAAAATCTCCTTTCAAAATTACACTAAAATTCATTACCACTACCACCATTTATTACCACCTACCAACAGACCATGAGCTCAACAAGACTACCAAATTGTATCATATATATACCAGATTTTTTTTTTTTAATTTAAGGCATACTCAGCCACAATCTATAAGTGAATCAATTTATGCTTGCTGGAAAAGGTAACGTTTCCAGTACATCAGTCATCCGGTTAGCAATATAGCCAGATTTACAGCTGCATCATTGATGAAAGAAGCAGATACCAGCAGTTATGGCAAAAAAACATTCCAATTAAACTTTTAACTGCCTGTAGCACAATAAAGGGCAAAGGATGGTTTATTATGGACATCTACTTACTACCTAAAAGTCCAGTATTTTCCTTAAGCTCCATAGGTCAGGATTTAGTCCCTATTCCAATTGTGAATTCCAAGTATCAATGGGGATAGCAATTTAAGATGCCTCAAGCAGGCAGTGACTCTTTGAGATTGTCAAAGGCCTCCGGTTCAAGTATTGCCATCAAATGTAAAGTAGAATAATACTCCTATAGAACAGTCGCAAACCAAGAATTTGACTGATACATGTAACTGTACAATTTAAACAAGACATGGACAAGGAGGAGAATAATACTTTGTAGCAGATTGAAGGGCTTCAAAGCTGGATACACGTCTCAAATTAGCTGCAAGGGAGAACTCAGAATCAGATGCTAGTACTACCAATCAGTAACAAACAACACCATTTAATAGGATAGCTAGCCAACTTTCCCATAAGAAAAAGGAACTCAAGACAGACCAGTGCTCTGGATAAAATTGCATAATTACATTATGTACTTCCAGCCCTAGCAAACTTGTATGTCAAGTGAATTGTGTCAGGAAAGAAGACAACAAACAATGAGATGAAAATCGAATACCATTCACAATTTCCGGAAAATCTGCAGATATTCTGATATCGCCCATGCTTGTCACACAAGCCGATGTGCCTTTCTCCGGGGAAGAGGAGGAATTTTACCAAGAAGGGGTGTGAGCGTAAATTGGAGTGGTTTGACTCGATTGCAGATGCAGGGCCTCTGGAAGTGGTTCTCTCTGATATACGGCACAAGAGGTTTGTTAAGAAGAGATGTGGCATAAGAGCGCTGTTAAGAATAACATCCATCTTGTCATAGAAGATGAACTCTAGCTTCCTTGAGACAATGGACTTTGGGTTAGTCTCCCTGCTAAGACTGCCAAGGTGATCTATCCCCTCCTCGATTCATTGCTATTTACTAAAAAGAGCTTGAGTTTGATCTGACTGAGATTCCCTCCAGAAAATGTTTAGAATGTCTGTTTGGCTAAGCTCTCTCCTGAGTCCATCAGACGGGTGGTCGAGTTTTGGTGGATCGGCTACTTTATGGGTTGAACCCCTTCTCTTGCATTCTTCAAGAAGATGCATATATGAAAGAAGCTGGCTGCAAAGGTGGGTCATCAACAACAGATTCAGATATTTTTCTGCCTATCAGGCTCTCAAATTTTTTTAAGGAGCGGAAAAGTCGTGGGTCTTCATTTGTGTATTGATCCATTCAGACAATCCATTGAGGACCAGGGCGCCTCTGCATTTTAGGCAACCTGACGTTGAGATGTCGATGATAGATCAGAACAATCTATCTGACATGGACAAATGGATCTTTCACCATTCTGAATTGCAGAAGATTTGCGTGGAGATTTAGATTCAGCCGAAGAACTGGCTGCCATCCATCAATTACATCCTCAAGAGGAGGGTTTCAGGACTGGCTAGTTTCCATGGGTAAGTTCTGGGCTGGGGTCTCCCTTAGATTTCGGTTTTCTGATATGCATATTCTGTGCGTAATTTTTTTTCATCTGATCTTTGCTACTTGTGTTGGCTCACAAGTGCCTCGATTTACATGCTCTGTTATTTTCTTTGTCTGACCTTTGTTTCTTGTGTTGCAGGCGAGTGCATGTGTGGTCAGCAAACTGAAAACGTCTCGGCATCTCTAAAAACTGTAGGGATATAGACCCGCATATTCCTGTCGTTCCACCGACAATAGCAAGGTTGAGCATGTTCACAACATCAAGCTCTCTGCTCAGCTAAGTTTTGGTCCATCTTAGGAAGGCAAGACATGACGCTGCTGGCAAGGTTGAGCGTACTCTACGCATTGCTGAACTTCTTTCTTCTTCTGCAGGGCCGATACACCAGCGCTTCTGCTCCCGTCGGCTCTCTGACGATCGAAGAAGATCGTGTAAGGAAGCCTGCCATGGTCTACGGCCGAGCAAGGAGAAGGTGTCAGGCGTTGTCTTTCCTTCGTCTAACGACTCTGATTCCCAGTGCCAACCTATCTTCTTTGACCAGCTTGAACCGCCTATTCAGAAATAGATGGACGATTTTGAACTCTCTGAGCCTCGTCAGGTCCAAGAGTTTACTTGGGATGATACCCGAGATGGGACTGAGGTCGGCCTTATTAAACTGTCTTTCTGCTGAAATTTCTATGTCAGAGCCTGAGAAGAGTCCTCAACACATTACTTAGACTCGACTCGGCCGTTGTTGACGTGGCCTATAAGCATTGAGTCCACTCCAGAAGAATAACCTGCTAAGAGGCTGAGGGGATTATGTCCTAAGGCCTTGGGCGACCCGAACATGCATCTGAGCCACGTCGGGGATCCCTCTAGGGAAGTTCAGCGAATTTTGCGAGCAGACATCTCCACATTCGGGTCTGCCTCGTCTGTCCATTCTTGCCAAGGTAAGGGAGCATCTGGCAGGTCCTTAGGCAATCTCCGACATAGACATCTGTCATGTTCGCAATGTTGCCGTTGGGGCAGACATTGCTCGCTGATGGATGTAGGCGTCTCTGCTGGATGCCCATGATCCACTAGCTGCATGTGGATTTCATCTTACGAAGGTAAGGGTGCTGGCATTTCATTTTATTTTATTCTTCTGCTCCACTTTGTTCAGCCATCTCACTTGAATTTTGTTCAGGTGTGGAAGAGTTACTGTGGGCATTGGCTTCCTATGACCACAAGGTTGACTGGCCTTGCTGCAAATTCAGATAGCATCCGTCCTCTGTGAGAAAGCAGTTGAGCTTAGTTAGCTTATTACTGCTGATCTCTGACGTTAGTGGGATGTAGTGATACAAGAAATGAGGAGCGTACGTCCGTATTGCGAACTGGTTCGTTCCCAATCGCGATTCAGATTGCCAGTGATTGCGTCCCAGATTTCTTCTTCCTCTGTCGCAAAAACTCCTTACAATTGAAACTAATTTCAGATCTAGGGTTTCGTTCAACAAAGAAACATAATTGAGGCAATCTTGGACAGCTACAGCTCAAAAAAACTTAGGGTTCTTAGTCATATGAAATTATGAATGATGCGAACATGTTTGTTGCTTTTAAATTTGATTTTTCTTTTGTTTTTGCTATTTGGGGATTCAAGGTTTGGAAATGTTTAATTGTGGGACGGAGGAATTGGGAAGAGAGAGAAGATGAAGTGGACCGCTTCTTTAAAAAAGATATAAAAATAGTCCCTAGTCTTTTTGGTTCGTTTTTATTTATGAGCCCAACTATAATTACAGTAGTTACTCCAACTTTAATTTTATAATTTTATGCAAAGTTACTCCAACTTTATCATTATGATTAATTACTCCAGCATTACTTTTCTACTAGGCCATCGGGAAAAGAGTGTTGGCCTTGGAAAGTGGTAATTATATTGGCAAAAGGTTTATATCTAATAATGATATAATAATAATAATAATATTAATTCATACCAAAAAAATAAAATAATAATGTTAATAATACATAAAAAACTAGAACAACGTTCCTGATTCACTAAAGAGTAGCGTACCGCGTATCCGTTTCCGTATCCCGTTTCGAATCGAATCCCGTCCCTTGTATCAATGGGTGAATGATTTATGCCTCCAAGAGTCTAGGTCCCAAGACTCTCAACTAATAGGATGGATTATTGAGTTGGTTGTTTATATTTTATACTATATACTATATACCACCAGTTAGAGACTAATACTTGAAATAGCACCTGTCTATTTAGAAAGCTGCAAACCAAGCTCTTGGTTTTGTGGTAAATAACGACGATCACCGAGGAAATTCCTTGTTTGTCCAAATGGACATTGGTCACTTTATGATACCAGACCCATGAAATTCTAGAGGCAGCGGGCTGTAACACTGATTAGAAGACACTGACAAAAAGTCACCAAGTGCACTGAGTCTCCCAATAGCTTCCTTGATCTTCGAGTTTATATAAGTCAAGAATGATATGGGAACAAATATTCCTTATACACCCCACTTTATAACTATGAATCATACACGTGAGTTCTTTGACAGGTCAAAAGAAAGATTGGAAAAAAGCCTCCTTTAGCCCAAGAACATCAGTACAATTCTTTAGGTCCCAAAATTTCTCTAGGAGACATAAATATCAGCTTATGAAACCTCCTCTCAAATTGACTGCTATAACTCGTTTTCTTTGCAATTATGCATTCCACACCCATTGATACAAGGGACGGGATTCGATTCGAAACGGATATGCGATACGCTACCCCTTAGTGAATCGGGAACGTTGTCTTAATTCCTTTATTTATTATTAGTATTATTTTTTTATTTTTTTGGTGCAAATTAATATTATTATTATAATTACCACTTCCCAAGGCCAATATAATCTTTTCCTAATGGCTTAAAAGAAAAGTAATGCTAGAGTAATAAATCATAATCATAAAGTTGGAGTAACTTTGCATAAAAAAATAAAAATAAAGCTAGAGTAACTACTGCAATTACAATTGGACTCATAAATTAAAAAGAAGCCCAAAAGCCTAGGGAGTGTTTTTATATATTTTTTTAAAGAAGGGGTCCACAGTCCACTTCATCTTCTCTCTCTTCCCAATTCCCCAGCCCCACGATTAAACATTTCCAAGCCTTCGAAACCCTTCATTTCCAAGCCTTCCAAACCTTAAATCTCCAAATAGCAAGCAAACATGTTCGCATCATTCGTATGACTAAAAGCCCTAAGTTTTTTGAGCTATAGCTGTCCAAGATTCCCTCAATTGTGTTTCTTTGTTGAACGAAACCTTAGATCTTAAATTAGGTTCAATTGAGGAGTTTTTGCGACAAAGGAAGAAGAAATCTGGGACACAAGCACCGGCGACCTGGATAGCGTTTGTTCCGCGATTGAGAACGAACGAACTAGATTGCAATACCGCCGTACGTTTTGCGTTCCTTGTATCACTGCCCACACGGCCACACCAACTTGATCTTTTTTAATCCGACACAGTGTAACATAATTCCCTAATCTCCTGCGAACTGCAATCCGAAAAAAGCAAATTATGGCCGGTTTTCACCTATTATTGGCCTATATTGGGTCAACCGCGAACTGAAAAAGCGAATTATATAGCGAATTATGTTACACTGATCCGACATGCAATGCTTTTTGCATTGTTAGCTTTGAATGCCAAATTATAAGACTTTCTCACTCCACACTCACGTCTCTCAAGGTTTTAATCCACTGTTTCCTTCCCTAACCTTCCGTTTCTAATCACATAATTTGCTTGTCATCATCCCAATTTTGTACATTTGTATATTTAACTACTCTTTGCAAGACTTACAAGAGGATAATGGTCAAGGTTCAAAAGCTTGACTGATTATATTGAAACCCACTCCAATTGCTTACTTCAAGTTATCTATGAATTACACAACAAGATATTTTCTAAGCCGTTAACACTTATGACAACCTTTAGGACACAGCTTTGGCCCTTCTCCCTTGGACCTTCATGTTATAGAAGAAGAGGTACAGGAAATTGAAGACGAGGAGATTTCAGCACTAGAAGGTGTGAAGTCTATGCTGCAAATCCACATCATCAAAACAACCTCCAGCCTCAAATTCAGGTAGAATACAAAATCAAATTGGTCTTTCTAAGTTCAAATTTCCTTCCTGTACAGATTCAAAACATCATCACCTGAAGATATGGTATGACGTATCATTAATTTCTTACATCCTAGATATCATGGCCATGGGTCAATAATACTCCCTCCATCCTCATATAAACTTTTTGTATTCCTTCTTGGGCAATACAAATAAACTTCCTGTTATCTTAGAAAGAAGATGTACACACTCAACCCATGGGATGTAGACACCCCGACTAATTTTATCTCTCTGAGTCTCTCACACTCTCTCTTTCCATATCTCATGTGATGTGGGACCCCCTCCCCTACAAACTCTTTATCTCAACCAATTATTTATTTGTAATTTTACACTAATTACCAAAAGCCTACACTTCCCTTCTAGGAATTAATAAAATGCTTTATCAATTCTAATAGAAAGTTGATTTGAGGACAGAGGGAGTATTATACAGCTGTCATAGCATCATAAACTGAGTGGCCTCAGTTATTCCCTTTGGATCTTTCAACCTACAGAATGAGAAGTCCTTGTTGACATAGTCATATTGAGTCTGCAACTCCATATGCACAATCTCAGACTTCCCCACCCTTGTTGATCACTTATCACAGAAGGAAGAAGAAGAAAGAGAAAGGGATTAACATGCACGCATAACTGACTAGAAGAAGCACAATGATATGCTAAAAAGATTATACAGAAATGTATAGGAGACAAAAGGAGTATTGTTAGCTATATTTAGAGAAAGATACAGAGAGAAAGCTAAGTATATAGGCAATATAAATAATGCCAGAAGAGGAGACTGTAAGCAATTTTAGAAAAATATCTTGCTAGTATCTTGTTTAGCTCAGAGACCCCTAATCCTCTCGAAAGGTTAGCAGTTGCGATTGTTGGAAGTACACTGATTTCAATCAATACAACTGTAGCCTATTATCCTTCTTTAAGGTTTAATCCTATAATGCTGGTTATTTCCTATCTGAGATTGCTTGATTCTTAACAGACTCTTTGCAAATCCTACCTAAGACTTCATTTGATGTAAGTATCATGAAGAAACTTCCAAGTTCTCAAGAAAATAAAAGTAAGTAAAAGAACTTCGCTATCTCTATCTGAAACACGTGACATTACATAGTATATATTCATTGCGCCCTAAGTATGATAAAAGAGGACCATTTGCTGTCACATTTCCAAGCAAATCTTCAAATGCGCATGCATGTGACGTTTTACACGAAACATAAAACAATTCATCCCAAGCCAAGGCTTGGTGACTAGGGGACGACTCAATTCCTACGAAACAAGGCTTGAAATAACAGAAGAACTCGTATAAGTTTGCAGAATCATTACATAGTACAGAAGTGCAATACAGCATAAAGTCAGACCCCTAGGACAGGACTGAGAAGTGAATGAATGTGATAATTCAGTTTAATTCACCTGAATCTTTCCGATGTTTTGAGACACCTTGAATAGCTGCAAATATATCTGGCGTAAAAACATAGACCCCACAATTTATTCTATCACTAACCTGCAAGGTACAACCATATTAGAACAAATCAAATCAGTAAGCAAGTAGATTAAACTGTGACCGATTAATGATGTATAGCTGCAGCTAGTTGTATTAAAAACAAGAATACGAGTCAAGCTTCACATACAAAAGTTTCTGGTCTCTCAGTGTAATGCAAAACCTCATTGGTGACAGGATCAGCAACCAATTCACCAAACTGGCTGGCGGATTCTGCAGAAACCTGACAAGTACACCTGATGAAACCTCAACTTACCAAAACACAAAAATACATAAAAATGTATAAAGGAAAAACCAAAACAGAAAGATGCAACAATGAAAAGGTTCACAGAGACGGCTGACCAACCTTGCTCACTAATATAGTTCCCATTCCTCCATACTTTCTGTGAGCTTCTGAAGATCAGAAATGAAGAAATGGACTTATAAATTTCGGAGACACAAGATGATGAGTTATGACTAGATAGAGTGCCACAATAATAGTAATTTACCGAGCATCTCTGGCAAAGGAAAACTACAGCAAACATCACAATTTAGTAAGAATATTTGCGACTGCAAGACAGGCAAAAGGCAATCACATTGTGAGCTTCAATAGTTCAACACAGATATGTATAATCAATTATCATCAATCACGAAAACGTAAGATGGAGAGGTTAAGAACCGGACTGTCTTCCATAATTATATCCCTGAAATTGTAAAGGCCACCAGCAGAACCATGAGGTTTGTCTTCCCTCAAGTATCTAAACCACAATGAAAAATGAATCCATGTTAGGCTTCGAATTTCAATAAGACGAAAATCAAACTAACACAATAGAGGCACAGAAGTATTCACCTGACAGGAACTCTAAGCTCATTAGATATGGAAGATACATATAATGCAAATTCACGCTCCTCATAGAAACCAACCAAGTAGATTTGTGCCAGATTTGGAATCTATCATTAAGTAAAAATTATATATAAAACATTAGTGCTAAATCATATAACAAAAATCCATAGACAAAGATACCCAGATAAAATCACAAAAGTTTATATTGTGAAATTGGTGTAAGAATATACCCTTTTACAAGCAGAAATTGGATGGTGAACCATAGGTTGTCCAGCTAAAGGAAAAAGTGGCTTTGGTATATTCAGAGACAATGGCCTGAATCGAGTACCTATATTATATACAAAACATCAAATTACTTCAAAAATTTCCTGCTCTCTTTCTAAGCAAACAAAATCACCCCACATTCATATATAACACAAAACTCAATCAAAATCTAAAAATGGATTCTATGAATTGTGCACTAAATAGACATAAGATTTATATACAATTCAATCAAAACTCTGAATTAGAAGGAGAAATTCTATACCTTTAGTGGGTCCACCCACCATGATCACAGCAACAACCTTCTCATCTGAGTTTCCCATTGTTGAAATTCAAGCAACTCACAGAAAATTCACCAATAAAAGACTTGAATTTTCAAGTTAAGAAGAGATTTTTTGACTCTTGAATGGATCACAATGTGCCCTTTTCTTGAAATGGGTGTATCTTAAATTGCGCGATTCAATCAAAAGAAGAAGGAATTACCCAGAAAGCAAGTATGACCAATTAAGTGGAAGTTGAAGTAAGGAGGAGAGAGAGAGAGTGTTAGAGTAGGATGTAAGAGTGATGATAAAGAAGATCTATAGGGTAGAGATAATGGGTTGGTTGTTGATTAATTTACACATAAAGAGAGAGATTAGCTGGAGGAATGAAGGTGCGCAGTTTCGCAGTGTTAGATTCAGGTGCGGGTTCATAGTATCGGCAAAACTAAATCTTGCTTGCGAGTTGCGAGAGAGGATATGCCCCACACACGTATGAATATGCCGAGTATGATTGTATGAAGCCATATATCACCTATAACTTATAAGTTATATGAACTGAATGAACATCTAATATATTGGCGTACCATGTACTAATGGAGTATGTGTATCCTTTGTATTTGTGTTGTCCAATAACGTGAATGTACTAAATGTAACGATTTTGTAGTATCCGAAGGATCGCTCTAAATGTATAAGAATTTACGTGGATTGTTTTTGTTAGTTTAGAGAATTTCCCCTTTTTTTCTTAATAAATTGTGTTCCATATCTAAGTATAATATGATGGAGAGCTATTGTGAAGCTCGTCGATTTTGATTTCTTTTTTGGATCTATTATTTGAATTTAATACTTCTTGTACTTTAAAAAGTTGCAATGGTTTGAGATTTAGTTTATTCATAGATCTCACTTTGACCATATATAAATACAAATAAATGCTAATCACCAGATAGATAAAAGGCTAGGTGTTGTAATAGAGAGAAGTCAGGATAGAGAGAGAACTTGGCATTGAGGATTTAATGGAGTATGGGAGAAAGGATAAGGAAGAGTCTTGGAAATATGATGTGTTTTCAAGGCTACAAAAGGATTTCAAATTAGAAGTTCGGAATTCAGTGTGTCGTGGCATTTTTTAAATCACTGACTTGAAAATGATAATTCGGCGCAACTGCGGTGCTCAATTATTTTCGTCGATTCGTTCCCTAATGATAATACACCACTTTTACACAAATGCGCTTTTGGGTGAGAGGTTGGAGTCGCATAAACTTATGCCCAAAAGATAGAAGAAGAAAGAGAAGCAAAGAAGCAGTGGAAAATGTCTACATCATCAAATCTCCAAGATGACACACATATATATAAGTGACTTAAGAAAGAGGAAGAGTTATTCACCTGGGGAGAATCCAAAGCAACCCATGTATAACCTCCCTCATTGATAGTCATAAAAACCACAAATGAATTGAAGAGATTAAACCCCCCATCAAAGGTATGATAACCGGCATATGACATATTCATGAAGGCATCCAACACAAAATAAAGCTTAATAAAGGAGGAAAAATTGTATGAAAGAAAAGGAATAAAAGATATTATTTAACTATGCTAATAGTTAAAGTTAAGCATAACATTAGACTTTTTTTCAAGCTCACCCAAGTGACCAACTGATTTACGACATGCTCAAGCCGTGACTTTCTCTTTTTGCATCTTTATTCCAACAAAGGGTTCTCCCTCAATCACGTAACGAAAGAAGAAGAAGGGGGGTTAGAGGGCTGCTGAAAACCGGAGAGAAAATGGGGAAAAAAAGTTTATCAAAGAATATATGGATGAAACATGACACGTAACGTAAATGGGTCAATGTTAAAAAGAGTTAACGCCATAGAATCTAGCTACAAGAAGTGGTTTGCAACAAATTCCATTTTATAAGCTAGTTTTCACCACAATTTTTATGTAAGATAGTTTTTTCAAAAAAAATATTATTTAAATAATAATATCTGATCCAGGTTAAGAAAAAAACTGACAAATTCTCCTTCTTGGATTAAAGATTTGCAAATAAATTGGACAACTCCAGAAAACTTCAAATGAACCTTATCAACGGCAAGAACCACAATGTTGCAAACCATAATGAACACACAATAAAAATGGTATGTCCATTAAAGAAAGGATCACGTCTACACTTACAATCTTCTCAAAAAAGAAAAAATGTCTACACTGCTTATAAGGAAATCCCAGGATACGATGGAGCACACACATAATAATAAACCTGCATACACCTCAAATTCAACCCCTTGTATTCAAACTATCACTAAGCTCTCTCTTTAAATCATGACAAGTTCCTCGATGTCTCTGAGTTATACGTTAAATGTCTGCATATCATGCTTGTCACCTCAGAAGCACCTTGTGGCATTTCCTCACAGTTTTGAGGGAGACTTGTACCATCCCCATGGCTCATCAGATATATACTCGGTCACCTGTTTGATATTCAAGTAATTGTCGAGACCCCTGCAGACAAAGTGTATACGCATCAGGGACAGAATCTCACAAGGGCTACTCGGTTGATATGTAATTTTGCAAGGAAAGTCTCATGCCAATATTCTGGTAATGTTTGGCTAACCTAAAGTAACACTTTTTGTAATTGAAGTACCACATGTAAAGTGATAAAGAAATTTATGGAGAAAACACATGTTTGAGATGGAGTTGCATCACCATGAATATTCTTATTTTACAAAATCATATGCAAATTAATCCATTACTGCAATTTATTACCGCTTACCATTCAGAATGTAAACACCTTCTTTATTCTCTCTCAATTGTCTTTCAAGGTATCTATTTCCAATAACATATAGTCTCTTTGATTATTACTTCTAAGCCAGACAACATCAATCTTTGAAAGCAATGAAATACTCTCGACCAAAACTTTGGAGTATATTATTTGGTCAACCCAAAACATAATTGTGCTATGGCGAAGGCCCTTTCAAGTCTTAATGGATCCTCCATTAATTCAAAGATAAATATCGTGTGATGCTGAAAAAGATCTAATTTCAGATAGCAAAAACAGCACCATAGTGAGTAATGCGGTAATGCCTAAAGTAATTTGAAGAATATGCGAGTATTAATGCACTGTATCATACTCTAATAGTGTTTAATTTTAGTAAACATTGACAAACTCTGTAAGGAAATTGTATTAGCATCCTCTCAATTTTTCTCCTCCATTTCTTATCTACAAATTAAGACACCTAAGCTAGAAATGAAATAAATTCCAAGAACCTCCCTATTTACCCAGTTCATGCATTCTCAATCATTGATTTTAGAGAATCTGAACTCGAGGAAGGTAGTATTCAATATCGTACAGAAAAGGAAGCTATGAGGAGAGAGAACTGATATCGTTGGATAATGAAAGAAATATAACACACTTAGTTTCTCACTCAACTCTCTCTTCTCTAATCTGACCCCTTTCTTCTTCTCTTATGTTCTTCCTTGCTCCAATCCCTTTCATCCTCATTTCCTTGTTCTGATTCTTCCCAAAGTTTTTCAAATCTTTAGTGCAATGATTTTACTTGTATTGACCTATTTGGGTCTTTGATCATTATAAACTGCTAGTATTGGATGATAGGATCCAGTGTGACTACAAATGCGTTAAGCTTTTAATGCTGGCCACGAGGATTGCTACTTATTAAAGAGGTACAGCATCATGTTATTCAGCATACCACTGCAAAAATGGAGGTAGCAGGAACTAGGAAGGAGCACGTCCCTCCTCTGTAAAGAAGCTGACAACTTACTGTTTTGTGTATATGTTTTCTGTCAATATTAATGTTATATCTCCTCAATTTCTAACACTGTGGAACGTTTAGATGCAATTACATGAGAACTTCAGATTTAAAAAGATTGTATATAGTTTGAAGATTAGGATTTCTGGGAAATAGGAAGCCAGGTACAGCTGTGAAAAGATCAGATTATGGACTCACCATTCCCCAAGCTCACGTCCAAAACCACTACGCTTAATGCCTCCCCATGGAGCTTGGCAAAAGCATGGTTGCGAGCAGTTAACCCAAACAATTCCAGCTTCCAGCGCCTGAATATAAACATAAATTAGCTGCAAAGAAATTTAGGTTTGTCTCACTGTTTAAGCTCAAACAAGATCCAATAATTCTCACCTTTGTCACTTTCTCACATCTTTGAAGATCCTTGGATAGCACAGCAGCACCTAAACCAAACCTGTAACGAACAATCAATGTAAGATGATCATGCACATAGAATGGGAAGACAAAAGAGTTTTATGATAAGAATATAAGATAGCCTTACTGGCTGTCATTTGCCAGTTCGATGGCCTCGTCATCGGAACTAAATGTTTTAACACATAAGACAGGGCCAAAAACTTCCTCCTTCCATATTTGCATGGATGTGGAGACATCACTTATAATTGTTGGTTCAATAAAATATCCTTTCTTCAAATGCTGCAGAGTTCCATGAGGAAAAAAAGGTTATAGACTTTTAAAAACCACATTAGTGGTTTGTCACATATATATGCATTAGTTTTACCTCAGGACGGGAACCTCCACACAAAATAGTTGCACCCTCATTCTTTGCTGTTGAAATGAACTTCAGAATTTTCTCGTACTGACACACAAGGAAAGCATTAGATGGCTGTATTCAGAATCATTAAAACATTAAAGCAAAAGAAAGATTTTATCATACCTGTCCCTTGCTGACAACAGGACCAAGCCGGCAGCCGTCCTCAAACGGGTCAGAAATCTTTATGTTTTTGCACCATTTTACAAGTCTATCCAAAAATTCAGCTGCAATGCTTTCCTGAAATAATTGATAAGATTTTAAAAAAGGAGAGGACCCTTGTCAATAAACATTTACAGTTTCCACAAGAATAAGCAAGTCATCGATTCAGGAATTGTTCCGTGGAAAGTGGATGCTCACATGCACAATCAGTCTAGAGGTTGCACTGCAGATTTGACCATTTGTCCAAAAGCAGCCAAAAGCAGCCCATTCAGCAGCTGGTTCAATTTAAATAAAAATTTGATCAGTCACAAGATGTTCGATCAAAGATTTACTGAATGTAAAGCACTGATGTTGCCTGTTCTAGAAGCAACTAACCTTTATCTAATTCAACATCATCAAACACGATAATAGGACTTTTCCCTCCAAGTTCTAATGTTACGGGCTGCAGTTCATGTTTAGAAGTAATGTTATCAAACGAATGAAAACTAAGATTGCAAAAAACAACTATGGACTAAGCATTGCCATCACACACCTTGACCATTTGGGCAGCAGAAGACATAACCTTGCTACCAGTAGCAGTACTCCCAGTAAATGCAACCTATCCAGAAGAAATGTGATTGACATGGATTCAGAAGGAGAAGCTCGCCACATGTTCAACATTCAGGAAGCTAAGTAACTGAACTCAGAATGTAATACAAAGAGGACAAGGATGAACCTTGTCAACATCAGGATGACATGCCAATGGGCCACCAGCTTCTGGACCTAATCCTGTCAAAACATTAAACACGCCAGGAGGCAGTCCCACTTCTCTGCACACATCAGCCAATTCTAGACACGTCCTGAAATGAGAAATCAAGGGGTAAAGTTTTCATATGACAGGATTGTCAGTGTTGCCTAGAAAGAAGAGGTCTGTCTGAGCCTTAATCAGATTTAGCAAGAAACATACACAGATGCCAATTCTGACGGTTTAAGTATAGCTGCACAACCAGCGGCAAGAGCTGGAGCAACTTTCCACGTAGCCATTAGAAGTGGATAATTCCTAACAGAGAAGAAGATTAGCAACAGTAAGCATCGCATTAGTTACAAAGAGATACATATCCACATACCTAGCTGATCAGGGCATCAAGAAAATGAAATGCCACAAAAAAATGTATCAACACTTAAACTTTAAAGTTATTCATTCATCTTCGTTTCTAAATTTGAGTTTTACAAAATTTCCTTCTTTAATACAAATTTATATGCATGGGATGCCAGCAAAAAAAAATCACGCAATAGCCCATCTCTTCTTTCATTTGTCTATCAAGCTGAGGTTCAAACTTACCATGGAGAAATTAGCCCAACCACACCAATGGGCTGCCTGAGCACATGAGATTTGAATGTCTCCATAGGAAGGGCAATTGGAGCCTTTTGTTTAGCATCAAGGGCTTCTGCTTGATCGGCATAGTATTCGAAACATGCAGCAACATCATCCTGGACATGAGAACAAACGCCTTGAATATTAACCCGGAAAAATCAGAGTCAAGGGAGAAAGAAAGACAATACTATATCTTAACTTACAATGTCCCATGCTGCTTCATCCAGAGGTTTCCCACAGTCCATGGCTTCAAGTTTTGCAATCTGATCTTTTCTTTCTGTTATCTGAATGCAAAGATAGAGTTAGACATGTACAGAGTTAAAGCCTCAAGTCTACACCAACTACATACTTAATTACATTCTTCCTGCCTTCCAAATTAGTTGCAATTTCCTTTTATGTCAATTCCAAATAAGGAAAGCAACATTACTTTATATGGTAATGGGTTAGGCTGACAAGGGGGAAATCCCAACCCACACAAATATCCAGCAGAAGATAGGTAGCTAGAAAAATGAAAGTAATTGGACATATTACCCAAAAGGAAACACAATTCCCAACAATGAGGTTTGGTGGGGTTGGGGGGGGATCGACGGGAGTTAGGAGCTCTACCATTAATATACTACTTGATTTTCAACAATATTATTTGTGTCGGCCCTTGAAGGTCCACATACAAATGAGTCATGGACACTTTGAATACAAACAACAACAAAACCTTAGTCCCAAAATGATTTGGGGTTGGCTAACAGTAATATAAACTGCCACAAGAAATCGTTTCCGTGACGTTTAATTAAATCATTAATAAAAGAATGCTTCACCCTAAGTTGATAAAAAGCACGTCAATACTCAATACTGACCAAATACTTATTGTCCAACACTCTTTTGACAAAGACACGTGAAAGTGACAGTTTAATGGTAATAGGATACTCCAGGTTAACAACGGGAACAATATATAGTCAAGTATGTTCATAAATTTATTGAAGTGCATTTCTCTTTAGAGCCGAAAATAGCTCCAAGATAAAATCATCAACAAAACCATTATGAACCAAAAGCAAGCAAAATTTCAAACCTAAAGCCAAGGCTTCCAAAGAACATATCATAGTACATGTATGAGATTTATCCACATCCATCTCAAAACATTAAACAGTTGTTCTTTTTGGCAAAATCACCATAGCTATAATTAACCAATATGGGATCGAGTACACTGATCTACAGCATAAGATAAGCATCTTCTTCTTTGATGATTGACAAAGGTAAAACTTATCACACAGGTCTTAGATTTAATACTATAGGGCTTCAACTCTCTAACTAGCTAACCTTCAAGCTCACTCAACTGCTATATATGATGACAAGCTATTAGCAAATACCCAACTTAAGAGAAAACTGATTATCCAACTTCCATAGTTTTTTCTTTCATTTTAACAAAAAATTGGAATGTTTCCCCCAAAAGTCAATTCTCGAGCTCAATTAAATACAAAGGAACTTTAATATAGTTCCTGATTTCTGTGGCTGAAGTTCGGCCAGAAATCTCTTGAGGTGACATAAAGATTTTAGAAAACAAAGCAAAAAATGTGGCTAGAATTCCCCCAATCATATCAACAAATTTTGACACTGGAAACTATGGTTGTGTTTTGCAAGCAATTTTGTCACCTTATAGCCAATAAGCTAGTTGGAGCTTGCAGATATTTATTGTTTTAGAGGTCTGAACTCTGAACTGTGAGTTAAGGAGCTACAATATATTACGCTAGCTACATCGAGCTAAATGAATAAGATACTCCCACTAGCTTATTTAGATTTCAGCTAGCTAATTTATATATGTTTTTCTTTCTGATTTTATCCTTGCCCAAAACTCGTTATAAATATCATTTAAAATATGATCATGATTTGAAGTCATTTTACAGTTTTCAGCTAGTTCAGGACCTTAGTTTACCAAACAATACTAGTAAAGTCACTTAGTTTATTAACTTTTAGTTTTCAGCTAGTAGCAGCTTAACTTTAAGCTAACTCTTAATGTTTCACCCAACTTTTTAAGCTGATTTTGTGAAACAAAGCCTTTATGTCTATCACCCCATTTCGCTCGAGTGAAATTACCAGACTGAAATTTGGCATGTTCCATACGGACAACACCTTCAATTTCCTAAAAAAACAGGCAATGGTACTCCAACAACACAAAGGAGTCAAGACAAGACCAGATCACCAAATCTTATCAACTAAGCCACTTAAATCCATACCTTGGCAGCGATAGCACGTAAATACTTAGCACGATGAGCTCCAGAAGCAGATGCCCACTCTTCCCCATGGTTCCTCTTAAGGGCTCTTCGAGCTGCTACCACTGCAATGTCCACATCCTCAGCAGTGGCCGCCGGAATATCACCTACAAAATCACATTTTGATGAATACCCAGTTCATTAAATTCAATCTTCAAACAACAAATCCTCAAACCTAGCTTCAAATCCTCAAACATCATACAATCACCATTGAATTCCAAATCCAACATAGTAAATATTCCACCAAATACTACACGACATTTGTAGAAGATTTAAAGAAAATCTAAAAAGTTGACAAATACAAACTACCCAATTCAAAAGATGCAATTTTCAACCCCAAAACAATAATAAGATCACAGTTCAAATAGCTAGAAATCACTCCATCATCAATCAATAGATAAAAATTCTTTTAGCATCAAATCCAAAACTATATAGCTGACAAATAATAAGTAAGATATTCGTAAACTATAACTGAAGAAACAAGTTCAAATTTTTCTCTGGGTTATTTCAATAAGTAAAAGTTTATGAGTTTTTATTTTTATTTTAAAAAAAGAAATGAACTAACCGATGATCTCTTCAGTGGAAGGATTGATGATTGGAATGCGATTCTTCTTAATGGGTTCTTTCCATTCCCCATCAATGAATAGCTGACGATGAGGTATTGGGATCGCCATTTTTATTGTTGAAGAAAATCAGTTGAAATTTGCTGAAAAGTTGAGAGTATTTTGAAGGGAAAGAAAGAACGAAAGAAGTTAGGAGGATATTATTTCTATTAGTAACCATATTTATAATAGTAATATGGTCTGTCCTTCCACTCTTACCAAGGATATTTACCCACGTGTCCATATCTAATTGATAATTATACAAGATTAATCAATCTTCAGATTTGCACCAAATAATAAATAGTTCTCAGTATTGACCTTGGAAATGATGGTAATTGGTAGGACTTAGGAGGATGGTGATTTGAGTTCTAGTGTTTTAATCCCCGGGCTTGTGGCAATGGCGAGCCGGGCTTGAAATTTCCAAATTTTGTCCACGGCCCGGCCCGGGCCCACAGGCTGGGCTCGTGTCTCCTACGGGCCTAGTCCGTGTGTTTATGTTATTTTTTTGAATTCTTGGCAGTTTTAGACTAATAAAGAGAAGGGGTGTTCGGCCCGGGGGCCATATAAGCGAGCTCGTGCCCGTCAGGGCCCGAAATAAAATTTCTTCAACGTGGCAGGCCCTCGTCCAACGTAGAGGACAAAGAGCCGGGCCTGACCGTCCTGCGTGCTGACCCGTCTCATGCCCACCTCTACTATTCACATACATACTTTGAGTATCTCTTATGATTTGTACTTAAGGAAAAATATAGTCATGTGATATCTTATTAGATTCGTCTCAATGTGTATTATCCAAATATCAACTTTTTGTAATTTTTGCTTATTGATAATTAGAGATATTAAGGTTCAAATTAGTGCATCGGCAAATGTGCCTCAAAAAAATGGGTAAAGTAATAAAAATTGGATCTCCTCAAAAAAAAAAAAATAATAAAAATTAGAGGAAGTAGATCTCGAAGAAATACTCCTTCCGTTTATATTTGCTTGCTACATTGCCTTTTTGTGAACGCAAACTATTAACTTTGACTAATTATGCTATTTTAAAAAAAAAAAAATATAATCATGTGTGGACTCTCGATGTTTAGATTCATAATATTAAATTTTTATAATTTTTGAATGAAATAAGAGATAATTACAGTGAAAAAACATCTTAAAAATTGTGTAGAAAAATATACAGTATATATAGATGGAGGGAGTCATGGTACATGAGTGGGTAATCTTCCCTTTTCATATTTTCAATAGTTTTGTCCGGTTGGAAAAAAATGTTTTCTTTAGCCTTTATGATGAGATCTTATGTTTATTGTCAATTGTCTTATCATCCTAATTCCCAAGTACATCAATTATCTATTGTATCATGCAATCATCCATCTATATTGTCAAGTACTCCCTCTGTATTTTTTTATCTTTCTCATTTGGAATCTTGACACTATTCATAATTAAAGATAATCTTTTAAATTCTTCTCAATATATAAGAAAAAATATAATCATGTGGGGTCTTGTTTGATTCGTCTCAATGAGTAGTTTATTAATAATCAATCATTATATTTTTTACTAATATGTAATGAAAGATATTTAAGTTTAAATAAGTGCATTGGCAAACGTGCAAAATCAAAGTAGAAAATCTAAAAAAATACAGAGGGAGTATGTTATAGAATCAAATTTTTAACTTTTGTATTCACCCTTTAAAATATGCTCCATCGAACTTTGTACGATCTTCAAGACGCATCTTCAAATCACTATATTTTTTGTTATACAAAAAATTGATATTTTGAAAATACATATCGAGACGAACCTTATAACAAGATTCCACATCCCTGATGGACATGGACCCAAATAACTCATCAATGTATCCACCCATTTTCTTGATAAATGTAAGCCATAAAAAGTGAAGCCTTGTAATTTAACAACTAAGCAAAAAGAGGCGAAGATACATGAACTACATCATTTCAACAGTCACGAGACCACTTAGCAAACGTTACTCAGCAGAGATTGTATAGTACTTAGAGGATACCCCCTACATCTTTTTTGAATTCCTACATTTTTCTTAAATGGTTGTTTCTATAAATTGCTACATTGTTTAAACTTTATTTATTTGGAGCATTTGGCCCACCAAAAAGTAAGTAATTTTGTTTTATTTTCCACCTTTTCCACCAAAAAACACTCAATTTTCACTTTCCCCCCTTATTTTACATTAAATAAGTCAAAAAGTACCCTTCAAAAAGTTTAAAAGTGATATTGCCTAAAATCTTGTGCAAAACATAACGTAGCAATGAAGAAACAGAGAGTATATGTTATTAAAAAATTTAAACTTTGACCTAAAAATGCACGATGAATACTTTGAGAGATAGAGTACTCTTTAAAATTTGGCCAGTTGGCCTTGATTCGCTATTAGCAGAACGTGTATCATGATGTTTGATCTGAGATTTGTTTCCTCAGATAATTTAATAGCATAGGATGAGCTATGGTAACAAGCTTACCATGATATATACTTCATTGCACAATTTCAGTAACCTGCCTAGAGGAGATTGTAATTCGCAAATACAAGTAGCAAACAAGCTTAATATGCCATGAATCTAGGGAAAAAACAAAGGATTTCATGGTCTAGCTCAATTGTCTGAAGTAGCACAATTATTTTGCTAATCGTACTCCAACATCAAACAACCTTTATTCAATCACATATATTCAAAAACTAAACTGGATCTTCAAGTTCTCAACTGTTCACTTTACAACGGCCGCATTCGTGCAAAGTTTCTTATAGGAGAGAAGCTTTAAGGAGACTTGTACCATCCCCATGGTTCGTTAGAAATATCTGACGTGACCTGCTTGATGTTCAAGTAATTCTCGATACCCCTGTAGAAAGTATACACGGTACGCATTCAGGAACGAGCATGGTTGCGGGAACCACGAACAAACATTATTTCAGTTAACTAATGACGATCCCCTCAAAAAAAAAAAAAAAAAAAAAAAAACTAATGACGATAATTCACTTTCTTAGGGCACATTATGCAAAATAATTTGCTGTTCTTTCTGCTCCTTTAAGGAATACAGCTACATGAAGAATCGTTATCAAAATGTAAGAAACTATCAAATTAATGGCAACAATGTCTACCAGACAGGTACTTTCTTAGCTCTCCCTGCAGCCTTTCAAGGGTTTAAAACTTCCAGAGTTCCTCTTTCTAACATGAATACTTTTCAGAAGGATTACCTTTAAACCTAGACATAGCGTCATAGCTCCTTAGGTAATATTGAACCTTAAGGAAGTGTTTTAAATCACAGATCGTTCCCCCGTATAATGTTGGGGAAATGCTTCGATGGGTAATGTATTGGGGGCGTAATAGAAGAATATATAAAGAAAATGGTGGATGAAAGGTAGTGGTAAAATGTGATAAAGGTAATGATTGTGTAAAAAGGAGGGAATTATTACCCTCATTGTGGGGGTATTAATTTTCCACCCTCCGAAGGTAATGCATTACCCCCAAAATGAGGGTAGTATTTCCCTCTTGCATCTCTCCCCCCTTTCCTTTATCTATATCATCTTTTCCAATACCACCTAAATTTAACTCATTTTCTTCAATTTATCTCCATTACTCCCTTAATACCTTAGTGTTGCATGGTCCCAGCTCTCGTAATTAAGAACATGCCTGCTTTTACAAGGATACTCTGTAGTAGTTAGGTCTTTCTATCATTTCCCCATTACTTATTTTTAGTGGCATATTGGGATATTTGATCTTAAGCCATTACTATATCAAGAAACGTGACAACATTTTCAGGATATCCTGAAAATGTATATTGATTTTGGAAGGACAAACATAATCTTTCGAACACTATTATCTCCTGCTAGGTTCTCAATACACTCTCTCAAATGAGGAAGCGTAGTGATGAGAAATAAATTTAATGTAGTTGCAACTAGTCATCGTGTATAGGGATGAGAATAGTTAGAATGGACTCACCATTCCCCAAGCTCACGTCCAAAACCACTACGCTTGATGCCTCCCCATGGAGCATGAACAAAGCATGGTTGTGAGCAATTAACCCACACGGCTCCAGATTCCAAAAGCTGTGTGACATAGAAACAAAAACTAGCTGAGTTTCACAAAGCAAAAGCATTTAATCAATCAAGTGGAGTGTGGACAGTTTGGATTTATTGATTGGCGAAAAAATTCTCACCTTCGATACCCTTTCACATCTTTCAAGGTCTTTTGAAAACACAGCAGAAGCTAAACCATACCTAGGAATCACAGACCGCGATGAACATAAGGAGTTTTTTAAGCATAAGAAAGAGTAAGTTCAAGGAGGCAGAAACAATGTCGGTAAAACTTACTCTGTATCATTTGCCAATTCAAGAGCTTCATCTTCAGAACTAAACGTTTTAACACATAAGACAGGGCCAAAAACTTCCTCCCTCCATATTTGCATGGATGTGGAGATATCACTTATAATAGTTGGTTCGATGAAATATCCTTTCTTCAAATGCTGCAACAGATACATTAAAAGATTCAGGCCTTGTTTGGCTTTAGTAGTTCACAGTTAGCTAATAGCAAATCACAGAAGCCATTATCAGTTAGTAATTAAAGTAGCAAGTTTGACAAAAGATAGCATTGACAGATTCTCTAATAGGCAGTATTTACAATTAGCAATTTTAAAAGCATATAAGATCATTTCACTATTAAAACTCCCATTGAAATAGCATTCTAAAAAATAGCATTTAAGGAAATTATGCAAGTTCAATCTGCTCTTTGCCAAACATTAAATAAGCATATTGACTTGGTCAAAATGTTTATCCACCCCACATATAATTATTTACTTTGATGTGGTTCACCAAATAACTCGATGCTACTGGTATAGTCACAAAAAAGATGCACTAGATTTACCTCAGGGCGGGAACCTCCACACAAGATAGTTGCCCCCTCACTCTTTGCTGTTGATATGAACTTCATAATTTTATCATACTGAAGCAAATGAAGTAAACATTAGATGGTTCTGGTGCTCAGCAAAATGAAAAAGAAAAAATTAGGAACGGTATTCTTATACCTGCCCCTTACTAATAACAGGGCCAAGCCGACAGCCTTCCTCAAATGGATCAGATATCTTAATGTTTTTGGTCCACTTTACAAGCCTATCAATAAATTCAGCTGCAATACTTTCCTGAAAATGATTTTTAAAAACGAATAGTACAAACCAGAAAAGGATATTTCTTAGTAGACATTTACATAAAAAAATATCAATTTTAGTAACTAATTACTTTTAATTCATTAATTTTTTTGCATAAAACTCTGGTATGTAGATGCTCACATGCACAAGCAGTCTAGATGTTGCACTGCATATTTGACCATTTGTCCAGAAACAGCCAAACATAGTCCATTCAACAACTGCACAATTGCATATTTCAACATGTTACAAGATCGTACTGAAAGAGCTTCTCTGACAAACAACAATCAGAAAGCAGTTGATTCTGCTAAGAAAAGATTTACAAGAAACTAAAGCAATACATTTTGTCTGATCCAAGATCAACTAACCTTGATCAATATCAACATCTTCGAACACGATAATAGGACTTTTACCTCCAAGTTCCAATGTAACAGGCTGAAATCAAGTTAAATATTAAAAACAGTGGCATACAAATCATAAACAGTGGCAACTTCGCTAACTAGTTGTGTTGTGACTCACCTTAACCAATTGAGCAGCAGAAGCCATCACTTTGCTGCCAGTGGCACTACTTCCAGTAAATGCAACCTAATTAATTGAAATAACAGTCACCTACAATACAATATGAACCTCAAACTTTTTAGAATGTACAACTTTAAGCACACAAGGTAAAACCTTGTCAACATCGGGATGAGCTGCTAGCGGTGCACCGGCATCTGGACCCAATCCAGTCACAATATTCAACACACCCGGAGGCAGTCCCACTTCATTGCAAACTTCTCCAAATTCTAGACAAGTTCTGAAAACAAAAAGTACAAAGAAAAATTATCTGAGATAAGCATGGACTCTCGCATAGAAGGAGCAGTTTTTTGGCTTTGATATGAGACATACATAGATGCCAACTCTGATGGTTTCAGTACAGCTGTACACCCAGCAGCAAGAGCTGGAGCAATTTTCCATGTAGCCATTAGAAGTGGGTAATTCCTTCAAAAGAGGGGAGAAAAGATCATCAGTAAGACAGTAACAGTAAACATTGCACTTGGACTAGGAACTTAATTTCTTAATTTCTCTTTCAGTATCCATGTTAAATACACAATAGTTGACACTCCAAAATAATACACTTATGCTTTTTTATGAGCCATATACATACAAATATTCTATAAATGGCCTTAGATTGAACTTCGGATAGGACATGTGTCTAACACTTCTAGCTAAGCCCCAATAACATAACATTCAGAGGGAAGGAGGAAATTCCAGTCTGCACAACAAACTAAGAGCATAAAAGCAATAAAGTCGAGGGGCAGGGGGAGGCGACGCGAGTTGGGGTGGACTATCCAAGCAATCTAAGCTATCATCAAGACACCAACTTCCCTTCCATCTTAGTTTCTTAAAACTATTTGATATCTACTCAAGTCTGTCTCCCGACCAATTACTCGAATATCTCCGAGTCTAAAATTCTGTATATAGTTCTAGCTTATGCCTTGTAGGATATAGGCTATAGCCTCCCTTCTCTCATTTGTCTATCAAGATAACATATTCATATAAAACACTAGAATTGGTACTTCAACAAAAACAAATATAAAATGATAAATTCTAGTATGAAACATGAAAGTATGTTCTGGCATTCTTTCCAAACTTTTGTCTCCTTTTATCACCACCCCCCCCCCAAACAAAAAAAAAAAAAAATCTCCTTAAGAAGAAGGGCAGATTCAGGTGTAAGGAATTACCATGGGGTAATCAATCCAACAACACCAATGGGCTGCCTGAGAACATGACTTTTGAATCTCTCCATTGGAAGGGTGACTGGAGCTTTTTGTTTAGCATCCAGGGCTTCTGCTTGACCGGCAAAATATTCAAAACATGTAGCAACATCATCCTATAACATGAAAATCAAAGTATGGAACTCAGAACTAATGCAGAGTAAGGAAATAAAAAGAGAACATTCAAACCGTCAGCTCACAATATCCAACACTGCTTCATCAAATGGTTTCCCAGAATCGATCGTTTCAAGTTTAACAAAATGATCTTTTCTTTCCGTCACCTGCAATGAAAATGTCAGAATCAGATATGTATTTGACCAAAGAATTAAACTTTCTTGTGTCTTATGAATTCAACGTTTCAACCTAAGATACACCTCAACCATGAAGAAGCAAATACAAACTTACACTTGAACCCGTCAAATTACACCAAAAATGAAAGAAATTTGTAAACGAGTCTCAGTTATGCTTCCAAGTTCAACACTGAGTCCCTGCTTATATGTCTAGTTTCCATAATTCACACTAAGCAAATGTTCAAAGTAAACACTCTTGCTTAGCCAGTAACATAATTAATAGTAGCAGCTAGGAAATTTTATCAACTCCCTTTTTATATCGGAATAGATAAGTACCTTATGAAATCTATACTAAGTTTTCAAAACAACCACCCCAAGGAACATCATGGCAATTTCTTAACCAAATACCTAAATTTACATTTTTGTATATTTTTCTAATAAAAAACACAATAAAGGAGGGTAGATTACAAGATATATTTCCTCTCATCCTTAGGAAACGGAGGGACTGAGGGAGTAACTTTAGTTCCCAAAAAAACTTAATTTGGTTCAATCTTAATGAGTCATCTTAGAGTTTTTTTCCTAAAATACTATTGTATATGAAGAAATGCAGCTTGTAACAAGAAAAATACAAATTATTATTGTGTCAATTCAGGATTATTAGAACACAATCGCCTGGCAAATGTCACATTTTTTCCTTGCCCCTTTTCAATACCGTGATTAGTAACCTTCTCACCACCTCTTAGATTGCTTTATCACCATTACGAAACAAAAGTGAAATAGATTAACACAAAACTCGTACATCGTGTAGGTCAAGAAGCTAGCTGCTTATAAACACCAACCTTTTATGACTATTTTCTTATAGATCACTGCTTTTTTATTGATCACCTTGTTGCTACAAAACGACTATTAATGGCGGTAATCACCCTTAAAAGGCAATTTGATGATCAATTCAAGGTCATATTAGGTGATTTTGAAGCTTAAACGGTGATCTAGAAAAGAAAGGTCACAAAACGTTAATATTTTTAAAGTTCTATTACGAAAAAGAGCTTTGTTTAAGGAAATGACACAAACTAGGTAGAAGTGTTGAGCTTCCTAACAACAATGTATGAGACTGGAGGTTGAGCAGGAAAAATATGTTGGAAGGCAATTTCAGGTAAAACAAAGCTTTTGCTTATGTTTTTTTTTTTTTTTGCTGAAGCTTTCTACTTGATTTGGCTTCAGAGAAATGATGTTATCTTTAACAAGTAATGTAAGAGTTGTGAGACAGTGTATGAGGTGATTGTTAGAGTTGTTTATAGAGCAACTGATGAACTAAGATCCTTCTTGTAAGCGCTTTACTTCCATATCAAGAGTGACTACCTTCAACCTTTCCTAGAAGGTGGGGACCTAGTCATAACTTTGCAATTTAGTTTAGTACTGCTAGTTTGGTTTAGGTAATTATTTTGGTAGAATTGTAACTGTTTAGCTTGTAAACTTATATATTTGGTAGTGAAATCAACTATTTTATTAAGACTGTCCTAGTACTCACTAAGCCAGCAGATATCCAGTAGATGATTGCATACACAAACACAAACCATTGCTTATCAAAAACAAGCAGAACTTTAGACCCAAGAACACCTGTACCTTCTCAAATCAGGTCATACATTTCACAAGTACAGTTTATATTCACTTCAACGCCATGGACAATGATTCACTCAGTAAAACTCATCATGGGACTAAAAGAACCCTGTATCTTCTCAAATCTGGTCACAAGATTTACATGGACACAATGGTTCACTTAGAGCAAATCCTATATTACTTGGACTCTTCATTTGACCTCAATTACCCGTGTCAAATCCTTGACACACCAACATGGGTATAGAGCCTTCAACACTTACTTTGAGCCAAAATCATGGAACTTTTTCATGAATTTCCCGAGTCGCACACTTGAAAACGTACCCACTTCGACACGAGTACCCAAGTCTAGGTAACATAGAGCAAAGCAAATCAAGGATAGTAATAACCAGAAAAAGAAAAAAAAGAAGAGAAAAGTATCACATTTCAGCACTTAAACAGCAGCCTTCTCTTCTTTGATTGACTGTTAAGGTCAAATTTCAAAATACTTCTTCAAGTTTACTTTCTAAAGAGCTCCGCTTTCTCTAAGTAGCTATATTCAAACCCAATACCAAATCTCTTCACAAGAAAATTAGAAAGTACCACATTTCCTATTTCTGTTAAATTCAATTGTTTATCCATACCTTTTCAGAGGAACACAACTCTAAACATACCATTCCATCACCACCACCCTAATTTCCCTCAATGACTTTAGAATCACATACTCACGTGTTTACTATCATACATAACTCTGCAACTGCAAGACTTATGATTCAAAAGGCATAAATACGAATTGTACTTCCCAACAATTAGGCTCCATTTGGTTGGGTGTAAAACATTTTCAGTATAAAATGATTTTCATAGAAAACAACTTACAATGGAAAACACAATTCCAAAATTAGTTTTCCGTTGTTTGGTTCTATTTAAGAAAAATGATGAAACGGAAGGAAAATAAAAGGAAAAGTAAGGAGGTATTGAAAGGAGTAGGCAAGATAGATAAGGAAAAGGACGGAAAACCATTTTCCCTTCATTAGGAGAGCAATTTTACTCCTAGGGAAAATGGTTACTCCTTTGCAAACCAAACAATGTAAAATTGAAAATAGATGAAAATAGTTTTCCAAAAAAATGTTTTACGCCCTACCAAACAGAGCCTTAGTGTGTATAATGCATAGGCAAAGAAAGTGTTCCTATCTTCAGTATTGCATGATGGTGCTGAATCTTAAGAAGGTAAAATTGAATTGGGAATCGAGCAAAATGTGTTACCCTATATACTCTCTTATAAAATTAAACGATCTCAAATCACCTCCTTACTCGAAGATTGTGTGGTTTGGCCCCATTACTAGGAGTGACATATATGATCAAATAGACAAATAGTGGGCAAAGCTACCCAATTCACCGCCCAGATAGAGAGGAAAAAAAAAGTGTCAAATGTCAAGGATAAGAATATAAGATGCTCATATTATCTAGGTTGGTTCCGCAATTCCACATACAACCCAACGAAATTAAACTCTAGAAAATAACCATTTTAAGTTTCAAACCCAATATCTGCAGCACAGAATTCATTAGCCCTCAATTGAACACTAAAGCATGAAATTAGGACTACCTTTGTCTCAAAAGACATTACCCATTTTGCCATTTTGGGATGTCAATAACTACTTTTTACCCATTTCCTTTTCTCGGGTAGCAACAACATCCAACAATAATACTATATAACTACCCACTATCATTCAACTCTCAATTCTCATCCCACCTATTTTTTTTTCAATAAAATTACCCACTATGGAATAAGGCCCCGTTCTTTTGGACGGAGATCAAGGACGGAGAGAAACTGATCTGAACTGAAATTAACTGAACTACAGAGAGAAACTGAACGAAAAATAAGTCCAAAAGAAGAGGGCCTAACTCCTCATTCCCTCTCCTCAATTATACATTCAGAGACGGAAGAATTACATTATAACCCAAACCAGAAGTTCTCCCAATTGTGACATTATTCCCTTATTTCCCTCAAATCAAAATTCAACATGCATATCTTGCCAAAACCTTCCCCAACCAAACCCCCCCCAAAAAAAAAAAAAGCAATTATTATTCAACAATACAATGTTATCATCATCAAAACAGCACAATTAAATTGAATTATGTAAAAATAAAATAAGGGGGCAGGACAAAAAAGGTTTCCATACTTTAGCAGCAATAGCACGCAAGTATCTGGCACGATGAGCTCCAGATGTAGCAGCCCAATCTCTGCCCTTATTCCTCTTAAGGGCTCTTCGTGCTGCCGCCACCGCAAGCTCTATATCCTCGGAACTGCCCGCCGGAATATCACCTATAAGTATATAACCACATTTTCATGAACTGCAAAATTCCATATAAGACCATTTTACCATAATTAATCGTAACGCGATGTCACTAATTTTCCCGAAGGGATCCTTTATGCTTAAACCCCTCGTCTAAAAGTAAACCCTTTAACGTGAAGAAAAAAACGCTCCTTTTAACATAAAACATGTGGTTTTATAAGTACATAAAATGAACCCTTCAACATAAAAAGGTGGTTTTATGATAACTTTATTATACGGCTTTCGCGAGTTACTATATATGAACACCCAGATCATTAAATTTAGTTTCCATTCAGAAAATCGCTATGATTATTAACTAAAACAATGAAAATTATATATATACTACAATTGACCCATTCGCTATAAGGTGAATGCTAACGGGTGTCCCGGGGCGCTGGATAACGAACCTATAACACCCGTTAGTATTTGCCTTATAACAATAATATTTATAATTCAAAAATTTCCATTTTAGGATGAAAAAAAAATCTAACCGATGATCTCCTCATTGGATGGGTTGATAATAGGGATGCGATTCTTCTTGATGGGTTCTCTCCATTCTCCATCAATGAATAATTGGCGAGAAGGAATTGGCATCGACATGTTTGTAAATAGTAGAAGAAGTTCAACAAAAAAGTTTGATGAAAAAAAGGAGAAGAGAGAGAAAGAGTGCAATAATGGAGTGAAGAAGAGAGTGAGGTTTTTATAATTGAAGATACGAGGACATTTTTGAACTCTTGGTGAATGGTGATGAGGTGGGCATTATACGTGGCTACCCGTAACGTTCTTACTCGACCGGGATTGTAGCACTTACTTTTGAATTAGTCTATTTTGCTAACACTATTTAACATGAAGATAAGTAATGATTAAAATCAGAAACAGAAAGATAAGTGAAGATAATTAACATAAATAATCTCCCTCATTTCCTTACTTTTGTTGTTTCCAATTTCATAATTCATGTTAGGTGTATGATATATCAGAATTATAGTTGTTCGGATTAGGATAAGTTTGAGAAGATATTCTAAATTTGAATGATTCTAAAATACTAATTGATGAGCAATAAGTGAAATTATTTCATGTACTTTTTCCTTTTTTAATATTTAGTTGTTATTCTATTATGTATTTCAGATCTTATTCTTTTGAATTTATGTAAAGTTTGAAGTGTAGGTTGTTTTTCTTACGTTAATCTAAAGTTTAATCTATTTAAATATAAATTTTTATTTTGTGGATATTCTTCTTCTCATGCATATGTTAATCTAGGTTTCCGGTGACATGAGCGATGTTGTAGGTATATGTGTATTAAACATTTTGGTGTTGTTAGAAAATTAAGGTGAGTTAAGTTATTCTCTTACATAACTTGTTTATTCAAGACTTGACCCTCATCACAATACAATTTGGATGAATCAATTTTTAACCTCAGGTTATAAGATATATCCCCCAACTAAGAGCACCAAACGTTGATTGACGGAGTATTCATGTACGTATGCAAGATTAAAATTTATAAATCAATAATGTCACATACTCGTATATTTAGGTTGTGATCAGCATTGCCAGATTTAAATACTATGTGTTTAAATTATTATTTTTTGTTCTTTTTAGTAGCAATTATCTTTCAGAATTGTTTTACGAAGAACTCAGAGTACTCGTGTAAATATGTTAGTGGCTCCATCATAATTATATCTTGTTGATAATCTCCTGTATGTGGCTGACGCCCCTCTCAACTAAAATCAATGGTTGCAGTCTACCCATGGCGTGAAGCCTTCTTCCAAAAATAAAACAAAAACAATTCCTATGAGACGAATGTCGACAAATGACGACCCTGTATTGTTTGGTGTTGGACACTACTGGATGTCATTAGGTGGATAGGACATAGGAGAGCAAGAGACATTATAGTATGGGCCCGTGGCTCCCTATGAAGTACCACCTCCATTTCTTTTTAATAGTTACGGTTTCCTTTTTAGACCATTTCTTTTTAATAGTTACACTCTTGCTTTTTCTATATAAGGTAAATTTTCAATCATCATTCCCACTATTGGTCCCCCCATGTGGTCCCAAATTTTCAATCATCATTCCCACTATTGGTCCCAACTTTCTCTCTCTTGCCATTTTTTATTGTTTATTTGTACTTGTTGATGCCAACTTTTACCTTTATACAACTTCTCTCTCCTACTTTACACATTTTACCTTGGTTCTAATGAGAAGCAAAGTGTAACTATTAAAAAGAAACGGATGTAGTATGAAGGATGCTACACAAATATTTTAATCAATCACATCATTTTTTTTCTTTGTTGAAAAACATCATATGCTTCATACGTTATATTTTAAATGAAATATTGGGTAAAATAACACTATTTATTGATCAATTTTGACTCTAATTTATCGCCATTATATAAAGAAAAACATAGTCAAGTGGGATCTTGTTAGATTCGTCTCGATGCATACTATCAAATTATAACTTTTTTATATTTTTTACATGTGCACAACTAAAGATATTAATAATTAAAGAAGCGCGTTGGGTTGCGTGAAGAAGCAAACGTTTCATTTAAAACAGAACGGAAGGAGTATAACATTTGAGATATTTTATACATGTAAAAAAATTTAGTTAGCAAAATTATGTGGGAGGAGCTTATACTGTAATAATGGGGTTGAAATTTGTCTAGTTCTTCACAACTTTTGTGACTATTTATATGCCAAAACAAGAGATATTCATGGGCCCACAACTTTAGCTCAAGCAAATTGGCTTAGTTGAGCTACATTGGCTAGCAAATGAAAATTCAGCTACATACTCCAATGGTTGGGCTAATTGCTTAACTTTTTATTTATTTGCTAGCAAGTCCCTAATGTTCACCATTGGAGTTGCTCTAAATGACTAAAATGAGTTAGGCTATGTGGCTAACACTTACTCCTTTATATAATTTTCCTTTAGTAGTTTTTTACAACGAGTAAAGCGAAAAGAAGGAGAAGAGTTAAGGCCCAGTCCTAGCACGGGAGGCTAGGTAGGTTACATCCCGGTTAACTTTAGAAATTGAAACAAAATTTAAATCCAGCCGAGCTATGCTAATTGCAATTACCTGGTATTCCATACTAGCTTGGCTTGGTGTTGAGTAGAGGTGATCATGGGCCGGGCCAAAAAAATTTTGCCCATTGACCAGGCCGGGCCCAAATCCGGGCCAAAAAATTGTGCCCAAAACTCTAACTTGTTGTGCTATAAAGTTGAACTTGTTGTGTAGTTGAACATGCTTTTATACTGTTGTTGAACCTTTGGTTTGTAATGATTTGTTAGTTGTTATTAGTTTATTAATGAACTTTATGGGATTGTATGAATTACTTATATTATTGAACACTTTATTTTGATGCTTGCGCCAGTTTAAAGAGTTTGGATAATTCGAATTGGATCCAATCTGTGTCTGAAAATTCGGATTGGTTTGGTTTGTAATCAAACTCTAATTGGTTTGGAAAATTAAAATCCAAATTTTGTTCCGATCGGGTTGGATTAAGCCTAAATCCAAACCGTACATCGAATTTTCACCTCTAATTGCGTCTTTTGAAATTTGCTAATAGCTAATTGGGATTGCACCTAGGAAAGATTACCCCTACCCTCGTACCGATTAAAGGTAATCATGGGCTGGGCTGGGCCGGGTCGGGCCAAAAAAATGTTCTCATTGGGCGGGGCGGGCCCAAATCCGAGCCAAAATTTGTGCTCAAAGCCCATTATTTCGGGCCGGCCCGAGCGGGCTTTTCCGGGCCAAAATTTAGGCTAAAAAGTCTTTTTTGGCTTGTCCAAAGCTCGCCCAAAAAAAAAAAAAAACTGCCCAAACCCGCCCAAAAACCGGGTCGGGCTGGAGTTGATCAGCTCTAGTACCGATGTACCCCATTTGTTATTTTGCTCAATGAGTTTGATGATTTGAAGTGGGTTAGGAGCGGAACCACGAAATAGAATGTGGGAGGCCAATGCTGGTAAAATGGAGTTAATAAGGATGAGCCAACCTGCAGCCGAGAGGCTAGAAAACTGCCATGAAGCTACCTTTTCCCGAATTTTATCAACTAATTCTTCCAAAACCCGCGCGGGTATTTCTTCCATCTACCTTTATGGGGCAACCAAAATATGATTCCACTCTCTCTATACTCGAGATACCCAAAGGTTTACGCATCAGACGAATGAAGGTGGAGGGAGTGTTCCTACTTAACTTAACATAGGATATCTCAAAACTAACCATTTTCCCAGAGAGCTGACACAACTAGCTCATCAATAATAGTCTGAAGGTTTCAGCACGCCTCAGGGGTAGATTGGGAAAAGAGTAGGGAGTCATCCGCAAAAAATAAGTGGGTAATCTTCGGAGCTCGACGACTATCCCTGAGCTTCGCGGAGGCGACATACAAGTATCTCCATGCATAAGATGAATAAGAAGGGGGTAGTGGGTCTCTCTGGCGAAGGCCAACATGCAGCGAGAAGGGTGGGGAGGGTTTCCATTATCCAAGATAAAGAAGGAGACAGTTGAAATACATTAACCCAATCAATCGACTTGTAAGGGAAACACATAACTTTCAAGATTGCAAGCATGAAGTCCCATCTATGACGATTATAGGCCTTATCTAGGTCCACTTTCAAAACTCCATAATCCTGTCATCCTCTTGTTTGCTTGTTAAGCCAATGGATGAGCTCGTGAGTCGTTACCCAAGGCAGACTTCATTCAGGAGACAAGAATTTTGGCTATAGTCTTGTACGAGGTGTTACTTGTTTACCTTTTTTCATTGATTAAAGAAAAATGAAACGTATATGATTTGTGTCTAAGGGTGTACTTGTATTGAACGGTAAATAATTTTTCTTTCTTTTTAACAAAAAATAAAACATTTACTAAAACTTTTGGTAAATTGCATTCAGACTACAAAATTAACTTAATTATTGAAAAAAATAAGGGAAATTCCCATTGGTGACCTTGTGGTTTTGCAATTTCTCAATGGTGACCTTGTGCTTTTAATATTATCATAAATAACCCTCTACTAATTGACCTTGCTTAAAAGTGACTTTATAAAGTTAAATGCAAGTTAATTGAGTTAATCTCTTAACCTTAATTTAACCTTTCTCCTTTCCCTCCAAAAACATTTCCCCTTTCTGCACTAAAATCTATAGAACACATATCTTCTCCTTTACCCTTGTTCACGTTCCTATTCAACACTCATCTTACTCAACTGGTATTGGCAGCCATGGAAGTGCAAGTTGGCGGGTAAATTGTTTTGTTGCACTGTATATGCGTACCGTATACATCGCTTCTCAAAAAAAATGTACCGTATACATCAATATACTTTTGAACATTAACACCTATGCCTATTCACTCTACACTAGTCTATGTTTGAGTCTATCACGTACTATGGCCGTCATTCAACCTCCAAAGCCTAAACCAAAAAAAAAAATATTTGCTTCAAATGCTTTCAGCTATCAACTAGGAATTCATTTTAGAACATAGGCCAAAAACATTTATGGAAGAGAGAGTGTCTATTAATATGTGATACAGTAACTCAAAATGAAGGAAAAATATATACTGGAAAAATTTCAGAAACTTAGTGATTTCCTAAACTTTGGAGAAAATGTCCATATTTCTTCCAAAACTAGGCAGATTTAACAGCTTTAAAGGAAGCCAATTTAGTGGAAAGTTCAATAATGTTCCAGCAGACCAACATCAACCATCTCCTACTGCTTCAAAATAATATGTATGCTTTTATTGATCTCTACAATATGTGAAGACTGAATTTCATTGAATTATCAAGATTATACAAGCTGGAATTAAGATTAGCTTAGAGAGAGAAAATGAGAGAATAAAAGACTAAAATGAAAATGAATTGAAGTAAGAGAATTAGCTGTAATTTTCATCCTCTTACACTATATATACAACTTGAGAGATGAGAGGGTTATTACATCAGATAACAAAAATATCTAAAACTGAATCTAACTAACTCCCTAGAAATCAGGAGCTTGTCCCCTGGGCAGTTAGAAGCTCTGAGCTGAGTTGGCTGAGCTGATGAGTTAATAAGCTGCTGCTGAGCTGAGCTGTAGAAGCAGTAGCTTCAACACCCCCTCTCAAACTTGGGATGGGAGAAAGAGGAACCATTCCAAGTTTGGAAATGAGTTGCTGATGCTAAGCATAAGGTAATATCTTTGTGAGAACATCAGCTAACTGGTTTTGTGTAGGTAAATAACTTAGTTGAAGTAAACCTTCAAGAACCTTGTCCCTTGTAATGTGACAATCAAGTTCTATATGTTTGGTCCTTTCATGAAAGACCGAATTTTTAGCTATATGAATAGCTGACTGATTGTCACAATGTAAAACAACAGGAGTAAGATTAAGGACATTTAGTTCAGTTAGGAGCCTGACCATCCATGTAACTTCACTTGCTGCATGGGCCATAGCCCTGTATTCTGCTTCAGAAGAACTTTTAGAAATTGTTCCTTGTTTCTTTGATTTCCAGCTAATAGGTGAATTACCAAGCAAAAGAATATAGCGTGTTACAGATCTTCTAGAAGGAAGAAATGAAGCCCAATCTGAGTCACTGAACGCTTGTAAAGTAATCTGATCAGTAGCTTGTAGAAGAATACCTTGGCCAGCAGTATGGTTAACATATCTCAAGGTATGAGTGAGAGCTTTGATGTGTGGAATTCTAGGACAATGCATAAACTGAGTGAGATATTGTCTTCGCAAAAGCAATGTCAGGTCTTGTATGTGTCAAGAAATTAAGCTTACCAACAAAACTTCTGTAGAGGGCTGGATTGTCATGGATAGCACCTTCATCAGATAAAAGCTTAAGATTCAAGGGAAAAGGAGTGTTTGTAGGCTTAGAGACATCAAGTTCACACTCTTCAATCATTTCTTTTGTGAACTTTTTTCTCGAGAAAGAACCACTCCTTCAAAGACAATGATCGACTTCTATACCAAGAAAGAAGTTCAATAAGCCTAGATCTTTGATACTAAAAGTGGAGTGTAAATGATCTTTGAGAGCTTGAATTGTAGCTTCATTAGAGCCTGTGATGATGATATCATCAACATAAACTGCAGCAATAGTGAGATCTGATCCTTCCCTTTTAAGAAAAAGAGAGTAATCATTTTTTGATTGTGTAAAACCTTGAACTTGTAGTTTAGCTAACAATCTTGCAAACCACTGCCTCAAAGCCTATTTAAGGCCATATAAGGATCTTTTTAGTTTGCATACATGACCAGGAGGAGCTTCAACACCATCTGGTATCCTCATATAAACTTCTTCATTCAACTCACCATGCAAAAAAGCATTGTTTACATCAAATTGAAACAAATTCCATTTTCTACTTGCTGCAATAGCTATGATGCATCTCACTGTGGACATCTTAACCACTGGAGAGAATGTTTCATGGAAGTCTATTCCATACTTTTGAGTAAAACCCTTGGCTACCAGTCTTGCTTTGAGCCTTTCAACTGACCCATCCTTCTTCAATTTGACTCGATATACCCATTTGCAACCAATGGGTTTCTTGCCTTTAGGAAGTGGAACAATTTCCCAAGTGCCTGTATTGGTTAGAGCTGTCAACTCTTTACCCATGGCTTCAACCCAACCTGGATCACATGAAGCTTCTTTATATGTGGCTGGTTCAGAAAAAGAAAGATGATTGGCAATGAAAGATTGATGATGACTAGGAAGTTGAGAGAAAGACACTAGATTACACCAGTGAGAAGGAGAGGAAATAGAATTATTACAAATGTAATTATTTAAGTGAGTAGGTAGCTTGACAGTCCTAGTTGATCTTCTAGGAATAGGAACTGTAATGACAGGAGAAGAATGTGAAGAAGAATCTGGAGAAGAATTTGTAGTAGAAGATTGAACAGAAGAAGAAGGAGTAAAAGGGTTGATAAAAATAGGAGTGGGAGGAGGAGGAGGAGGAGGAGGAGAATTTTGCGAAGAGGTATTAGGATATTTGAACAAATCTGTGTTCATATCAAATGATGTAAAAGGTGTGGTAACTGGTAAAAACAATTTATTAGGATATGTAGAGGTAGGATTAGAAGAAAAATGAAAAGGAAAATGTTTTTCATAGAATGTAATATCTCTACTAACAATGATTTTGTTAGTTAGTAGATTAAGAACTTTATAAGCTTTCTGTGAGGATGGATATCCTAGAAAAACACAGGGAGCTGCCTTGGGATCAAATTTATTTCTTTTGATAGTAGAAGTAGAAACATAGCATAGACAACCAAATATTTTTAGATGATCTAAATTTGGTTTCTGTGAGAATAGCCTTTCATAAGGAGACATAAATCTTATGCTCCTTAATGGCATTCTGTTGATCAAGTAGGTGGCTGTAAAAATACATTCACTCCAATATTGAATAGGAACTCTTGATTGGAACAACAAGGCTCTGGCAGTCTCCAGTAAATGCCTATATTTCCTTTCAACCACACCATTTTGCTGTGGTGTGTTAGGACAATTAGTCTAATGTATGATGCCTTTGTGCAGTAAAAGATTTTTCATGTCCCCTTCACATAAATCTGGTGCATTATCAGATCTAATTGCAAGAACTTCAGTACTGAATTGAGTGTCAACATAAGTAAGAAACTAAGACATCAAATGTACTGAATCAGACTTAGATTTCATCAAATGTGTCCATGTGACTCTTGTATAGTCATCTACAATAGTGAGAAACTAATTGTGACCAGAGTGTGTATTATTTTTGTATGGCCCCCACACATCAATGTGTAACAGATCAAAGGGCTTACAACTCTTGATGCTAATACTAGGAAAAGAACATCTAGTATGCTTAGCCATAGGACATATTTGACACAAGCTGTCAACTAAACAACCTTGAATGTCTAGAGAAGGCTTGACATTCTTTATTCTGTTAAAAGATAAATGTCCCATCCTGAGGTGCCACAGTTTGGCCTCTTCAATAGCAGAAAAACAACCATTAGCATGTTGTGCAGCAGATTCACCAGGAGAACCAGGCCTGATGAGTTCTGGAGAGAGACTGTATAAACCTTGATTCAACTTACCAAGCACTATATGCTTGTTCTGAGAATGGTCCTGAACCAGACATGTATCGTGATTGAAAGATACAGAATAAGAAGAATCCTTGCACAGCTTGGAAATTGAGATCAAATTGAATTGAAATCCAGGCACATGCAACCCATTTTTAAGAATAATATGAGGTCCTAAATAGATAGAACCTATGTTTTGCACCTGAACTTTTGTTCCATCAGGGATAGTAATATAATGATTCAAATCATGCACAGGTTCGTATGAAGAGAATGCATCAAGATTATAGCACATGTGATCTGTTGCTCCGCTATCCAAGATCCATTTGGAATTTAGAGATGATAATAGACAGAATTTACCTGCCAAGTGTGTGCTGGCTGCTAAACCAAGTGAAACAGAACCTCCAGCATTATTGTCCACTTGATTTGCAGGCTTGTTAACATTGAGAACCTCCATGAGTCTACTGTACTGATCAGGACTGAGAGAATTTTGCAGCAAATCAGATGAATTCTCAGATAGAGAATGAGAATCTTCATCTTAATATGAATTGAAACATTTGCTGCTCCTCTTTTCTGATTTCTCCTTATCCATGGATTTTGAAGCACTTATCCACCGTATGATTTGTCATCTTACAATGTTCACATAATAGAGGTTTCTTGAGATTAGATTTACCTCCATTGTAACTTTCTTTACCAGAAGATTGATAAACAGGTTTAAAACCTTTGGATTCATTGTAATTTTTGGCTGAGAATGCAGCAATATCATGAGATTGATCATTACTTATCTCCTTGTGATGTTCTTCTTGTAACAGCAAAGGATAAGCTTTAGAAACAGAAGGAAGAGGTTGCATCATCAGGAATGTACTCTTTGTATGAGAGTACTTGTTGTTCACCTTCATAAGAAACTGAATCAACCTAGATGTTTGATGTGACTGAATAAGCTTGCTAGTCAAGGTACATTTGCAACCAGAACATGAACAAGAAGGTAAAGGGTCCAAACTATCCAGCTGATCCCAAAGCATTTTAACTTTTGTGAAAAATGCTGAGATGTGTTCAAGTATATTGTGCAAGCTCACTCAATTTCTGTCGAACTGAATACAATTGAGGAGCAGATGATTGACTGAATCGTTCTTCCGGAGCAGATTATTACACCTTGTCCATATTTTGAACTTAGCATCTGATGAATCTGGAGCAGTAAGAGTTCCATCAACAAAACATAATTTGTTGCGCGCTGATAAAGCTATGATCATCGATCTTTGCCAATCATTGAATCCATTTCCATCAAACAATTCTGTCACTAATTTTGAGGTTGTAACATCTGCATTACTCAGATAATACTCACTGTTTGGATTTTGAGTAAAATCTATTGATGATGTTGATGATTCTGGCATTTTATCAGGATCAAAGAAGAATAGAAAGAAAATTTGAGATGATTTTGATGAATAAAAGAAGATTTCAGAATTTCAGATTGAAATTCTCAGAACAAAATCAGAGAAAATAGGAATGAATCAAAGAAAAAACAGTAAGAATTTCGCGGAATTGTTGGCAGATTACAGCTGCTCTAATACCATATTGATTTCTACAATATGTGAAGATTGAATTTCATTGAATTATCAAGATTATACAAGCTGGAATTAACATCAGCTTAGAGAGAGAAAATGAGAGAATAAAAGACTGAAATGAAAATGAATTGAAGTAAGAGAATTAGCTGTAATTCTCATCCTCTTACACTATATATACAACTTGAGAGATGAGAGGGTTATTACATCAGATAACAAAAATATCTAAAACTGAATCTAACTAACTCCCTAGAAATCAGGAGCTTGTCCCCTGGGCAGTTAGAAGCTCTGAGCTGAGTTGGCTGAGCTGATGAGTTAATAAGCTGCTGCTGAGCTGAGCTGAGCTGTAGAAGCAATAGCTTCAACAGCTTTATTATTTGTGTCAGCTTAACAGCCAGTCCTCAAGTGTCAATCAAGTATGCAAAGGTTGATCTTTGTATATAACTCATATCCTCGGAGGTCTTAGTTTTGCACTCTGTTATGGCCCGGGATAACTGCTCGCATTCAAGGGTTACTGACAATTCCCAGCATGGAGATTTATTATGACACAGTTGAGGCTAACAGGGATAGGGCCAGGCAAGTAAATTACCACCTAATTTACTTTCTAACCATGGTTAACTCAACTAACTTGTATTTAACGGACATAAGGTGTTTTTAACATCAAAATGCTTCATAAATTCACTTTTAAGCAAGGTCAATTAGTAGAGGGTTATTTATAATAATATTAAAAGTACAAGTTCACCATTGAGAAATTGCAAAACCGCAAGGTCACCAATGGGAATTTTCCTATTATAATTTATATATTCCACCTAATTTAATTACTTATAACCATTTGATGCATCGTCCAGACCCCTAATTAATTATGTAAAAGTATGATTGTTCTTTAATTTTTTTGTTTTGGGGAAATGATTATTCTTTAATTAGGAGTAGATGTCATTGCATATGAAATGCGAATCTTCATCTTCGATGAACGTTACGTACTTCTATATGAAAAAATCAACGCCTAACCAGTCTTTTAACTTTGTACAAAAATTCCTCACCTTCTATTTGATGCTGTTAAGAAATAAAAATTAAAGAAGTGCGAAAATAAACCTTTTACTAATCCTTATCTTTCCCTTTCGAGTTTTTGGTTAACTTAACCGATGATATAAGTAATCGCAGTTGCATCATGCTTCTGTTTGCTGCCGTGGTGCTAATCCTTTTCGCCACCTTTAAATAATAAAATTAAAATCTATGTACTCGTATAAATTAGGAAAAATTCACAACAATAATCCCAACTATGACCACTCTTCCCATATTAATCCTAACTACATGTTATTCCAGTATAATCCAAACTATGGGATATATCTTCTCAAAATGATCTCAGTTGACCAACAACTTACCAAACAGGTAAATTTTTAGATTTAACTTTTTTTTTAATTTCATCCTTACTCTCTCTTGTCTCTTCTCTCTTTTTTCCTCTCCAACCCACCACGTATCTCCTACACCCAACTACCCAGCCACCATCTTTGTCCCGCCTACAATTCTTCAAGAATCTCCTTCTGCAAGATTACTCCTCAAACCTTCAAACTCACTCATCAATGGTCCAACTCCATTTTCTCTGTCCTCCTCTCTCTCATCTCCACCTTCACTTTCGTCACTCTCTTCGCTCCATTCGACTTCTCATTTTCTCTCTCCTCCGGCCAGCCTTCTCTCTCCTCCGGCCATCCTTCTCTCTCCTCCAATTCAACTTTTGCCGACCTCCTTCGCCGACCTCCAAGCTCTCTCCTATGGCTTCCAACTCCCCAGTCTATTGCCTCACTTCTTCTGTTTTGGCTAATGGTGTTTCCATCAATGGCGTCAAAATCAGTAGTTCTATTATTTTCGATGACGAATTATTCGCTCTTTTTGCCATTAATCAGTCCAGGTTAGAGGTGTTGTGGTTGTGATATGCAAATTGGTAATTGTGGTGGCGTGGTAGTTGTTGTTTGTAGCAAATGATTTTCGAGGGAGTAGGCATGGTTCCGGGTGTGGCTTGGCCTAGCTATGGTGGAAGTAATGGCCTAGCTAGGGAAGAAGGAAATGGTTCTGAGGGTGGGTCGGATGGTTTTCGGGTTGGTCTAGTTGTTTTTAAGGAGTTAAGGATGTGACTAGGGGTAGGGGGTGGTTTTGGAGGGTGTGATGGTTTTCAGGTTGGTGGTGGTGATTGTCGGGGTGGGTGAGGTCAGTTTTAGGGGGTTACAAGTAGTGGTGTTTCAATAGTGGAGGTGATAGTTAATAAGAGAAAGGAAGAGAGAAAAAAATAATTTTTAAAAAAATATCCACGAATCAGCTTACGCCACGTGGATGAGCTAACCTGCTAAATAGGTTATAACAGGTAATGGATCAATTTGGGAAGACAACTCATATAGTTTGGATTATATTGGAATAACATGTAGTTAGGATTAATATGGGAAGAGTGGTCATAGTTGGGATTATTGTTGTGAATTTTTCCTATAAATTAAGGCATTTTTAGTAAAGTCTCCTACATAGACTGTTCAAAAATAGATTTCTAAATGCTTCTTAGCTTATGTTTTTTTTCGTGTGGGGAAATTGCCTCTTAGCTAACACATTGAGCAATCACATTAACTCATCTGAAAGGAATTTTTATTGTTTCTGTTTCAATCTTGAACTTTTTGTTATGAATGGGCTAAATGGAACTAATTTTGATTGTACAATGAAAAGAGCCACCGGTTATTTCTCCATCAAATGAAATTAGCTTAAGGTGTGCGTTCGCGAGCCCATGCCAAAGTTTCAAATGAACTCCTGCCCTATCTATGCCATAAAATTAAGAATATAAATCTCGTAGCCCAAACAAGATGTAAAAATAAAAACATCCATGTCCAGACAGATAAATTATTCATGCCAAATGGATTATATCCTTTGACTAGTTTTTAACCCGTGCAAAAATACACGGGAGGTTTTATATAGATATAATTTAGACCTATGCATAATGTACGGGAATTTTTTTGTTTATTAAGTAATTGTTTTTATTCCAAATTTATTAAATCCATAATTATTGTAATCCATGCATTTATAGTTGAAAGAATACAAAATGTGAAATTAAAAATCCTCTATTACAACATTTTAAAGTTTAATATCTTGTTAACGTTCGATTCTAATTTATAAATATGTAAATGAAACAAAAAACAAATCAAAATGCACGGGAATTTTTTATTTTTATAATTTAAGATTTTAGCATGTTTCTCCGAATATCATGGTTTGAATATTAGCTCGTCATCTAAAGTTTTCATAATCATCTCGTGTATTAAGAATATATATTGAAACCGGCTTATCTCCCGTGCGTTCAATGACTGATGTAGTTAATGTCATGGTGGAACATGTGACCATTTTTTTAAGTTGACTAAAAAAACTTTCGCTTTGTCCCGTGCTTCATTCATAAGCTCATATAAAATCACAATTCGCACCATTACTGCCACTCAATCATGCAACCTCTCTCCCCCTTTCCACAGTCTCGCTCAACTCCTATCTCTTATTGCCTTGCACTGTTGCACTACACCTGACCACCTACTGGCCACCGTACCACCCACCAGGCCACCTACTGGCCACCACCCTCCAGGCCACCACTACTTGCACCGGGAATTGTAGCAGATGTTATCTATAATATAATTTTGGTACGTTGTACAATTTAATAGAGTGAATAATATATATGTCACAAATGTCTCATCATATTATCTTCGTTATATTTACTTGTTTTGTAGTCTTGTAAGTTGAAAAATAATGTAAATTAAACTTTAGTACGTCCTTTGCTCTACAATAGTCCCAGCACTTTTCATTTTATTTTGTCTCATGATAATACGATTTACACTTTTGTGGTGGGAATGTTCCTTCTATTTAAAGCAATTTTTTCATCATGCGCTATATTCATTTTCGGAAATTGTATCCTCCTAAGAATTTTTTTAGCTAGTATATATTTTTATAATTTTCGCCTATAATTATCGGAAAAAATTCATTTAAATAAGTAAATGTATTAATAAGAGTATAATTACAATTATAATGGATATTGTCCTTAATATTAGCAATTATCACCCTTAATTATATTTGAAATGTTTAATTAAATTTATTACTAATTTATTTGATTTGAATTCGTTTTGTCAAATTATTTCAGCATCATAATGGAAAATTGAAGTAGTAGACATCACTTACCCTATATATAAAACAAATGATTAGATTTATATGTATTTACTTGCTTAGAGTATTAATTATAGACCATCAATCAACCGAACAAAATATAAATAACTAAATTTAGGGGCAATTAAAATGTCAAGACATTCCCTTAGCATTCCAGAACCTTGCCTAAAAGGTGGGTATAGCTAGTGCCTAACTTATTATTCAGAGTATACATTCCCTGTTGTACTTCAATCTATGTGCCAAGGAAATATACAGAAATTACTATATTATAAGAACTATAATTTCTAATTCGTATATCGTAATAATGTATTAGTATTTAGTACTAAACCGCTTTTATATGAGAAGATAGTAGAGAAATTTCACATTTTATGTTAAGATATGCTATATTTATATCTATAAATATCGTTCTATATATCTCTATTATATAAGCCAAGAGAGGAGCTATGGTGTCCTCTTTTAAAAAGACTTATATACCCTTAATCTCACAAAAAATAATAATAAAAAAGATTTTCTTAATTCTTTCCTAATTTATAAATCTCTCTTTTATAATCAATGATAATTATAATTGATATATATGGCAGTTCCTTCAACCACTCTTATGGTTTACATTCGTTAAATCAATCACCTTTCTATTTATTTGTTTCATTAGGTAATTATCCATATCAAACAAGTAAAGCTCATAATTTATGCTTAACTGATCACCTCCATTAACCTATCTAAATCACCTCCACGATTGTTTCAATTGTTCTTCATCAATATATAAGTAAGTTAAAATTTGAAAATAATTAGTAAACCAGTGATTTACAACAATATTTTTGTAACTTAATAGTTTTTTTTATCATCGTGAATTTGTGATGTTATTATTGTAATTATTTTTATTCACAATAATAATTTTTTTTTTACTACAGAAATCGATTATAACCTATGACTTAGTCTTACAACAAATATCAATTTCGTTTAGAAAATCATCAACCACCTAGCATTGACAATAGAAATATTGTTCAAGAGGAGTAGATACTTAATATGTAATTTAGAAATCATCTAAGTTCTACATTTTTAATTTTGAGTTTATTAATTCTACCCTTAATCACGATAAGTAGATGGTTCATCGTTTGATATCTGAAGCACGCATTGCGTGCACATAGAGGCTAGTAACTGATATATTAAACATAGAATCTAAATATTAGTAACCTGAATTGAAATAGTACAAATATAATTGTATTAAAAACCTATATATCTATATATAATTCAAGTATTGATTTCATATATAAAGAACACATGTATATTATATTAATTTTTTTTACTACAAAGCATAACTTATATTAGTATGAAATAGAATGTTGATTTATTACTAATAATTTTAATTTTTAAACCAGTGCAAAAATGTACAACTGTAAATATATGTATGTGGTTGATAATTTTGTATGTGGTTGAGCTATTTAGTAATAATTTTGATTCACTTTGTATGTGGTGGATTATAATTGCAATATAACTTTATAAATCTAATTGTTACTATGTTGTGATATATATGGACTTAATTTTCCTTCCTTTGATGATATACTTAAAAAAGTCGGTTTTGTTTAGTCCGATACAATGCAAAATGGATGCATAGAACATAAAATATTAAAGATTCAAACAAATAACAACATTTCATTAAATAAAACATATACAATAATATAATTTTATACTAATTAATCATCCATATCTAGAAAGCGCAACAAAACTGGGTTTTTAAGACGAAGACAGTCTCCATCATTGAAGTTGAGTTTCGAAAAAAATTCTTTCTCCTAAGTTTATAGTTTACTATTTGCATATGATAATCACTCCTCCTCCTCAAAAAGTAATCATCCAACCCCACTACCAATACTTTATATTAATTCCTTGGTTTGTGTAGGAATAATAAATAGGAAGAACCTTATGGAAATTAACAGAGCAAGTATTTTTTTGTGACAACATCATACATTGATTTGAGTGAATATTGTCCATCGATTGTCGTATTTTTTATAAGTTAAACATGAAATATTTTTTCTAAGTTAAATATGAAATTCTTCTAAAAAAATTTGAACATGAAATTACTTTATTGAATGTATAATGGTCAGTTTTTATTGATATCTCACCCTTCAAAGATTGCCACTTTTATTTGATATAACATCTTACTAAAAATTGTGCTAGATATCTTAGGCCCGAAGATTGCCATTAATATCAAAATTCTGATGGATATCTCTCCCTTAAAAAGTTATTGCTAGTAATATTTAATATTATGCCTAAAGATATCTATATCATAAGATATATTGGAGGATAAAAATGTGTCTTAGCTTGTTCTCAATACTTCCACATATTAAGATACTATCCTTATGTAATAATTGATTGCCTAAGTTAAAAAAATTCTTAGATATCTATATTTTATTTTAGGAGTTAGTATTTTGATGGGAAAATTTTGAGCCACAAACTGACGCGTGTCAGTTTTAGTTCTAGCTGCTCGTGTTTGACTACTACTATAAGATATATATATATATATATATATATATATATATAATATAACATGACAAAGTTTATCATATAAAATAAGAATCCTAATTTCATCTTGGAGGCTGGTGGCCACTAATTTGCAATAATGGTTGTCTAACCCAACAAACAAAGCTTATTGCTGACAATGACTTCCTTTTCTTTTTATTAGCAATATTGTAAATTTTCATTTGGTAGCTCATAACACTGTTAGCATAAAGTAATGATATAGCTTCATTTCTTGATTAAAGTACTACAAAAAATGGGTAAAACCAAAGTTACCAAACCAAACCTCTCTCTTTCCTCATCTTCTTGCCTGGTCTCAGTTATCCCCATCTATTCTCAGCACGGCAAGTCGGCAACAAAAATCAAATCTGACTATATTCTAATGAATATTCTTTACTATCTTTTGGCAGCAAAAATCATTGCTAATTATGGTCTGAAAATTACCCACGAATTTCGAATTTCGAGTAATTTAATTTAACCGGTTGGCATAATTAAAGCAATGATGTAAAACTTACCAAATTAATATGATTGTAATTGATTCATTTTCTATCTATATATATAACCCGGAAATCATCCAATTTAAAGCAATAGTTATTGCTTTCCATAAATGAGACAATTAGCACACGCACAGTTTTATTGTGGAAGCGACAACTCAGCAAATGTTCATATGCATACTATATGTGGCACTGAAAAAATGAGGATCAGTGTAGTGACTACATTTGGCGAATTGAGCAATAGCTTGACATGTAGGATAAATGTACTGAGCTTTATATACTTATATAGATAATATGTAATGAGTAAAAAAAGTTAAAGTTAAAACTTTTAAGGTTTAGAAAACTCAAAATGCTAATTAAACTTACTTGCTTCATCCTATAATAATCTTCCTTCAAGGATTATGAGGAGAAATGTAGGCTCAATTGGTCCCTTTTCTAGAATAAAGAGTCTCAAAAAGTGGGTGAACTAAGAGTGAAATACTGAAATGGAGAAATATATTTTGTTTATCAAGATAGGAATAAATTAACCACCTAACTATATAAAACAGAGTTAAATGAAAATAGAGAAGAACTTTATTGTACCCATCTGATGGGGAATTTTTTTATACACCAACCAAAATAAAGTTAAGTAAAAGAGCCTTTATAACACTACAATTAGTAGATACTGATAGGGTGTCGTACACCTGTCAAAAATAATTCCTGCAAAACCTTCTAAAAATGTAGTAGGGTAAGTAGGGTCGAATCCATAGAGAGATGGTTGTTTTAATCTAGCTTCTAATGCATGGAAAAACTAAACAAGATCAGGAATAATGAATTAAAGTTCTAAACTAATCAAACTACGAAAATCAAGCTAAAAAGGATCTAGGGTAATGGTTCACCATGTTCATCACTATAATCCTATCAAAATATCATCAATGGTTCAATTAATCAGATATCTAGAGCACATGTTAATCCTACGGTCGGGCCTTAACGCTCTCAAATCAACATATGCTAGTACGGTCGCTCAACATAATCAGATTTGCTAATTGTAGGTAAGCCTCTAAAGAGTACTATCTCTCGATCTATGACTCGATATTAGCAATATTTAATCAGACAATAGATCAGATTGCAAGATTAACAATAAAAACACTAATCAATTAGAGATATCAATAACTAATCAAACCATTAATAAATATCAATCAAGAATCATAGCTTATAAACATGGATTCCCAAACCCTAGAATATAAACTACTCAATCATGAAATAAATAAAGAAATTCAAAACTATAAAGAAAAGCATGATCAAAGAAATCAATGAAAGAAAAGAGATGAAAATTATAAACTCATGAATTAATGAAGAAAAGAGAAACTAGGGTTTGCCATGAAAAATTAGAGAGAAAAGGAAGAAGAAAACTAAAGCTAAACCTAATAATACAAAATATAACGTCCGAAAAGAGGTCTGGGGGGGAGAGAGAGAGAATACCTATTTATAGTTTTTACAAAATCGGCTAAAAAAGGCAAAAATTAACCTTCCGGAAAAACCGCCCGGTCAGGCAACATTGTTCTGAAACTACGACGAAAATGGAATTCCGCCCGGTCGGACGCGCAAGCACTTTTGGAGCCACTTTCGCCCGGTAGACCGGGCAAATATGCCTTGTACTATGAAGAAATTTTCGTCTCGCCCGGTCGACCAGGCGGAAAAACTGTGATTTTACGTCAACTTGCGAAGGCTGTATCTCTCGAACCAGAAGTCCATTTGGGGCGTGTGACCTATCGTTGGAAAGATCTTGAAGTCTAGTTTCCAACCCAACTGGAATTTCTTGATTTTCAATTTTCTATCAAAAGTTATGATCACAATAGTAAACAGGTGTCAGTTTTGGCACTTCTTTCACTAACTCTTTGCTTCATTCTAACTCGAGATTGTCCCAAACGGATGCATTGTGATCCTTGTGCAAGCTATCTTCATCCTCAATGATTAAAAGGCTTGATCTTAGAAAATCATAATCAATTTGCATCAAAATAACCTGAAAATCATCGAAACACGCAAACGGGGAGTAGTAGAGCACAACTTACGTAATTCATGCCATTATGCACCTAAATGCTCTAAAAGGAGTTTTAAATGCAATCAAAATGCATCTAAAAACTATATATAAAAGTGACACATCAAACTTCCCCAAGCTAAACCATTGCTTGTCCTCAAGCAATAAGACATAGACATTGGGAAAGAAAGACAACCTACAATATAGGACTATAGGGTAAAACACTCAATTGAAAACACGAGAGTTATAATCACTACACAAACCAAGCATCGAAACAATCTCGAACAAAGCCGCATAGCATGTCATGTATCACAATCAACTCTCCAATCATACCACATACCATCTCTCCCAAGCTGGATTTAACCAAACCTGACAGACCTCACTATAGTCATGTGCGCTCAAATTTCTCATGTGTTTAAAGGATAAATGATGACACTCAACCTAAAACAAGTCAACTCAGTTGAAACATATACTCTTTAACTTTGACTTTTTGACTCACTTAACACTCAACAATACAATACACAATGATCAAGAGGACTTTTAAAGGTTGCAATGGGGCTGAGGTTAAAGGTATGGAATAATTTGGGAATTGTGGTGGAAAAACCAAGAAGGGGGAGCATCATATAACTAAAAATATGACCAAGAAATATCACAACAACTCCACGCAACAACCAACAATCTCCAAATGTAATCAACAACCTTATTCACTCAAGAAATTCAATTGTAACCCTTTTTATTTCACTTTATTCACAACTTTTTTTCACTTCTTTTTCATTTTTCACTTTTTTTTTTCCTTTTTTTTTCGAACTTTCAATTCAATTTCAAAGCTCACTAAACATACTTTTCCATCCTTCTAAACCACAAATAGAGCATTTCAATTCAATACAAACCAAACCAAAACTAATACTCGCTCCCCCAAGCTAGGCTTAGGACAAATATCAAATGAGGCCATTGGCTTGTAATGTAGGTAGCAATTAAACATAGTCAAAAAGGCTCAGCGGGGCTAGAGGAAGGATAATATGAAAACAAGAATAACTCTGGAGCTAAGATCATGAAATAGAATGCCTCAATCATATCAAAATGTATGCACTATCAAATATCAAAGAGTACCAAGTCAAAATCAAGATCAATGCGACAACTAAGGAGCTAATCACATATGAAAGAACATAACTGACACAAATACTTCAGTTTATAGGCACAGAAGCTCACTTAGTTTAAGGTGTCTGCACAATAAAGTTAAATCGAACCAGAGAGAGATCAATCAATCTTACCACAAACAATCAATTGCGAAAAAATCGTGCTATAAAGTATCATGCTCAAGATGAATGACGCTTAGGAAATGTAGTAAAATATCATCAAAGTTCTCAAAGAGTGGCATCAATAGTCCTATAGATGCAACTAAAATGAGATGAAGTCTAATATGAAATGAAATATGCTAATGCAACTAAGAAAGCAATACAATATTTTTAGTTACACGTAAACTTCCACTCCTAATGAGCAGTACAAACCGTGCAACAACCTATGAAAGCAATAAAAAAAAACTACTCTAAACGCAAATAATATGTGCTAAGTAATTATGACAAACATCCTCCCCCAAGCTGAATGACACATTGTCCTCAATGTGAACAAAGAGGAATTAAATGAGGGAGAGGTACAACTTACAAAAGGGGTGGGTAATCAAAGGGAGTGTCAAAAAGCATCGACACCTCCACCACAATCGATAGTTGTAATGAGGCAGTGAACTTAGCCAAAAAAAATTGACTATGCTTGTACCTAGAAAAAGACTTCATCACACATTAGCAAAGTTAGTCAAACCAAAAAAAAAAAAAAAATTGAACAAAGTCGGGTTGCCTCCCGATAAGCGCTGATTTAAGGTCTTGCATGACCGTTTAAGACTAGTAGATCACTCATAATAGTTCAATGCTCTAAGAAGCTTATCATATGTTCCTGCAAACATCTCAGAGCATATTATATAAGAGTGGAAAGGAAAAATGAAAAAAATTAGTACTAAAAAAATACTAAAACTACAAAAAGAAAAATCAAAGGAAAAATTATATTTACAAGAAGAAGAAAAAGAAAAATTGTTAGTATTTTTACATGACTCAAAAGAAGGAAAATAAACTAACTGTACATTATTTACATTATCATGAGAGTCATTCAAAAGGGGAGAAAGAAGGAACGATGGAGGATATAATAAAGGGGAAGAAGGAATAAGGTCAAGTTTTTTAAAGAATGGAACATGAGACTCAAAAACAGTAGGTAATGCCGATAAAGACTCATAAATCACATCACTCTTTACTTGACTTTCCTCCAAAGAAGAAATTTTAACCATGGTTTCTTCCTCCTGCAAAACATCCATCCCATTGGTCTTTCTCTCAATCTTTTCATCATCCCAATAGCTCTCGTTTATTATCCAACCCTCATCATCATCATAAATAAACGGTTTGGGGCTAGAATTGTGAGCAGATTGACATTCATAATGGGAAGAGGGGTCAAAACCATAAACTAATGTCACATCACACGAAGAAAAATCACGAGAAGTAGATTGACAATTAGAACAATAAGGGGGTGGTGTCATGTATGTTTGGGGTGAAATAGCAGATGAAGACATCTCCCACTCGTAAGTATCCCTAGCCAACCACATAATTAAATCCCAACAATAATCAGGTGCTTGGAATAGAAATCCTCCATTACACATAGATTCTACCACCATCCTAGTTTCTTCATTTAACCCCTCATAAATCACTAGACACATATCCCATAGTTCAATTCCATGATTAGGACCTATAAAATCTCCAAGCCTATGATAGTACTTCCAAAACACTTCATTCTCATACTGTGGAAAAGAAAAAATTGCTCTAAAATTACTAACATGTACATGGGGTTCACAGAACATATGAGGTAATTCGGGAGAACTCATACAAAAATTGGGAGGATTTTGATATGATGTATCAAAACTGTAAACATGAGAATCCCAAGAATTATGACTATGTTGCCTAGCAAAAAAATTATCCCCATCATCAAGATAACATGAATCCATGATACACAAAAAAAATTATAAAAAGAAAAAAAAATTCACCAAAGGGAAAAAAAATTATATACAGTTTAGTCTCACCAACAATAAAAACTAAATAAAACAATACCGTCTCCCCGACAACGGCGCCAAAATTTGATAGGGTGTCGTACACCTGTCACATAATTCCTGCAAAACCTTCTAAAAATGTAGTAGGGTAAGTAGGGTCGAATCCACAGAGAGATGGTTGTTTTAATCTAGCTTCTAATGCATGGAGAAACTAAACAAGATCAGGAATAATGAATTAAAGTTCTAAACTAATCAAACTACGAAAATCAAGCTAAAAAGGATCTAGGGCAATGGTTCACCATGTTCATAACTATAATCCTATCAAAATATCATCAATGGTTCAATTAATCAGATATCTAGAGCACATGTTAATCCTACGGTCGGGCCTTAACGCTCTCAAATCAACATATGCTAGTACGGTCGCTCAACATAATCAGATTTGCTAATTGTAGGTAAGCCTCTAAAGAGTACTATCTCTCGATCTATGACTCGATATTAGCAATATTTAATCAGACAATTGATCAGATTGCAAGATTGACAATAAAAACACTAATCAATTAGAGATATCAATAATTAATCAAACCATTAATAAATATCAATCAAGAATCATAGCTTATAAACATGGATTCCCAAACCCTAGAATATAAACTACTCAATCATGAAATAAATAAAGAAATTTAAATCTACAAAGAAAAGCATGATCAAATAAATCAATGAAAGAAAAGAGATGAAAATTATAAACTCATGAATTATTGAAGAAAAGAGAAACTAGGGTTTGCCATGAAAAACTAGAGAGAAAAGGAAGAAGAAAACTAAAGCTAAACCTAAGAATACAAAATATAACGTCCGAAAAGAGGTCTGGGGGGGGAGAGAGAGAATACCTATTTATAGTTTTTACAAAACCAGCTAAAAAAGACAAAAATTAACCTTCCGGAAAAACCGCCCGGTCGGGCGACGTTGTTATGAAACTACGACAAAAATGGAATTCCGCCCGGTCGGGCGCGCAAGCACTTTTGGAGCCACTTTCGCCCGGTTGACCGGGCAAACATGCCTTGTACTCTGAAGAAATTTTCGTCTCGTCCGGTCGACCAGGCGGAAAAACTGTGATTTTGCGTCAACTTGCGAAGGCTGTATCTCTCGAACCAGAAGTCCATTTGGGGCGTGTGACCTATCGTTGGAAAGATATTAAAGTCTAGTTTCCAACCAACTGGAATTTCTTGATTATAAATTTTCTATCAAACGTTATGATCAAAATAGTAAACAGGTGTCAGTTTTGGCACTTCTTTCACTAACTCTTTGCTTCATTCTAACTCGAGATTGTCCCAAACGGATGCATTGTGATCCTTGTGCAAGCTATCTTCATCCTCAATGATTAAGGCTTGATCTTAGATAATCATAATCAATTTGCATCAAAATAACCTGAAAATAATCGAAACACGCAAACGGGGAGTAGAAGAGCACAACTTACGTAATTCATGCCATTATGCACCTAAATGCTCTAAAAGGAGTTCTAAATGCAATCAAAATGCATCTAAAAACTATATATAAAAGTGACACATCAGATACTATCTTGGTTATTTTATATTCTACTCATTATTGTTGCTTGAAAGGCCGAAATGGATAATTAAAACAGCATGGAGTTGATAATGGGTTTGTGCAAGAATACGTTTTTTTTTTTGACAACGGGGAAATTGTGCATTAATTAAAATCGGAAGTACAGCCTAATGATAATACAACCAAACGAACATAAATAAACTAAACTGAGCGATACTCGCTCTTACACAACAACTACAGAAACATAAATAACTTAAACTAGGATAAAACTGCTCGATCTGAAGGTCTGAAGTGATAGATAACTGGATTGAAACTCTTCTTCTGGTGGATGACAAACGCCAGAACCCTGATGAAAGGAGTGGGAGGAGGGGGCTGATTTCACAAGCGGGGCAATCAAGTACCAGCGAGCTTATGAACTCGCAACAGGACCAATTCCATTGACCTTCTGTCACATGGAATTCTATGTTCGAGTGACCTGAAAGAGTCACATTCCTGTGTGACTCAACACCTGTTTGGAAGGGTATTTCAGGCTTCTCCTTTAAGGAAAAGCTCAAATGAGTTGACGCGCTATAAACTCAATTGACAAATTGGGGAACCGCCTTCAGATATCGTTTTGTCAAGGCAATGATCGATAAAATCATTACCAAGCGAGATTGAAATCTAACCAAGGTTAGATCTCGAAGAACCGTCCGATTATCAAAATCGGATAAAACAAACCCCAAACATGAAACCTCTTGCCACGAAAACCCTAACCAATCACATAGACCAGATCCAACCTTTTGAAGACAAAGACTACCTCCAACAAGAAGCAAAAAAATCAAGCAGATTGATTTAACAAACAACAACACCATACTAAACCAACCAAGAACTCAACACCGTATCAGATAACTAAATTTAAAGGGGGTAAAAGGAGGACGCACTTCCAAGATCCAAAGAAACACTAGGTGAAGGGGTTAAAAAGCACAACCATCGGAGAACGGACGGGGACACAACCCTAACAGGGAAGGGGAAGGGGTGGGGAAACCCCGCAACTTTTACTCACGGCCTACACACCACCACTAGGGGAAAAAAAAGGAAGGGCTGTGCTGGAAGGGCTGCGTTTTTTGGAAAACGCAGCCCTTCGTGTATGAAGGGCTGCGGTTAGCCCAAAAATCGCAGCCCTTCGTATACGAAGGGCTGCGGTTTTTTTAAAACGCAGCCCTTTTACTGAAGGGCTGCGGTTAGTCGAAAACCGCAGCCCTATAAGTAATAATGGGCTGCGGTTTTTGGGCTAACCGCAGCCCTTTATGGGCTTTTTTTTTAATTTTTGAAAGGGAATTCAATCTCGCGCGTTGGGCTTAGCTTAAAAGTTGAGCGGGCTAGGTTATTTCTCACAATCTCCCTCCCTCATTCTCTCTCCTCTCTCACAATCTCCCTCCCTCATTCTCTCCCCTCTCTCTCCTCTGCTCTGCTGCACACCGGTGGTCCGACGCACGCCGCTCATTCTTCGCCGGTGGTCCGACGCACGCCGCTCATCCCCTTCGTCTCTCCTCCTTCGGCTCCCGGGTCTCCTCGCCGGATTTTTCACTTCGCGCACCACCACAAACCAGTTGCCTCTCATCCCCATTTCTTCGCCGGTTGTCGCCTCTCATCCCCATTTATTTTTATGCGCAGCTTTTCTATTCACAAAGAGGTGATTTATTTTTGTGCTTGATTTTTGTGCTTTTTTTGGGGTTTTAGAGCTCGAAGTTTTCGAACACCTATTGACTTTGTTTGTGCGTTTTCCGGCGAGGTTACGTTGTCGGTGGTCTCGAAATTCGGAAGTTTCCCATGCTGGTGCTCAAGCTGTTCTTGATGCGGCGCTTTCTCTCTCCTCCTTGGTTTAATTTCTAATTCTGAAGATAAGGTAAGTTTTTTTTTTGTTTGAGTGTTTGATTTTATTGGATGTTTGATGAAATTAGGTTGTTTGTAGTTTTTGATTTGAAGTACATGATTTGAGATTTTAGGTCAAATTGTGATGTGATGAAGGTTGAATTTGACAATTGAGATGATTTTGGTGTGTTGTGGAAGTGTTTGTGAGAGGAAATTTGAAATGAAGAATGTTGTTTGAGATTGATGCTGGAATTACTAAGATAGGGCTAAATTTGTTTAACTTTGATTGAATGTTTGGTCAAATTATGATGTGATGAATGTTTGGTCTGATAAGTGGCTGAATTGTGGAAATTGAACTGATTTTGGAGTTAAGCGTTGTTAATTTTTTGATTTTTAGGAGTAAAAAAATGCAAAAAAAAAAATTTATTTTTATTTTTTTGGGTCAAAAGGGTTGCGGTTATGGTCAAAACCGCAGCCCTTTGTACAAAGAAGGGCTGCGGTTTAGTCTCAAAACCGCAGCCCTTCCATAAAACCGCAGCCCTTCACTTTTAGTGAAGGGTCGCTACTGAAAGTGGTTCTTGGCCAAAAACGCACCCTTAGGGGTCATTTTGACCGCAGCCCTTCCGTTTTTTTCCACTAGTGCACTAAGGGGGGGAGGGAAGGGGATGCCCTACAACTTTACTTTTTACTGATACCACACTAAGGGGGGAGGGGGAGGGGGAGGCCCAAAACTGACAACTAGGGGAAGGGGCGAGACACCTAATCACGAAACAGGGGGGAAGGGGGAGCCTAAACTATACTGACTCACGGTGGGGCCGATGGAGGCGACGAAGACACGACTGGAGCAAGGGAACTTGAAGGGAATATGCGACCAGGAGACGACGAAGCTAGAGGGTACAACAAGCCGGCGACAAGGCGCGACGGCAAGCTGGGAGATTCGCGCGGAGACACCTCCCAGAAAGTAGGACAACGATCTGAAACGAGGAAAAAACCGACGAGAAAAATGACAGAAAAGGCGAAGAAAGACAAAGGAACTCGCCGGAGACCTGCTGGAGACCCGCCGGAAACCTGCGCGGCACCGGATCTCCGGCGAGTTCCTAGGGTTAGGGTATTTTTGTTGTGTAGAGAGAAGGCAGAGGAAAAGTTTAGAGAGAGGATAGAGAGTTTTGTACGTGGGGTAAAAAGAATCAGGTAATTATAAAAAATTGCCAAAATTCGAAAAATCATTGTCCCCATAATATTACTCCTTTTGTACTTATGGACACTATGTTCTTATCTTAATATACTAGCTTTCTTTTCTGCTAAAAAGAAAAAAAGATAAATTGTTTTACATTTACAAAATACTCTCTCCGTCCTAGGATGATCTGAACAATTGCTATGACACGTAGTTTACGATGATAAGTTGTATTGTGATTATCAAATACTTTTTATTTAAAAAGTAGTTGTGATAGGAGTGGTGGTGTAATTTTTCATTGAAGGAGAGAGAACGTTAAGGTAGTTTCTTATTGGTAACTTTAGAGTGTGGGCCAAAAGGTTGTAAGAAAAATAATATAATAATAGTGGGGTCATGTCAAAAATGAAAGTGTTCAAACTAATTTGGGACAAAAATAAAAGGAAAGTGTTCAAACTATTCTGGGAAGGAGGGAGTAAGAAATACGAACTATTTCACATTCAAAATGACTAGTTATTTCTTACTGTTAAAAAATAAAAAATTAATCTTAACGATAATGATATATGTAAAAATTTAGGCACATAAGCATTTAATACATTTCCTAGATTGATATAATTTATGAATGCATGACAATATTAAGCATCAATATGTGTAATGAATGATTGACTAGGCTTAATATATCATTTTCCTAATTCCATTTTTTATTGAAATCATTTACCTATTGGAGTATATCTCATATTTATAGAGAAGGCAACAGTTTAATAGAGCAGAAGTGGCTTTTCTGCTAACTAAATCGTATCAATATGTGTATACAACTCGTACCCTACTATATAAGCCATTCCTATAAAAAAGGATATGAAATCCTGCAACCGCCGATGTTGGACAAAAGTTAATTAATTGTGTTATAGTTTCTTAAGTTATCACAATTAAGAACTTTAAGTTTCTCATAGATGTACACAATTTGGGTGTAGGCTCCACATCATTTTACATGAAACCCTTCATACATCACATCTCAATTTTATTTTATTTTGACAATTAGTCTAAATTGAAGTTTGAATACCAAGTAAAACAAGTAAAATAACTCATCCAAATTAAATGTAACTTCAAGCAAGAAAATTGAACTTATTGAAAAAGTGAACCAGAAGAAATGATTTCATTAACTGAAATAGAATTGCAAAGTTAATTTGTTCCATTACCTGAAAAATTTAAAATTTAGAAAGTCCATATTGAAATTACAATTTTTTGAATAGTTTCCATAACAAGAAAAATATAGCAAACTCATGGATAAATGTGAATAACTATGAAATATAACAAAAAAATTAGTACCACATATTAGTTATAGTATATAATTAGTTTCAAAGTAATAATGTATGATTTGTCACATATTTTAGTCCAAAAAAGTTGGATTCGTCAGTATTCACACATCATCCACACATATAGGTGAATTCTACTCGCTAATTTGTATCAAAACTATTTTTTAAGTCGTTCCTATACGAAGAGGACTTGAAATCCTGCAAAGGCTGCAACAATCGGTATGGGACAAAAGTTAATTAAATGTGTAATAATGTGTTATAAGTTATGTTGTTAAGAATTTTAAGTTTCTCATAGGTGTACACCATATTCGGGTGTAGGCTCCACGTCATGTACGTGAAGCACTTCATACATCACACCTTAATTTTCTTTTCTTCTTTTTTGGCAATTAGTCTAAATTGAAGTTCGAATACCAAGTAAAACAAGTAAAATAACTCATCCAAATGTAACTTCAAGCAAGAAAATTGAACTTATTGAAAAACGAACCAGAAGAAACGATTTCATTAACTAAAATAGAATCACAAAGTTAATTTTGCATTACCTGAAAAATTTAGAAAATTCAATTCATATTGAAATTACAATTTTTTGAATAGTTTCTATGACAAGAAAAATATAGCAAACTCGTGGATAAATGTGAAAACCTGTGAAATATAATCAAAAAAATTAATACCACATATTAATTGTAGAATTAGTTTCGAAGTAATAATCTATAATTAGTCACATATTTCAGTCCAAAAAATTGAAATCGTCAGTGTTTACACATCATCTAAACATATAGGTGAATTCTACTCACTAAGTGGAATACAGCCCATAACTTATGGTATAAGTCATTTCTATATAAGAACATGACATCCTGCAACCGTCGATGTGGGACAATAGTTAAGTATGTGTTGGCCTTCTACTACTCTCATTTGTGTTTTCTTTGTACTTTGAGAATCAATATTAGAACACCAATTACCGTCCCCGAAATTGTTTTCCCTTTAATCATGAATGTATTGAAGTACAAAACAGTTTCAAATTAAAAAGAGAACTTTAAGTTTAACACAAACAAATGAAGTTACAAATACACCTTTGATTATGGCAGCTGAAGCATGATAGGACAAAATGAAGTATGAAAGACCGGAAAAGACGAGGTGGATGATGTGGACATATGGTAGAGCTGGATGCCTTATATTTTCCCATTTCTTATTAATAGTGAATTTCATGCTTTTGTCACTCAGTGGTGGTTTGGTATGCATAAAATTGTGTAGGCAATATAAATTCCCATGATTTTCTGATTTTGAGTAGTTGTTTGGTTGACAGAAATTGGGGATTTGAGAGCAATGAAAATTTCTAGGAAATTTATGGGAATTTATTCACCCACTCCCCCTTTGGTCATTCAAAATTCCCACACCAATTCATAGGAAGCACAAAATCTTTGATTTCAACCAAACACATTAAGTCCATTTCCTAAGAATTACATAAGAGAAATAACTTCCTAGGAAATAGAACTTCCCATGAGAATTAAATTTCAATGTATACCAACACAACCACATTACTATTACAGTGAACCGTGAGTTCACTCTAACTTTTCTAAGGGTAGTGGAAAAACAATTAATCTTAACAATAATGATATATGCATCCCTAAAGTTTGCATATAAGCATTTAATAAATTTCTTTTTAAATTGATAATTATTTATGAATATGTGTTAAACTAAGCATCGACCATTTAGTTACTTCTTATCTATACTAATATATCTATACTAATATATTAAAATGTGTTCCTCAACAAGGAACTATGCCACGTGGCGCTATCCCTTAGAGTTTTGACTTCATGTGCTCCACATACAATAAAAAAAATTAGATTATGCATGGTATAAGATTTGATTCCATGACCTCAAGCTTGTGTACTAATGTCTTAACCACTAAACCAAGTAATATTTGGTGTTATAATTTCAATGTAAAATACTAATAAATGAAATATATAAGCCTAAAAACTAGTCTATACTAATATATTAAAAGACGTGCCTAAGCCAGAAACGGTGCCACGTGGCGCTCTCCCTAAGGGAGTTTTACTCCATGTAACCCACAACAATAAAAAAAAAATTAGAAATTGCGTAGTGTAGGGTTTGATCCCGAGACCTCAAGAACATACACTATAGTCTTAACCACCAGACCAAATAACATTTAGTGTTATCATATTAAATTATAATATTAATAAATGAAAATTTTCCTTACCCGGGGCGTAGCCCAGGCCTAATAACTAGTCTATACAAATATATTAAAAGGTGTGCTTGACAATGTCTATGCGCCACATGGCACTCTCCTTTTGCTATCAGAATTTTGCCACGTGTATATTAACGAACAATAAGTCAGGTGATCATTATCTAAAATATATATATGCTGGAGCCTGGTCTCGAACCCCTGACCTAAGGTAAGGATTTCCAAAGACCCACCATCTAATCTAACATCTTTTAGTGATTCATGTTTCCGCAGAATTATAGATATGTATTGTAATTAGTAATGTGGCAATCAATGCCTACTTCCAGCCATAAAGTTTTTTTTTTGTTGTCAACCCCTTGCTCCATCTCCCCTTTCGAAATTCACTATGAACGTTCGACTCCTCTACTTCGTAATTAATGGGCTAGCGGTACAAATTATTCTAGCTGCTAATCGAATCTTATTGTTGTTGTTCGAGAATACGAAATAAGAGATGGAGTTCAAAGGTCAGAGGACAACGCCCATAAAGAAGGTCAGTGAAATTGTTAATCTTAGCACAAATCCCTTGATTGCCTATATAATTTAATTCACTAATTACTCCTGAATCCTGTTAATATTCTTATTGCACATTGAATTTCAATTATCAATTCAGTAATTGCATAATTTTGTAACTGAAATATACCCCCTCTCTATATATATAACTAATAGGGTAATTGTATGATCCTCAAACTTTTGTTGTTCCTCTTCAAGAAGGTATTATCTAATCTGGCATAATTTTTTTTGGGTTTTTGTGATGGATGAAACTTTATTTTTCAATTCTCTTTTGCTTTAAACTGATTGGTTTTCTCTTCATTTTTTTGTCAGAGGGTTTCTCTAATCAATCAACTTAGCAAGGTAATATGTTCATCTTTTTCTTTGTTTCTTTTGTATAAATTTCTTCACCATCATATTTTTTCTGCAAATTAGAAAGCCAAAAAAAAAAAAATTAACCATCTTTGCTTTCTTGTCCTTCTTCACCTTCACTAATGCAACTGGACCATGCTATTTCAATCCACATATTGTCCTTAAAAGTAAATGTAACTCAAGGTAGTTATTTCAAGTGAAGAAGGGGACTTTTTAATAAATTCAATCAAATAATTCACAAATATATATAAAAGATCCAATCGAAGCAGCAACTCCAAAAATTATGATCCTAAGCAACTAGAATAAGAGCATTGTCTGCAAAACAATTTCTATATGCACCTTATGATGTTTTCCTTATTGTTTTGACGCACACTTAACCATGAATCCAACATTACATCATTGTTTACTATTTCAAAATAAATATAATAAGGTCTTATATTTATGTCTCATTAAAAGACTTTTACAAGTAGTTAGATCCAAGTAGTTAGATCCCTAACAATTTAATGGTAATAACAAGAGATTGTTATAGACATAAACTATATAGTCTGACCAATTTCTTATAGAAAGTTAAGCTATTGCTTTCATTTTCAAACTTTTAAGGGTTTATTTTTCAAAATACCATGTAATTACTCATCATGTCATGACGTCAATTTTTCATCACTAGACAAAAACTTACACAAAGTAATAAGCCGGGGCATCGCCCGGGATACTCACTAGTTAATATATTAAAAGGTGTTCCTCAATAAGAAATTGTGCCACGTGGCGCTATCCCTTAATTGTTGACTTCATGTAATCCACATACAATAAAAAAATTAGAAAATGCATGATATAAGATTTGATCTCAGGACCTCAAGGTTGTATACTAAAGTCTTAACCACTAAATCAAGTAATGTTTGGTGTTATAATTTCAATGTAAAAATACTAATAAATGAAAATTATGATTATCCGTAGCATAGTCCAAGCCTAAAATTTAGTTTTTTCATTAATCCTTGTAATTATTCTGCTTTACATTTCATCATTGTTACTAGTTAGGGACACACTACGTGTTTCTCTTGCGAGGAGGTTTCCTAATATTTATTTTTCTTACCTTAACAAAGTTCTGATGAATTATTACTATAAATAGCTAACAATAAACAAATGTGAAATGACCAGAAGAAAATCACGAAAAGTCACAAAGATAGACTAATGGAGTTGTGCGGGAAAATATGAGACTTTGCACATAAAGTCAGAAACAAACTAAAAGGATTTGGCAATTGTATATTAGATCAAAAGATAAGTGGAGTATATTCAAGAAAATAAAGAGAAAAACGATCAATAGTCAATTATACAAAACTTTGCTTGATTAACAAATCAAATTCAAAGCAAATCAAATCAAATCGGATAAGATATACAGATACCCATAATCATCAACCTAAAGAAATAAATCATCAATCAAATGAAATAATTACATAACATGAAATAAAAAGAACTTTATAATATGATTTTAATGTTTTTGGGTGGTCTTATGATACTTGTCTTTGATCCAACTGATACCCATAGAAGTACCCTGTTTGACCTTCTTGAAACTAGTAGAAGCAACTTCCTTAGTCTTTGTAAGCCCTTCTTCAACTTTCTTCTTTGCACCTCCTCCTGATTCATTCTTCTTCTTGCTTTTGCTTTCATTTTCATGGCTAACATAAGCTGGTTGTGGGTCCCACTGATCTGCCCATGAACTCTCATAATTCGTGTTCCCTGCCATTTTTATACTTGTAAAATCTTAAAACTTACAACTATGGAGAAACAAGAAGAGATTGTTTTGTTAAGCTTTAAGAAGAAAGAAGCGATTGTTTAAGATTTAAAGGCTCCTTATTTTGTGATTGCTTAAATGTTTTGATGAAATGTTGTATACTATATATAATGTCGTATGACGGTGGGAAATGAGGAATATTTCCACCGTGTTGAATACCTTGCTTGGACCGCTGTTATGCTTTTGATATTATTGTTTGATAAAATGTTATTGTAAAGTTTAGGCACGAGTGGATGATCTTGCGCGTAGGAGTTGTCATTGAGAGCTATACAGAACTAGGTAACGTACTAACGTAAAGCTTTTTAAAGTATAATATGTTTCCTGGAAGTTGATATCCTTCCTTTCCATTTTTCTCAATATTTCTATATTTGTATTATATTATCTGTTTCGGAAGAGTGAGGTTAAAACGCAAATTATTTATCTTCTACTATAAATTAATAGTCGGTACTAATATAATTCGCTATATTTTATTGGAAGATAAGAGCAACTCTAATAGTTGAGCAAAATGAAAATTGTCTAAGGGTGCCATCTAGTTTTCTCTAGCTAACTCCAATTTAAGCACAAAAATCACATTGGTTAGCCACATGCTACTTGTTGTTTAGGTAGGTCCCATAAGTCAATTTGTCTATTTTATTTTTTAGACAATTAAAAGCCAAATGACCAAAAATAATGAAAAGCATGTGAAGTCCACATGCTTTATACTCCAACCACATGGATGACTCTGTGTGAGAGTCACTGATATCCCTGTTTGTTTGCGTTCTGCACGCACCAAACATTTGCTTAAGAAAAAAAAAAAAAAAAAGAACCAAAACTATCTGGCTTGTAATAATGGGGCTCTGGTTGGCGGCCCTATGCGAGGATAGCCCAAAGGACTTTGTCTTACCTATTTTTTTTTTTATAAAGAAAGTAAATCTATTAAAATAAGCAATTGGAAAAATCGAAATAGTCTTGGAGAATCAGAAACAATAACTTTTAAAATCTTCAAGGTACCAAAAGAAATAAGTAGGGTTGGGAGCACATCACGTATTACGTCGTATATTACGTATATCGAGAAGCTAATATTGGTCCGATATATGAGGATGAATGATGGACTACGGTTGGCGGCAGTTGAAGCTTTGGTCCACCAACGCCAACTTAACAGTCAAAATACAATGGCGTCGAAATACAATAATCTACTCTAGAAGCTTTATTGCTCCATGATCTGTACATCAACATAAACAATAAGTCAATTATTCTTAGGTTGGGTGTATTATATTCTATGCATGTGGATCAACAGTGCAAGCCCAAATAATATCACAAGTTTCTGATTTCTTTGGGCCGAAAATTGAAGTCCTTCTTCATAGAAGTTTCTTTCAAGGTCTCCATAAAATTATATTCTTGGACCTTGGCAATGTAACACAGGCGTGCACAATTCTATTTTCCGTCTAATGTGTGCTTAGTTAAGAGTTTCTAGATAAGGTCACTCACTATCCAAATAGCATACTCTCGAGTCTCGCCTTCCTTTTTTTTTTTTCTCTCTTTTCTTTTCGGATTTTTGCACAAGCTTTTAGAAAGTAGATAAAATAATACAACCATTTGTTTTTGGAAAAAGCGATGCCAATCATTCAAAGTTTGAGATGTCTTCCCATATTATTTGAAGTTTAGATTAATTCTGATTAATCTAAAGTTTCAAAGTCATCTTCTCATATTAGTCTAAGCTGATAAACAACCGCCGAAAGAAGTAATCGCATGATTGTAATACAATTAGACTTTCCTATTCCTTTGTATATAATGAAGGATTTATGTCCTCGACTTAAATGCAATTACTAATTATATTATGGATCGTATTATAGAGATAATAAATTCGTTCTATTGGGTCGTCTATACGTCTTGCTAGAGAATGCTATAGAACTTTGGGTTAGGAAATACATAAACCCAAAGCCCAATATAATGGATCATATTAGGTCACACAAAATACTTGGATCAACAAAAGAAACCTAGAGCCCGTAAGGGGCCCTAGGGTGGCCGGCCAAGAGGAAGGGAGAGGAGAATTGATTCTCCTCCTAACCTAATTATATCTATATATATTTGGTTAGGCAACAAGGAAATATACTAGATATCTTTCATTATTCTTCTCTCTCATATTCTTTCCAAAAGTCACAAAAACTCCATTAAAGTAGAAGAAGAATTTCTTCCTTCCAACTAGCATTGGTGGAGTGTTGATCCGGGTTGGTGGACCAAGTAGAGGAATCACAATTGAGGTTCTTAATCCGGGATTATTCAAGCTTTGTGGAATTCACGCTTCAAAGGTAAATTCCTAACTATTATGTGATCCTTGAATGTATATGCATGAGATCCTGTTTTAAGTGCTTATGAATTTGATTCATGAAATTCCGCTTAGAATACTTATATAATCCTACAGTGGTATCACTTTTAGCCTCTTGCATATAATTTTTGGTCATAATAATTATGTGTTCTTGACTAATTTTAATTGATTAAGGGGAGGAATTGAATTATGGATGTTTTCTTTAATTGGATTAATTAAATTTGATTTAATCTGCCTAATAAATGATTTTATTTTCTTTAATTCGACCTACATTTTTTTTTAATTATTCGAATTACTTTTATCTGGCCGAATTTTATGAAAATAAAATCATGAATTTCGAAATTAAAATTAAATTTTAGATCTCAATTTTTTCGAAAAATTCGAGAGTTAGATTTATATTATTAATTTGTTTTTTCATATTTAAATTGTTTATGTATGATAAATTAATTCATGTGAAAAGAGTTTTATGTGAATTAGAGGATAATACATGTGAATAATGCTAAAATTAAAATAAAATAGAGATTTTATGTTAATTTCGAATATTCACATCATATAATTAATCTGAATTTTCATATTTAAATTGGTTATATATGATAAATTAATTCATGTAAAAGGAGTTTTATGTGAATTTAAGGTTAATTGATATGAATAGCCCTAATATTAATTAAAATGAAGATTTAAATTAATTTGCAGAATTAGGCATAAAGGAGTTTATGTTTAATTTTATTTTGATCACTAAATTAATTTACAAGAAGTTGTGATTTAATTTATTTCCCACAAAAGAAAAAAATTAAAACAAAGGAGGGAAGAGGAGCAGCCACGGCTAGGTGGCGCTGCCAGCTGCTGGTGGGGCCACGGTGGCTGCTCCAGGTGATCCGCGCAGGGCTGCCGGGGCTGCGGCTGCAGCAGAGTGGCTTGCTAGCCACGTTTTACTGCTGCCCAGCAGATTTTAAATAAAAAGATTTTTTTTTTGGAAAATCATTAAATCAGATTTTCAGTATATTGAGCAGATTTTCAGTTAAATAATTCCATAATTTTATTCTTTAATCTAATTAAAATTAGTAGGAAAGTATAATAGGATAGAATCTTTAGGTGGTTAGGAATTACTTAAATATTTTATCTACTTGCTATAATTAAGAATATTTGATATTTTGATTGATGGCAAGTACAATATGTGATATTATGATGTGGCTTTTATATATTTTGATATAATTGCTATGTATGACTAGTATGGCCCAAATTAAGTTAGAAAATACGATATGCGTATCGTGATGTATTCTTGTAAATTTTAAATACGATCTGCGTATCGTTAAGTATTTTTGTAATTTATTTAATTTAGTTATTATTTAAATTATTTTGATACTTATGTAATCCAAAGACGAAGTCCATCAAAAGAAGGCCCATATATAAGGTGGATGGAGATCCATGAAGAGTCCAAGAATGAGCCATTGATGATTAGTTCTTAGGATTAGGGGCCATACTAGATCATTTTATTTTCGCATTTTATTATTCTTTAAAATGCTTATAAGTTTATTGTATGTTGGTTGATGATGCGCTAGAGTTCACTAATTCATAACAACATAATAAACTTAGGTCCCGTAAATATTAAGGTTGCTTTTCCAAACATAAAGTACTTATCAAACCCTTAATTAATAGTAATAGGTCATGCCTCCGCAGGGTGTTATCATTAATTTTGGGAATATAAGGTAAAATTGCGAATTTTACAACTTAGTTTGGTTGTCCTTAACAAAATTATCAAAAGCGTTTTGAATTTTGAAGCAAGAGATAGTTAAGCATGCGATGTTTATCCATCTAAACAAGAGTTATAATTTGTTATAATTAGTAAAAGAGTTTACTTACCTTGATAATGTAACTTTAAAGATAAGGCCTCCGTCTGCTTAGTGTTGCATGTTGATAGGATCTTGTAAAACACTTATTCAAATGGGACATTAAAATTGAATAGGTGATCAACCTAGAAACCTTTGCATGTTTTAGGTTACTTTATAAACATAAAATTGAACTTTGCTTTATTTTTCTGTCTGTAGATAATATGTCTAATAACAACAACAACAACAACTCCGGTTTCAACATTCGTCCTTTTCTGGAAAAAGGACAAATTGAATGGTGAATATTTCCTTAATTGGGAAAGGACCTTAAGACTTGTTTTGAGGTCTGAGGGTCGAGAGGATGTCTTAGAAACCCCACTTCCTGTGATTACTGATGAGTCGACTGAAGCAGACAAACGTCGTGCTAAGCAGGCCAATGATAGGTCTATACCGATCACTTGCTTGATGATAGCAGTCATGGAGCCGGACCTCCAAAGGAGGTTCGAAACCAAGGATGCTTAACCATCATGCAAGAGCTGCGGGCTATGTTTCAAACACAAGCCCGAGTTGAGCGGTATGAGACTAATAGGGAGATACTTGAATGTCACATGAAGCCGGGTCAAGCTGTTGGCCCCCATGTTTTCGCGATGATAGGTCTTTTCGAAAACATGGAACAACTTGGATTCCCTTATAAGGTTGAGTTGGCTACTGACATTATTCTCCACTCATTACCTGACAGTTTCAATCAGTTCAGAATGACCTACAATATGAATGAGTCTGAAAAGACTTTGCAAGAGTTGCATGGATTGTTGGTCAATGCTGAAAGGAACATCCCTAAGGTTGAACCAAAGAAAGAGGTTTTGATGGTTCAAAAGGGAAAGGGTTTCAAAAAGAAATGGGCAGGAAAGAAGGACAAAGGCAAACAAGTTGCCAATGTTGCTGAAAAACCCAAGCCAACCGCCAAGCCAAAGGTCGCTGCGGAAAGCAAGTGCTTCCATTGTCACAAGATAGGACACTGGAAGAGGAACTGCCCGGTATACTTGGAGGAAAAGAAGTCTGGGGCTTCCACTTCAGGTATATATGTTATAGAAATCAATTTGACTTCTACTTCTTTATGGGTATTTGATACCGGTTGTGGTTCTCACATAGTTAATGATGTGCGGGGACTAAAAAAGAAGTAGGAAGTCGGCAAAAGGCGAGGTAGAGCTACGCGTTGGAAATGGAGCACGAGTTGCTGCACTTGCCATAGGAAACTATAGTCTACACTTGCCATCTGGGCTTATTTTAGAACTAAATAATTGTTATTTCGTTCCTTCAATAACTAAGAACATAATTTCTGTTTTAGTTTTGGATTCTGAAGGGTTTTGTTTTGAAATAAAGAACAAGTGTTGTTCCATTTCTTACAATAATATGTTCTATGCCAATGCTAAATTGATAAATGGCTTATATGTGCTTGATAAGTCGATACAAATCTATAACATAGATAGCAAGAAACAAAAATCAAATGATTCCAACCTAACCTACATTTGGCATTGTCGAATGGGTCATATAAACCAAAAGCGTATTCACAAGTTACAAAAGGATGGTATAATTCCATTATTTGATTTTGAATCATTTGATGTATGTGAATCATGCTTAATGGGAAAGATGACAAAATCACCATTTACTGGAAGAGGTGAAAGGGCCAGCGATCTTTTAGGACTCATACATACAGATGTGTGTGGTCCTATGAGCACAAAGGCAAGGGGAGGGTTTAACTACTTCATTACATTCACTGATGATTTGAGTAGATATGGATATATATACTTAATGAAACATAAGTCGGAATTGTTTGATAGATTCAAAGAGTTCCAAAATGAAGTACAGAATCAACTTGGTAAGACAATAAAAGCACTACGATCCAATCGTGGTGGTGAATATTTGAGCCAAGTATTTGATGATCATCTAAAGGGTTGTGGAATTCTTTCACAATTAACTCCACCAGGAACACCACAGTTGAATGGTGTATCTGAAAGGAGGAACCGAACCTTGCTAGATATGGTTCGATCGATGATGAGTCTTGCTGATCTTCCGATTTCTTTTTGGGGATACGCTCTCGAAACTGCTGCACATACACTAAATAGGAGCCCGTCAAAGGCTGTAGAAAATACTCCATATGAGTTATGGAATGGAAAAACTCCAAACTTGTCTTTTCTTAAAATCTGGGGATGTGAGGTCTATGTAAATCGGTTACTATCAGACAAGCTTGCACCCAAGTCAGATAAATGTCTCTTTGTGGGATACCCAAATGAGACAAAGGGTTATTACTTCTATAACCGTCAAGAGAACAAAGTGTTTGTTGCTCGTGATGGTGTCTTTCTTGAAAAGGAATTTGTTTCTAGAAAGACAAGTGGGAGTAAAATAATTCTCGAAGAAATTCGAGATGAGCAACAAATAGACGTGGTTCACACCATGTCAGAGACGGCCCGACAAGACGAAAGTCTAGTTCAGGAGATGATGTGTTCAACGCATGAACCTCCTACCGTCCCACTTGAATCAAATGAAGATCTTCAAGGAGTTGAAGAGAACACTTCTCTTGATGCTCAGGCCCCGCGTAGATCTAGTAGAGAAAGGATTCCAAACAAGAGGTTGGTTGATTTCCCGTTAACCGAAAACTCGAAATTATGATTTTGGAGAATTCAGAGCCTACTACCTACAAACAAGCTTTGACGAGCCCAGACTCTGAGAAATGGCTTGAAGCCATGAAATCCGAGTTAGACTCCATGTCTGAGAATAAAGTTTGGACCCTGGTCGACTTGCCTAGTGGGGTTAACCCTATTGGATGCAAGTGGGTGTTCAAATTGAAAACAGACAAAGATGGGAATGTCTATGTATCTAAAGCAAGACTGGTTGCAAAAGGATTCAGACAAATTCATGGTATAAACTATGATGAGACCTTTTCTCCAGTAGCAATGCTTAAATCAATTCGGATACTTTTAGCGATTGCTGCATTTTATGATTATGAAATTTGGCAAATGGATGTCAAAACTGCATTCTTGAATGGGTTCTTGAATGAGGATGTGTACATGACACAACCTGAGGGTTTTGAGGATCCAGAAAATCCTAAAAGGGTTTGCAAGCTTCAGAGATCCATTTATGGATTGAAGCAGGCATCTCGGAGCTGGAATCTTCGACTTGATGAAGCAATCAAGAAATTTGATTTCATCAAAAGCGAAAAAGAATCTTGTGTCTACAAGAAGTTTAGTGGTAGCAGCTTAGTCTTCTTGGTATTGTATGTAGATGACATACTACTCATGGGGAATGACATACCAATGCTTGAGTCAGTCAAGGAATGGTTAAAAAGTTGTTTCTCTATGAAGGACCTGGGAGAAGCAGAGTACATACTGGGAATCAAAATCCATAGAGATAGGTCTCGAAGGATGATTGGACTAAGTCAAGAAACTTATATTGATAAGGTTCTTACAAGGTTCAACATGGAAAACTCGAAGAGAGGTTTCGTTCCCATGTCACATGGCATATCGCTTAGCAAGAGTCAGTGCCCGACTGAACCTGATGAGTTAAAGCGAATGAGTAGCATTCCTTATGCTTCGGCTATAGGATCTATCATGTATGCCATGATAAGTACTCGACCGGGATGTTGCATATGCCTTGAGCATGTGTAGCGGGTTCCAAGCAAATCCAGGAGAAGCACACTAGATCTGCAGCTAAGAGCATCCTCAAGTACTTGAGAAGAACTAAAGGCATGTTCTTAGTTTATGGGGGACAAAGTGAGTTGGTTGTTGAAGGTTACACGGATGCAAGCTTCCAAACCGACAGAGATGATTACCGCTCTCGGTCGTGGTATGTCTTTCGTCTAAATGGAGGAGCAAGTGAGCCGGAAGAGCTCAAAGCAAAGCACTCGTAGCGCACTCTACGACGTAATCGGAATATTTAGCAGCGGTTGAAGCGGCTAAAGAAGCGCTTTGGATCAAGAAATTCTTGGACGAATTGGATATCATACCTAGTGCTCCGGAAGGGATTGAGTTGTTCTGTGATAACAATGGTGCTATTGCGCAAGCAAAAGAACCGAGATCACATAACAAATCCAAACATGTAATGAGGAAGTATCACCTCATTAGGGAGATTGTTGACGGGGAAGGATGTCGGGATCCGCAAAGTTCACACGGATGAGAATGTGGCCGATCCGCTCACTAAACCACTACCTCAACCCAAGCATGAGTGTCACGCTAGGGCTATAGGCTTGAAGCAAATGTTAGAGTGGCTTTAGATTGTACTAGGTTTAGAGAAACTTGTTACAATGTAAAGACATGGTTTTGCTATTTATGTTTATGAGAATAAATTTTACATTATTTAATTATTGGTTTAGTATTAAATAAAATGTCCAAAATATATCTTGAATTCTATGGTTTTGTCAAATATGTGATTTGATAAATGAAACACCATAAGTGAACAGAATTCATAGAATATTAAAAGTTCCTAATCTAAGTCATTAAACTGGACATGAATGACTTGTTAAAGGGATTAGCATATAAGATTGATTGATAGCACCGTTTCATGGGCTATAGAAACATAGAGATGTTTAATCAATCATATGGATATGTATAGTTGATACATAGTCGAACTAGACTCGCTTAGAAGTTTTATAACTTCAAAATTATATTAGTAGATTCCTTAAACATGAGTGGAACATTACTTAGCCCAATGATTGGTATAACTTTGATCTTGTCAAACGTCATGCCGTAAAAGGGGACTATAAAGGCAGCATTCAGGTTGTGCTAAAAATTGAGTGGGAGTATTGATTACCATAAGATTGAAAAGGTCCTCCTATAAAAGATAGGATAGGTGTCTTGGCCCCTTGAAAAGCGAAAATTGAAAAATGCATGGCCGTGCTCAAATGGATCATTCGATGATCATTTGTTTGTCAATTCGAACTCGGATTTCAAGGATTAATTTGAAAAACTAGTATGGATGATATGTAAATATGATCATACTATCAAATTAAGACATTAAGAGACTTGAGGAAATTAAACATTGCACAGTCGTCTCGGACAAGTGGGAGATTGAAGGATTTATGTCCTCGACTTAAATGCAATTACTAATTATATTATGGATCGTATTATAGAGATAATAAATTCGTTCTATTGGGTTGTCTATACGTCTTGCTAGAGAATGCTATAGAACTTTGGGTTAGGAAATAAATAAACCCAAAGCCCAATATAATGGATCCTATTAGGTCACACAAAATACTTGGATCAACAAAAGAAACCTAGAGCCCGTAAGGGGCCCTAGGGTGGCCGGCCAAGAGGAAGGGAGAGGAGAATTGATTCTCCTCCTAACCTAATTATATCTATATATATTTGGTTAGGCAATAAGGAAATATACTAGATATCTTTCATTATTCTTCTCTCTCATATTCTTTCCAAAAGTCACAAAAACTCCATTAAAGTAGAAGAAGAATTTCTTCCTTCCAACTAGCATTGGTGGAGTGTTGATCCGGGTTGGTGGACCAAGTAGAGGAATCACAATTGAGGTTCTTAATCCGGGATTATTCAAGCTTTGTGGAATTCACGCTTCAAAGGTAAATTCCTAACTATTATGTGATCCTTGAATGTATATGCATGAGATCCTGTTTTAAGTGCTTATGAATTTGATTCATGAAATTCCGCTTAAAGTACTTATATAATCCTACATATAATAGGCTAATTGTCTACGGAATCGAAATCCGTGTTAAAAATTGCACACATTAATACATCTTTTGGATCATCCTACTATAGTTATGGATGAAAGCTCTCATAGTATAAGACAAAGAGAATTCAAAATTGATCAAGTAAGATTTCAATTTGTTTATGTTCAATATTTAATATAGATGTTGTATAACGTGTGATTAATGAAATTTGTCTTTCCCAATCTAAAAAAAATTGAGTAAAAAACACACCCATAGTTTTCGAATAATCTTGGAACCACTTCGATCACCACAAGTCAGAACCACCTTAGCAAACGATGAGTCACCTTGCTATATGCCTATATCTATTGTTGTACACGCTCAGTCAACCATCACATGAATCACCATTGACCAATTAAGCGATGAGCGTCTAGTCATGATCATTTTTCTGGAGAATTATTTTCGTCTCAAGGTTGATTTCATGCAGGCTGTTAAAATTCATGTTAATTTTGTCATTCCCTTAGACATACATTAAGGTTTCAAACAGATATTTGTCTGCTTATTATCCCAAAAAGTAATACAAAGAACAAATAACAAAGAACAAAATAGGGTGCAATCCTCGGCAAGTTGCACTACGTCTTTTCCTAGGACAAAAAGTGCCTACCAATTACACTCAACTTCCCACTATACCCTAAAGTAGAAACAATATGGTGTTATTATTAGTTTGTTATTTTGTGACTAAGGAATGTAATTATAATACCTTAAGACGAGTATTTTTAAGTTTTTAGCTATCTACTTATACCAGATTTATGACTTGTTTATTTCCGAAAGAACATACTACTTTAATATAAACACGATCCATCATTAACATTTGGTTTAATTGATCATATTCTTGTTTCTATGTGTACATGTCCATGTGCACCATGGTACTCATCCCCACTTGCGCATCAAATTGAATATGGAAATTTGGCCTTCAACAATATTGTACTTGAAGGAATGAGCCAAAAACTTTCTTGTTACTTGTTGGCTTGGAAGTTGGAACTCTAGACCGTCCAATTAATTAAATTATTTGGACAATATACATAATTTCTCAGAAAATAATTTCTCCATCCCTATAACCTTTCCTACATTGAGAATTAGAATCTCGGAGTGAAAAAAATGCAATATAACATATAGTTACTGAATTCGTCTCAATCTATGTTTTTATACATAAAAGTATCACATCATTGTAAAAGTAATCAAATAATACACTAGTTAAATTAAACTTACTCTGTTTCAAAATAATTGATACGCTTCTCTAGTAGCACTTGTCAATACATAACTTTAATCATTAACATATCTAATGTCCTATAAGTAAAAATTATAAAAGTTGATATTTCAAAAAGAATAGATCGAGTCATATACTCATATCTAACAAGAACCTATATAACTATATTATCCCTTAAGTATAAATCACACAACACTGTCAAAAGATAGTGTGTGTATAGTGCAAAAGTCAAATCGTGTCAAGTATTTCGAAATAGAAGTAATAGTTACTCCTATTATATATCATAAGTTATCTATATTTTATTATCTTACAATACAATTGTCTCATATAAGAATAAATTATACCTAAAATGAGTTATAATTTACTACCTTTGTTTTTTTTAGTTGCAACATTTGCTTTTTGGCACTATTCATCAACCAATTTTGTTAAGTAATCTCGCACCATTATATAAGAGAAAACATAATCAAGTGGGCTCTTGTTAGATTTGTCTCAATGCGATGATTCCAAATATCAATTTTTTACAATTTTTACATACACCCAATATGAGATATTAACATTCAAATAAATGTTTCGGTAAATGTGAAAAAACAAATGTTGCAGAAAAAACAGAGGAAGTAACAAAAGAAGCAGAAAAAGAACTTGATAACATTATAATCCATTGACAAAAATCATAACAAAAACATACACCTTTCAGTGACATTTAAGCGAAGTATACAAAATATAGTAAAAACGACAACAAAGTAGGACGACCTTGATAATTGGTAGGCTGCAAAGGTATGGGCCTATGGGGGGAGGGTTGGACGTGGCAACCTGACATGAAGTCTTAGATTTTACTTCCAGAATCCAGGTGAAAGAAGAAATGAAGCACCATCTCAAGAAAGGTAAAACTTGGACAAATCTACACAAGCATACAAGCTTCAAAAGAAAAGAAGTTCCAGCAATTGTGTAAAGAAACCAAATCATTATTGTATGAGCACATGGAGTGATTCTGATATTTTTATTTTTTATAAATGGCACACCTACTTCTAGCCTGTGAGTCCATGAAATATCAAATAACCCCAAACATGTTTTTTCTTCTTCTTTGAAATACTCAGCATTGAATTCTTTTTTCTTTTAAAAATAATTAGCAAAATTGATCTAAATATGCTTAGTCTTTGCATAACGATCCCAACTAGAGTTCTCAAAATGATCTAATGAGCTGAAATAACAAGCATAGTAAGTCAAATAAAGACATGTCAAAACTATAGTTAGCAAAACAAGGAAAATGAAGAGGAAAAGGAAGAAAAAAAGGAAGAAAAAAAGAGATAAAACTTAACAAAATCTAATCGACCATTTAAACAAATATGCGGTCACTTAGATCATTTGAGAAAGACATCTAATCGATATTATTCTAATATATATGAAATCTTTTAAAATTCTTTTCAATTTATATAATCAAAATTATCAACTCTATGAATTTATAAATTTATGCCTAAATACTTTATTGGCTCGATACTAGGAAGACTCTGAAAAATCTAATGTTTCATATATTCACAAAAGAAGTATTTTTCTTACACTATCATAGCAGCACCCCTTACTATATACCCGCTATTTTGAATTTCAACTAGTTTAATTGGTAAAATTATATGTAGTGTTGATAACCTACAACTGAATCTAGTTAGACATCTATAGTATTACCTGGCTCTTTGTACAACCAAAGAAATATACTTGTTATTGCTTCTTAGTGGCAATATCTCATATCAGATGGAATATGGATGTATGTTAACTTCTTTACAAGCAGAACTTCTATCATGTCTTCATTGTATTCAATGGGCTATTCAAAAAGGTTTCAATTCTGTGAAAATCCTTACTAAATCGGTTGGGATTATTCAAGGCTTAGTGAATCATGGTTCCTCCAACTTCAATCTTCTTTGGACTATTAATCGCATCATTGATCTTGGAGGTTCATTACCTTTTTGCTTATTTTGCAAAGTTCCTCATTAGCAGATAATGGGAGTTCATTACTTAGCTAATCAATTTAGATGTTCTATGTAATTTTGTTTTAGTTTAGATGAAGTGCCAAAAAAAAAAATTCTCTATGAGACCAGAATATATTGTATCAAAATTATCATTGAGTTTTTTCGAGAACAATTTTTAATATTTCACAATAACATAGTTTGAAGCTGTTTCACCTATCTGCTCTTATTTTGTACCTATGAAAACTAGGCACTCTACCGTGTGTTACATGATAGGAGGATAGGGTTTCATATGTAAGTAAGCACTAAGCAACAATTAAGAGGATATTCTTTCGCTATTATAAAGATAAGCATATCATTTCATTGTACTATGGTGTACCAAAAGAATCTACATACGTACCATAAGTTTATAAAGTAGTACCAAAAAATGAGGGGGGATATATCTAGTAAATGGATTATAATGTTATCAAGGTACTTTCGATAAATATTTGACTTCTAATTACAAGTTTTATCTATTCTATCTTAGAGAGCTAAAATATTAACTGGTGTGTTTTATTAATAGTAAAGTGAAGTAAGTTTTAAGATTAATTAGGACAATCCGAGTAAAAATCAAGTCTAATACTTTATTAGATAAGTTTAGATGAAGAGAACACACTTAAGAGCACCATTAATGGTGAATGGAAAAAAAGACCATCCCACTCTCTTTCTAACTTTCTCTCTCTAAAAAATTACATCCCACAATCTTTTCCCACTTTCTTCTTAATGGTGAACCAAAAAAAAAAATCATCCAAACTACTTTTTCCTACCCAACTACCTTTTACCCCACCCAATTATTTTTTCTCTCTCATCACCCAACCACCATTATACAATATTTTTATTATTTACTTTTTAATAATATTTAATATTTATTACTAATTGATAAAAAAATTAATTAAATAAATACATAATTAGCGTTTTTAGCATTAACTAAATTAAATGTACAAAAATATTGTTTATTTTTTTTAGAGTGTAAAAGTGGAAGATATTTCATATAAAATAAGCAAAATTATAGAAAATTAGTAAATAGCTAGAAAAAAAAAGTTGTCCAAAATATTACAAAATGGGTCTCTATTTGTAGATCTCTGAAAAATAGAGCCATTGGTAATTTTTTTATTTTTTTTGGCTTTGTATTTTTTAAGATATTGCATTTTTAATATTTGTAATTGTATTATTTATCTAACCTGTCAGTGTCAAATTCTGACGAAATATAATTTTTTTTGGCTTTCTCGTAGCCAAAACGACGTCGTTTTGGTTGAAGCTCACGTTTTGGCTGAGAGAAAGCCAAAAAAAATTATATTTTACCAGATCAGGCGGTGGGTCCCACTCCCACGCCTGATCATCAATTCAATCGTTCCATACAAATTTTTTTTGCCAATCAACAACAATCTTTGTTTCACTCACCATTAAGGGAGGTTTTTTAAGATTATGTACATGATTTTTTTTTATTTTCACCATTAAGGATGCCCTAAAGTTGGATGCTTTACTTTTCATAAAGTAATAAGAGGGCCTCAAATAACTCCAAATATAGGATTTCTAACAGGAAAATGCTTTGGCAAGATAAAGTACCAGCAGAATTAAAGCTTCAATGCCATGTGGGTTTACACAGATCACATTATGGCCACGACAATAATGGTAAGTTGAAGCAAATATGTTCCTTTAGAGACAAAAGCCACTTAACACCCAATTTTCCACAATCTACAGTGCTTGAGTGGAGTAATTAACATGGAAACGAGGGATTGCTTTCAAGTTTCCATTACTTTACATTACGTGAATCAGTCCATAAAAAGATGGCTTACTCGTCATTAATGTCAATCAAGCTGATGTATATTTGAATGTTACACGACAAGTAATATTCAATAACTAAACTGAATGGGATAGCTTTTCAAGAAGATGTCTTGGGCTACGTATCTCTACAAGCTTGTTCTCAACTAAGGTGATAACCCAAGCTACTCAAACTCGAGTCATAAGCTTCACTTTGATCACATTTTTAATTATGTACACATTATAAATCTATTTTGCATGTAACTTGTAATGATTTTACATTATACTTGTATCTCAAAACATTAGCAAAAACTTATCAAAAGAAACATTGCAAGTAATCAACAATGATTTACTTGTTGCTGTTACAATCTTCAAACTCAATATGAACTTCAAAAGTTTTAACTCCGATTAGTAGAATAAAAGGTTTAGTAACTTAGATATAAGTGTTATGAGTTGAGCAAAGGAACCCTAAAAGGTGAACTCGACATGTTATCACCTATGTTGCTCAGACTCAGGTACCCATGTCAGACCCGAATATGTGTCCAAGTGTCCGACTCGGCTATTTTGTGGAACTTTTTCAATTTTTGAGCCCAAAATGAAGTGTCCAAGTGTATACCCATATCCGAGTGTCGAGGATCTGACACGGATACTTGAGGTGACATAGGTTATCGCCCTTATTTAGAACCGAAGATAATACTTTTGGTGTGCATAAAGAGCCAAAGCCACATAGGGCTGTTATGAAAACAAGATTCTATCCCAATTTTTTGATAACATCCCCACGAGACCATTTTTAACTAAGCTAGCTGGCTTATAACTTTCATTGTTAGTACTCCAGAACTGCAATATATATGGCTCATGTCTGTCAGTCTGTCACACAATTAACAGCAGATTGCTGCAATCAAAACCAATTGATACTAGTTTATGGGCTAAAAAGTGCAACTAGAAACTCACTCATGGTTCGGCAGAACATTCTCCATCTGTTTTTACTCTTTCCTCAAATTAATGAACCATAAGAACATGCAACAGCAGTGGTTACCACATAAAAGAAGAAAGGATTTCAGATGTTATATCAGCTTTCTCTTCTCTAGTTGTGGACATTAGACTTTCAAGTAGAGGACTTTTTACTATACTATATTGAATGGTACAGATGTCACACTGAGAAACATAATCTAGCAGCTCAAAAGACACCTCAACGGTTGATATTTATCTCTCTCCAACGGCCAAAACCAACTGAGACTGAATCAGGTGAGGTGAAGATGACGGCACTATTATGATTGGTGAAAAAATAGCATAAAAAACAGTGATCTTGTGAAACATAGAAGAAAAGGATGGGATGACAAGACCTTCAAATAAAATAGGTCTATGATACTACAAGCACATGGGTCGATTCCACCTAGGGCTCATAAGGCCTAATCTAAGGACATTGTCGCATTGATGCCAAACTATGAACTTCTTTTTGGAAGAGTTTGGTTAAGTATCAAACAACTAAGACCCTGTTCTTTTGGACTTATTTTCAGTTCAGTTCAATTAAGTTACTCTCAGCCATTCAGTATCTGTTAGTTCTGTTTTCAGTTTCTCTCCGTCCAAAATAATGGGGCCTAACAACGAGTCTATGGGGGCATTTAAGTAATTAGAACTATTCATTATTATTTTTCTCTCTTGTTAGACAGCTATCCATTCGATAAAAAAAAGGTTTTCTCTAAGAAATTCTTTATAGAAAAAAATCCGTCCATTTAAAAGTTGAGGGAGAAAAAGTAGAGAGAAAAAAGTTAATTAGAAGGTATCGCCTATGGGTCCCAACTCTATAGAATAAGTATAATACAAGTTTGTCAAGAGTAGTTAGCTACCTTATAACTCGTTAATAGTATAAGACGGTACTCCTATGTGCTAACTTAGCTCTAGGATAGAGGGAGCATATAATATACAAGAAAGTCATCTGATTTACAACAATTGCTCTACCAAAAGAAAACCATTTATAAGGAATAACCAGATATTATTGGTACTTTGGTAGAGGGTCCTTCTAACCTTAATTTAAAAATCAAAGTGCTAAAATCTTGGAACTTTCTAACAACACCACATTGCATATTCAATCGTAAAGAAATGCAGACGTAGAACGTAATCAAACACATACAATAGGCGGAGAAAAAAAAAAGAGATAGAGAGCTTAACAAAAGTTGCTGTTTGGACCACTACCATACTATAGCCTATTTGCTCTGCAATTCCATTGGAACAGAAGAAAAGTTGGTTCATCCATTTCTTAAGAAAAGTTCTTCATTAACAATCAAACAAAGGACAAAACGCAGTTACCAATAGAAATCAAAGAAAGATGGAAAATTGATAACCTATTAAGCTATAGAATTGATTTTGTACCGACCACAATTATAAGAGACAAAGGCTGCTGCTTTCGGCCTTGTCTATTTTACTAATACTCCTAGTAAGTGGGGTAGTATATAAGTAGAACAGACTCGAGTTAATTCTATTTGCTATTTTGAGTGTACTTTATAACCACTAATATAATCACCATCTAAAATCATCTGTTAAACTAGAATACTCATTAATGGCATATTAGCTCAAAATTTAAGAAAACAACATAAAAAAAACAGCTACATCTATTACAGGAAAGGATATAAGAGTGATTTACATGTATCCATGTTAGTATGATCATGAAGATATACTTTTGTTAGACAGAACTTGAGTGGGGGGTTATAGAACCAATAGCATTTTAATGAAGGGGTCTCCTTTTCCCCTCTTTAAATTTGAGGTCCCAAACTTCCAAAAGAGAGTAGACATTATTTCGACAGGTGGTGTTGATTTGATGAGCAGGAATTGGAGAAAATAATACTTCTAAATTATTTTCTAAGGATAAATAATACTTCCTCCGTTTTCTAATAATTGCATTATATAAGCACGATTATTCAGGGTAGAAGAGAGATAGAGAGAAATAAAAAAGAAAACCATGTGCTAGGAGAGAGATAAAGAGAACACATTACAAATTTAGAAAATGATGCAAATAATATGCAAGTTCCATTTTAGGAAAAAAATGCAAGTATTAAAAAAAGCACGTATTATCCATTTTTACGGATATGATAAAATTAGAGGTGATCATGGGCCGGACCATTGTCAAAAAATTGCCCATTGGTCGGGCCGGGTAGGGACAAAATTTTGTGCCCAAAATCAGGTCGAGCCAAAATTTAGATGAAAAAGTCATTTTCGACTGGCCCAAAGCCAAAAAATCGGACCGGGCCCAACAACGGGCCAAAAAATTCTATCCAAGCCTGAGAAAAATTCGGGCCGGGCTAAACATGGGTCGTTCGTCCACTTCCAAAGAGTGGTAAGGACTTACTTGGGCTTGGGGATAAAGGGGAGACTTAAATTCTAAACTATTGGGAAATAAAGTCCTCCACGCTCACTAATTGCGCCTTACATCAAAGTGTCTGAGACCTACTAAAGAAGATAAAAGAAACAAAAGAAAAGAGGTGCAACTAAGATCGCAAACTATTTGTTTCCATAACTCATCCCAAAAAGGTGATAATATTACACATGAATGAAGTGGTTAAGATTTCAGTAAGAATCTCTCTGCCATCTTGGCATCCACGAGACTTGAAAATATCTTCTCAATTCCATGTAATGTGTCTTGAGGAAGAATATAGCTGAATTTTAAATTTTAATTTAACCCGTTAAACTAACGTCCATATTACTATTTATTAATGACGGTATCATGAACTTGCACATAATTTAGTAAGGAAAGCCTCATGTCAATGTTCATAGTAGTGCAATTCGAAGCGTGTTTCTCTTCATAATTTATCATTAATAACTAATACCACATTTTAAGAAGGCAGATTGGTAATGACACTACGAGTGTGCTAGACAAACGTAGAAATACCAGCAGGCCGAGGGTTGCCCAGTTTATAATTCATATACAAATTATGCATATTACGAAGATGTTTTGAAAAACTTGAATACTTTACCAAGAGGCATTCAGAGATTCGGAGAACTAATAGAATGTGTTATTAACTTAATATTTGCATATCATAGTTATAAACTTGGATTTCCTCGTAGTGTCAATACTACTCTCACTATTTAAGGCTTAAGACCATGGTGTCAAAACAAGGCCGCATCTTATTGTATCGCCCATGTCGTAAAGGTTTTCAAATCTAACGAACCGATAGTACTCAAATTGTAAAGGTGTAATTAAACTCGCCTTTTAGACGGGTTCAAGGGATATCTAATGGTCTGAGCCGATATTTGGCGGTACGAAAACTGCATCATCCCCGTTCCTGCATCACCGTGACCATTACCACGACCGTGACCGAAACCGCATTTTCGAACTATGCTTAAGACCTAGAGGCTTAACCCAAGGGAATCACCACCAACCTGGCATTCCTTTCCATTTTCATTGAACTCCATTAAAGATGAACCATCCACAGTTTTCAAAGGAAATTGATCTACAGTTGACGTTGAAATCAATACATATCTATAAAACATCACTAATTACAAGTTCAATGTTCTTGGTTCTCCAATCTGGTAGTTTAATGCCTTGGACGTAATTTTCCAGTATCCCATTGCTTTCCTAACCATATTTTATCTAGACTAGGGATCTTACGTGGTTATCTAAATAAATAGCAGATGTATAATATTCAGGTCAGGAACTCATAATTAATACATCTGATTAGAATGAATATAATACTAATACTTTGCTAATACACAAAAAGGTAAAGAGTATATCTGACTGAAGATTAGATTCCTCTAATAACCATTGGTTTCAACTACCCCAATCAAAGTGTCGATTATCGAATTCCTATCCAATTACCAAAGTCATAATCTTGGTTTAGCAACTAATATATATGTACCAACCAATCATATTTAGGAAGCACAGCATACAAGACAAAAGTTAATAGAGGTCAGATAACCTGCTCAAAAGTACTGAGAAAAACAAATACTAGAACCCTGCCAAGTATAAATATACAACTACGTATTTGTAAAACATATAATAGTAGATGACTTTCATTTCCCAATAAGAAGATCGACTACCAAGCTAAACTTGGCCTAGTGGTAAGGAAATAACTAGAGGTTCGATCCCCACTAGGGGAACTTTGGGAGAGGGCTTCCCCTTACCATCCCCCACTTTCAAAGTGTCACCGACTTTAGAAGGGGTGACATACATGTCTCTATAAGAGCAGAATTTTCAGGAAATTTCACTAAATAAACAAAACAAGGGAACTTTTTGGAATAAACACTCGAGAGCGGACTCAAGAATCTACACTCAGGAATGGGTTAAACTTCATCAAGACTTTTATTTTAAATATTTGATAAAATTTCAGTCATAGGTCAAAAACAACAAATCCAGGAGCCCTCCACCCAAAGAATTGCACCTCTATATAAGGCATCCTCTCTATCAGCACATCTATTCTTTCCATTCTTTTTAGCCTACTGAAGTTCAAACCTTTTCTTCTGAAGAACTCAATCATTCATTCCTCTCACCTTTTTAGCTATAAAATAGACAAACACGTACCATCTCTGCTCACAACCTCTCCCTTAATTTCTTCTGTATGCATTAAAATGCAGACCTCATCATGTCATTCTTCAAGCTTTTACTCGACTGATGATACTCAACATGACCATTATGATTCAAGATCAGCTTCCTTCTCCTCTCTCCCAAGCCTCCCAAAAGTTCGAACCCTTACATCACATCCCAATCAACAAAACCATCTTTCCAGCACTCTAAGCCACTGCTTAACAACTCTCACAGGACACAGCTCCTACATATTCTCTCTTACTTTGGCTGGAAAATTCCTATACACGGGGTCATCCGATAATGAAATCCGAGTATGGAAACGCAACCCCCACAGCTACGAAGATGATGATGAGATTATAATTAATAATGTGGTGGCAGTCGGAAAAGGTGCAGTGAAGTCTCTGGTTGTTTTAGCTAACCAGCTCTTCAGTGCACACCAAGACTGCAAAATTAGAGTATGGAAGATAAAAGCCCAAAACCCACACAAGAACATTAAATATGAAAAAATAGCTACTCTACCCACTCTTGGTGATCGGACTGTAAAACTTTTAAATCCAAACAACCAAGTTGAAATTCGAAGGCATAAAAAATGTACATGGGTACATCATGTTGACACAGTCTCTGCACTAGCCTTATCAAGAGATCAGTCCCTGCTCTACTCTGTTTCATGGGATAGAACACTTAAAGTCTGGCAAACATGCGACTTCAAATGTTTGGAGTCGATTAAAAATGCACACGATGATGCTATAAATGCAGTTGCAGTGTCGTATGATGGGGATGTTTACACAGGATCTGCCGATAAGAAAATCAAAGTATGGAAGAAACTTCCGGGAGACAAAAAGCACACTCTGGTTAACACACTGGAGAAGCACAATTCAGGGATAAACGCCTTGGCGCTTAGTCGTGATGGATGTTTATTGTACTCTGGGGCATGTGATAGATCAATATTAGTGTGGGAGAAGAGCGGCCATGATGATAGCATGGAACTTCTAGGAGCTCTACGCGGCCATACCAAAGCCATATTGTGCTTGGCCGCAGTTGATGACTTGGTTTTCAGTGGTTCAGCTGATAAAACTGTAAGAGTTTGGAGAAGGGTTGGGAGAAACTACTCTTGTTTGACAGTATTAGAAGGGCACCAGGGTCCAGTCAAGTGCTTGACTGCAGCAGCTGATGCTTATTGCCCACATGATAGCACATCATTTTCGAGTTATCTTCTCTATAGTGGAAGTTTAGATTGTGATATTCGAGTATGGCAGGTATTGGTTTCTAAGTAAGGCATCATATGTGCTCAGTAAGCATATTACCTTATAGATTAGTATCGTTTAGATGATTAATATTATAGCTTCACAAATTGCAGGTAATCAAAGTGAACTTTTGATGTAAATGTATCAATAAAAGATGATATTATAGTACAAGTGTGGACATTAGTTGCTTCACAGCAGAGTACAACAGTCGTCTACTTTATTCCCATTTAAGGAAACATGTTGCGTCCTGCTCTTTTGGTTTAACTTCGGAGGTTTTTCTGGCTAAACATACAGATTTTAAGGCCATTATTGGGGGGAAAAGAGGGGAAAAAGAAAGCATTAAATCATCGACATTTCATTTGTAGTATGACAATAATGCCCTGGAGTCGGGTCGAAAGTGATGTCACTTGGATAAACAAATTGGTGTTGTATGATGAAAAACTCTAAACAGGTGATGGTCAGCTACACAAAAGTTGGCTAAAATGAAAATTTTCTTCCTTTGTTTAAGGGACTAAAGGAGCTAAAAAAGTTAAGGGTAAGGGAAATGATAGCTTTTTTTTTCTCCACTTTGCTCCTGTTAGGTGGCTAACAATTTACCAATACTCTCAATATACTATATACAAAGTTACAAACGACTCAAGTAAAGCTTAGACCTGGTTATGGAGCAACTTGGTGCAGATAAATAGCAAGTCGGGGTAATAGGTCACCTTATTAATGGGCCAAATCGGGCTGATCTTTTGCAGTCTATGGGTCGATAGCGGGTCGATAACGGCATGTTATAGGAGAGAGAAGTGAGACATGTAAAATTGCTAACTAGGTATAAATTTAATTTTACCGTTGTCTAAAACTACTATTGGAGTATAGTTTTGGCCTGATATTGATCTTGTCCCATAAATGCCTCGTCCATTATATGTTATATCCAATAACAAGGCTTTCAACTTGACCTCACCTTATCCCCATTGGGCTGACTTGCCATCAAATAAAGGGACACTCTTTCCAGCAGGTGGCCCCATAGATGTTTGGCTCTAATAGTTCATCTTCTTGGAAATTCAAATTTAAGATTATTATCCAAAAAGGGTAGTTCACATATCATTATCCAAAAAGCGTATAACAGTAAAACTAATCAGTTTACTATTCCCCTTTGACGCAAACATCTTTAGTACTACTACCTAATGTCGTTCGACTGAAGTTCTTCAGTTTTCACATGTACGTACACAGCCCACTTATACCAATATCAACCCAGTTTACGACCAGAGTTAAGCCAGATGAGCTTAACAATGGCACCGAAGTCCAGCTGAATAATATGTACCCCCACCCCCCAGTCGAAAAAAAGAAAACAAAGCAATAATTCTTCAAACAAATAATATACTCTGATAAGCCCTCATGCACTTGCAAGTTGCAAACCAGCCAATAAAAAGACTTTAACAGACAAGAACAAAAGGAGTGTTTAAAATTGTAGACGAACATTATAGTAAATCTATGAAGTTCTGTATAATTGTATTATGCTCAATGATCCAAATGAAAAGTATGTTGTCCAATTGTTTTGAGCACATAAACAGAAAAGTGACTCAATAATTAACTGAAGTGGGATGATAATTTCGCTTATGAATGATCAGTAATGTGCTAAGTTGGCTCCAGATGCAATAGCGGATTACAGAAATTAATTGCACAGGCTGAAGCGCACTTCTCAGCAGCCCTCTAAAGCCAACTAATATGCTTTACACACTACTTTAGTTAACGTGATTACGTGAGTCCAAGCAGCTTATCCTCTATGAGTCCAACATTCTTACTGGCCAATTTTCATTAAATATTATTATGTTCTCTTCACCTGTGGCGGTAAAGATATACTCCCTCCGTTTCTTTTAAATCTACTCACTTTCCTTTTTGTTCTGTTTCTTTTTAATCTACACATTGTTGTTTTTTCTATTCTTGATAACATGTCACATCTACTTTCTCATCTTTTTCCACCCATGTCATTCACTTTTTAGTTTCTTTCTCATACTTTTCAGTTTCTCTCTCTACCTTTTCAGTTTTTCTCTCATACTTTTGTACTTTCTCCTTGGTTCTCCCCTAAAGTGAAGTGAGTAAATTAAAACGAAACGGAGGGAGTAAGTTTTAGGTCTAATAAGTTTCAATAAATTTCAATAAGTTTAGATAAGTTTTCAGAAATTCCAATAAGTTCTAACACCTTAATAATAAGTTCTAATAAGTTTAGATATAATAAGTCCGGATGTAATAAGTTCAAAAAAAATAAGTTCATAAAATACAAGTTCGGATAAGTTCAAATAGAATAAGTGACAACAGGTTCAATAAGATAGATATGTAAGGATAAGGTGAGATGAACGCACCCCTGTAAGTCTCAACTTTTACTACAAACATGAAAACAAGGCCCTCTGTTTGCACTTGCACTTTCGAGGTCAAACTTTCTTCAGATACTTCCATAATTTTAATTTTGATAGAGTATACTGATATATTATAAGGAGAGAACTGACCATCAAAGTTTAACTTCAAAATGTGTGGTATGTTATATAGTTCGAGTAGAATATCAAACATTTTGCAAGGGACCTTCATAAACGATAGTGCTACTTAAAATGCTGCTATTGACACTCATGCATCACAATACAGCATTTGTCTTACATCATAGGGGAACAATTCTAAACATTTGCTCTAGAGCACCACCCTCCATGAGGAATTACCATCCTCATAGCACTCTCTCCTCTATGAGGAGTTTCTCATGGATGGGGGGAAATATATGAGGATCCTTTTTTAACGATGATGGAGGAGAATTGGAAGAAAATCCTCAAAATATAAAGGATTGAATTACTCGGCCAATGTGCCAAAAAGTAAATGTTTTGTGATTTAATCTTTTTTTAATTAATTCCAACTCACCAAATATGGTGGACCCAAAGCAAAAAAAAATCTAATATCCTTTGTGGTGGAGTATGTTTATGATTGGAGACAGAGAGTAATGAGGATCCTCATGGTTGGGAAAAAAGATAAATATCCTTAAAGGAAAAACGATGTAAGAAGGAAAGAGAAAGAGAAAATGAGGTGTAAGAAAGAGAGAGAAACACTATGATGGGGACATAGGATTGTCCTCGAGAGTGTTCATGCTCTTACCCAGTACTTGTATCACTATGATGAGTTTCTAAGACCAAATAGAACCAACTCCTGTTCTAATATGTGAGTTCTGATCCATTATCTAGTTTACATTATGCAATATGGTTGCAGAAGATAATAGCTCCTCCAGATTTTCAATATCTAGCTCACCTAAAAAATTTCAAATACTCTAAAAAGGAAAGGTGAAAAGAGGTAACTCGCTAGGTTGCATATGGTTTGCAACATTATGGACTTTCTAAGAGTAAAGCAAAGCAATTCTCTTTTCTAATATTTGAGTCGTAAATAGTAAATTCATGGATGCTTGCCTGTAAACTTTGCACAACAAATTCTATAATTCGATCTGATATACATCATGCAATATGCGTAACACTAAATCTCCGAGAATTTCAATTGATGCATGCCAGCTGATTATAGTAGCTAGAAACAATAGCAGTCATTCATCTGGATCACTCATAATGGCATTTTCGCTGGTGTACCTGGAGTGCGGGGATACTTTCGAGGGGTAGCACGATCTTTAAGACATACGATAGCAGTCCGTTGTCCATAGGGGCCGTGTGATTCCACTAAATAGCAAAAAACAATTAAAGATTGCGTCATTTCAGTCAATAAGAAAGTTTACTAGAAGTTCTCATGCATAAGCAATATACGTTTGCTTAATTATAGTGAACATAGTTTCTGTAGACAGATGTTTGCATCTCAGTAAATGCAGAATAATGAGACAGACATCAAGGCAATATGTGGCATGATAATATTGATGGTGCAAGTGATGCCAAAATATGTTGATGAGTGTCATAACTGTCATGTGATGCAGGTAAAAGAACATTGGAAATATTGTGCCCCTCAAATACAATTTTAATCTTAATAATGTTCTTTTGACCCCGACCTCATTTCCTTTGTAAATCAAATAATGTCTTGCTTAAAAAGTGAGTGCATTGTGACAATTTTCCAACACAATTACAATTTTTGAAGTTGAATCCAAAAAGCACACATCATACGTTCAACTGAGAAACCAAAGATTCAGTACTCTTCAATTTTCAAATCATAATGGACTAAAAAAAAAGAGCTCGTTAAGAATATACTTCTTGTTTATTTTGAAATAGCAAACAATCGTTGCATATCAAATCAATGGTCAATTAAACAGCCTCTATGTTGTGGCAGGGTAGGCTGCACACATCCAATCCCGTTACCTTTCCCAAGTTGGGAACCTCTTCAAAGGTACAGGGGTAATATGGTACATCATGGAGAAATTCATTAAGAAATCAGCATATGTTCCTAACTACGAACTAGACAGGCGGGAAATCAAGGAGTACTTATGGAACTATGGAAGCATGACACAGAGAGATGAGAGGTAGATGTTGGCCAAGCAACGTTGACCTACTCTAACAGAAGTGTATAAGAGGTAATGTTGTAATTACCACTACTGACATAAATGACTCGGGTTAAGATTTTCTCTAGCCTTCAAGAGGACTTAATTGCTCTTAATCAAGTGCACTTAATTGCTCTTCTTACAGCAATACTGCTCTTATCCAGTTATCCTATTAGTGAAATTTATTTACTGTATGACAGTAATAGAATTGTGGTGGAACTAGTGATAAGCACAAAAGTAGAGAAGGCTAAACCTACTTAGTTAATAGTTTATCACTTTAACAATTTATGTACAAATAAATATCAAAAATTATCTTTGTAGTCAGTCACACAGAATGATGATGAGCAACAATTTCATACAGAACATGATCAGATCCAGGAAAGAATACCTAAATGCTGATGCAAAAGAGAAGCACCCAACAAATCTACTGCTCTTTTAGCATTTAGAATTTCCTCCTGCTTAGAAGTAGCAAAAGTAACAATCAGTCGATAATCAAGAGATACTTTCCCATAAAAGCATGTCATTATCATTTGTTAAATCAAATACTAAGAGCTAAAAGTACACAAGAGAAGGGACAATTTCTTTTGTGGCATGAGCTCGTTGATTAGCATGTCATACTTGTACAACTGTCTTGTTGGGAGAATTGAAGACTCAACTGCCCCCCAGACACAAAGGAAAAACTGAAGGATCGAGTTGTTCAAATGTTATATTGTAATAGCATAGTATATCACTGTCATTATGTATGATAACATGACACATTTCGTAGGGAGGTCAGAGGTGGCCATGAAAGTAAGTTTAACATTTGTCATGCACACCTATTTACTGGAACTTTCTTATCTTAAAATATGTCTCCTTTCAAATTTGGATGTATCCAAATTCCAAAGTCAAAAAAGTGCCAACTTTCTAATTGCTAGAGCAAACCTAGTATAAACAAGTACACAAATACCAACAACTTTATTGAATGTTGAAATTTTTTTGCCATCTGGAACCAGGATGATGGTTTGATAATGAGTAATGTCTCAAATGGAAAGTCAAACTTCAACTAATAAATATTCTTAAAAAATTTATATTTTGCACTATGCAGATAAAGTTGAGATGGAGACAACCAGCAGACAAAAACATAGCAGCAAAACCAAAATCCTTCTCGATTCGGATGGTATGTCATCGAATAACTGCTTGCAAAAGAATAATAAATTGAAATGGCTATCCTTATTAATGGAAACAGAAGGGCATTGAAAAGCGAGAGCCAGAGAACAGAGAGAGAGAGAGAGACAAGCAAGATGACAAGGGAATTTGTTGAGTAGGATGTAAGGCTATGAAGCACAGACACGTTTGGGAACTAAGGTTTCTCTGTTGCCATAACATCTTCATTCTCAAAACGCCAGTTTAATGTGCTAATGAATCTCGGAAGTGGTTGGGACATGAGGTTTCTTGTTTCTGAAAACATATTCGTCTCCATGCTACATAGATGTAGGACCATTGGAAAGAAGATATCTTGCTACACAAGGCCACAAGCAGAATGTCACTGACCACAGACAATTGATGTGAGCAAGTCTAAATTTAATGCTCTTGTATAGCCTCTTGCAGTCTTTGTTTGCTCTATTCATGCCAATTACTGGAATCAAACAATTGATATTTCACATACGTCTATGTTCTTTTAACTTGACTAGAGTTTAGCACCAATTGATCACACTATATAGGTAGTAATCTAATGATCATAACTAACTGTTAATAAAGTTCATGTGCGTGAGTATTAATACAGAATATTGCAGTATTGGTATGTAATGAACTGACATTTCTAAAGCAGATCAAAGAATAAGATTAAGGACTAAACTGATATTTGATTGATAATATGGAAATTGATAGTAAAATAAAAATAGTAACAAGCTTTCGAGAGGCTTGTTTATCTCCCAAAACTAAACCACTGAACACTACAATATTTTCTGCATAATTTCTCTCTTCCCAATTTATTCTATTTATAGAGTTTCTTCTGCCACCAGGGCTCCGTTTGGTAGGGAGTAAAACGTTTTCCTCTATTTTCAATTTTACATTGTTTGGTTTGCAAAAGAGTATAAAACCATTTTCCCTATGAGTATAATTGTCTCTCAATGATGGAAAACCATCTCTCTTATAGGCAATGATGCGAGTCGAGGAGTCGAGTTTGGTTTGCAAAGGAGTATAAAACCATTTTCCCTAGGAGTATAATTGTTCTCCCAATAATGGAAAACCATCTTTCTTGTACATTGTAGGAGTGGCAATGATGCGAGTCGAGTTCGAATTTGAGCTAGCTCGACTCGACTCGAGTCCTTAGCATTCCGAGTCGAGTTTGAGTTGAGTCAAGCTCGCTCGAGTCGAGCATTGATTGAGTCGAGCATTGACCGAGTAGATTTCGAGTAGCTTCCAAGTGTCTCATGTTAAAAGCAACAATAAGGTAGAAAAATGTTGATTTTAGGTACTTTGCTATTGATAATTGGGTATTCGAGCTTCTTACGAGTTTTCAAGTCGAGTATCGAGTTGCTCAACTTGATTCACTAACATCTCGAGTCGAGCTCGAGTTCGATTCGAGCTCACTCGAGTCGGACTTTGACCGAGTCGATCTCGAGTAGTACACGAGTTGTCTCGTCTCATTGCGACCCCTATGTACACTCCTCTCACAACCTCCTTACTTTCCTTTTCATTTTCCTTTATTTTCATCATTAATCTTACATGGAACCAAACAACGGAAAAACTAATTTTGGAATTGTGGTTTCCACTGTAAATTGTTTTCCATGACAATCATTTTACATTGAATATGTTTTACACCCAACCAAACGGAGCGTAACTCTCTAACTTGTTCTCAAGCTACCCTTAGCTAACATACCTAAAATGCCCATCCCCCTTTGTATCAGTCTGTTACATGGCATTACCTCTATTTTTGGAAATTTAGGGTTTAATTTCTCATTTGAACATAAGGCAAATGTGATTAACCTTTCTTGCATATGCGATTATTCTTTCTTGCATATGTAAGTATTCACGGTTAGTCAATCTTATTTCTTAGTCTTATAAAGAAGCCATTATGAAAAAGAAAAGGGCCAACTTACAAAGATGTAATTGTCGAAAAGGTGTACAACTATGGGAAGATGCAAATCATCCAAAAGGGTAGAGAAAAGCAGAATAAAAATGGCATTGAGTGATTGAGATTTTTCATCATTCAGATATTTCTCAAAATTAAACAATGGAGATTACCCCAGTAGCAAATTGAACATAGTAGATTATACAGAAGTTCAATTTGTCTGGTATTACATAGTAAAAGAAACAATGCCAAAAAAAAAAAAAAGGGAAACTCTACAAGAAGGGAAGCCATATTTAATGGCATGAGGATTTGAGGCTCTATTTTTAGAAAGTAAGAGACCAACAAGGAGCTCCAATACCTACTTTAGTTTTGCAAATTAAGCCTACTTAAGGATTTTTAGAGGTAAATCAATGCTTATGCCATATCTTAGGGCTGCGTACCTAGGTCGTGAAAAGGCAGATGATGAACATTGTCTTTCCATCCGAGTTCTCATTGCATGGTGAGCCAAAAATTATTCAGCTAATATATTCATAAGTCATACTTGCAAACCATTGCTTTATTTATATTCATACATCATAATTCCGATATTCTACTAGTATATTAATATATGATAATCGATGCATGTATTTTACTATGTTCTTCCCCATGTTGCTTTTTTCCTGATAAAAGTGTATGCTAAGAATTCGCTTAACATAGTGCCAAAACAGAGAGATTATTGACAGGTCTGACCAGGGGGTCGGTTCCAAACTTCCAACTAAGGACAACCTAATGAGAGATTAAGGGAGGAAGAACAAGGGTTAATAGACAAGTAAGATGTGACTGAATTAATCCTAATCAAGGTGATTAATCACCAATTACAGCTTTGCCAATCTTTCGAGAGGTTTGGAACTCTCCCAAGCTAAGACCACTAATTTCTCGCAACAATTTTCAACATAATTTCTCTCACTGATTTGCCTTATTTATCGAGCTTCTACTCTAACAAACTTTCTTCTTCTACAAGTTAATAACAACTTAACTACAACGCTACTTTCTCTCACTATCTTCTTTCCATCTGAACTTCCAATTCCCATAAAATCTATACTCTTCTGTGAACCCAATTGGACACTTGCAACTACTGGAAGTAAACGATCTCGTGCTAACACTACCAGCTATTAGTTACGAATTCCTAATATTTCAGTATTGCTAACAGAAACTTGTCAAATCATACACCACAAAAACATCACATGCTGCAATGCTTTTACATAAAGAAGATTCTGCAAACTTAGAGAACATAGTTTTATATCAGCTCACTTCCATAAGAGCTACTACACACCATATCATGAAACAGAGAAACTAAAATATAATGTTAATGATAGACTGATAGAGCCATTAGTACAGAAGAGGTACCGGATTACCTGAGGATCATGACCTTTAGCAGCTACAAAGAGACCACCCACGCGAACCAAAGGAATACAATACTCAGCTGATCAGCAAGAAAAAAACAAAAGCATTTCGTGAGAAGATATGAAGAGCTTAATGATACTTAGAAACTATAATAAGGAGTCTATTTATCACCTAAAACCCTTAGTTCTGCAACAGCCCTGGCCACAGCTATATCAAATGACTCTCTATACTCTAGTGTTTGTCCAAAATTCTGCCCTATAACCAGCGAGATTTAGTTTGCAATTTAAGAAGGAAATCAATCAATTAAACATGTCCATACTATGAAAAAGTGAAGCACGCTAAGAAATTACAGAATAGTACCTCAGCCCTATCACGGACAATTTGCACATTGGACACACCAGTTACATTGATCGCATGCTCCAAGAATAAGCAACGTTTGTTCATAGACTCTAGAAGCGTGACATTCCAACCTATAAATAAGTAACGATATGAAATCAAAATATAACAAGTCATAAAAAAAATTACACAGGAACAACTAACAAAACCTTTGTCAAAAAAAAAAAATTCAAAACCCACCATCGGTTTGCATAACTGATACAAATGAGTCAATATGTTGCAATTGCCATAATGCTTGATGAATTGGGTTTGGCTTGGATTCAAATGGAAACTCCAGCTTTGTTTCTTATTGTTCTTGGAATGACAAAACCTAAGCTTGGGCTGTGTGCGGTGCTTACCTTATTTGGCAGGCTTCGTTTCCGTGCTTAACTAATTAATAAGGGCCTTGGCCTTCTGACGTGTGTTAGTTGACTAGTGGTTTGTTTACTCTCATTGTCCTTAGTGTTTCTTGTGTTTAAAGGATTCAATTTGTTTGACGTTGTTAGACGTCTATTAGGCCTTGGCTGGCAAGCTTTCTTCCTAGAATTACTATTTCATATATCATACAAGAACGTCATAAGCTTTTGAAAGTTTGAGGTATCTTCAACATAGTCGTCTGTCTTATTATTGAATTAGATCACCCTAGTTGAATGCATTCTTCTAAGATCAATCAAGTGACTCGCGAGTTCTTGATTATATCTATCCCTATATACATAGAAAAACCACTTAACCTCCTCCTTCCATTAAAACGGATCACTTTGATCCATATCAATAACACTATTCATTCCAGCATCAAACATATGCAATAACGAATACCAAAGAACAAGAACAGTCTTGCACCATGTATATTCAAATGTAACAAACAAACCAATACTTATTACTATTACATTTGTTCATATGTTGCACTCTGATAATTTTCATAAACTAAAATGCAGTAGGCAATCCACAATTCTAACTCTAAGTAAGAAACTGATTCAGAAGGCATAAAGGAACTCATCCATCATACAAACATCTCTAACGGTACTCCCTGCGTTGCAGATGATCGTAAAATCGAAAGACTTGCAAATCATACTAAAAAAATTGAAGCATATAATGTAGTTTCCTTACAATCATCCTGAAATGGAGAAAGTAAAATCTAATCTCTAAACAAATTCAATCTACAAACTCATAATCTTCCTCCAATTTTATGAAAAAAAAGTGAAATCGTGTCAAAATTCGATACCTGGACAAGCAATGGCTAAAATCAATCCCGGAAGGCCAGCACCACTTCCTACATCAACAACATTGATATTTTCACACGAAGAACTACAATTTGAAGTGTAAGATTCATTCATAGGCGATAGAATTGCAAGCGAATCTTCAATGTGCCGTTCCATCACTTCGCTCTTCTCCGTAACAGCAGTTAAATTCATCTTCTGCAACACAAACAGAATTCAATCGAAAAAAATCGTATATATTGGATTCAGCGATGTCGTGAAGAAGAGAATTAGAGGAGAGAGAGAAAGAACCTGATTCCATTGAAGAAGAGCATCAACGTAGAGAGAAATCTGATCTTTCTGTTGAAGATTTAGGGTTTCGAAGTGAGAAGATTTAAGGGATGATGCAGTAGTAGCGAAAGATTTGCGCGTTTTTGCGGTGAGATTTAAGGCGTTTGGTTTGTAGTAAGGAAGGTGTTCGACGAAAGTCCTGAGAGAAAATGGGGAGAGAACGGCTATATTTCGCCAGCACAACATTTGTTTCGCGCGAAAGAGCCGAGTTTCGTTTTGGATTGTTTTTGTTTTGGATTGGAGAGATAAAGGGTGAACCATTGAATAAGAATTATATGTTCGTCTTTTGGGCTTGACCACTTGATGGCGTCGATATGAACTCTCGTTAGCCCATAGGCCATAATTCATCTATAAAGTACACAATGTGGCAACTTTTAGTATGTGAGAGCGACTAACCACAGTAATATAAACAAAGTTCGATTTCAAGTCTTATGTACTACTATGAGACTTAACAACTAAGTTAAATTGCATATGCAAACAACATGTGGCAATGACATTTGAATTCGGAAAATACAAAAATAGTTCAACTCAAATTCAATATAATTTGATTAATTTGTCATGTTTTACAATAATCATATAGTTTGTACTTTGTATAGGTTAATATATTTAGTAAACAAACTAAAATGAATATGAATATGAACATGAATCTATTAATCTGAATTGATACTTCTACCTCTAATACTTCTTAGGATTTGCGATGAGTTATTCACACGTACGATTTTGTTCAATACATATTTAGTATTTCTATTTCAAGTTAAAGTTTAGTTTGAAATTGAACTTGTCCTTCTCTTTATTGCAAATTATATTATAGTCCAACAAAGCATCATAACCAACATTTTATACATATAATTAAAATTATTGGACATATAAGTAAAAGTTTTTAAGCATACGCCAATGATGATTATATTTTGAATATATAAGCAAAACATTATAAATAGTTGAGCAGAGAAATTTACCCTTTATGTTCAAAAATTTTACCTATCTGATAACAAAAAAAACATTATTTGTATGTGCTGAATGATTATCATTATGCATTTACTTGTATATTTTTTTTTTCAAAAGATGGATATATCAACAAAAAAACTACATTTGGATATAGATAAGAATTAATATGTTTTAATATTTCACAATTATGCATATTGACGACTTTTATGTATATTAAGAATTTAATTAAATTTACATTGGTTATGCAAATTGGTGCTACACATTGTATTGCTTAATGTAAATTAAATAATCTTAAAGTGACATTTAATTTTGTAATGATATTGTAGAATAATATATTGTTTAAAATGTTCAAAATACTATAAAATGTTAGGATCGACTTAGTAATTATGTTTGTAAAGATAAATTTTGAGGTATGACCTTGTTTTATACATAAACTTTTTCCACCTTTTTAGTTGATACTTCTTTTTGGTGGTCAAATATTCAAAAAGTAATTTTGGAAAATTGATTTTTCAACCTTTATGAAAAATTTCTTGGAACTTTTTTTTTCTTATTAGTTTTTGGTTGTTATGCTTAAAAGTTGTCTATCATAAACAACTAACAATTACAAATGACTCAATTATAAAATAAATAATCACTGGACTACGAGGTAGTCAAATAAGTTAGTGAACCGGCGTTAATTTTGACCACAAAAAAAGCAATATTTATATTATTTCAAAAATTAGAGGAAGTAGATAGTCACCAACCTAAATCCTAAGTTTTAGATATCAATACTAGTAAAAACAATTTTTCCATAGTCCAACAATCTTTCAAATAATATTTTTGTAGCAAATAATTAGAAAATGGAGGACTTGAAAATCACTAGGACTTTTTGATTTTGAGGCATGGGAATGTGGTAGCCTCTTGATGTTGGATTTCAAAGCTGTTGTCCTTTGTTTCGACGTGTGGTTTATATTTTGAGAAGGATGGTGACGATGACGACCACAGCGGAACTTTCTCATATGTAATGATTATAGACAGGAATTTGATGAACTTTGGATCCATATTGTTTATGCTTTTTCCTTAAGTCAGAAAGTTGATGAACTTTGGATTCATATGCTTTTCCTACATACCCTGAGTCATTTTTCATTTGATACAAACATTTTAATAAAAAGATCCATACTACTGTACACTATACTAGTACACTACTATTTTCATTGATCCCACAAATCACAAGCAAATTTTGACATCGAAAAAATTTGCATTAATTAAAACACAACGTACAAACTAGGCTAAACAACAAAAACATAAGAACACTAAATTGAGCATTACTTGCTCTTACAAACCAAACTAAGTTAAAACTAACACTATAGAGGTTTCGCTTGATATAGAGGCTTCCGTTGTTCGGTACTTGAATCATAACTCGACTGGAAGTGGTTGACAATAGCTGGACCCGAGCAACGAGAACTGAGGAGCCATTGTAGCTTCTTGGATAAATGCAATCTGCAATAAAGGGGTATATCTTACCTGCTGGAAGTGGTGGGAGGAGTGAAATTCAATCACGATGTGGATAACAACCAACCAAGGGCGAGATTTGTATCTCACCACATGAGCAATCCCAACGACCTTCATGGCTCATGAATCTGCAAAGAGTCACGTTCCTTGGTGACTCATTACTCTCCTGAGAGAGTATTTCAGGGTTCTCCTGTAGAAATGAGAACCATATTTGAGTGGACGCGCTGAAAACCACCAGGATCAACTGGGGTGCCGTCTTCAGATTTGATTTTTCAAAGACAAAGGTCTTCCAGACCAATGTCAATCTAAAAAAAGAACTACACCTCTGATTTGAAAAATCGGAGAACAAACGTCCAAACCATGAAAACCTGTCCCCTCCTTGGCGACGCTCACATTCTTTGGATAAAACGACTGGGGGATCTCTAACCTTTGGATCCCTACTTGCTACTATACTTCCATTTTTCTAAGTCCTAATCTAGGATCATTTTGATCTCTCACAGTAGAACCCGTTCCCGGATTCACCCTCAATCTTGAAAATTCATGAAACTCAAAATCAAGGTAGCCTACACTAGTATCTTTAAAAGATCTACTCCTAGAGTTTGAGGCGGGAAATATACTATACCCAGTAGAAAAAGTTTTAGTCTTTGGATGTATCTTATCCTTCATCAAAGACTCCAAGAAACCTACATATTCTACAATTGCAAAATTGAACCACCATCCCTTACCCAAGGGACAATCAACTTTCAATTGCCATAACCAACCACAAATGACAGCTTCAACAACGCAAAATGAACAACATCCTCTAGTTATTTGCAGAATTACCACGCATATTAAGAAGGAACACAACATTCTCATAACGAAAACAACACCACTAAGAAACTGTAAACTGTTAAAAAAAGAACGGTAAGTACGGCTTGATTACCCTCCAAATCTGGAAAACTTGCTTGTACTCCGACGCCACCGCCCCAAGGACGAGGAACACAGAACAGGGGAAATTGGGGACACGGGGAAGGGGAATCCTAAGAGGACAACAAAACAAGGGAACCCTATGGGAAACCAAACTAGGGGAACCCTAAGGGCAACGAAACAGGGGGAAAAAAGGGAAGGGAGGACTCGCGAAACTAGGGGAAGGGGAGAGGGAGACTCGCTGGAGACGCGCGACACGGTTGACGAGGACGCAGTGGCGCACGCAGACGGGGAAACGCGCACGTGGTCTGGGAGGCGGCGAAACACCAAGGGAGGGGAGGAGGAGACGCACAACTTGACGAAAACTAGGGGGGATGCCCTAACCTAAACTACGGACTCAATGGCACGAGGCGTCACTCACCCGACCGTCGCAGAGAGCAAGAGCTGCGCAGGACCGCGCCGGGAGTTTAGGGTTTGCTGGCTGAGGAGATGTTAGAGAGAGAGTTTAGGGTTTGTTAATCACAAGCAAGTTGAAGCAACGGATCATACAAAGAGCAAAGCAACCCCAAAACTCTATAAACGGAGTCATTTTTGTCCTTATTTTTATCATTCTTATTTTTATTCATACATAATATATGAGGGTCTATTCTCCTTAACTTATTAATATAAGTTTCTACAAAATGAGTTAACAGCAGCAAAAAGAAAAAAAAAACGTTAATTTTAGCAAACATAAGTTTGGATCAACAACAAGAAGTACGAATCAACATAAATAAGTTCAACAAATACAAGTTTAATTAGCAAAAATAAGTAAGTTCAACAAAAATAAGTTAATTAAGCAAAAATTAAGTTAAGTTCAACAAAATTAAGTTAAATTCAGCAAAGATAAGTTAAGTCTAGCAAATATATAATAAGTTCAACAAAAATTAGTTCAGTTAAGCAAAAATAAGTCAAATTCAATAAAAATAAGTGAAGTTAAGCAAAACTAAGTTAGATTCAACACATATAATTTAACATCAACAAAAATAAGTTAAGGAGAATAAAACCTTATTAGTGGTCGTTTTAATCCGGTGTTTAAATTAAAGTTATGATTATCATAGGCGTGCCAATTAACAAATTAAAAAAACTAATATGAACCCGGTGCACACTAACTTAGTGTGCACCTTATCCATCTCAAGTGAGTTTTAATGATTACAACTTTTCGTTTTTGTCGCCTTCAGTTTTCCGATCTTTTCTCTCTCCTGATAACTTATCTCTCCTCTGTTAACTTCACTCTCCTGATAGTGTATTTTGAAATAATATAGTGTATTTTGAAATAATATAGTGTATTTTACAATGATATAGTGTATTTCAAAATGATAGTATTTTGTTGAGATTTTTGGCATGATAGTGTTGTATGATATAGTGTATTTTGAAATGATATAGTGTATTTTGAAATAATATAGTGTATTTTGACATGATAGTGTTTTGCTGTGTTTTTTGACATGATAGAGTTGCATGATATAGTGTGTTTTGATATGATATAGTGTATTTTGAAATGTTATAGTGTAGTATATTTGTATATTACACAAAATTATCATAAACGATCGTTATAGTGTTTGACATGATAGTGTATTTTGACATGATATAGTGTATTTTAAAATGATATAGTGTATGTTTGTTCTGAACAACTGTTTTTGTTAAAATTTTATGGCAAGAGAATCTTATTGAATAGAGAGAAAATCGCGCAGATTTTGAAAAGCGGGAGTGACTAGTTTGTAGTGGGGCACGTGTCTAGGCCTGGTCCACACTATTTTTAATGTGAACCGGGTCCACGCAAGACGGATTGTTAACAAATAGCTAGAGTTCCCCAATATATTGTAAAAAAAATCTTTAGCCGCTACTTTTGTCTATTCTCTCACAAGGTCCACTCATATTTCGTTAAATTTTAGATGGATTATCACCTTCAATACTAAACTAAGTGAGACCAAACTTCTTAACTGGATTTAAGGAGTCCATTTCGTAGGACTGGTGCTTGTGTAAACATGAAAAACTGACCAATACGAAGGTTGGGATTTGCTATTTTTTGTATCACCATGAGTTTTTATATAAGAAATATTCGCCAGTGATATTTGAATCTTAATAAAAGATATAACTTCATGGCATTCTTGATTCTTAATTAATTAGCGTTGCTTTAGGGTTACTAGTAGAATCTGGATGGAGCAGGCTAGATTATGGAGCTTGTGCTCGCGCAGTCAAATTCAGGTGTCCATGCAAGAATGAGGAAAGCTAGTCTAACACGTAATCGACTTCAATCGTTTTATATCATGTAACCGCCACAACTCCTTACCTATATTCATGGTGAACAATTATAGGGTTTTTTTAAGGGGATATTTAGGGTTTTAATTTTAGTGACTTATAAAGCATATATGGAGGTTCATCATAACTCTTTCCACTAGAGAGTTTCATGTAGGAGTTTCAGGAACTCCTTACGCGCTCACTACTAGAGTAGGTCATGTTGACTAAACTACACACCTATGTTGAATATTTAATACTTTCTCTGTTCTGTTTTAAATGAAACATAGGGCCTTGACACGGGTATTTAGAAGAGGAGAGAGATGGAGAGAGAAAAAAAAGGGACACAACACATGTGATGAGGAGAGAGATATAAAGAAGTGAATACCAAAGAAGGTAACGTTTCACTTATTTTAAAAGGTCTAAAATAGTAAGTGTTTCGTTTATTTTAGAACATAGGAAGTATGAGGCAAATACTATAGTTCTATATATACACTTAGCTATTTTCTTTGAGGGGAATATATACACTTAGCTAGAAAGTATTGAAAAACGTAGATGATTTAGGGAGCTAATCAAAGGGTTTTATACCAAGAATAGACAAATACTACCTCCGTTTCTTTTTAATAGTTACACTTTACATTTTCACACTTGCCAATGTAAATGCTTGAACATTAATGTCTTTAAATTTGCATTTCTAAAAATTAAAAAAAGCTGATATTCCAAAAGTACATATCGAGATGAATCAAACAAGATTTCACATGACTATGTTCTTCCTTACCCATTAATCACAAATGATAGTCAAACAAAAATTTGTGAATAACGTCAAAACTCATAGTGTAACCATTAAAAAAGACAGAGGAAGTACTATGTTAGAAGATAATCATTATAATTTCATAATGACTAATTCTGAGATTCAGGTTCTATATTCAGGTTCTATATTTTGTTGTCCATGTTTTTTTATATATCAAATACCTAACTCGTTCCTTGATCGATCTAACAAAGCCGAAATAACTTTTGTTAATGAATCCGGTTACATACAACTTGGCTAGGATAATTTTGATTATTAGACATAAAACATATAGTGCATTGGTAGTTATTAGTCCCCTAAAAGTATACAGTTGGCCATTTTCAGCCAACTAGCTCTACTATTATATACTTCTTGAAGCAGCTCAAATTTATATCAATACATTTTCAAATATCACCCTTGGCCTTGACCAACCTTTTGGTTATGCTAACTAGCTAAGTTAGGGTACATTTACAAGCAAATGAACAGATTTATTCTGCTGTGATGCAAATGCATACACTTTAACTATAAGATACTATACTTCTGTGTGTATCTTTGGTGGGAACCCCTGCAAAAGAGAAAAGCAATATTGCACAGATTAGATGAATTGGCACATTGGCCATGTGATATTATCAGGCTTCAGGATTCCATAGGGACGAGTAGACACTTTTCTTAATAAAAATAATTCTTATTTAAGTGATATGCCCAAAAGAATTGGGTGAGCTTTCTTGATCATCTTTAGGTTTAAGACTTTGTTTTGATGTATAAAAAGATTTGGATCTCTATGTAAGGTTAAATGACTTTTTCTATGGAACCTCCAACCTTTTCTTTCTCTTTTTTCCATCTTGACATGCCCCCCCACTTTGAGTTCTTCCCACTAAAAGACTTTTTTGGCAAACCAATTTAAGAATGTTTATCAATAAAGCTTTGAATTTCATGTGAGTAAACTTTATGAGGGTCCAACCTTAAATGTCAAATTAAGTTTAGTGATTTTTCCAAACACTCATATTGACCCCACAATTTTTCAATGATTTATGATATGATTCCTCATCTTGGTGAAAAGAAGACAATTCCTAATCAAATTATATAGAGGTAAAAACGATACAATTAATACTTATTTAATTATTTCTTAATATTTTCATTTTTAACTTTTTATATGTAGTCCTTAGAGCTGCATATATTATTTCCCGATTTATAAATATGAAACATAATTGATTAAGGAGAATTTTCAATGTGAATTCAAAACAAATCTTTTCGTGGCACCCGATTTATTAACTCTTTCCAATATCTTTTTGCAATGAATCATAATAACTCGGGTTTTTTTTCCAGAAAGTACCTAATAAAATACAAGTTTTGTAAGGAAGGACCTAATTAAAAAATTTGTCTAAAAAGACCTATAAAAATACTTCCGTTGTTAATAGCAACCATTTGATGAATTTCAGGCCAAAACACCAAATTCCGGTGTTCGATGTTTGGGAGGAAAGTTTTGTGAGAATTGAATGTGTCTGGGGAGGCCAGTTAAAATAGGAAAATTGAAAGAGTCAATTAGAGTTAAAAAAAGTCAATGTCGGAATTTGGTGTTTTGCCTTAAAATTCATAAAATGGTTGTTATTAACAACCGGAAGTATTTTAATAGGCCTTTTTAGACAAAAAATTATTATTAGGTTCTTCCCTACAAAACTTGTGTTTTATTATATACATTCCGATAAAAAAAACCCTAATAGCTCAATAATCATCTCGGTAGTCAAGAATCAATATAACTCTTATATGCAGTCAAAGAAAGCTTGTTGTAAATGATGCCCTTTATCTTGGAGTAAGCGGTAACCAAATATTCTGTCTTGTGAAATAGTCCCATACACAAGGCAATAGCCTATATGCAGTATCAATATGGACTATTATGGAATGTTTGTATTCATCACCAACAACAAAACTATTATGCATTGCTTGTATTCTCCTAGCAATTAGAGAGGGAAAAAAGAGTGAGAGATGACTCAGTGGATCAAGCATCTCTTCGATTCCAAGAGATATTGGCAACTGAACTGAACCGAGAGAAACTGAATTGAACTGAACTGGTAGAAAGCTGATCATGAGAGAGTGTCTGAAACTATGAACTGAACTGAACTGAAAATAAGTCCAAAAGAACACGGCCTTAATGGCCAAATTTTGGATCTCCTGCCAGTTATTGGAGCTGGAGGAGATTTCACCTCCGATCCAGTGTCATTTAATCCGTTTTTGTTTATTAATTGATAGTTGGAGATATTTTCAGATACCGTCACTACTACATGGTAAATTAATTAAATTTTATTGGTTAGACAATTTAGATGAAAGTATATACTTCCTCCGTTCTGTTTTAAATGAAACGTAGGGCCTTAGCACGGGGATTTAGAAGAGGAGAGAGATAGAGAGAGAAAAAGAAGGGACCCATGTGATGAGGAGAGAGATAGAGAGAAGTGAATACCAAATAAGGTAACGTTTTACTTATTTTGAAAGGCCCAAAATAATAAGTGTTTCATTTATTTTAGAACGGAGGAAGTATGTCTTAACTTTCAATAATGTAACTAGCTTCTGCAGGACAACCAAAAAGACTTTTTTTTCTCTCACTTTCGAATCTATATTTTAATTCATGTGGATGCCTCTGTCATTCCTAAGTTCCATGATTCCTCCCCTTTGTTGTTCATAACCAAACCCAATAAAGCAGCAAAGCATCTAATCTACTCCCAAGTACCAATAATATTCTAATAAAAGCATGCAAATACAGTCACATTCAGCCTTTTCCTGCAATTAATATATTGATAAACAACAGAATTATTGAGACACTAAAAAATAAAGTTTTCAACTCTGCAGCCGCATCTTAGACTATCCAATTATGCAGAAATATATTGTGAGAGATGGCTTTCTTTAATATGCTTATGTCTATATTTCAAAAGAAAAGAAGAAAGAAATTGTGATTTGTGAGCAGCAATGCACAATTGCACATTATATAAGACCTCTAGCAACTAGGGAGAACAAAAATGAAATGTTTTATCACAAACCTATGAAAGAAATACCTTGAAATTAGTGAATGCAATTTCATAATTGCTTTCGAGAATCAAAGTTGGCCTAGTGGTTGTAAGGCTCTCCTTCCACTCTGTGATTGAGTGATAGGGGTTCGATTATCACCCCTTACAAGAAAGATCTCCGCTTTCAAAGAAACGAGGTATATACGGAGAAATAAAATAGGAAAGTCTTCTCTCAAAATTATATTTCATCCGTCCCAAAAAATTTCGTGGTTAAACTTTAAAACTTTTGACCAAATATTCTCATTGATATACACAAAAAATACGCATGTGGGGACTTTGTATTTTTTTATATTAGAATATTGTTGGTACTTGGGAGTAGATTAGATGCGTATTTTATATTCTCATTATTGATTATATCACAAAATATCTTTTTGTCAAAAAAATACGCCAATACAAAATATATCACAAAATATTTTATATTCTATCAATATTGATTATCCAAGGACTTTTAATTTATTCTTGCAAACTGCATGTGTGTGTATAAGGGGGCCCTTCACGAGGGTAGTTGCTTTTGCTACTAGAGAAGGACTAGATGCCTACATCCCAAGTTATAATTAACAGCAAGCTAAGCTGAGTGATTTTTCATTGATATATCAATGAATAAAGTTTTGTTGGATAACATCCAAGTGAACGCGAATTCGGATATGGTTTGTCGCACCCGACCGTGCGAGGGTCCGCTCGACCCGCCCGGGCGAGACGAGTCTTCAGCCAGGTTTGCTCCGCCAGACCGAGTGATGGTTCGCCTGCCGGGGCGAGACGTTGTTTTCTCTTCGCCCAGCTTTTTCCTTGCGGGCCTGACCGGGCAGTCTTTGCCCGACCCCCACGGGCGAACTTCTTTCTCAGCGGTTTTCGGATCTCCGCGTTTTGTGTTGCTTGTTTTTATATTTTATATAAATACCTCCTTCTAAAAAACGAGATGGATCATGAAGGACTCTCTTGAACCCTAAAAACACAAGCCTACCTATTCTCTCTGAGATTTGAGCAGTTCTTGAAAAACTCCAATCCTTGATCCGGGTGCACGGAGTCGGGGATCGTTGTGTGAACCTTGGGGGATGAACGTCATCAGGAATCCGCACTGGAGATGGCGAAATTCATTTCTAAGGCAGTGGCCTCCATACCACGGTGCAACGTTGTTCTTGTGGAATTCAATCAAGTTCAGTTGATTGTTATCAGCAGATAAGTTTCTTTTCTATATTGTATATTGTGTATCAATATAGTTTATATATGTGTTCTTCATGAGTACATCAATCATACTGATTATTTCCAACAATTTAGAAACGAATTTATTCTGATTGTTGTATTCATGTTGATGTACAATTTATTCTAACCTAATTTCAATTATCTACCTTGGAAAGAATCCTTGAGTATTGATTATTTGAATAGGTATGGTTAGAAATATTTAGTCTTGTGAATAGACTTATTAGGGAAATTTGTGGAGCTAAGTTACCGTGGAACTCATGTTGGACATTGTTGGTTCGTAAAGATTGAATCTTTGAACTAATTGTTGCCATTAAAATTATTCTTGCTGCCGTATTCCTTCCTCGAGTTCTCGTCTTGAAGAAGTTCTCAAATGAATTTGATGGATATTCAGGATTCTTATTATTTGATAAATAATTTATGAGAATAATTGGAAGATTTGATATTGATGGTATGCATCGTCTCTGGAGCAAGTTCCCAAATACTAAGTTTGCGGTAAAGTAATTGTTTGAAGCAAAGTCAAACTTGAGGCCTAACTCCTAATTACATGAAGTTGTCATGGGTTTTTGATATTGATGGAGGAAGTCAGCTTCATGTTTATACTTCTCATTGAGTTATTGATAGCAAAGAAGCCACTATCAAATATTCAAGTCAATTGGTTATTGTTCATAAGACGTATTAGAAGGGAAGTTTGCTCTTTAATTTAATTTAATTATGTACTCTAACTTATTTACATGAATTATTTTATGTACCCCTTTCATATATAATAGTCAATTTTGTGACATGTTAGGTTTGTGAGGGTTGAGTTAGAGGTTGAAACGTTCAAGCAAGCAAAGGGGAGTTGGAGGAGTGGCAACTATGTGGAATTCATAGTATCTTCAACAGGCTTGACGAAAGGGAGGTTTTTCTCTTACCGTTAATATTCCAAGTATAGCTTATTTACATAATTTATTTTATGTACCCATTGCTTGGTTTTTAAATTTATACTTGTATCCTCAAACTGTTAGTTTCTTTTGAGAAATGAGTTTGTGTTTGAGACTAATGAGTATATTAGTTTGGCTTGCTTGAGTAGACATGATGAGAAAGCAAACTTCATGATTGACCTTTTGAGCCGGGAATTGTTTACTTCTGCTTGTTGCATTGTATATGTTGTATACAAGTCGTATATTTGGTAGTTTAGAGTTGCTTTGTAAGACTCTTGTAGGGTTTAAATTTGTTGACCATGTTTAGTCATATGGACTTTTGGATTGGTTGAATGACCTTTTGGGTTTACTAGCTGCAACTCTAGTGCTAAGTCGTGTCTTGGAGTAACCCTATAGTTGTGTCTATTAGGGTTATTGAATTATTTGAGTTAATTCTCGAGGACTTAGCTTCTTTGGTAAACTTGGAGTAATGAATATTGGTGAATGCTATCACGTTTCATGTGTTGATTGATTAGAGGATAGCATTCCTTTTGTTAAGTGTCTAGGTGAGACCATTTGGGAGTCCTTGTAAATAAGCGGGAATTTTGAGGTTAATGGTGGTTGTGTGCCAAGTGAGTGAAATCATTCAAGGATGAAGGATCATGAGGGTATTTAAGAGGGTTATGAGTATTCTTCATACCATCTTTGGATATCATCTCTCATGTGGGGGTTATCGTCATTTTCAGCAAGTTATGGCCTATGTAAGATAAGCTGATGAGCTGTTAGTTATTCTCCATGTTCTCATTGTGGGGGTTTCTAGTCATGGTCGATTTCTATCCTTCCTTTACAGTTGGTGTGAGGATTTAGTTCTTTGTGGCGGTTCTTGTCTGAATTTGATGATGTGTTTATTTCTTCTTGAATAAGCTCTGTTGGATGAATCTCATGATATGTGTTTGTTGCCTGATTCTATTTGGTGTCTCTCCTAGTATTGTTGATGTGTAGTTCAGCAAAGGAGTATCAAAAGATTAATTCTCTAAGTTAGCAAAGTCCAGTCTTGCTTGTAACCTCCGTGGTTAGAAAGTTGACATTGTTGATCAACTATGTGAAGTCTATGGGTTATTATCTGGAGGTGATGATCAATTCACAAGGGGATTTTATGACTTCTGATTGGGACTAGTGCTTAGAGAAAAGCAAGCTTGAACATGACCCATTAGTGACTTGTCATACTCGTTGATTATATATTTACCGGACCATAGTTGCTACTTTGGGTGTGTGTTGGTCTTCAATAGACTTTGAAGTTGTAAGCTTGAAAAGCTATGGGCAAGGTACATGATTCTGAGGTTAATTAATGTTTTGATATTGACCTATGCAGTTATCTCACCTGTTGCTAAGTTTGTCTAGGCCAGTGGCTGTGTTTGCATTGGGATCGTGTTATCTGATTGCGTATCAAGTTGATTCGTAAAGTGCATACTTGAATGGCATCTTAGAGAAGGAAGAGTCATTAGATCTTCCGAGATTTGGAGTTGACCGGTGAGGTTTCCTTGGTGAGAAGACTTGAATAGTCTGTAGGTGGTTTATGATTTATACCACTTGATTAGTTCTGTGTGATGAACTAAGTTTGTAGCTTGGCTTATCATGATGGTATCTGTTTGAACAGTATTGATAAATTTGACATCGTTTGGTGATCATGTGTCCATGATAATCTTATGTCTTTGTTGTCTCCACTCTTGATATCCTTATGAAATTGAAGGTTTTGACTCTTAAGTCAAGATGGAAGTTGGAGATGAGGTAATTCATGTGGTTCATGGATGAAAAGCCAAAAATTGGTAAAGGTACCTCTCATCTCAATCTTGTTCAGACAACATGGTTTGAAACAGGCTCAACTAGAAGGTTGAATAGTTTGCATGAACTGTTATGATCCGCATACATGTTTATGAACTGGTCTTAGAAAGTGATTTTCTAAATGATTATGCTTATATGTTTATAAGTGTATATATGTTGGCATATTGTTCTTGACTTGTTGTATTGCTGAGGAGATGCAAAGTAAGATGTGTTGCAGAGTCAACCATAAGAATAGGTTCATTGAGTTGCACTGGTCCAGCCAAGAAGCCGATTGATGAGGAAATCCTTGGAAAATTACCCGTTGTGGGGGTAATGAAATACTCACTTCTTTACATTGTGATGTTTCTGATGCTTACGTACTTTGTCATGTGAAGGCAATGGAGGCACATATGGACAGGAGCATGCACAGGTTGGTGTTGTGTTCACTAAGAGGACCTGATGGATGCTTTTGAGGTCCCGTGTTGGGACTTGCCATGCTCACGTGGGGTCACATAACCATAACCAGTTTGGTGGCTCAGCTAGTTCAAACTTAATGGATGTGTGAGGATCCATTACCAGACTTGGTGGTTTAAATAGTGAGCTTGATGGTATAGTGACGGGACAATCCATTACCTCTGTGGTGGCTTAGTTTGTTTGAGCTTGATGGATTGATGAATCTATAACCTTTGGGTGGTTCAACTGGCAATTGAACTTGGTAGATTCATAGATATCAGGTTGGACAGTGATTGTCCTTAATGTGTCTATAGTTCTAAGACAGGACTTATAGACACACTGTGGCATAAAATGTGATGTTCTATGTGGCATACAATGAGATATTGCATGTGAGGTTGAGCTTGACCGCTCTTAATGTTTCCATATCCCAGCAGGCTTGGGTGGTCCTTGGAATGGACTTGATGGTTACACAATTGTGATGCCTTGTGCATGATCTCACATGGTCGGTATCATAGTCCTGTAAAAGGGATGGTCTACTTTGTTCAAACATAATGGATCGTGAGAGTCTATAGCCTTTATGGTGGTTTGACAAGTGGAGCTGATGGTACTCGGCGGCAACCGGCAGGGGTTGTGTTGGAGTCCATGGCCTTTATGGCTGATTCATTTAATTGAACGTAATGGACATGATGTCTCTATGGCCTTCGTGGCTTATTCAAATTTATTTGAACGTAATAGAACATCAGATTTGAGCGTGAAGGGATGATGGCCTCCTTCTGTCGAATGTCGTACTTGTAACCATTCTAGAGCGCTCACTGGAATCCTAGGGTAATGGCCAGGATTGTTGAACTGTGTGTATGTTCACAATCATTTGAAAGACATGTGACTTGTCTTAAAAGGAATATGAATTGTATGATCAACAGTATTGTATGTTGTTCAAGAGGCAATTCATGGATAACGCGGAGTTTCTCAAACTCTGAGGGTAAGATATGTGTTATCGGGTCCCTTCTCTCTCCTGTAAGTTCAATCCAGTGGACACTTGTAGGTGAGGGGACACCCCATCTCACTAACATGCTAGTTCAATCCTTGGATATTAGTTTGTAAGTATCAAACCTTCCTTTTATGCTCATTTCTTGTTTTCCTACTTCGCGTTTGTGGGGGATTGTTGCATAACATCCAAGTGAACGCGAATTCGGATCTGGTTCGTCGCGCCCGACCGGGCGAGACGAGTCTTCAGCCAGGTTTGCTCCGCCTGACCGGGTGATGGTTCACTTGCCCGGGCGAGACGTTGTTTTCTCTTCGCCCGGCTTTTTCCTTGCGGGCCCGATCGGGCAGTCTCTACCCGACCCGCCCGGGCGAACTTCTTTCTCAGCGGTTTTCGGATCTCCGCGTTTTGGGCTGCTTGTTTTTATATTTTATATAAATACCTCCTTCTAAAAACCAAGATGGATCATGAAGGACTCTCTTGAACCCTAAAAACAAAAGCCTACTTATTCTCTCTGAGATTTGAGCAGTTCTTGAAAAACTCCAATCCTTGATCCGAGTGCACGGAGTCGGGGATCGTTGTGTGAACCTTGGGGGACGAACGTCATCAGGATTCCTCACCGGAGATGGCGAAATTCGTTTCTAAGGCAGTGCCTTCCATACCACGGCGCAACGTTGTTCTTGTGGAATTCAATCAAGTTCAGTTGATTGTTATCTGCAGATAAGTTTCTTTTCTATATTGTATATTGTGTATCAATATAATTTATATATTTGTTCTTCATGAGTACATCAATCATACTGATTATTTCCAACAAGTTTCATGATATATACATGGCCCCCTGCTCTTATCTGGTGTTGAAGGAGTGTCTATAATGATAGATTGGCATTTTCTAGATTTGTTCCCATTTGTTTTATACTTTGCTGATTATTTTCATAAAATTTTATGTTGATGAATAACCCAAGTACTGAAAGTTAGAAATTCCTTATATTTTCTGAACTATTTGTGGTGGGCGTGGCACAAGTTAGAGTGCAATTTGCAGATATGTACTGATAGTGACTAGCTAACACACTCCATGTTTATATTCTCCGTAGCTATTGATCTGTACACACACCCCAAATATTGGCTCCTTTCAAGAGCTTGTATGCTAGTAAACTATCCTCCAAAAGTTGAAAGATATAAATTCAAAATGTATTATCTTTTGTTAGAAGTTAATTAACAAAATATTTGCCATACTATTTGGGTACATAACTTTTGTACCTCACCAGAGATTTTTAGAATATAGTTATGTGAACACTAAAACATATTATATTATAGAAGATATATGTGCGTGTACTAAAACATATTATATTATAGAAAATTATATTATTAATACTAGCGCGTGTAGACACTAAAACATAACAAAAATATAGAAGATATATGTGCGTGTAGGATATATGTAGGATATATGGTTGTGTTCAATTATATATGTAGAATTATGGTTGTGTTCAATTATAATGGCTTATATATGATTTTATGATGTCTTCTTAAACTGCAAGTAAAAGAAATTGAACATTTGGAAAATGGATTGCAGCTTATATGAATGCTGTATAATTGTTCAGGGTAACTATATCCGTCAAGAACCTTTTCAAAGTAAAGAGAATTCTATTGTACATGTACTAGAATTTGTTATTAGACCAATCAAACCCTTCATTACCTAATACTATTGTTGTCACAGAAGCAATTAAAACAATCGATCAAAGGTGATCATGGGCTGGGTCGCGCTTTGGCCGAAAAAAGGTGGTCTGTTTTGGGCCAAAGCCTCAGGCTGAAATTCCCGCGCCAAAACCCGCTAATTTGGGCCAAACGTGCTTTTCGTGCCATTTTCAGACACATCAAAATTTAGCCTACTTTTCCATATTTAAGTTACCCAATGCCCGATTTTTTTGTTCAAAAAACGGGTCGAGCTTGAACCACGGGACGAAAAATCGTGCCCAAAACCAGCATATTTTCGGGCTGGACCCATGTTGATCACCTCTACAATCGACACAAGAATATAGCGTGGCCGGTTCATTAACAGTATGTGTTAGCTACGTCCCCAGGCAGAGGATACTCCCGTGCTTGCTTAAACCTAGCGCAAGATAATCCAAGACATGTTTCAACAACTACTCTATCTGTTATTAACAGAATTTCCATTTGCATTTTGCACAGTTTTTAAAATACATCTATGATCGTTTACATATTTAATTATGTATATGAAGAATTATAGAAAGTTAATGGTACTTTGAATGTACACATTGATGAGAAGAATTTAACAAGACCCTACATGGCTATATATTTTTTTATTATTATATATTGTTTAGAACTTATGTCAGTTTTTTTTCAAGATTTAACATTTTAAAAAGCAAACATATTTTCGATTAGGGGACGGAGGTAATAATTTACTGAACACTAATTGGTATAGAGGGTGTTTGATAGATAACTTTTGGATGACCTTTTTTGCTGGGTTTTGTTTTTTATGTGATCAAATAGCAAAAAAAAATATGTGGTAAATGAGTTTTTAAGTAGCTCTAAAAAGCCAAAATTTCAACCAAAATTGAAAACTCTATTTTACTGGCTTCTTTTTTCTTTTTTTTGCTTTTGCTTTCATTTTGAATTAAACGTATAACAACAACAACTTAATTTACCAAAAATATATGTATAAATTACAAACCATCAAACAAGTAATACAAACAACCAATATAAATAGTTGATCAAGCCAGTCAAATCCAGCAACCATTTTCTTTATTGAAGATTGTAATAATTGGGCTCTTAATTCCATCCTTGTAATCGATAGTTTAGGGATTCTCCTCGTACGAATGGTCTCCTAAATTCCTTTTCTTCTTACCTTGTAATCATTTTTTACCAAATACTACCTTATTAATTTAATATTATCAAGACATCAATTATTTCCTTAAAAAAACATACTTATACTATAATAATAATATAATTAGGGCACATACTTTAGGACAAGAGGGTGTCTAATATCTGACACCAAAAGTAGACCCCAGGCCACCAAAAAGACCACCCCTTCATAATTATCTCCATGATAATTCCCTCCTCTCTCCCCAAGAAGAATGTGTGAGAGTCAGAGAGAGAGAGAAATGATGATGATGTTGAGAGCACACAAACAAGGCTTGGAATTTTCTTCTTAGCCTCTTTCATTAGGTGTGAGGTTGTTCTTAGCTAGAGAGAGAAATACAAATAGATAGTGTTTGTGTATTCATTTCTTGAGAAAAAGAAAAAAAATACAGCTTAGAATCTTACTAAAACAAAGAAAAGCATCAAAATTTAAGCTGCAAAAAAACAATGATGATGTTGTTCATCATCTCTTCCTCAAAAAACTCATCATATTATTATTTCTTACCCTACAATAACACTCTGACTCTTCTTCATCATCATTACACCCTCACTCCTCGTCTTCTCCTTTTCAACTTTCTTCATCATTTCTTCCACCATTATTTTCTTCTTCTTCTTCTCTTTAATTTATTTCAACCTCAACCTCCTTTCCTCAAAAAAAGCACCAACAACTCTACAACAACATGATGATTATTCTTACTATTTCAAGCAACAAAACAAGAAGAAGATTAAGAAGAACTTGTTCAAGATAAAGAAGAAGTAGGAAAAAAAGGGTTAATTTCTTTCTTTCTTTCTTCATCTTTCTCTCTCTAGATCTCTTTCTTTCTCTCTCTTGAATTTGTTGCTTAAGGGGAATCAAGCATCCTGGTCCGATTGTTTGTAAGCCCTAGCTGGTTTTTTTGGGTAGATCTAAATCTTTTTTTTTACAAGTTTTCGATTTAGTTTTTCTTGTATTATTTTTATTATGTTATGTTATTGCCTTGACTTTTATTAATTAATTGTATGCTCTTTTTTATGGTGTTGGTTTGAAAGACAAGTTCTTTAATAGGGTATTATAAACTTGTTATTGCCCTTTTTTTTCCTTCAATTTTACTCTTGATTTGTACTATGTATCCTGCTTTTTCTGGAATTATAAACAGTATTTTTCTTTGTTTGGATTGAAGTATATTATGTTTATGTGCATAATAATGTATGTACTATGCTTCATATATCATATATGTATGTAGATGATTATATTGGCTTTGTAAGCTTTTAAGTTTATAGGAGTTAGGGTTTATACCTTCTGATGAATATTTGTAGTTAAAACATATCTTAATTAAGTTTAGGTTAATGTTCAAATAAGTTAGGATTGTGCGTGGAAGTATCTGATGATGATGTATATGCATGCATCATGTCATGATATATTGACAGCATCTACGGCATACCTAGATGCACATGGATTATGTGTATATAATAGCTAGATTCTATACATACCATAATAGCTAATATTTCTATATCTATGATGATGCCTAGCTATGAATGAGCTGTCGATTATCAATTCATCATGAGCATAGTATTCATCCGATCTAATCAAACATGAAGCTCTAAGAGTGAAATCATATATATGATCATGATTAGATAGAAAAAGGCTAATGCTATTGCTAAATTTTCAACTCATTTTATGATTCTAGTTTGTAACTTTTCCGATCGTCTTTTTTCCACTTAAGATCGTGACATGTGAACTAAAAGTATAAACCTACACTACTATGTTGCTAGAAGAGATAAGATGATGAGAATTAGGATTAGTATTTTATGGTTGTGATATGATATGAGTTGAATCTTCAATTTCTTTGGATCCCAATATTTCATCAAATCATTATATCTTATGTTCATGCATGTTACGAATTTACGATCTTTTCATTTTTGTTTGGATAAGTAACCAAGAAGAGCGAGAACTAGCTAGTTCATATGCATGAAGATGTTGCCCAAGTGTTGTCCTCATTTACCCTTAGCTTAAACTATATTATGGTGAAAGCACTAATTTAATAGAGTTATCTTGACTTTTGTAGATTAGTGGATGACAACTAGTTTAATCGAGAAAGTATTAGCAATAGTAATTAAAACTTGAGATTAAATCTTATCTACGTCACTATTTTTTAATGACTTTTACACACCAAAAAACTCTTTTTTTTTTGGCTAAGCAAGTGAGTAAGCACCCAAAAATCTACCCCATACATGATTTTAAGCAATGCTAAGTCTTTCTTTGAAGATATACTCCTCCGTCTCAACGCTCAAAGTACTTTATCCATTTGCTTTTCAAAGTTGGTATATTTTTGCTTAAACATTATTATTTGTGATCTAGCTTGTTCGAGTTGTTTTAATATGTTTTACGAAATTCGCAACTTTTTTATATTTTTTTATAATACATCTATTTATGGTAAAAAAAAAATGTATCATCGATTAAGACTTTGAAAAAGCGAATGACATAAACTATTTAGCGTGGAAGGGAGTGTACAAGAGAAAATCCAATTCAAAGCTTTAATAGGTAACTGTGTCTTAAATTTATTTATTCATTCTATACATTCTTTTTTCATTCTATATAGTTTCTCAACATATATATATATTTGAGGATATGCACGACCTTGGCCATATTACTTTCACAAAATCGTATGCAATGTCGCTGGATTTTTTTATGGTGATCATATTTAGTATGGCAGTGGAAATCTAACGATTTAAATTAACTCTGAACCCACCTCTTTAATATCTAAAATTTTTGAATAATTAGATTTTCTCACGATCAGAGTATTTAGTAGGACTAAGAATTTTCATATTATTGTCGTATCTTAATACAAATCATATCGAATCCAACCTTCATAAAAGTCTAAACTGATGCGACACAATTCATCTTTTCCTATGCAATTTACTGTGAATAGTGAAATTTTTCATCAATCGAAGTAACTTTTTAGTGGAAAGGCCTAACTATGATGTTCCCTGATAGACCCAAGAAGATATGGTTAAAAATTAATATGTAAAGATTGCATGAACGTACTTGTTGGCTCTCTTCTTTTAACCTTGGTTTTCCATTTTCATTTGACCCGGCCCCCCCAAAAGTTTATGTCTAAGTTGTGTAAACTGTTGGAGATTCAAAAGTTTAATCTTTCGAGTAATTTGGGGGTGTATTTCTTTCTAATCATATGGTTAAATTAGGAGTTTAAAATGCACATTCTTTTTTTTTTTTTTTTTTTTTTTACAACGAGAAATCGTACATTAATTAAAAGAGGAAGTAAGACCTAATGCTAATACAACCAAATCTAAACCAAACAAACAAACCTAAAGGAGTTGAATGAGCTCTTACAGTCCATAGAAAACAAAAATAAGTAAAACCGATAAGGAGAGCATGGTTGGTCAATGCTTGTGATGGTGGAGTCAAAATGTTGATGACTCGATGGTAGTGGGAAGAGAATCGAGTGTCGATCACGATTCGACATCGAACAACCAACGGCGAGCGTTGCATCTCGCCGCATGAGCAATCCCAACAATCTGCTATCGCTTGGGATTCTGGGCTCATGATTTGATGAAGAGTCACATTCCTTTGTGACTCAGTACTCTCTCTCGAGAAAATTTCAGGTTTCTCCCTGAGATAGGAGAAACGCATTGGAGTGGGCCGGACATGCTGAAAACCACCAGATGCAACTGGGGTGCCGCCTTCAGATTTGAATTTGTCAAGGCAAGGACCATGAAGATCAATGCCAAGCTAAAAAAGAGCTAAATAAATTGAGCTCTCGAACACACCTCCCGTTTGTGAAACCGGAAAAAACAAATGTCCTAACCATGAAAAACGTTCATCGCCTCGTCCACGCGCACAATCTTCTTGATTCACCTTATCCCTCATCACAGATTCCAAAAAACACCACATATTCCACTATTATGATTCCCCATGCCTTAGCCAGTTGACAGAAGCCACAAACAACAACGTGAGCAACTCTAAAACAACAACTTATTCCTACGTTGTTTAGGCGAACCACACATATTAAGAAACCGACTAACATACCGACGTTTATTCTACCTAGGGGAAAAACCAACAATCGGGGGCGGGGAAGGGGAAGTCCAAAGACCGAGGGGGAGGGGAAAGGGGAGCCCGACACAAAAAGGGAGGGGGAGGGGAAAGGGGATCCCGACACAACCAGGGGGAAAGTGGATGCCCGACACATAACAAGGGGGAAAAGGGGACGGGGAAGCCCAGGATACTATAGGGAAGGCACTATGGGGATGGGGGAGGGGATATCGATGCGCTACAGGGGAGGGAGACGGAATTCGATAAACACCGGGGAAGGGGGACGGGACCGACGTAACTGCGGGGTGGGGGACCTACGCGACTACGGGGGTGGGGGGAAAACACCAGCGACAGATAACGAAAAACACCTGGACCACAAAATCGAAAATGGAAATAGGGCGGGCTCGATTGCCGGCGTGAGGAGCCCCGGGTTGGTCACGCGACGGTCCGAGCCCGCTGGGGTTGAAAGTTTGCGGCGGAGTGTTTTTAGGGTTTGGAGGTAGAGGAAAGTTTTAGAGAGAGAAAATAGGAAAGATCATCAGTATTTTTTAGAAGTAGTTTATTTCCTTAAGATGTACATTCAGGTGTAACTACGTCTAAGTTATTACATCCAATGTAAAGTTTTTTCTCATTAAAAAGAGAATTTGTTTGTTAGAAGAGTACAAATTAAAGAGTTAACATAACATAATTTTTTGAGCTAGTCTCGGGTGGACCTGGTCCACATTAATATTACTGTGGACCAAATCCACCTATATAATATAGTGATCCTTTCTTTTCATATAGTAACCTTTTAAAACCTTAATTACACTAATCTATTATTATCTAACATAGTGACAATTTTTTTTTGTATAGTTACGCCTTCTTACATTAGTTTATCATAATTAAATTTTCATTTTATAACATAATAACATTTTTTTTCTCACATAGTCACTCTTTACAATCTATACTAACTCCTCTTTCTTTCTAACATATCTTTCTCACATAGTTACCCTTTAAAATCTATAGTTACCCCTTGTTACATTAGTTTAGTGTGGACCCCACACACACACACACACACACATATATATATATATATATATATATATATATATATATATACACACACATACATAGAAGTGAGTTCATATGAGAATGCATACTTACATGAGAAATGAGAATGGATTTTACACGCTGTAACTCTAATGAACAAGTGATGTAACTCTAATGAAAAAGTGATGTACCTCCAAAAAAACAAAAATTAGAAAAAAATTTCGAATTTTTTTTTTTTTGGGCTCGAAATTTTTTCGGGGGTATAACTCGAATGAACAAGTGTTGTAACTCTAATCCAATCGTGTGGTTGAGATCCATCCTCATTTCTCATGTAAGGAGCATTCTCATATGATCCTGCCCCTATATACATATACATATACATATATGTATATGTATATGTATATGTATATGTATATATGTATATATATATATATATGTATATATATATATATATATATATGTATATGTATAGTGACTCTTTTTCCATAAATCACATGTAATAGCATTAGATTCACACTAATTTAGTGTGGACCATGTCCATATAGGTTTTTTTACAATTTTTTTTGCTTTGCATATATCTAGGTGTTTTTGGATGACTGGATGTCAGTTATTTGATTTACTTGGTGAAGTCTTATTATTGGAATCCTCTCAATTTCACTAAAAGAAATGGATGATATATTTCCTAAGTCACTGGTTAAGACTGCATGAAGGGGAAAGATAGAAGTTTTCTTTGAATATTTATTTTAACTAGTTTATGTGTCAATGTGTCATATCTTAAAATAGGAAATCAATAAAAAGAAATAGAGATGATTCTAATAAAAAAATATACGTCGAATATGTGTAAAAATTTGCAGTTTTACACTATATCCTTTTTATCCAATATATTCACCCTTGGCAAGAGCAGCAGGTGATAGCCTAGTGTTGTTGCATCACCTCCGATCCCGGAGATCCTGGCACTAGTACAGAATCGATGATTTGCGTCGGAAGCGAGGCGCCCATTTGCGTCGGACATGGGTCCGACGGTACATGTCTCGTCGCAGATGAGATAGACATGATCTGCGTCAGATTAGGACACGACACAGATTATAGTCTATTTGCGTCGGACACTAAGCAACGTCCGACGCACATGATCCTGCAAGCAGCACCCAGCATGCACAATACGGTAAGCGTCTGCGTCGGATGCTTGGTAAAGTGCGACGCAGATGAAGAGCCATTTGCGTCGCACATCGCCAGCATGCGACACAAATGATGATATGTGAAAAAAAAATAGTACCAAAGCATAAATGCTTTAGTACTACATTCGAGGAAAAACTCGCCTATCAAAAATGAATCTACACCAAAATGAATTTGCAGACAAACAATTTGCAACATATGACATTCGAAATGATCTAAAAAGGAATTAAAAAAGAGACAAGTGAAATAATGAAATAAACATAGGAAAAAATCTGAACAACTATCAAAAATTAAATATTCAGATCTAACATACAAAAAAGGAAATTAAAAAACTGAACCTGAAAAAACATCAGATCTAACATACAAGAATGAAATTGCACTAAATATATTTATAAAAAAAAAAATTAAATCGCCTAAATCGTTCTCGTTCTTCTTCAAATCTCGTTCTTGTTTTATGATGATATGTAGAAACTGTAAATAAATGATAGAAATAAGTTAAGCAAAATGTAGAGGATGAATTAAAAATACCTGAAAATCAAGAATTCAGAGCACGAAATTCAGATCCCGTCGTTTGAGTTCGTTTCTCTCTCCTCTTTGTGTTCGTGCTCGTCGGAATTGAAGAAGAACTCGTTGAAATTTGTATGTCGGAGATCCGAAAACAGAAAATTCAGAAGATGAACGCTTTTTCGAAAAAGAGATGAAGGTAGCATATAGGTGAGAGAGAGACGAAGGTAGGAGAGAGAGAAATGAGGTGAGTTAGGGTTTGGGGAAAATGCTTTCGTTGTTTGAAGCGGCGATTGGAAGAGGTGAGATAGGGTTTGGGGAAAATGCGGGGAGTGGGAGTTTAAAAGTCCTGGGCCATCTGCGTCGCGTGTCATGGGCCATCCGACGCACATGACTTAAGGGATCCAAAGTCTTGCGAGAGAGAGGGAGAATCATCTGTGTCGGACGTGAGGAGGTATCCGATGCAGATGACTATTTGTGTCACACGTGGGCTTCATGCGACGCGCATAGCTTCTGTTATGTGCGTCGCACGCTAGTTAAATACGACGCACATAGGTCGTCTTTTGCGTCGATTCTCTGTTGCATCTGACGCAAATGAGTCTTCTGCGACGTTTGTCCTGTTGTGCGACACAGATGATGAGACTCAGATGATTGTTTTTCTACTATTGTGGGATCGAGTCTCACCCCGTGCAAGAAGGGATCCCCCAATTTCCCCCTACTTGTATGAGACTTCATCTTAACTTATTTTTAAAAAAAAAATTCACCCTTAGGCAAATGGCAATTATAATTTGCCATTTCCTTCCTTTTTTCAGTACTAGCTTTTTATGCACGCGATGCGTGCGACGATATTTTGGGCGTAACTGTTACTCAATAGTAAAACAAACTAAAAACGAAAGTTCGTATCTAATTTCACCTCCATTTGGTGAATAAGAAGAATTAAAGTACTTACAAATAGTATTTAAAAACACTTCATGATTTTATGTAATATTGTTGTTTAACTTATAACTAACTGAGTAATTGATTGATGTTAGTTGTTTGTTAATAGTAAAATAAAAATTGTAGCACAAAGTCACCTGTATGCCAGTAACAAACCCACATAATTTTTCCCACCTACTCATATGACTATCAATCCCACCTACCCCATATAACTATCCACCCCACATACCCATATGATGAATCTCACGTATTTTTTCATCTAATCCTCCATATTTTAATCTTCCCACCTACAACCTTACATCCCCCCTTCCCTAAAAAAATAAGAACGACTCATCTCCTTATTCTCACTATCTTTCATATTCACTTCAAAAAATTGAGATTTAATCAGATCTCATGGTTATTTTCACAGCAAACACCATATTAATAAGCTCATTCCGGTGTCAAAATTAACCCCATCAACGCTCCATTGATTTTTGGGTAATTTTGGTCTTTGTTCTTGTGGGTCTTTTTGGGTTTTCATTTCGATCTGGGTGGTAATGTTAAAGAACGTTCGTCGGGATGAGGTTAAAATTGGGGTTTATTTGGTTGACAAATTAAATAGAGGGCCTCAAATGTTAAGGTAATTCTTTACGTTTTATGTTCCTGATTTCGTCCCAAAAAATTCAATTGTCAACTATATTTCTAAAAGATTCGGTTACATTATGTTTGAACTTTTTATTTGTGAAGATGTTTTTTTCAAAAAATTCGTGGCTGAAATTCAGAATTTGGAATTTGCAAAAATCCAGTTACAATCCTAGTCGGTTCTTGAATCATCCCCTTATCCTTTTTCTTTCCCTTTGTTTTTCTACTACTTTGGCAAATTTTGTATGCAAAGTAATTAAATTAAACTTAAGCATAATTTATTGCGTAAAAGACCTTTTACTTCTGGGTTTTTATTTATTCATAATAAATATCAATTTTGTACAAATGGTTTATAAGATTACATTTATATTTCGAAAACTTACTATCGAAAAGTTATTTTTATACACTTCTTTTTAATTATGAAAACTATTTTTTCAAAATCTAGATCCGGTTTTTATATTTCATTCCACAGACTACTAAAAGAAAATCAATTGTTTTCATTGGTTTTTAATTTCACTATTTGTTTTGGCAAATTAATGTAATTTCTTTTTTAGTTTGATTTTGTGTTATTGTTATTGTATTCGAAATTGATTTATATTTTATAATGCCTTTTTTTGTTACAAACATGTACTGATTTTTTAATAATTATTTCGAAATTTAAACCATACAATACAAACTTAAATTATTCAAGTATCATTTTTTATTGTATTTTTTTTCTAAAACATGTAATTATCAATACTATAATTGAACATGCTATCGAACATAAGAGTTGCTAGTATTTTTTCAACTAATTTGAAATAACTTGCAAGATTAAAAGAATTATGCACCTTTTTTAGAAGTTTGCAAATCGCCAATGGACAAATGTTTGATCTCCCCGTTGAAATCGTATGTTTTTTTTCTTAGTTTGTAATTTGTATTGACGTTGTAGTGTATTGGTAATTTTCTGAGTATGTAATTGTAAATGGTTCTTGAGAACGGAATATGTAATTACTAATGGGTTATAGTTTGTAATTGATTTTTTTTGTTTTTGTAAAGTTTCCTCATTTGAGTGATTGATTGTTATAATTGTATTTTCGGTAGTTTTTTAAGCCCCAATTTGGTTGAAATTAGTTTTGTAATTTAGAAAGGGAAGGGGGTAAAACAATATCTTTAAAAGGGACACCATACCCCCATTCCCTTATATAATGTAGATTAGTACAATTTATCCACAAAAGGAATTACATTATTATAGATAAAAGTGTAAGTAGATAGGACAAGTTCAAATGGTAAGTTCGTTGCCATGGTTCCTTCCATGAGTTCCATCTTTGAAACATCATATTCCTCCAACTTTAAGATAATTTTAGGTGAACTTTTGGGCTCCATTCCTATTTGTTCCTTCACTATAAAAGTATATGTGCCTGGGATAAAAAGGAAGTTGACAGAGACACGCATGAGAGAGAACTTTGAATGAATAATGAAAACCGAGAAATTCCTGGACGAGAGCCTTTTGGCAAGAAAAACTTTTAAAGACTTGGAGAACCGTGAAGGAGATATATATTAAGATAACTCCACAAGAAATGTTGATTATTTTAATCTATTTACCAAATGACAAATGTTGTATATTTTATTTATTTATTAAGGTAAAATGAAGTCCCTTGTAAGGAAGAGGGGAAAATTAGGGATCTCTCCTTGCAAGGGGTGAGACTCGATCCCAGGATCTCTGGAATCGGAGGTGATGCCAACACCACTAGGCTATCACCTGCTGCTCATGACAAATGTTGTATATAGAAAAATAGAGATAGTATGTCTATCTCTATTTCAGACTTTCAGTTATTGTAATCTATAATATTTAGGGAGAATGGAAGGGTGGTAAGCCCTTTCATCTTCCACCCACATATTGTGAGTTCGATTCTCATCAGGGAGGTTTGGGGGGCTTTGGGGTAGGTTGTATTTAGGTGCCCTATGAGAGGACATTAATGTAATTTATCTTACCAAATTTTTTAAAATAAAATCTATTATATTTAGGATATCATGTATATCTTTAGAATATTATCTCTTCTTTGTATAGCATATTCTCTAGAATACTATTAACATAATATCTTTATTTCCTGTATTAGTTGTTATCTCTTGTACTATATAAGGTTTACTTACCAAGGTATTCATCGATCTAGGACCGTGGACCGGAATCTGGAAAATTATTGGACCTAGACCGATCCGGTCTGATTTTGGACTTGCTGGACCGGAATCTTTATTTTTTTTAAAAAAATTTGTATTTGATTTATTAGATATATTAAAATTTAATAATTTTAATAACAATATTGCGAAAAGTAATAAATAATAGTAGGTTTTTAACTTTATAACTTTCTACTACCTTTTTAACATATAAACTTTTTTTTACTAAAAATTCATAAATTCCGATCCACCAGTCCGAACCAAAATTTTCTGGGTTTGGACCAGACCGGAAACCCGAAATCGAGAATTTCTGTGGACCAAGGACCGGACCGGAATCTTTGGTCCTATCCAGATTACGGTCCGACCCTGATCTTTGCACAACCCTACTTACCATACTATTCAATATAAGCTTTCTCATAAACTCTATCATGGTATCAAGAGTTTTGATCCGTAACCACGCATCCCCTCCCTAATCTCCCTCCCTCAATGGCGGTAGTGATAACATCACTCCCAAACCAGCCATCATCCTCCTCCAATGGTATTAATAGAAACCCTATATACTCCACCTCTCTCCTCTTAAACAAAGAAAGCTTCAACCCTACAACTTACGCTCAACTCTTTCAGCACCGTACCCCGTAGTTCGACTACCAAGTGTTGCCACACATTAAAATTTCCCAAATCCTTATGGAGCACGTCCTTTAGAATAAACCTCCTACTTAAACTTTTCTCAACTATGTGAATAATTTGCTAGAGAACTTGCAAATCAATCTATATTCCTCATTTTTTTTTCTCCTAACCCTTGCCGTTGTACCACTTCTTTGCTGCACCAAATATGTCTACAACCTTTCTCAGTGTCTTCCTTTCTACAACTGTTGTCTCCTTTCTTCCTTAATATCAATCCCCACTTTCACAAACTACTCGTTGCACTCTACAACACAATATTGTCCCATCCAATCTCCTTTTAATATGTGCTAGCAAAACACAATACAATGTTAAACTCATTTCCTCTCTTCTTCTCCTCTATGTTAAATGTTAATGTGGTCATGGAACTAATATTCCTTATGTTGTCCACATTTAGCTGCAACTAAATAGTGCTATCTATCTTCTTCTCATTTGTCCACCTTCTCACCAATCCAATTACCTCCTCTTCATTTCATTTCAAAAAAAAAGCAAGAGGTCGTCTTTTGGCCCATCAAAGACACCCACAAAGCCAACGTCCTTCTCCTCTTTTAATTATTTCTTATTTCAATTATTTCCTTGGAAAAAAAATTCTCTTTCAGAGGACAGTCATCACCTTTATCTTTGCTCTACTCATCGTTTCTGTCATCGCTCAAACCCGTGCCAGAGCTCCGACAACTTCTTGAACTGCATCAACTATCACGTGTTTATCTTCCAAGATTGGACTTTCTCTCCGGTCGTCCATCTTGCGGGGGCATATAGAAGATATACGTATATCATTATCTTAGTTAAAGATTTCAGTTATTGTAATCCATCATATTTAGGATATCATGTATATCTTTAGGATATTATCTCTTCTTTGTATAGCATATTCTCTAGAATATTATTAGCATATTATTAGCATAATATCTTTATTTCCTGTATTAGTTGTTATCTCTTGTACTATATAAAGTGTACTTACCATACTATTCAATATAAGCTTTCTCATAAACTCTATCAGTATGATCTTAGAAAGAGCTCTAATACACGTTACTTTCGGCCCTAACAACTCATTAATCCCCCTTAACAAGCTATTTTCGACCCTAATGCCTCACCCCTCTGCTTTTTGGTGAGAAAATTTCTAATTCGTCTTCGGAATACTACATAATACATATATTGTGGATTATTGAGTGTCAATATGTGCTAAAATATTTTTCTATGTAATCATATAGAGAGAAATCACAAAATTATATATGGTATAGTTTTAAAACTAATCAAAATTTAACATTTCCTTAATATCTATTGTCAATAAGTTGTATCATTTAATTACTCATTACACTTATTACATTAAAAGAGGATAATTCTTTCAATAATCATATATACTACGATATGAACTATTTGCTATAAATATATAAACTTTACTATATAAGTTGTGCAAAGATAATATATAACCTCTCTGAGACTCTGATAAAATAATGTTCCAAGTATATTATACTAGAATATTTTATTAAAAAAATGAAAATCTTATACATCAATTCTTTAAAAAATTATATAAAAAAACATCTTTTATAAGGTTTCAGAGTATATTATCACAAAATTTTGTTGTCGGGGAGCACCAAAGCATTTTGCACAACTAAGAGTAAAAAGTTTATATTATCCACAAATAATCCAGTTTGTATATAATTTATATTTATTAGTAAAATTCATACTTTTTCCGTTTTGAAATAAGTGAAACACATTTCAGAACGGAGAAAGTATTATTTTTAACCTTTTTTATAGGTGTGTATTACATAGGCCGTAATCCTAGTTCATTTATGTGTGTATTGTACAAACCGTAATTCTATTTCAATAAAATAGGAGAGCTAATAAAATTGGCCAAGAATTTATCAATAAAATAATAGCTGCATTTTGAATTTTGATGATAGAACACATGTATTTTTATAAATAAAAAGGGAAAGCATAATAATGGGCCCGTGACGGGGTAGAGTGTATGAGGCCTGACATGCATATATGACGGACCTACCTAAGAGCGAAATGTGCGGTCCTTATCAAAAAAATATCGGAGTCGACCTTGTCAGGGCCCATTAAGCAGTGGCCCAGTTGTGTTATCCGCAAGCAACTATAGCTAATATTCAATGGGCCTCCAACTCAATATGTGCTAAAATATTTTCCGCATAACCATCACAATAGACTTTCTTTGAATATAGTCTTAGCTTACAATTTAAAACCAATATCATACAATGAGTTTTTGAAATTTCACCGTAATCATAATAAGGAATAGTCAAAACTTACGGTAGAGTGTCGAAACATTGAACATATTAAACTCTTAATTAACATAGCTAACTTGTTGATTTGCCTAGTGATTATGACTTTGACCTTGTGGAGTATGACCAAGACAATAATCAATGTCATAATTTGCAGATATTTGAGATTTATTGGTGGTTAAAAAGTAAAAGGTCTTATGAGAAGAAAAGGTTAAAAATAAATGTTTTTATGTAATCGTGTATTCTTGTTGAAGGTTGTGTTTTTACCCTCTTGAATTTTATTTTGGATGGATATCTCTTTCATTTTTCGTTTTGAGGAGGACGGATGTACTTCTAAATCTATGTGCATGTGAACTCCTCAATTAAAAAATATAAATATTGTGTAATTGTAAGGTATCGAACACGTGATCTTTGAAATGAAAAGTGAGAGCTTAACTATCAATACACTATCACTTTATTGTCTAAGGTTTCAAATAAAATATGATAAAGTCTTACAATAATTATATTTAACTAAAAATATTTAATCAAGTATTTAGATCTCTAAAACTCTTTTATGGTAGTAAGACGACAAAGAGACTATTAATGACATATTGTCCTACCCCCATTATCTTTTAAGCTATTATTTTGAAAATGAACTCTAAGGTTCTTTACTTACACGTCATCACAATTTCTCACTAGACAAAAAAATACGAAAATACAAATGAATTATGAATAATAACATATTTGTTTATTGTAATTCACCCGAGGCATCGCCCGGGCCAAAATACTAGTTATTATTTATTAAAAGTCTTATTATATGAGATTACTCATGCTAACTTATGTAAGGTTACGAATTCATAATAACTTATACTAATTTAAAAAATAGCTTATGAAGTGTAACTTTAAATTTTTCACTTCAAATCAAGAAAGTCGAAATATATTAGTTTAAAACGGACTTCCTTAAACTTGCCATATTTAGCAAATGATATATGACAAAACGTAATATTGAATGGTCTCCCAAGTCAATACATGATTCTTAATGGTTGGTGCTCCCACCTCCCAACCGCAAGGTCGGGTGTTCGACTCTCATCACTCCCCAATTTGGGGAGTTTGTATAAATTGTTTGCTTGTGGGTATAAATCCCCTCCACCCAGCCAATGAGCTGGTGTGCCCTGCAGGCTAGTAGCCTAGCAGGGGTTGGTCTTCGGACCAATTATCTTTCCTGAACAAAAAAAAAATACATGATTCTTTTGTGGTCATCTTAGATATAATGCCAAAAAAACTTATAGTTTAGGATGATTTTAGACCCACATTGTTTATTACTCCTATAAGTTTATTATAAGCGAAAATCCTTGGTGTTACATATTATGCATCATAAGATTTTCCATGGTCATCGCCTAAACATCTTCATATAAATTTTATTATTGTAAGGCTTGTGTGATGTTTTTAATTTTGCGGTCAGCTTATTACTTATGAATCGGTGTGATATTGTGAACAACCAATATTTGCTAATAATTTATATATCTCTTTAGATTTTGATCTTCGATTTCTGATTTTTAAAAGGAATAATACCTCCAATAAGATGAGCCACAAAATAGCAAGAAAGGGATTCATTCCAATTACAAGCATCATAGATATTCCAAGTCACAAAGGATTTAAAATATATCACGTTTTCCTTATTAGAATATTTGATAACAATGAGAATTAAAGACAAATAAAGGATAACAACAAGAAACATCAAAATCAAACAAAAGGCGAACAATTCTTACCTCAACAGAGAAGTAGCCTTTTGGTATATCTGGGCATACCATCTGAATTAAGCCAGCCCCGCGTTAGGTGATTCTCCACCATCTGAATTCGGAATCGCCTAACGCGTGTCGCCAGCCCCGCGCCAGGCGCGAGTCGCGGTCAGCTCTCGGCATTTGGACGCGAGCTGAGACCCATCAGCGCGAGTCCGCTATTGAAGATAGCCCGATTCTAACCAATTCAAGGCATATTCTTACAAATCTCCACCTTGACTTGAATCCTCTTACAAAGAACCAGATAATCAGATAACAGATGCATTGAACACAATACCCAGATTCTCCCTGCAAACAGATTTGCCCCGAAAGACAACCAGAACAGATTTGTCCCTTAAGGACACCAGAACCAGATTTGTCCCTGAAGGACACCAAACTAGCCCATCAGAACCCCAGACCAGATTAGCCCCCTAAGGGCCCCAGACTTGCCCCCCCAAGGGCAACTAACAATCATAATCAACTTTTAAGTCCAAGCAACCTTGGAACTTACCCTGTGGAACCAGATTCGAACAGATGTGTTGCTTATACTCCTTCCTAGCACAAGTAACACCTTCCTTGGACGGCCCAAAAATATTCACCTCTCCGACATACAGTGCAAAACTCACCATGTCTTCACAACCGTCCCTTTGGGGAGAGTTCCCAAAGATTTCACGCCGACCAAGAGCCGAGTTTGACTGACCCGATTTTGACGACGAAGAACACGGAATTCCAGATTCAGATTGTGAGTGTTGACAGACTTTTCCCTGACGTGAACCACCACTCCAACCTAGAGTGCCTCTGTGCTCCACCTGTTTCTCAACACTACCACAAACAGCCAATGTAACAACACCAGACTCAGATAACGTAGACCCTTGTAACACATACAATGTCTCCCGTTTAACCCCTTTCGGGATCATCTTCGAACCCCTATAGACATACAACCCTCCACCCTCACCTTTGAAACTGAACCCTTTCTTGTCTAACAGACTAAGTGAAATCAGATTCTTCGTGACCTGTGGAACATGCCTAACATCATTCAAAGTATAGACATTGCCATCACATGTCCTAATTCTGATGGACCCCATACCAACTGTCTTACAGACCTCACTGTTGGCCATAGTAACACTTCCATCAACCTGTTTATAGTTCATAAACCACTCCCTGCGCGAACACATATGACAAGACGTTCCAGAATCTAAAACCCACACATCACTGCAATGTGTTTGTTCATTAGCAACTAAAGCAATATCATCATCAGAACTGAAATTTTCTACTGCAACAGCAGCAGAACCTGACCCAGATTTATTTTTCTTTTTAGGACATTCCCTTTTCCAATGCCCCGTTTCCTTACAGTAATTACAGACATCATTAGATTTAGGACCCCTAGAAGACGGTTTCCTGGATTTTCTCCCCGAATTCCCCTGTCCATTACCACTGGATACTAATTCAGAAGCCCGATCGACCGTACTGCACGGGCACGCCTTATGACGAATCTCCCTAGTATGAAGTGCGGATCTTACTTCTTCTAAAGACGGACTATCTTTCCCAACAATAAAAGAATCCACAAAATTCTCATACGACGAAGGCAAAGATACTAACGTAATTAAAGCAAAGATCCTCATCATCTACTTTAACATCAATATTACGAAGATCTAGTAAGATAGTATTCAGTTTATCTAGATGATCCCTCAGAGACATACCTTCCTGCATACGCAGGCTGAACAGACGTTGCTTCAAAAGCAACTTGTTGGTTAGAGATTTCGTCATATACAAACTCTCCAACTTCAACCACAGACCAGCAGCAGTTTCCTGTTCCGCAACTTCAGTAATTATGTCGTCAGAAAGACACAACATAATTGTTGAATGCGCCTTCTCCTCTAGAACGACCATCGCAGCGGTAACTGAATCCGTTGACTTCTTTGCCAATGGTGCCCACAACCCTTGTTGCTTCAGTAAAGCACGCATCTTGATCTGCCACAGACTGAAACTATTTCTCCCAGTGAATTTATCAATTTTCACATTCATCCCAGACATCTTTCTCACCCGGATCGAACACAAAGCTCTTGATACCAATTTGTTATGACAGACGTGAGAAAGAACAAATAATTGAATGTAAATTAAAGAGAAATCACCCAACAGATTTAACGTGGTTCACCAACGGATTGTTGGCTACGTCCACGGACAGAGAGATAACTGATTTATTGATCTTAGAGGAAAAACAGAATACAGATGTGTTATGAACTAACTTCGTCGAATAAACGAGATTAGGTTAAATAGGCATTTAACTCGGCTAAACTTAAATTCGGAATCGCCTAACGCGTGTCGCCAGCCCCGCGCCAGGCGCGAGTAACCGCGAGTCGCGGTCAGCTCTCGGCATTTGGACGCGAGCTGAGACCCATCAGCGCGAGTCGCGCTATTGAAGATAGCCCGATTCTAACCAATTCAAGGCATATTCTTACATAAACCAATATTATCGACACCAATATCATAATCCTGTTTTCGGTTTTAATGCCATAAGATATAGGTTGTGTATAGAACTTACATTACGCGTACTCAATAGTTATACTTAAACAATTATACTTATCATTCTCATTTAGAAAATTGACAACAAAAAAAAGTTTCCTAGTTTCTATAAGTCTGTTTATTGTTTTCAAAAATATTGAAAACTAAAAAAATGATTATTGGCCTTTGGAAAATTGTCTTGAGAAGAAATTTTTTGTAGAGACTTAGCAGTTAGCACACTTCACAAGCAGGGGATGATCCAGGGGCCTTCCCGGGAAAAATTCATTTTTTTTTTTTGATAAGGAGAACAAGCTTAGACTAACACCCTAGTCGGGGGGCCAGCCTAAAACATCCTTTCGGATGATAAGGGAGAAATCCATACAATAAGGAGGAAACCAATATAACATGGAAGGATAGTCATGCGCCTTTCTAGCCATGAAATCAGCAGCCTTGTTAGCCTCGCGAAAACAGTGACGAAACTCGCACGTCTGAAACCGAAGAGTATCTACACCTGCATCTTTAACAATATTAGAAATTTCCCACGGAATACGCCAAGAATTCTTCATAGAATTGATGACTCCTAGATTATCGCCTTCTACTATGAGATGAGAGATGTTAAGGAAGGAGGCTCCCTTAATGCCTTCACTAAGAGCCCAAGCCTCAGCTTGAATTATAGAAACATGAGAACCCAGGGACTTAGCACCAGCTAAAAGAACTTCTCCATCACTATTTCTAATCACAAAGCCTAAAGAAGCATTACCATTACTAAATTTAGAACCATCAAAGTTTAGTTTGCAAAAATTTGAAGGAGGAGGGGACCAAATGAGATTAGTACCTGCTCGAGCAACTGGGGGAAGATGATTCTTAAGAGAAGAAAATGAGGCAGACAATAAGTCATCTACCTCACTATCCACATTGGACCACTGAGTAAAAAAACTTATAATTTGAAAACTAGCTCGACGAGGGGAAATGCCTTCATCATTGAAAATCACTCTATTTCTAAAGAACCAGATAAACCACCACACAAAGGAAAACTTTTTGATTACTTCCAGGGAGAGCTCAGAATGACAGAAATCTATCCAATGACGAAAAGAAAAATTACTAGAAAAATTAACCTGTTGAGGGAGCTTTGGCCAATCACCATTGTCATGAAGACAATCAAACACATCCAAAGTGAAGGGACATTCAAAACAAAGGTGAGAAAGAGTTTCAAGAGCATTACTACATAAAGCACATTGCTGAGGGAGAAAGACCTTACACTTTTCAAGTCTATCTTTTGTAGGAAGCCCATCATGACAAGCTTTCCATAAAAAAATTTTGATTTTGGGAGGAACATGAAGCTTCCAAAGCCAAGCAAACTCAACCTTTTCAAAATTCGGGTTATGAAGACCCTGAGCCAACATGGACCCAGACTTAACTGAATACTCCCCATCAGCCGTCAAACCCCATACAAGAGAATCAGCCTGAGGGTTAGAAGGAAGAAAGGAAGAATAAATAATTGAAGCTATATGGGGAGGGACAAGAGAAGCAATTTTCTCCCGATCCCAAAGCCCATGATCATCAATCACATCACTCACTTTGAAGTGTTCCGACTCATAATTGGGAATAATAATTTTTCTAAGGGGATATTGGAAGATCCAATTATCATCCCAAAATTTGATCTCCTTCCCGTCCCCTACTTGCCATCTCAATCCCCCGCCTAAACAAGGGTCTAAGAGACATGAGTTTTTTCCATCGCCAAGAAGCTACCGAAGAGACTTTATGAGAAAGAATATCCTGATTTTTACTATATTTTTTCTTAACTAAATTAACCCATAGATTATCTTTTTGTTTAACAATTTTCCAAAGAAGTTTCATTTGAAGAGCAATATTATTAACATCTGCCTTCCGAATTCATAAACCCCCGTACTGTTTTGGTAAACAAATTTTATCCCAACCTATCAAATTAGCTGTCTTATTGATGTTATCTTTATTCCAAAAGAAATTCCTATAGGTTTTATCTAAACTTGAAAGGATTTGTTTAGGAAGATAAAAACTTTGCATCTGGTAATTAGCTTTAGTAGCCAAATTAGCTTGAATTAAAACCGTTCTACCAGCTTGCGAAAGAGAGTTGGCTTTCCATTTAGGGAGTTGATTAACAACCAGAGAATGGACTTTCCCAAAAGTTTCTTTAGTAACCCTTGAATCTATAATAGGACAACCCAAATATTCCCCTAGACTTGAAGTTTCACTCATGCCTAAAAGCCTAGAAAAATTAGCTTTGGCAAGATTAGAAACATTAGGAGAACATTGGAAAGCAGACTTGTGGAAATTAACTAATTGACTCGACATTAAACAATATTTATCCAAAATTGTCTTAATAGTAGAGCAACTATGATCGAAGCCTTGGCAAAAATCATTGTATCATCTCGCAAAAGTAAGGAACGGGATTCTCACTCCGCATTTACCAATAGAAACTCCAATAGGTTTATCTTTTTGTAAATTTGCAAAGGAAAGCTGTCTAGCAAGCAACTCAAGACAAAGAATGAAAAGATACGGAGATAGAGGGTCACCTTCGCGAATACCTCTAGAAGGAAAAAATCTTTCCCCCGGGACGCCATTTACTAAGACCGAGAAAGACGGTGTAGAAATACAGGTATTAATCCACTCAATCCATTGGGAACAAAAACCCAACTTTCTAAGAGAGACTAAAATATAGTCCCATTCTAGCCTATCATATGCTTTTTCCATATCTAACTTAATTGCAATCCAACCTTCTACACCTGATTTCTTACTAAAAGAATGAAAAACCTCATGCGCTATTAAAATATTATCTTGAATAAGGCACTCAAGAACAAAGGCACCTTGTAGGGGATGAATAATTTTCCCCATTACTAACTTAAGACGATTAGAAATAACTTTCGAAATTATTTTATATATGGTAGAGCATAAACTGATTGGACGAAAATGATTTGCACTTGAGGGATTATCAATCTTTGGGATAAGAGCCAGAAAGGTGTGGTTAACCTCTTTCAAAAGATTCCCCGGAGTGGAAAAAGGCTTTAACCGCTCTAACAACGTAATTACCGACAAGGGTCCAATATTTCGAAAAAGAACGGAGGAAAACCATCGGGCCGGGGATTTGTCGAGAGCGATCAAAAGTAGCGTCTTTTATCTCCTCCACCGACACAATATCTCGTGAGAAATAAATTGTCTTCAAGGGAAACAATAGGAGAAAGAAGGGAGAAATCCACTTCTTCATCAAAAAAACAAGAAGGATTCGAAACAAAACGATTGTTAAATTCCCTTGTGATTTCAATCGATATACTGGATGGGGAGGTAATGACTTGATTATTATCTATAGCAAAATTCTTAATTTGGTTTTTACTCCTTCTAATAGAAGCATGAGTATGATAATATTTAGTATTTGCATCACCAAGGTGGAGATAGTTAGTCTTACTCTTTTGTTTCCAGTACTCACGACTAAAAGATAGAAGTCTTTCACGTTTTTGAAGAAAACGTTCTTGTTGTAGATTCAGAGAAGAGCATAGAGGATTAGATATAAGCTTCTCCTGAATTCTTGCCAATTTGGTATCTAATAAACGAAGTTGCCTAAAAATATTACCAAACTGGGAAAGATTCCATTTCTTAGAGTTTTCTTTAAGAAGTTTGCATTTTTTAACAAGATTGAACATATGTGAACCATTAAAACGAGTACACCACGTTTTTTTAACCAATGTGTCATAATCCTTACGTTGACACCACATTTTCTCAAACCGAAACGGAGGGGCTTTCGAACTCTTAGAAATTGATAAATCTAAAGACACCTGACAGTGATCTGAAGAAGTAAAGGGGTGATGTTTCAGTTTAGCTTGAGTGAATCTAGAAATCCATACAGTGTTAGCCACACCTTTATCAATACGTTCTAATATATTATTCGGGCCAGCTTTTTTCTTTCTCCAAGTGAATCTAGAGCCCATGAAAGGAAGCTCCACACATGAAACTTGGTTGAAAAGATTATTCATGGTATGAGTTCTAGCAGAGTTGAAGATTGCACCCCCCAAACTTATCCTGTTCACAACTAATTTCATTAAAATCACCAAGTATAACAAAGGGAGAAGATAGATTATTAACATACATAATCAACTCCTCCCAAAATTCAGCTTTATGTTCATGTCTAGCAGGAGCGTAAATAAAAATCGCAATAAAAGAAAATTGGTCATTGAGAAGAGTAATAGAGCAAGAAATAAAACGAGCAGCTTTATGTAGTACTAATAAATTAAAGGGGCAAGTATTACAATCCTTCCAAAGAAGCCATAAACCACCTGCTAGTCCCAAAGTAGGAACATAATCAACATGTTGAAATCCACACTGGTTTGCTATGATCAGGGAAGGGGGAGATCTAGTTTTCACTTCACATATCATAAATATCTTAATGAAGTTACTTGAGCAAAAATCTCGAATATCAGTCAATGCATTCTTCTTAGAGACCCCTCGAATATTCCAAAAACCAATAATCATAATTACTTAAATAACAACAGACCAACCATTTTTAGCGCGGCAGAGTGAAAATCTCGTAATCTTCGAAACATAATGCTTTCAAAAATATTGGACCAAATACTAACGTGCATCCAGAATATGATCAATTCATGCACAAAATCATATAGAAAGATAACTCTTATAAGGTGCCACCACCCAAATAAAGTGTTATTGAGGTCAACCTGATTAATAATACAGATATACTTAAAAGGAGTACTCACTTGAAGATGTTGTCTTAAGAAATTACGACTGAGGAATTTTAGCATCCTTGAACAAACTACAAATTTTATCCGGGAAGCCTTCTTGAGGCGCAATATAGCTAGAATATGGCAATAAAAATTGCAGAATGGACTTGAAAGACCTCCAATCCAATAGCTTCTGTAGCCTAGATCAGAGTTTTTGAAAAAGAGCAAAACTATACAATCCAACCAACAAAATCCATTCCAATAACTTCTGAGGTCTAGATTGGATTTCATTGAGATTGCGTAACATAGATAGCCAACCCAAATACATAGATTAACATCTTTAAAAAACTATAGATGGCACCTAACACAACCATTGCTACCGAGCAGATATGAAACCAATTCCAAGAAATGAAATTAGCAAATCGCTTAGATAACCAAGAATATTCAAGTAGGATATCCTTTATAGGGAATCCGGTTTTCTTCACATCATCCAAACTTATAAGAATACCACAAAAATTAGTAATTTTCTCAATCAAAGCAATAACTAAAGGCAAGCAACCATATAGATAACAAATTATTACCTCATCAATTTCTATATTGTTATATACTGAAGCTAAAAGTAAGCACAACTTACACATAGCGTTGCAACTCGCATTGAGTATAGGCAAAATAGCAGATAAATAAAAAGCTATGATCTCATCAATTTCTAAATGAACACCAACTGAAGCTGAAGGCGAGAGAAAGAAAAGTTTACTCACACCATGGAAAGTCGCATATAATGCGGAATCTTGATAAAGACGAAGATCGCAGCATCTAAGGCTGGATTTTGCCAATATGAATTCTGCTACCAAAGAGTATTCTGAAAAGAGGTGGGAGGTACAAGGGGAAAACACCTCCAGTGCAAACCACCCGCAACCTCCAAAGACTGATGCATTTATATACGGCGCAAAACCACCAAAAAGCGACAATAAAATGATACTGGTCATCGAAGAAACAGAACCACGCACAGCCAAAGAATGAGCTGCACCACGAAATTGAACAAAGCACCAAATCGAACCTTCAATCGAAATAGAAAGTTGTTAGCATATATAGTTGGTTTGGCAAGCGGACATTGAAGTTTTAAGTTGATCGGAATTGGTAGTTCGACTCCTAGTACAAGTGTATCCATCTTCCAGACATAAGTCGCTTAGATTGTTTCTTTTCTTTCCTTTGTCCTTTTTTTTTTTTTCCATTTTTCGCAAATAGGAATAGTTGAATCATTATACTTTTTGTAGACTAATAGTTTTGTTCTTGTATGACCCAAGTAGTTTTGATTCTTGTAAGAAAAATAAAAAGTAATGCAATCTCTTTTCCTTTTATTTTTAAATGAAAGTACTCCTACTATCTTTTTGTCTTAACAATTCTTTCAATAGTTATCTTATTTTCAAAAGTAACTCCTTATTAGTTAATACTCAAATATTTTGGACTTTTGGTACATACACCAAAAATAACAAGTTTTCGATTTATTTTTCATATTTGATACATTTTCATCATATGATTGCTTTGACGTATTATATTCTTATGCTAAGTTTAAGTAAATTATTTAGATTATAAAAATGGTTAAGAAAAAGTAATAATATATTTCTTATATAGTATTCGCATATTTTCGAAGGCCTTCTTTGATAGGATTATGGAGGATAATATTATTTACGTTGAAATGAGCCTTTTTGGTGGGGGCAAAAAAGAGGGAATACAATAAGTCATCAAGTCAAAGCATGAATAAGAAAACTGAGCAAAATAGCAAAAACTGAGTAGAATAAAGATATCTAATTTCAAAAGGAAAGTGAGTGAAATATTAGAAAAAGATAGGAGTATTATTTAATTTCTGATATACATAATTTTAATATTTACATAATTTTAATATTATGAGTGGCTTTAAAAAAAATAAAAAGGAAATTTATGTTTTTAGCCAAAGGTTTTTGGCCTACTCATAGTACTCAATGCAAGGATCCTGAATCCGTCATTGAGCACAAATACGAAAAGACATATCGAATGAAAAAGCTACTTAAGCAATTAGACCAAGTCCAGAGTGCTTGTTTCAAGCCGTAAATAGCGTTACGAGCCTACATACATTACTGAAGAACTAATGATTAATGAAGCCTGCAAGTAGTTTCATATAGACTTTCTCAATTAATGGACATGAAAGAAAGCATTTTAAACATATAATTGATGCACAACCCAACAATAGGAAATAGCTAAAATTTGATTCAGCAAAACGTTTAACAATGGTTGGTTTCACAACAATGTTAATTGACAGCCAATAAAGCCTTACATTCCAAAAACCTGTCACAGTGTCACACTATATACTTTGTTGTATAAATACATTTGTATCCAACGACCTTCATTGAAGATTCATATAGCACTAAGCACCAGATCTCATGTGTGATTAGCAGTTTAGCACTAACGCATTGAACTCTCTTTTCATGGCTTGTTGCCATTTTGGATCTTTATTAGCTAAGAAATGTCGGATTCGAATTATGTTTCAACTGTAATGATTTCAAAAATTATCAGTTTGAAAATACAATCTTTAGTAAGAGGTTGCATCTTCAGAACATTATTAGAAAACAAAACCTATTGTATAATGTTATACTCTTTGGTTGGGAGATATCAGCTCGTTTTTTTTTTTTTTCTTTTGACTTCAAGTAAACTTACAAAAAACTAGAAATTAACCCGACAGACCGACACAATAGCAGGATACAAAACTGGACACAAAATTCCATATCCTGTTCCGGTATGGAATAAATGCCCTTGAAGTGAACCGGTGTCCTTCCGTATTGTAAGCCGGTTTGATGTCCTGCAAGACAGAGCCATAAACTAACCTCGGGGTTGATCCGAGGAACGCCCCTCCGATGCCTAAGTCAGTAAAGGGTAAAGCCAGTATATCTCAAGTAGAGTATATTAGTATATGTGAACGTACCTTATGACTCATATCATGGGATATTTATAGGAGCCGGCAGTGTCCTAAGCAAAGTAGGACACTGCTCCTATTGGTCAGATACAATTCTATCCTCTTTTGATACTTATCTTCAGGCCCATAGGCGCACTAGGTAAGTACTGGATCAGCCCTAGGCCCATTTGATGATGACCCAAGTGGTAAACACTGGTAAGGGCTCCCAGACATAACCGGCATGGCATGGAGACTGGTTTAGCGCCTGGCTTGGGCCCAGTTAACGGACTCTCCACAGATAGGTTGACCATGACGGTCAATGGCGGTCAAGATGGACCGGTATGGAACTCAGACAGCCTCATACCCCTCAAGCCGGTATGTATGGCACATGCATATCCTGCTTAGTCAATGTTGAACCGTCATGGGTGATGCGAAAAGCACGCCTCGAAGTTAGAACCGTTAAAAATTTCTGGAAACAGGGTTGGCTTGTGGAATACGAATCGTCGTTTAGGTTTTCGTGAGGATGTGACTAGAGTGTCAATAACTGCCCACAGCTGTTTCTGAGCTAAAACCCATGTAGTGTAATCCGAACGGGAAGGCAAAGAGTCACCTAATTAACCAGGCCATGAACTCCTCTATAAATAGAGTTTGGCCAACCTCATTTGCTCATTTTCACCCTGCTCTCAAACTTCCAAGCATTATTGCTCAACGAATTCTCTCTAAGCCATGATTTTCTTTCGCTCTTAGCTTCCTTGATTCTCAATCAAACCGTCTGCTAACAAGCGCAGATTCTTCGTCGTGACATTCCGAACCAAATTTCGCTACTTTTTCGAGCTTTCTTGCCGGTCGATTTGACGCTTGTTCGTGTTCTTGCCAATTTTCTCTTTCCAGGTATTTCCCAGAAATTCCTTATTTCGCAATAATTGCTTTTAATCATGTCTTCCAATTCTGATTCCCAAAATGTTTCCGAGAGCCATCAATCTATAACCGATAGCGATTTTAATTCCGATAGTAAATCTCCTAGCCCTGCTGTGCCTACTAACTCGTCGGTAGTTGACTTGACCAAAGAACGTAGGAGTAAGTCTAGTCACGACTGTAGTACTTCTGGTAGAACTCTTGAGGAGACGGTGTTACATGCCTCCCCTTTAACCGCTATCAGGGCCATTGGGGCCGCTATAGGTGTGCCGATATCCGGCCAATACGGTACTATGTTGGGGTTAGCCGAGTGCTCTCCTCTGTTATTTCCCTCACTGGCCGACACCTCTGGGAATCCCCCAGTGAACCCTCGTCCTCTAGACCGACAGAGGTACTAGAAGAGGGTGTGCCAAATACTCAATCGTCTGGTGACGAGATGGAGGAGGATGATGGCATGGAGGAGGAGGAGAACGGCATGGAAGATGGCGTTTCTTCTGTCGCCTCGGAGGACGTGTACAGCGTCCTTCGTGACATGATGTCCGACGCGAAGTCGGTGTCTCTGGAAGCTGATGATGATGAAGATCCCCCTGAGGTCATCCCGGAGGATGATGATGAGACATTGGACGATCTATACATGCCGCCATGCGAAGCTGGCAGTCCCTCCTTTGTACAAATTGACAAAAGCTGGAGGAGGACAGCACTAAATAACAACTTTTGCAACAAAGGTGCCGAATATTTTTCCTTTTCGGGCGGATATGAACTTGTGATGTCGTCCGAGGGGTGCCGTGTGACCGATTGCCCGCCTGGGCACGTGGCGGTATATGCTCATATGTTGAATTTCGGCCTTAGGTTTCCCTTAGATCCATTCATAGTAAAAAATTCTATGGCATGGAACATATGCCTGGCGCAACTTACGCAGTTATCATGGCGTAACCTGATTTGCTATGCCTGGACCGTCCGGTATAAGAGGTTTCCTGAGACCTTGAAGCTCTTCCGGAAACTTCATTGGATAAAGGAAGATGGCTCCGCCAAGGGCAAGGGCAAGGGTAAGAAGAAGAGGTACAAGGCCGATAAGGAACTTGGCCAAGGTGCGTGGCTGGATGTCCATGTATACAAAGGGTGGTAAGCTGACGGTGTGCCCGAAATTGACGTCCCTAAAGAACTGGCAACCCCGTTTTTTCTGGGTCAGAGTGCCAGATGATTTTCCACTGCGCCGGTACTGGACGAAACCTCGTCCCAGAATGGAGCACATTCTTGATAGGCGTTTGACACGCTGGGAGCTAACGACCTATGAATTTTTCGAGGCATCTACCAAGCTAGGCCACAGGGTGGCACACCTGTCCCTGTCCCGCTGAACTGGCTACCTCATGCCAAGTATATCTTAGGCAACGCGGCTCTTTCTGCGTTAGGCTTTTGCCAATCTGACCTACATGATAACTAAGGATTATACCGGTCATTTGTGGATTAATCTTTTTGTCTGCCGCCCTTGCATTGTCATTATTCCAATTTTAAACTTTGCTGACATTATTATTTGTTGATTTCAGGCCGTGAGCATTTGATTCGGGAAGCTCTTCATCTCAACCAGAATTACATCCCTATTTCTAGCATGCCTCCCGTTCCTGCCAAGAAGTATACCTCCATTCCCCGGAGCATTGGTGGTCGGGGAGGCAAACAAGGCCGAAGTGCCAGCCGTGGAGACGGTGGTAATGGTGGTGACTCCACCAAGGTGCCTGGGAAGGCTCCCCCATCTTCGGCCAGCAAACAGCCTCCTGTCATTCCTTAGAAGAGGAAGGCAGAGGGGCAGAGCGAGAAGGAGCCGAAAAAGAAAGCTCCAGCAAAGGAAGTTGTCGTCCCTGTGCTCCAGGCGGCAGTTAAAGAGCCCAAAGGGCAAGTGGCCGAGGTTGGCACCTCCTCCTTGTGGCCAAAGATATATAAGCAGCAGACCTTGCCCAACATGATTCCAGAGCTTCGGAATTTTGTTGAGATGGGCAAGACCGGCTTCATCGAACATCCTGATGTGGATATACCTGAGATTCTCCGGAAGAGATGAACTCGATCGCCTGTCCGGGATGGTGAGTTTAAGCCAAAACTCAATGTCCTGGACGACGAGTCACTGTTGTTGGACCACCCTTTGGAAGGCGGCAATCTGGGATACAGGATTTAAAGGGCTTCCAGCTGAAGTATGATATGCCGCTGGAGCAGGTTCACGCTATAGCCGCCGTGGATGCCCATAACCTAGCCGTGGTAAGATGACAATCGAACAAGTGATTTGTCGGTATATTTTAATGTTTACAGTTTCTAACATGTTCTCTGTTTTTCTTTCAGTCGGCTCATTCTGGTAAAGAGCTTTGTGACCTCTACCGGTATTACCAAGCGGCTTATGTTGGTGAAGTGGAGGGTCACAAGGCCACCAAAAAGGCACTGGCCTTCAAGGATACTGAGCTGTTTCCCGCAAACAATGAGCGGGATCAGCTCAAAAACGTGAAGGCCGATCTGGACAAGGCAAAGGCTGATATGAAATCGGCCAATGTCCTAAATAAAGTGAACTCGGTTAACTTGAAGAACAAGGACATTAAGCTGCAGAAGCTAAGGGAGCAGCTCCAGGAATCAAAGGCCCGGGAGGCCAATGTCATAGCCGAGTATCGCCAGTCCAAGGACTTTGTCCGGCGCTTGGCCAATCGGTACAATGGAGGCTGGGAAGCCGCCATGAGATGTGCCAAGCACGCCCAACCTGGTATCGAGTGGGGAAAAGTAGAGGATGCTCACGGCCAACGGTTGTTCGAGATCCCGGTGGAAAACGAGGAGCTCGACTACGGGGTGACGGAGGCTGATATCGCCAATGCCGACCCCCATGTCGAATTTGAGGAGCCGGGAGATCAAGGCATCATCAAGGAAAATGCCGACACCGAGGTTGCCAGGGATGATCAGAGTGATGATGTTGTCATCCTGGACAAGGGTCCTATCGGTGTCGACCTTAAGGCAGCTGATGCGCCCACTGATGAAGTTGTTAAGGTATCTGACACCGAGGCCACGGTGGCCGGGGTGTCAGACCCTGAGAAGGCTCTTGCTTCTGATGCTGGTTAGGATAATTAGCCTAGGTCTCCCCCTTTTCCCGTCGTATCTTCACGGTTCTGCCGTCTGTGGTGGATTGACCCTTTGCTTTTGTACCTTGTTCATACTGTGTTGTAAATATGACTTATTTTTATAAATAGAACTTATTTTGCTAACTCTTTTGTCGGTTGTGCAACTTGCTTAGTAATTTACACTCTGTGCACAATTTTCTAGTTTTATCTTTTGTCTATCATAGCGGCAGATCCATGTGGATTCATAGACCGTTAAATAGATTTATTTATCTATCTTATTCCGGTAGATCCACTAGGGTCATTGACCGGTTAAGAGTAGGATTAGCCCTTGTACACTCTTTCTTGCTGGCAGATCTGTATTAGGTCATTGACCAGTAAGAGGTGTAAGGGTCGTTTCCTGTTGGCAGATCTAAGGAGGTCATTGACCGACAGGCTGCGTCTCTTGTGTTGGCAGATCCAAATAGGTCGTTGACCAGCACTAAGAGTTGTTGTCTTTTTAGCTTTTCCTGGCGACAGATCCACTTAGGTCATTGACCGTTAGGGAACTTGTCTTGCATCCGTTTAGTTTATCTTGACGGCAGATCCGCTTAGGTCATTGACGGCCAAGAGACTAGTAATAAGTTATATGCACAGTAGGTTAGAAGATGCTTCTCTTATTAAAAAGTGGCTCTTCCCGGTCTTTCCAGAATTATTATAATCGAAGCAAATAATACTAGTTTTGGCTGTAGTGTCGTACTACTAAGTAATGCTAATCATGGCAACAACGCCGTTTTATTATCAACTATGCGATTAAATTGAAAAAGCAGTTAAACAAAGTATTTTTTTTAGCACGCTGGCATTCCAGCTGTTCTTGAGCAACTTGCCGGACATGTCTTCCAACCGGTACGCTCCTGGAACGATTTCCTCCTTCACTAGGTAGGGTCCCTCCCAGTTAGCTGTCAGTTTACTCTCAGTATGGCCTTTTTCAGTAGTTGTTGTGCGCCTTAGGACTAGATCCCCTTTTTTTATAGGCCGACTTCACACTCTCTTGTTGGAGGCTTTGCTTATCCGGTCTTTGTAGGCGGCTGACCTTAGCTCTGCGTCCATCCGTACCTCTGGCAAGAGATCAAGGTCTTCTCGGTGCAACTTGCCATTCAGCTCAGGGTCATAGTTCAGGATCCGCCTGTTTGGTAATCCGACCTCGACCGGTAACACAACCTCTGCGCAGAATGCCAGCCTAAAAGGGGTTTCCCCAATCGCTTCTTTCTCAGTGGTCTTATTATACCATAACACTGCTGGGATCATGTCGGCCCATGCGCCTTTCAAGTCATACAACATCTTCTTGAGCGCATTCAGGATCTGTTTGTTGGTTGCTTCAGATTGACCGTTACTCTGGGGATGACAGACTGATGAGTACGCGAATTTGATGCCGTAAGGACTCAAGAAGCTTTTTATCGGGACGCAGTCAAACTGGACGCCATGGTCCATAACAATCCCCACGGGGATTGCAAAATTGGTAATGAGGCTCTGCCAGATAAACTTCCTCACTAAATTAGCCGTGATATTCGCAGCCGGCTCCGCTTCAATCTATTTCGTGAAGTAATCAATTCCTACTATCAGGAACTTTCTTCCCCCAGATGCCGGTGTGAATGGTCCTATGATGTACACCCCCCACTGAGCAAAAAGGATTGGATTTAGGATCGGCTGCAAATCATGCGCTAGCTGATGGATGACTGGGGCAAACCTGTGGCATTTGTCACATTTTTTGACATAGGCTTGTGCATCTTCCAGCATTGTCGCCCAGTAGAATCCTGCTCTCCGGGCTTTTAGTGCCGGCATCTTTCCGCCGATATGGTTCCCACACACCCCTTCGTGTATTTCTTCTATAACTTTTGTGGCTTCATGAGCCGTTATGCACCTTAGGAGTGGTAGTGAAAGACCCTTTTTGTACAGCTGCCCCTAGAAGATGAAGTACCACATCGCCTCCCTCTTTAGCTTTTTTGTCGCCATCTTGTCCTCAGGTAGACCATATGTCAGCTTATATGCCATTATTTCGTTGTACCACTTTTTTCCTTGGCTGACTTCGTTAAGTCCCGCTTTGGCGGCATCTATGCTTCTTTCCGGCAGCATCTCTATCATGACACTGCGCTTTAGATCAGTAGTACTTAAGCTAGCTAGCTTGGATAGGGCGTCCGCAGCCATGTTCTCAGCTCGAGGAACCAAGACTACCTCAAAGCTCTGCAGTACGGTCCTTATCTGCCTTACCTTGTGTAGGTACTTCTGTATTACAGGCTCTCTGACTTCATATGTGCCCTCTATCTGACTTGATATGAGCTGGGAATCAGTTGTCATCCTTATTTTCTTGGCTCCAGCCGCTATGCACAAGTTGATCCCTGCTATTGCAGCTTCGTACTCGGCTTCATTGTTGGACGCCTTAAACCCAAAGCGGACAACATATTCAAACGTGTCCCCCTCTGGAGACGTCATGACTAGGAGTGGGAATGTGCCGAGCCGAGCCCGAATAGTGGTAGGCTCGAGCTCGAGCTCGAGTTTCGGAAACGAGGCTCGGCTCGGCTCGAGCTCGAGGCTCGTCGAGCCTAAAAAATGGAGCTCGGCTCGAGCTCATGTGTTGGAATGTGAGGTTCGGCTCGTGGCTCGACTCGAGCTCGTGTTTGGGCTCGAAGCTCGTGCTCAAATGAATGCTCCAAAAAAGGCTCGAAATCTCACAATTAAAAAAATTCATAGTAAATTAAAAAATATATAGATATAATGGGAAATCAGAATTTCATACAGGTTGGTGGGTCACCGTCCATGGCCGTTTGAACAGGTGGTGACAGTGATGAGTGAGAGGTGCGAATTGCAACTGAGCAGCGATGAGGGAGGAAAGAGATGGGACTTAGTTTGAACTGAGAAGAGTTCGAACTCCTTCTACTCTCCCCCGACGCGTCTCTCCGGCAGCTTTCTCATTGGCGACTCGGCGTTTCTCGTCGGCAGCTTTCTCATCGGCAACTCGCGTCTCTCTTCCGTCGAACCCGGTGAGTCTCACTCTCTCTCCCTCTTCTCAATTAGATTTGTTTTGTTTTTATCTAACCTAGGTTCTGTCAAAATGTCGACATTGTTGGCTAACTTTGTTTTACTTTTTCTTTCTTTGCAGGTGATGGTTGTACTTATGTAATTTTTAAATACTTCACATGACAGAGTAGGAGAAGAGCATAGACATATCTATTTTAAAATATACATTGTTTTGCCTTTTTTTAACTAATGAATAACAATACTATTTTATATATTTTTTTGAATAAAAAAAGTAACTCGAACCGTTCACGAGCTTTTCGAGCCGAGCTTAGCTTAGCTCGTGGCTCGTCTCGTTAGGTCTCGAGCCGATCCCGAGCTCGAGCCGAGCCTTAGCGAGCCGAGCCCTGACCGAGCTTTCACCGAGCCGAGCTCGAACAGTTCACGGGCAGGCTTGGCTCATTCCCAACCCTAGTCATGACCATTCCGGCACCTGCTCCAGTTTGCGCTGCGGAGCCGTCCACAGATATTTGCCAGGTACCGGCTGGCTCATCTATTTCCTCGCACGTGGTCTCGACTATGAAGTCGGCCAAAGCTTGAGCCTTGATAGCTGGACGTGGCCGATATTCGATATCGAACTCAGACAATTCGATTGCCCATTTCAGCAGCCTATCGGTCGTGTCTAGCTTATGAAGCGCTTTCTCTAACGGCTGTTTGGTGAGCACTTGGATGGTATGGAAGTCAAAGTATGGTCGTAGCTTTCTCGCCGCTATTAGCACGGCATATGCCATCTTCTCCAAAGAACTCGTATATCTCGCTTCCGCCCGGCCGATACATGGCTCACAAAATAGATAGGGTACTGCTGCTTGTCTTTTTTCGCCAATAATACCGCTGCTACGGTCCTTATCGACACCGAGATGTACAACTGCAACTTATCCCCCATCTCGGGTTGGTAACTGCTTGAAGTGTTCTTTGACAGCCTCAAAGGCTTGTCTCTGCTCATCCCCACATTCGAACTTCTTGTTTCCCCTCAGGATTTTGAAGAACGGTAGGGCCTTCTCGGCTGACTTAGAGATGAATCTAGTCAGCGCAGCCATTATGCCTGTCAACTTCTATATGTCTCGGATGCTCTTTGGCTCCGGTAGCTCACTTATGGCCCTAATCTTGTCAGGGTTCACGTCTATCCCCCTTTCACTGACCATGAAACCGAGGAACTTACCAGATTTTACCCCAAACACGCACTTCTTGGGGTTCAGCTTCATCTGATATTTACGGAGAGTCGCAAAGGTTTCTTCGAGATCAGTGATGTGCGCTTCTTCAGTCAGGCTCTTGACGATGATATCGTCTACATAGACATCGACATTCCGGCTTTTCTGATGCGCAAATATCTTATCTACCAGCTTCTGGTAGATAGCTCCGGCATTCTTTAGGCCGAACGACATGGCCTTGTATGCATAGATCCCGACATCTGTGATGAATGCCGCTTTGTTCCTATCAGAATCAAAGAGGCTGATCTGATGATATCTGGAGAAGGCGTCCATAAAGCTCAGTAGCGCGTGGCCGCTAGTAGAGTCTACCAATTGGTCGATTCTGGGTAGTGGGTAACAATCCTTGGGACAGGCTTTGTTTAAATCGGTGAAGTCCACGCACATTTGCCAACCATTCCGGGTAGTCACAGGGCTCGATGAAATCGGCCGCTAGCAGCTTATGGCCCTGATCTTTCCACAAATTGAAGAAAATGTTTTAAATGTGACATTTAAATACTAACTATCTATATTATAAAGCACACTCCTAGTCTAGGATGTGAATGAGGCAGAAATGGCTAGTGAGAGAGAGAGAGAGTAAGAGAGAGAATCCCCCTCTGAGCGACGCATGGATTCGCGTCAAGAGCGGGAAGAAGCAAAACCTATTCTATCACCCTAACGGCCTAACCTCACTGCAAGGAAAACCATCTTCATCTCTTCCCTCCCCATTGATACCAGACACTCAGATATTGCAAGCCTCTTTCGAAAATCTGGCAAAATCCAGAACTTAGTCATTCCAGTTCCTCAAAAACCAAAAATCCAATATCGCTTTGCTTTCATTAGATTCGTGGAGAATGATCTTTGTAAAAGCAGGCTATCCTTGAGATGGATGGAATAAAGTTAGAAGGGAGAATCTTGAAAGTCCAACCAAGAAAGTTTGATACTCATATATCTCAAACCCCCCCAACACCTCTCCAAAAAAATATCAACCATAACAATCGCAAACCACCATCAAAACCACCAAGACAAAAAATTTCACCATCTTTGAGAGACCACCGCTCCTATAAGGAGGTCTCCAACCCAAAGGAAAATCTGCACCCTGCAAACAATGAGAAAGTGCGACAACCTCCTGATCCTAAACAGAACTCACAAAATCTCCAACTCAAATCAACGAAAGCATTGTCCACAGACTTTCCTCAAACCCCCGAACTTCACCCCCCTCACCAGATTAAGGAACCAATTCCCGATTTTTTTGGGAAAAATCCTACAAAGGTTATTGTTACCTCGGAACTACTAGGCGATGATACTGTGATTGCTCGGGAAAACGTAATAGCTGAGGAAATAGATGGAGAATTTGCTCTTGTTGTCAAAGGTAGCAGAAATCCTAAAAAATCGGAGATGTTTGAAAGAAGTTTTATTGTAGTGGCTTTATCTTCCCAATCCTCATCTGAGATTTTAGAAAAGATCCTAGCTTAAGGTGTTTATAGCTTGACCTTAAAACCCATGGGTGGCCAATTACATCTTATCACTTTTGAGTCATTGGAGGAAAAACAAGCTATGTTAAATAGCGGATGGCTGGATCAATGGTTCATTGACATTCAAGAAGTAGATGATAATATCACCTCTCAATGGAGGCAAACGACCCTATGTATCTATGGGGTCCCCATCTCTGCGTGGTGTTATGAAATTTTCACAAAATTGGGAGCATCTATAGTAGAGTGATTTCCATCGATTACTCAAGTTTTGAGTGTGCTGAGGTAATGTTGATCACTGATTGTCTTTTTAAAATAAACTGCAAATTACACCTTGAGCTTGGCAATAGGAAATTCCCAATTTTCACCTTCGAATGCTCTAAGTCAAGCCAAAATCATGACCAAGGTCCCAATTACCCTAGCCATACTCTCTTCCATGAAAAGAAAGCTTAAAATCTACAAGAAAATGACGTCATCACAACCCAGGGAAAACACAATGACACCCTTAATCATGATGTTTCACCTCCCAAGTGGAATTCTGAAAAAACGGCGCTTCATGATTTCCAAGATGAATCTTTTGACTTCCCCAAGCAAGCCTCTAAACCTTTCAAGGAGTTGATAGCACCAAGCCCAAAACTCATAAATGAAAATGTCAACCATTGCCCCCCCCCAATCTCAAAAAAATCAAATGTTAAATTATCTCATCGACCCTTCACCAAAAAGACTTTTTTGTCGCATTCTCACTCTTTGTCCAAAAAAAAACCCATCAAACTTTTCTCTGATCCAAAGCCCACTTCAACCACAACTCCATCAAAACCTCTCCTACATCCTTCTAAGCCTGAAAATCCTCTAAGCCCAATTTCCATCTCCGACCAGTTCGGCCCTCTCATTAAACCTCCCAATTCCATCTCCAACTCTTCCTCCAACCTCTCTGGGCCCTTGTCCCCCCCGGGGGTTCGAAGATAATATCCCCACAACCGCAAAATTGGATCATGAAAAAAAGAGAGCCCGAAAACTCATGAAAAAGAACAAAAAAAAAATAAAAAGAAATCCGGCTCCATTCCTTTTACCTATAATCCAAAACCCCCCTCATCTCAAACCTCTTCATCCCCCATGGTTGAAGTCAACCTTTCAAGAATAACACCATCTGATGTTCTAAACTTAGCCAACACCTATGTTTGACTTATGATGGTCCTACCTCAGAATTTCACTCAAGAATTAAGTGCATACTCAATAATCAAAGGCAAATATGGGAAAACAGATAAGCCAATCTCTCGATCCTACAAAAATCCAAATGACCATTTTTTCGTGGAACATTAGAGGGCTGAATGCTTGGATTAAAAGATCCAACCTTAGAAGGCAAATTAATGCTCATAAGCTGAATATGGCTTTTATTAAAGAGTAAAAAATGGAAGCTTTCACAAAAAAAAAACCTCAAATCAGTGTAGAGTGAAGATGGTGTGGAATTTTCTTACTCACCCTCCATTGGAAATTCTGGAGGTATCATCACCCTATGGCAAAACGACTTCCTAAAAATGAAATCCATGCTAATTGAGAAGAATTGGTTGGCGGTATGTGGAACCATTCAACTGTTAAATTTCAAGGCTTGCTTCATCAACATATACAATCTCTGTGACCATGATGAAAGGGCTCGTGTTTGGGTCCAAATTCAGGAATTTGGGTCCTCTTCTAATGTGCCATATCTCATCTTCGGGGATTTCAACGAGGTTCTCCACGCAAGTAAAAGAGGCAGCCACTTAGTCTCTCAGAAAGGTATTGACGATTTCATAATGTTCACTCAGAATACCCAGATCACTGAAATTCCAACTCATAACGGATGGTTTACATGGTTCCGGGCAGCTTCGAAAAGCAAGTTAGACCGTTTGTTGATTAACCCAGAGTGGATTTCGATTTTTCCCTTCCTCCAGGTTTACTTCCCCAAAAGAAGCTAATCTGACCACTGCCCTTTGGTGGTCAAACCGCTTGAGAAAAATTGGGGTCCCAAATCGTTTCAGTTCCAAAATTGTTGGTTCTCGCATCCGGGGTGCCTAAAAATCATCAAAGAAGCATGGGGACAAAATAATGATCTTTCCTTTTTGGAAAAGCTTCGGATTGTTGAGACTGATATCAAAAAATGGAACCTAACGGTTTTTGGCCATATTGATCATAATATTGCAGCGATTTGTTGTCAAACGACAGAGACTTGGTCACCAATGAAATAAATGAAAGAAGAGAAGCACAACAAGAGTTGTGGACTTGGCTCAAAAGAAAAGAAGCCTATTGGGCACAAAATTCTCGAGTGAAATGGCTCAAAGAGAGGGATAAAAACACGAAATACTTTCATGCCATAACCTCCATAAAAAAAGAGAAAAAATTCCATCACATCCCTGTTTATCAATGATACTAACGTGTGTGATCCTGTAGGTATTCAGAAAGAAGCGGTCTCATATTTTAAAAATATTTTCTAGAAGGACTTTCACTCAAGGCCAACATTCAATAACCTTGATTTCAAAAGGTTATCTCCACAACAATCAGCCATGCTCACTGAGCCTTTCTCGAGGCTTGAGATTGATGAAGCAGTGGCAGCGTGTGACTCCCAAAAGGCGTCAGGCTCGGATGCACTAGTACAGAATTAACGATTTGCGTCGGAACTAGGACCACCATTTGCGTTGGGCATCGGTCCGACGGCACAGGTCTCGACGCAAATGAGAGAGACATGATCTGCGTCGGATTAGGACACGACGCAGATTATAGTCTATTTGCGTCGGACACTAAGCAACGTCCGACGCACATGATCCTGCAAGCAGCACCCAGCATGCACAAAACGACGTCGGATGCTTGGCAAAGTGCGACGCAGATGAAGAGCCATTTGCGTCGCACATTACCAACATGTGACGCAAATGATGATCTGTGAAAAAAAAATAGTACCAAAGCATGAATGCTTTAGTACTGCATTCGAGGATTGAACCTAGCAACAAATAGTACCCAATTCACCTACTGCTTCAGTTGAAGTTTTTGTTCTCAAAGTCCAATTAGTTTTATCGAAGATTTATATATATGCCATTATGAATATAACACAATATAGTGAAATCAGAGAAAAAAAGTAAAAATCTCTACAGTTCCATATCTAAAAAGAATGAAATACAAGAAGCAAATCTGAATAAAAAACACAAGGGATTGAAGCACAAATAATTGAATTAGAATCTATAAAAAATAAAAAATTAAAAATTAAAAAACGAAATTAAAAAATTAAAAAATGATATCTTACATACAAAAAATGAAAACACCAAGGGACTGGATACAAAACGAAATTAAAAAATTGAACCTAAAAAAAAATCAGATCTAAATCGCCAAATTTCAATCTGTCATTTTGTTCGAACTTCTCGTTCGAACATACAAAATAAATATATTTAAACATACAACTATTTCATTTTGTTCGAACCAATTGTGTTGATGAATTGTCGTCCAATCCTCTATCTCCTGATTTCTCCAAAGAAGCAGACGGTCTTAGGTCACTCATAATCAAAGGATTTCTCCAAAGCAGACGTTCTTCATGCAAAAATGGCGATTTAGTACAAATTGTGAAGCAGACGTTCTTCATCTAAAGCAGATACTGCGTGTAAATTGAGGGAAATTTTGTATAATGGAGATGATTTGAGAAATTTTGATGTAATTGGTGGTGTTTTGGGTTCGAGCAGTGGTGAATTGAAGTTTTTTTGTGCGAACTTGGGGGATTTGAAGAATGTTGAGGATGTATTTGGGAGATAAACCAGAGAATTATATTTGGGAGAGAGAGAGAGAGAGTTGGGGGGGGACTTAATGATGACTGTGCATGAAATATGTGTGGTAGGTTTGAAAGGACGCGGGCCTTAGTGAAAATGAAGCACCATGTGCGTCGCGTGGACCATAAGGTCCGACGCACATATGTATACAAATAGGGCCTCATGCTATGTGCGTCGCATGGACTCTAAGACCCAACGCACATCGTATTACAAAGACTAGGCCCTAAATCATGAATTTATTGCGTCGAATGCGGGACGCATCCAATGCATATAAATCATGACTTACGTCGGACGCCTTGAATGTCCGACGCCAATGATGCGCTCCTACACTTCTGCGTCGTTTTACCTGTTGTGCGACACAATTTAGGAGACGCAAATCAACTTTTTTCTACTAGTGATGGATTCAAATTTAAATTCATAAAAGATGTGTGGGAAGTGATCAAAGAAGACATATATGAAATGGTTGATAAATTTTGGTCATCCAATATTTTTCACAGGGGTTCGAATGTAGCCTTCATCGCACTGATTCCCAAAATTGAAAACATGTAATGCTTCAATGACTTTCGACCAATTAGCATGGTCGGGTGCTCCTACAAGATCATTGCAAAGTTACTGGCTCGAAGACTTCAGAAAGTCATGCACACATTAATTGGGCCGTTCCCATCGTCTTTTGTGGAGGGACGACAGATTTTGGACGGGGCCTTATTGCGGGAGAATTGATTGAAACGTGCAAGAGGAAAAAAAAACAGTTCAATAATCCTAAAATTAGATTTCTACAAGGCCTGTGACTCTGTTTCATGGGGTTTCCTTGATTGTACTCTAGATCAAATGGGATTCCCTCTTACATGGCGTAAATGGATTCAATCATGCACTATGAACGCAGCAGCTTCAACCCTTATTAATGGTTCACCGATGGCACCTTTTAAGTTACAACGAGGCCTTCGGCAAGAAGACCCACTGTCTCCCTTCTTATTCGATCTCGTTGTGGAGACTCTCAGTCTCGTGATCCAAAAAGCCTCAGATTTGATGATATGGGAAGGTGTTGAAGTTGGGAATGGTGGTTTGAAATTAACTCACCTCCAATACGCAGATGACACTATTCTTTTTTGCCCTCCAAACCTTGATTATCTCATGAATATCAAGAAAACATTGATCCTATTTCATCTTTGTTCAGGTTTGTAAGTGAATTTCCACAAAACATCAATGATAGGCATTCACAAAAGCGAATTATGGCTCAATCAAGCAGCGGAGCAGTTGCAAAGCAAATTAGGAAGCCTCCCTTTTACTTATTTAGGGCTTCCTATAGGGGGGAATTCATCTCTTTGCAACTCTTGGGATCCTATAATCAATCGCATAAGCAAGAGGCTTAGCTTGCAACGTGGAGAGGGAAGTTATAATCCTTTGGGGGAAGAATTACTCTTATCAAAGCTGCAATCTCAAGCTTGCACATATATTATATGTCACTCTTTCCAATCCCCAAAGGCATCATTGATAAAATCAACAAGCTTTAACGCCAATTTCTTGGGAAATTTTCAATGGTAACCTTGAACTATGGATTTTTCTCTTTGGTAGCCAAATTTAATTTTAATTCTCAATGCTAACCCCGTGTTTATGGTTATACTTGAGAAAGTGGTATTAATAGCCTCCCAAATATTTCGGAGGTTTGAGCATTAGAAGTCTCCTCCATAGAAAATTTGCCCTTCTTTTCAAATGGGTTTGGAGATTTTTCAGTGAACCAAATGCCTTGTGGCACCGTGTTGTGATGAATAAGTATCTCTACTCGCCATCCTTCACTATTTAAGACCTCCCCCCCCCAAAGGGAGGCTCATGGAGAAACATTTGCAAATCCATCTTAAAGCACCCGGAAGCAACCTCTATTCTCAAAACAAAAATCGAAAGAACATTGGAAATGGGATTAATTATTGTTTTTGGCATGAGCTTTGGCCGGGGATTTTCCTCTAAAACTTAGCTTTCCTCGCTTGTTCAAACTTGTTGTTGACCCTCATGCCTCCATTTCATCAATGGGTATTTGGGATGGGCGAAAATGGCTTTAGTGCTTCTCGTGGAGTAGGCCTCTCAGGACCCGAGATATTGAAGAAAGAAATAGGCTGCAATCTTTGCTTGAAGCAGTGCACCTCTCACCAGATTATGAGGACTCATTTGTGTGGACGCCCCACAAATCGGGGGCTTTTAATGTGAAATATCTATGCCTAGAGCTTGCAAGCCTCACAAATCTCCAAATCACGATGTTATCAAGGGAATTTGGCGTGGTCTTGTTCCCCCCGCGTTGAATTCTTCATATGGCTTGCATTCCTTGGTAAGATTAATACAAGATCAAAACTAGCACAAATTGTTATCATCTCAAATAGTGAAGACAAATGTGTCCTATGTGATGGCTCTAATGAATATTATAACCATCTTCTACTGCATTGCTGCTACTCATGGCAACTTTGGTCTTGGTGGACCGATCTTTCGGGATTGAGTTGGGTTTTCCCTCAGAATCTTATGGAAGGATTTGATCAACGAAAATTTGGGAACAAAGGGCCTTTTTTCAAAAAGGTTTGGTTTGTGATTTTTTTGGTGCAGTGAAGATGTTGGAGGTCGATGGAATATGAGTTTTCATCTAAATTTCATAAGGAATGCAAGAAAAGGGGGTCTAAATCTGGAAATAGTTCACAAAGGAAGAAGCTCAAACTTCATCGCTGACGCTTTAGCCAAGCAAGGTTTAGTGAGGGATGATGAATTTATAGCATGGCTGTGAAAAATGTTGTAATTGTTCTTGTTTTCTGAAGGTTATCTCTCCCTGCCTATGTTGTTTGTCAAAGAGGCTGTCTTCCTCTTTCGATGCTGATGGACTTTTTTTCCTATCCTTGTAATGTGGCTAAAGTGATGAAATAAAATCTCTAAATTATCAAAAAAAGGAAAAATTGATAGGAACAGTCCCAACTATGGGCGTTCCACCATTTTCAGTCCCAACTAAAGATTATTTCTGAGCGGTCCCAACTATGCATTATTATTGCCAAATTTGGTCCCAGCAGGTCATTAACCTGTTGCAACAGGTAAAACGAATTTCCTTTTATTTTTTGCCCCAACATTCATTTTCTCTCTCCTCTGGTGGGCATCTGCCCCTCTCATGCCCACCTTCAAAACTCCCACTCCACCCATACTTGCCGTCCAGTCGACACCCCCTCCCCAACCCCCAAATGTGCCACCCTCCCTGCAGGTCCACCACCACTAAGCAGCAACATGAACCCCCACCCCCACCACCCTTTCCTCCTACCCTCGACCCACTTTCTTCTCTCCTTATCTCCTTCTCTCATCACATCATATTACCAACCAACCGCAACCAACGCCGGCACATTGAGCACTTACACCACCGAAAAGCACGGCCGCACATACCCACAAGGCATCTCGCTACATACCCACCCCCGAAACTATCATACCTAACCCCCAAAACCACCCCCGAAAACCTTAAACCACTAGAAATATACCATCCCAAAAACCCAGAAACCACCTTAGCCCACTCGAAAGCCGTCCAACCATCATTCACGAAACAACCACCTAACCCCTGCTTCTACCCTCTTACCGTCCACGACCCAAAAGACATCCATCTGTCCATGAATTTCAACTCACGAAGAATCGAGATAGAGAGAAAATCGGGTGGTTTCATGATGGATTGAATTACTTTGTGGGTGTTTAGCGAAATTTCACGGGTGTTTTGGCAAACTTTGTGGGTGCTTGGGTAATCTTTGTGGGTGTTTGGGAAAATTATGGAGGTGTTTGGGTTGGTGTTTTGGCGAATTTCGAGGGTTAGTTGGGGAGGTGGGTGGGAGGGAGGTGGCGGGGAAGGGGATGGATTTCGGGGGTGGGAGGGGAGGGATGGCGGGGAGGGGGATGGGATTTCGGGGGTTAGGCGGGGAGGTGGGTGGGAAGGGGAGGGATGGGATTTCGGGGTTAGATGGGGAGGTGGGTGGGAGGGGAGGGGTGGCGGGGGATGGATTTCGGGGGTGGTGGGGATGTAGTGGTGGGGATGTAGTGGTCGGGGAAGGATGGCCGGAGAAGAAGGAGATAGGAGAGAGAAAAGGAAGAAGAAACCGAATTAAGAAATAAAAATAATAATTTACCTGTCAAACAGGTAATCAGTCACCTAAGACCAATTTCGGCAAAAATGATGCATAGTTGGGACCGCTCAAAAATAATTTTTAGTTGGGACTGAAAATGGTGGAACGCCTATAGTTGGGACTGTTCCTATCAATTTTTCCAAAAAAAAAAAACCATCTATATTATAAAGATTAGAGTACACTTCCGCAGTTCCACCAAAACTAATAGTAAGTCACCGTTTAGGATCATGAAATGAAAGTCAACAAAGTTTCATAATAATATAGGAGTATTCTGTAAATATCTTTAAACAAAATTTTGTTTTTGTAGTTTTGGTGCTTACAATAGGAGAATAGAGTAAAAAATGATTATACATTCGTTCACAAGCTTACGCAGTCCCTTGTATAAGGGAATAATTAATAGTTTGCATTTCCTAATATTATTTATGTAATTCATCAAAACAACATAAAATGTAAATAACTAAAACTACGAATGGGCTAACCTGGCCAAGGGTATATAATCCATTGATTTTGTTTCAAGATTGGGTAAACCAGTCTAAAGAATTCAATACGACCATCAACCATGACACTCTAGTCCACTTGCCTTGTTAGTGGGGTTTCTTAAGCATTTTTCTTTTCTATTCATAATTTATGATTATGACTAGCTTAGTTTTCCAGAATCATATAACTAGGAGGCCGTTCGGCATCACTGTCAATTTTTAACTTTTGGTTTTATAAATATAAAAATCATATGATATAAGAGGTATAATAATCTTAAAATTAGTCATAAAACATACTTATATCAAACATGTCAATTTTAAAAACTGATAATAGAAAAACTGGAAACTACTTTTTCTACTTTCCATACTTTTGTTTTTAGTTTTCAAAAAAGCTAAAAAAATAGAAAAAAAACGATAACGAACAAGTCCAAATATTTTCTTTAGTAATGTATGACAATTTTTCTATAAAGCTATAATAATACTCATTTTCTAATAAGAAGAGGAAAAATTGTGGAGTTATCAAAGAAAATGACAATTCGGACAAATAAGCCATGTTCATATTTAGTCTCAAGTCAATTTTAAGTTGTTCACAAAATAAAACATTATATGACAAATTGATAAAAGGAAAAATTGACAATATGGGGCTGAACTATTAGCAATTTTCTTTAATAGATACCAACTATCAATATTAGGTCAAAAAGCAAGTATGTCATGATCCATTTTTGTATGGACCCAAAGAGGTCATTTAACTTGCTACTTCGGGTTCATAAAGTCACGTGATTCATTAAATGATCACATGACTTTAAAAACCCACCCCTCCCTTCATTTTCTAACCCAATTCTCTCTCTTCTTCATTTCTCGACGCCCGGCCTCTGCAGCGCCCCTTCCTCCTCCTCCTTCCGGCCTCACCAACACCGCCGCAGGCGGCCGCCACCACACCGACAAGCAATCCATGGTGCGCCCCATTAACGCCTACCTTTCTTCGCACAATGTCTCAATTTCTCTCTCCTTCAAACCCTTACCTTCCGCCAAAGTCGTCACTGACATTCTTCGATTTCTCCTCTCTCGCTGTAGTTTCACCGGTAATTCTTCTGGAAGTAAGGGAAATCATAATAATAGTCTTGATGATGATCTTTTTCTGCTCCTGAAATACCTAAATTGCCCTCATAAGATCAATAAGATATGCGCTTCGTGCCCCTGCTGCTCCTCATACTTTTCCGTAGATGCTTGCTGTTATTTATTGGCTTGTTCAGCTTTCATTATATTTCAACAATTTTGTTTATTGTCATGATTTCTACTAGTTTAGGAAATTAGGGATTCTGGAGAACATGTTCAATTTGTATTTGTAATTGATATTTGTATTTCTGCTAGTTTAGGAAATTAGGGATTCAGGAACTACTTTACCAAACTTATGCTAGTGTCATTTTTACAAACTACTGATATTTGTGTGTCTGGATAAATTAGTATATGATCATTTTTACAAGCTGGTGATTTGTAGTGTGTCTGAATGAATTAGTCTATGATGATTCTTGTTTCTCAAATATCATTATTGTGCTGTATACATTCTATAGAACAATGTGAATCTCCTTGTGAAACATGGCAGCTGTATTTCTTCTTGTGTATTTTTGTTTGTTTTGGATGTTCTGATAATAGCAATCAGTCACAGCTTACAGTTAAGCAAGTTAGTGTGTTCATTACCTTGTTACCATGAACAAAAGAAAGGGGAGCAAAAAAAGCAAAGAACAGAACCTAGCAACGAAGCCGACTACGTAACGACGGTGAGAGTTATGAGTGTTTTCGTCGGCGGCAAGAAAATCGGGATGGATTGGTGGTTTCACGGTGGGGTAGGACGTTGGAGAATGTTCACAATGGGTAGATGACAATTGGCTGGGGAGGGAGAATAAAGGTTTTAGAAATTAAAAACAAAATAAAAGAATCTTAGTTTACCTCCTTAGCGGGTCATAAGTCATCTGGGTCCAATAAAAGAAAATGCACCCAAAAGTTAGACCCCCCACTGGAATATTGAAAGTTGGTACCTATTAAAGAAAACCGCTCATAGTTGAACCCTATAACATCAATTTTTCCTTGATAAAATGTCCAATTAATTTCAGGTTTTCGTTGTCAATCAAGTTGTGGTTTTGGTTAGTGTCAAGTGTCAAAGATTGCTTGACTCCACTTGGATCATAAGTACATATAACATCATCATTAAACCATGTTCATACCTTCTCATTAGCCGCCTATAGAAAATGGAAACCCTGGGCCTTGTTGTCCCTTATGAAGTACTAAATCCTGAACCCAAGATTAAGTCTCCGCTGTCAACTCTTTCCCCAATACTTCTACTTCACCACATGTGGTCAAATTTAGCAACTATTCCAAGTAAGTATCCAACACACTCACGCAGAGTAATAAACACCAGACAAATTAGAAATGGACCAATTACTATTTTATTGGATCATCACCCAAACACGAGGTCTAGTTTGCACCAAAATCTTACTCCCAGTACAAAAAGAAGACAAAGCAGAAGTTTTCTTTAAGGATGGTCCGATGGTATCTTAAAGACTTATGAATTTGGGATTATATCTCATTTTATACGGTTTTTTCACCAAGTACCCCTGAGTTTTACGAAAATTCACAAGGTACCCTCGCGTTTTCAACAATTTACCTGGTGCTCCTCAGGTTTTGAAAAATACTCAAAATACCCTTTATGACTAATGCCGTCAAACTCCGTTGGTGATTAAACCGAAATTAACCTAATTAAGCCAAATAACTACTAATTAACCTAATTAACATTAATTAAATTGTAATTAACTCTAATTAAACACTAAATAATCTTCCTCCCTTTGTTTCTCTCTCTTACTTCCCTTTCTCTCTTCCTCCCCCTCACCCCCTCCCCAGCAACTACCACCCTCCCTGCGAGCAACTACCCCCCACCACCCCCTGCGCAAAACTCCCTGTCACCCCTCCCTCCCCCTGCGAACGACCTCCACCCCTCCACCACCCCCTGCGAACGACCCCCACCCCTCCCCCCACCCCCTGCGCACAATGCCTTACCACCCCTCCCTCCCCCGGAGTGAAAAATCTAACAATGATTAACAAGAAGAATATAGGTTGGGAATGGTTGGAAAACAGCCCTTGACCTGAGGATTTTCTGTCATCTATCTGATAGAGGTTAGTTTTGAGGGTGGGAGAAGACTAGATCTCCTCGGAGTTTTGCGACACGTTGGAGAGAAGTGATCTATGCGAAAGGTCTCTGTTGTCAAAATCCTCTGCTACTTTAACATTGGTTGTGCTAGCAAGTGGAGTACTGAAAAACAGAAAAAGACAAGACCCAGAAAACTTAGACCTGGCCTTAATTTCTTGTTTTTTGGTTGTTGAAATGCAGGAATGAAGTTATTATTATGGTTGCTGCTGTTTGTGATTTATCATCATTTGGCCATTCAGCCCATTGTACTATAAATACGAACAGTCTTGTGACTATAACAACAAAAATCTAATAGCAACTTCCTAATTGATTCTCTAACTACACCCAACTGCAAGAACCAAGCCAATCAAGGTTCAACTTCTCAAGTAAATCTGCTGCACATTTCCTACTGATTAGGCATTATATTATTTTGTTGATCTGATGATTGGATTTTATATTTGCTGGAGAACTAGAAAGTAGAACATATCCTAAGAAGTAAGAAGCCATTTCAAAAAAAATTAAGAGAATCAGGGGAAATGAAGCCCTCTTTTCATCCACCTTTGTTCCTGTACTTGTGCTTTCAAGAGAGAAAGAAAGGTACTGATATAGTTCCACCACGAGTTTAAACCAAAGGACAAAAAACTGACCTGATCCAATTTTGAAGAATCTACAGATGGTATACAGACTCTAAAATTTCATGTTTGCTGGCCAAGTGTAAAGAAGGGAGGGAGGAGATGGTGAAGTGTAATGGTGTGGTTGAGATTTTGGCAGGGTTTGTAAAAAACTGGGAATTGCAGAGGAATTCAGTGGGTGGTAGTGGAGAGAGAAATGAAATACGAGTGGTGGAGCAATCGTCGAATCCTAAATTCTCACAAACCAGAGGGGTAAATGGTGAATAAAGTTTGTAACAGAAACTTAATGGCAGGGGCAAGCCATGTATTTTTCAAAACCTGAGGGGCAACAGGTGAATTGTTGAAAACGCGAGGGTACCCTGTGAATTTTCGTAAAACTCAGGGGTACCTGGTGAAAAAACCGCACATTATATGATTATAATTTATAATTTATACTTAGGCGCTTTCTAACATTAAAAAAATCCGTTTTAAAAAAGAGTTACATGTTTATGAAAGTTTCAAAATAAGAATTATTACTTTATTTGGCATTTTTTTCATCTCTATTCATCACATGAATCATTCTTTTTATTTCTATCCACTTTGGAAAATACAAATTTATATTGGATAAGTGCATTACTAACACACCGCTGAAGTATTTGGTAATTTTGGTTAAAAGAATTTCACAAATCATCCTCTTTTTCAAGAAAACCAAAATACTTATAAATCTCTCTCGAAAAAAAATATTTTTATGTATACACTATCTGCTTAAATCCGATGTAAGACTTTATTCTGTTAAACTTATTTTTGCTTAACTTCACTTATTTTTTCTTAACTTATTTTTCAGAACTAATTTTTACATAACTTATTTATGCTTAACTTAATTTATTTTTGTTAAACTTATTTTTGCTGAACTTAGTTTTACAGAAACTTAGAGTAGATTTTTGTCGAACTAAACTTATTATTGCTAAACGTAACTTATTTTATTAACTTACTTTATTGAACTTATTTTTGCGAAACTTATTTTTATTGAAATTATTTTTGCTTAATCATATTGATTTTTGCTAGAACTTACTCCATCCATTTTTTAGATGTAACATTGTACTTTTCACATATGTAGAGGCACACCTTTGATCGATAATATCTCTAATTGTATAAAATTAAAAATTACAAAAAATATATATATTTGAAAAGTGTATACCGTGACGAATCAAACAAGATCCCACATGACTATATTTTTTCTTATACTTCATATAAATAATAATTAATAGTCAAAGTGTATTAGATGAATAGTGTTTAAAGTCAACATGTTGTATCTAAAAAAACGGAGAGAGTATTAAGCTGAGTTGAATAAATCCTAAATTAAGCGAAACTTTTTTTTTTTTTTTTAAAGTTTACTAGTTGCTTCCCCTCTTCTCTCTCTCCTCTTCCAACTGTTCTGTCACCTCAGACCCTCATAATCATTCATCACTCTACCTCACCTTCTATTCTTTTGGACTCAGTCTCTTCTCTTCTTCAACCTCCATTTATTAAACCCTTCAAATATTCTCTCAACTCCCCCCTTCCCCTCTCCTTTCTTTCTCTCTCCTCTCCAATGAAACCCTGAGAAAAAACCATCTCTATCTATCCATCTAATGCCATAAAATAATAACACACTTATACTAAACCCAACCCATCATGGTGGGTGGAAATGGCAAATTCCTAAAATTAAATTTCTCTTTCTATAGAAACTCACCTTCACGTTCTTCCAAATTCAACAACAAAAAAAACTCTCCTCCACCTGAATACATCTGTCCTATCTGCAACTCCTTAATTTCCGACCCGGTTGTTGTCGGGTCGGGTCACACCTTAGACCGTCTGTGCGTTGAAATCTGTGAACTTCACAACTTTACACCCGATCTTCCAGATGGTACCCGACCCGATTTCTCAACTAAGATACCCAATTTAGCTCTTCGTTCAGCTATTCCAACCTGGTGCGCGAAAAACGGCGTCGCTTTACCGATTGAGGTAGATAAAGTCGCCGTCGAAAGAATCGTCAAGGATATGATCGAGAAACAGGAGAGAGAAAATGGTGGTAAGGGTTTGATTCGGCCTTCAGAGAGGTTTCTCATTGATTCCGTTAAGGATAAGGCTGACCTCGACCTTTCTCATGCTGTTACTGAGTTGACTCACCGAGTTAACCGATTCGACTCGTCGACGAGTTCGGAAGAGTCGGTGATTGCTACGGCGGTGAGTCCGTTAACGCCGCTTCCGTTCACGACTCGGCCGGCGTGTTGGTCTCCATTTCATACATCGTCGTCGGAAACCCTAATTTCTTCCGACGAATCGATGAATTTGAATAACCCTAATTTTACGGAAGAATTGGAGTTGATTGCGAAGTTTAAGAGCAGTGATCCGTACGATCAGGAGCAAGGCGCGGTTGAGCTGAGGAAAGCGACGAGAACGGATGAGAATGCGAGGGTTTCGCTTTGTACGCCGAGGATGTTGCGTGAGATTGCGTCGCTTTTATTCTCGGGGTACGAGAAAGTTCAGATAAACGCGATTGCGGCGCTTGTGAATCTGTCGCTTGAGAAGCCGAACAAGATTAAGATCGTAAGGTCAGGAATTGTTCCGACGGTGATTAATTTGTTGAAAGGAAGATTACCGGAGACGCAAGAGCATGCTGCGGGGTTAATATTCTCCCTCTCCTTAGAAGAGAAGAATCGGACAGCAATCGGCGTTCTCGGCGCTTTACCGCCATTGTTGAACTGCTTGTTAAGGTCCGAGTCCGAGCGAACTCGGAGTGACTCGGCCTTAGCGTTGTACAATCTATCGCTTGATCATAGCAACCGAGTTAAACTCGTTAAGCAATTCAACGCGGTTCCGCCTCTTCTTGCGGTGTTGCGGCAAGAAAAGGAGTCGATCGCGGGCAGAGTTCTGCTTGTTTTGTATCAGCTTGCGGCGAGTGCGGAGGGGAAGGCGGCGATGTTGGATGGGAATGCGGTGGAGCATTTGGTGTGGTTGTTGAGGAAAGGGAAGGACGAGTTTGAATCCGAGTCAACTCGGGAGAACTGTGTCGCCGCGCTCTACGCGCTGAGTCATGGGAGTATGAGGTTTAAGGCGCTTGCAAAGGAGGCGAGGGCGGTGGAGGTGCTTAAGGAGGTGGAGGAGAGCGGGAGCGAGAGGGCAAAAGAGAAGGCGAGGCGGATATTGGTGATGTTGAAGGGGAGGAGAGAGAGTGAGGATGGGCTTGGGGAGGATATTGATTGGGAGGCGATTCTTGAATCGGGTGGTGGAATGAGTCGGACTCGGCACCGAGTTGCTACTGGTCCGGGTTTTGGTAAAACGGCCGAGTTTTGACTCTTGACTTTACTGTTTGGTTTACTTTTTTTTTTTGGTATTTAGTTTTGGGTTCAGGGTGTAATTATTGAAGGATGTTGGTCAAGGATCATGCTTTTGGGAATTTAATTTATATTTTTTTAATTGTGGACTCTATATATATACTTGTGGATTATTATGTAAATATTTAGTGGAACATCTTAGAGAGCTGTCAAGGAAAAAAAAAATTAGAAGAATGGATGGATTTGGAAGGTCTGTAACATGTTAGGTAATCTTAATTTTTTCCTGTGTCATTAATCATTATTGTCTCTATTATGGAATGGCTAATGAAGTATATTTGTCGTTCGTAATTGTATTATCTGGGTTTTTGGCTATATTGAGTAAAGTGACCATGTGCAAGGTTAGTTAAAGTGTATATTCCTATATGGTACTATGAAATGCTACTAAGTACTAACAATACCTTACCTAAGAGTTGTGTTAGATAACATTAGTCAATGTATATGATAGATGAAAATTTATGTTGTAATTTGTTTTGATATCTACATGATTGTTAGGGGAATAAACCAACTCTTTTGAAAAAGTATGGATTTTGCATGAGTTCTTAGCCTTTTTTATTCTATAATTTTATCATGTTTTTCTCGTCTCGTTTTTTAGTTCTTTTAGGGAAAATAATTTCATAATAGTTAATGCCTATAGGTTTGGAAATTTTAGCTAATAAGGGTTGATATAAAATCATAAAGTTCACTTCACATTATACAACGAGTTTGGATATACTCCTATTTGAGTAAATAAATTCAGAGAAGTGAAAGTAAGAGACTTCAAACAAAAAAAAAACGCATTTTAAATAAAAAATTATGTAACTATTCTATATTTGAAAAAGAAGTATCTATAATTCGAGACTAGCACACCCAAAATACTCGAGCATTTGTAGAGCCATAATGGTGAGATGCGTATTCATTCTACACTTCATGCGAGCAGGCCCGTCCCTGGGGCTGGGCAGGAGGGGCGCCTGCCCAGGGCCCAAGGGAGAGAAGCCCAAAGTACTATAAATGTCTGTTAAGCTTTCTTAAAAAAAAAAAAAAAAAAATGAAAGGATATATAACAGAAACTATGAGCGCAACATTCCATCTCACCTTTACCAATTACTATATTAAATTTTGGAAAGTTTCCATGTAAATTCAATTACTTCTTCAAGGCTCCAATTTCCAATGCCCTTATCTTAGCCATCTAATATTCTTATTTTTTTCAGGGGAGCCATCTAATATTCTTACTCCTTCACGTCTTGTTTTTATTCATTCGATCTTATTGATGAACTGGATCTAAATATCTGGTTTCTTTGTTTTTCTCCTCCAATTGTTTCTTTTTTCTCTGTGTGTTCCTTGAAACTACAATTATGGTATCGAATATGTTTGCTTCTTTTTTTTTTCACAGGAAGAATTTTTGTAGAGTGGACTATCTTTGTTCCCTCAATTGTCTTTACGAATTATTTTTTGTATATTTCAAATTTGTAGTCCGATTTTGTGTTAGGTTGTGAAATTTTTGTTTTTAAAATGTCTTCTTATAATTCCATAATGCTAATTTTTTATGCTATTCGTTTTTGTAATGTTTATAATGTTCACTCTTGAAATCTTCATTTTTAGTTGTGATTAAATGGTCTAGCCATCTTGTACAGGAATATTTAGGAAAATATGTTAAGAGTGTAATTATTATAAAATATGTTAGAAGTGATTTCGCATTAAGAAATGAAATGAGCATTTGGGTAAGTAATAATGTATTGTTATAATTTAAAATTTCAATGTTTTTAATTTTTTAATCAAATAATTAGTTAATAGTAAATACAAAGTATTGTTTATAAGTAATATTTAAAACTTATAAACAATGACACATTTACTGTTATGTAAACTTGAATTTTGTACACCATTTTTTTATATTACTCCTACTCTTACATTAGGGCCTTTATTTCTTATTTTGCCCAGGGCCTCCAAAAGATCAGGGACGGGCCTGCATGCGAGTGACATGTACCCTTTACCTATTAGGTTAAAAAGAATATATGTTATATATCTAAGGATTCAACATTGTTGTATGATACTTGTATTGCATACTAGAAAACGAAAAGGAATGGTGACGACACTGAGACAAAGAAACAAAAGAAATCCAATTTCTTACATCTTAAGATTCTTTCTTCTCATCGGTTGACTAAATCAATACGTGATTGGAAATTTTCCTATAAACTAATGAAGTAGAAGTTGTTACATTTTCAAGTGGACTTTTGAATTATATTGATCAATTGACTCAATTTGTTACTTGGGAAGGTGTTTTGAATAAAATTCATGTTAGTGACCTGTAACCTGTAAGTTTGTGCGATTTATTATTTTATTATAACTACTCCCATTGGTTTTAACTTATTCAAGATGGAAACTGTTAATTATTAATGTTATCTAGCTTTATCCTCGACGAATTTGATCCATCTACATTCTACTGAAGAGCTATTCCAAACTGTTATATAAAAACACTATAATTGACTATGATGTGGCAGGCATGTTCTAGTGTACATGTATACTTTACTCTAAACAATAAAAGAAAGTCATTCATTTTCCACTCTAAAAAGGAAAAATTGATTTTATCAGTCCCAACTTTGGGCGCCCTGATAAAAACAGTCCCAACTTTCGTTTTTTATTGTTCAGTCTCAACTTTTAGGGATACTTTACACACGTGGTCCTAGCAGGTTACCAACCTGCTAATGCAGGTAAACACTAGTCACGTGCCTCCACGTGACTTTTTTTAGTAACAAAACCCAGAAATCTTCCCCCCAAAACAAACACCCATATCAACCACCAAACAATCACCACTCGCCCACCTTTCGACCACCACCGGTGTGCTCCGACAATGCCAAGAAACCGCCAAAGAACCGCCTCTCTCCCATCTCCTTCGCCTGCTCATCTCCCACCACTCACGCCCATCTCTCTCCTCTTCGCAACATCACTCCCACCACTCCCGGCAATGCCCTTCGCACCTTGCACCCCGAATTAATCAAAATCAGTGGGAATAGGTAGAAGGAGAATGTGTTGGGGAGGAAAATTCCTGATTTCTTGTTGTGGTTTTTGTGATGCAAAATTGAATTCCGAATTAATCAAAATCAGTGGGAATAGATGTTGTTGTTCTTGTTGTTCAATTTGTTGTTGTTGTTCAATTTACTGGTTTTTTTTTCTTTGTTTTCTCTTTCTCTCTCTTTCTATTTTGCAGGGGAGTAAGGATGGGACGGTAGTGGTAGGGAGGGGGGAGGGGGTGGTTGATGTCGGAACAACAAGGAGGAGAGAGAAAGTGGGGATAGGGTGGCAACGGGTCGGCAAGGGGTCATGGTGGGATGGAGAGGGGGTCGCAGGGGGTCGGTAGGGGATGGGGAGGGGAGGGGAGGGGGTGGATGGCTGGGGAGAAGGAAGCGGAGGTGGAAGGGGAGGAAGGAGGGAGGAGAGAATTAAAACATAAAATATATAATTAAAACAACAAAAACAAAGTAAAAAAAATTTTAAAAAAAAAAATTAACCTCTTAAACCGGTTTCTGGTTAACTTGGACTGTTATTGTAAAAGACCCCCAAAAGTTGGGACTGAACAATAAAAAACGAAAGTTGGGACTGTTTTTGTCAGGACGCCCAAAGTTGGGACTGATGAAATCAATTTTTCCCTCTAAAAATACATAAACATTTGAAACTTAGGTGTTGTTTGGTTGGAAGCTATTTCCCTTGGAAATACAAGTTCCTAGGAAATACAATATGGGTGTTGTGTTTGGTTGGAGGGAAATGAGAGAAATATAGGAAATACAAATTCCAAGGGAAATATAAATTCCCATGGACCATGGGAAATCACTCACCAAGCCCCCCCTTGGTGAGTAATTTCCTAGGAAATACAATTTCCTATGGTGTCAACCAAACAATTTTGTCTAATTCCTAGGAAATTAACAAGGGGGAAAATTTCCCATGAAATGTAAATTCCCATGGGTAATTACTTCCCATGTGAACCAAACGAGGCCTTAGTACAAATCACCTAAGACAACACTTTGATTTTTAAACGATGAGTCTGATGTAAATGTTTAATACAGAAGACTCTCTCCATCTTTTTTAGATTTTATGTCCACATTACATGAGCTAATAAAAAACTTAAAATATAAATAATTTTTTTTTTAATATACAGTTCGATCCTCAATTTCATAAGATCTCTATGTCTTAAAAAAAAAAATCTCACACATATCCATAAAAAAAACACCTTTTTCTTCCTCACAGAAACTCCACAATTAATAGATTTGTCTTTTGTCCCTTGGAGCAATTCACTTCATTACTAATTGCTCATTGTAGCGCACTAATGATGCCTACCTTTTTTGCATGAACAAATCATCTGGGTGCATTTGACCCCAACAGTTTGGTGTCGGGAAATCCTGTCTATAATCCTATACTAACTACAACCACTTCATGACAATGGCGACAGTCCCATTTGTTTTTCCTTGTGGAGGAGAGTTATAAAAATAAAGCTAATTGTAGATGTTATAGTGTAGATGTTATGGTAGGTCTACTCTATTTGGTAGCCAATTGTAGATGATGATGGTGGTAAATGATTTACATCTGATTTTGTAAACGTATTCTCTTTTGGATGGCTATAGGCTATGACAATTAAACTTCACATTTAAAAGTATTATTTATTACAAACTTATATTAGCGTCTATAGTACCTTTAACGTAGTAATAGATGGTGATGAAAATTTAAAAGAAGAATAATTATTGGACTATGGACAGAGATTAACATTGAAACAAGACTTTCTTTACAAATTTACCTCTTGATTATTGTTATACCTATCATTTCATTGTCACTTACCAAACAAGTCGTTTGAGTTACAAACAATCATCAAATGGAAGCAAATCTTTACATAATATATACATTTTGGGTCTTCATCAATTAATAATTTAGACTTATTTACCATATAGAGATAACATGAACGACAATGTGTAATAAATATACTTTTTTTTTATCACTTCCTTTTTTAAAAAAAAATCCCCTTTAAAGATTGAAGCTTTTATCATAATAAAATGACATAGAATAAAAAAAAAAAAACTCAACCTTTTGCATAAGATTTTAAGAGAGGCCCTTAAGTAATAAGTGGGTGTCTTGTTTTTTTTTTTTCTTTTCGGGGATGCCTTGGTAGTTTATTGATATATTGTTAAAGATAGATGTGTTTGGGATTGTAAATGAGCTAGATTAAACATATTGCTGCTATGTTGATCATGTTGAAACTCATACTACTATAACTTAACTAAACTTGATATCAAATCTAATTCAAACTCTTGAGCTATTGACTGTTGGAACATTTATAGGGTAATGGGTTTTATTAGCTCATATGGTTATATACTAGAAGAGGAGGAGGTCTAGTATGTTAAGATTAGAATGCGCAAAATCACGTGGATCAACCAAGCAAGTCAGTAGGCTGGTCGCGGGTCGCGGTCAGGAGACCGTCGCGGGTCGCGACCAGCGCCTTTTCGCGACTCGCGATTTGTATCGCGAGTCGCGACGTGTAGTCTGACTTGGGTGTGAAATTTTGCGTGGACGGTTTATAACCATTGTATTGCATACGTTATCCGTTTAATGATGATTAAGTATTCTTAATCAGGGGATTAAAGGGAGATGAATGCTGTAACAGCTCTAATCAAGAGGGAATTTGATATTTGACCCTTGTCATTCATATGAGAGGAGTGAGGAAAATCAGGTTTTTCACATTCTAAGAGACTTGCTTTGCTTGAGAGAAAACTTGCTACTTTCTCTCTAGTGTTCTTCACAAATTTCAAACACAAAGTTCTTGTTGATTCACTTAGAAGATCATCTAGTGAATTGTTTTCTCCATTGTATCTCATTAGTTATTTCGTGTTAACCCGGTGATCCTAGAGGGGCAAAATTAAACTAATAGGAAAGCGTAGTTTCCATGCCTTGGAGTGGTATATCCGGTTCCCTTGTTTGATCACACTTCTAACAATCTATTAGTTTAATTTTCTTTCTTTTCGGATATGGCTCAATCACTCAAGGACATGACTATGAACTTCCAAAAGTTGGACAAGTTTGAGGGGGTGGGTTATCGAATATGGCAAAAGAAGATGCACTTCTTGTTGACAACGTTGAATGTGGTGTATGTTCTATCGACACCCATGCCACCATTCCCGAAAGATGGAGAGGAAGAGTCCGTGGAGACTACAAGGAATAGAACAAAGTGGGAGAATAATGACTACATTTGCCGGGGTCACATCCTCAACTCTTTTACCGACCCTTTGTTCTACCTTTATCAAAATGTGGAGAGTGCAAAGGAACTTTGGGATACTCTTGAGGCCAAGTATATTTCGGAAGATGCTTCAAGTAAGAAATTTCTTGTTAGTAATTTTAATTCATTTAAAATGACTAATGATCGGCATATTATAGAGCAATTTCATGAAGTTCATCATATTTTGAACCAAATTAGATCACATGGTATGGTGATGGATGAGGCTATTGCCGTAGCCTCAATCATTGATAAATTACCACATTCTTGGAAAGAAACTAAGCATTCCTTGAAACATAGGAAGGAAGATATTTCCATGGAGCAATTAGGAACTCATCTTTGTATTGAAAAGGGTATCCGGGCTCAAGATGGGGTTAAGGATACTACTCCTAGTATTCCTAAGTCTACCGTGAATACGGTAGAGGTTTGTGGGTCTAGTGGGACCAAGAAATCCAACAATAACAACTCTAAAACCATATTCGCAAACAAGAAGAGGAAGACCCTCACTTGTTGGGTATGTAATGGACCTCATCTCAAAGAGGGATTGTCCTTCTAAGAAGAAGAAGACAAAGAATGGACAACCTAGTGTTATTCAAAACCAAGGTAAAGTTGCACATGAAAATGTAATTGAAGAAATGAATTTTGTGGCTATGATTTCTGAAATTATGTTTGTGCAGGTTGATGATTCTTGGTGGATAGATTCGGAGGCCTCTAGACATGTGTGCAATAATAAGCACTTCTTCAAGTCTTTGGAAGAATTGGATGATGGTCCAATCTTGTATATGGGGAATGATTCTACGGTAAAGGCCAAGGGTATAGGCCAAGTAGAATTGTTGTTAACCTCGGGAAAGACTTTAACTCTCCGGGATGTTGTTTATGTACCGGAAGTTAGGAAGAATCTTGTGTCGGGGGATCTTTTGAATAAATTTGGTTTTAAAGTTGTATTTGAATCGGATAAGTTTATTGTTTCCAAGGGTGGTATTTTTGTTGGACAAGGATTTTATTGTAATGGGATTTTTAAATTTAGTATTAATAATGAAATTGATACTAGTTCTATTTACATGCTTGATGTTTCTTCTCTATGGCACAATCGTTTATGTCATGTAAACTATCGTAGATTATATGACATGTCTAAGCTAGGTTTAATACCTTCTTTCGATTTAAAGTTAAAGAAGTGTAAGACATGCATGCTAAATAAGATTATAAAGAATCTTTATCCTAGTGTGACTAGACAAACGGTATTGCTTGAGTTGGTGCATAGTGACTTGTGTGACTTTCATAGTTCACCTTCTTTGGGAAATAAAAAATATATTGTGACTTTTATTGATGATTATTCAAGGTCTTGTTACATATATTTATTATTTACTAAAGATGAAGCACTAGAAAAGTTTAAGATTTTTAGGACCGAAGTGGAACTTCAACTTAATGAAAAAGTTAAAAGACTTCGGACGGATAGGGGTGGTGAATACTATAATCCTAGCTATTTTAGTTCCATTGGTGTAATTCATGAAACAACCGCTCCATACTCACCTCAAAGTAATGGTATAGCGGAAAGGAAAAATAGGGTTCTAAAAGAAGTGGTTAACACCATGCTTTCTAATTCGGGTCTAAATGACGGTTTTTGGGGTGATGCAATTTTAACTGCATGTTATATATTAAATTGAGTTCCTAATAAAAGGAATAAGACTACCCCTTATGAACTTTGGTGTAACAAAAAGCCTAATCTCAATTACCTTAAGGTATGGGGTTGTAGGGCAATTGTCAAATTGACGGAACCTAAAAGGAAAACTTTAGGTGAAAAAGGAATTGATTGCATTTTTATAGGCTATGCGGTACATAACAAAGCCTATAGGTTTTATGTCATTGAGCCAAATGATGTTGTCTTTTTCCATTCTGTGATAGAGTCAAGGGATGCAATATTTGATGAGACTAGATTCTCATCGATTCCAAGACCAAAGGACATGATGCCTAGTACTAGTTCCAATGTTGTGGATGACATTAACAATGATCATGATACTACAACACCGTAAATTAGGAAAAGTAAAAGAATTAGAAAAGAGAAATCTTTTGGACCGGATTTTCAACTATATTTAGTTGAAGGGTCAAGGAAGTCGATTGTGACTCAAATTTCATATTGTTACAATATGGAGGAGGATCCTAGGTCCTTTGATGAGGCTATGAAGTCTCATGATTCTGCTTTCTGGAAAGAGGCAGTGAATGATGAAATGGATTCAATAATGGGAAATCATACTTGGATTTTAGCTAATTTACCTCCCGGATGCAAACCTTTAGGTTGTAAGTGGATTTTCGTAAGGAAAAGGAAGATCGATGGAACCATACTAAAACATAAGGCCCGGTTAGTGGTCCAAGGTTTTAGGCAAAGATATGGTATCGATTATTTTGACACTTATGCTCCGGTTGCTAGAATAGCTACCATTAGACTTTTGATAGCATTGGCTGCGATTCATGGTCTAGTAATTCACCAAATGGATGTCAAAATTGTCTTCCTTAATGGTGAATTGGAGGAGGAAGTGTACATGAATCAACCTGAAGGTTTTGTGGTTAAAGGTCAAGAGACTAAGGTTTGCAAATTAGTTCGATCTTTGTATGGTCTTAAACAAGCACCTAAGCAATGGCATCAAAAATTTGATAAGGTCATTTTGTCTAGTGGGTTCAAAATAAATCATTCCGATAAGTGTGTATATAGTAAATTTGATAATAACGGTAATGGAGTTATAATTTGCTTATATGTTGATGATATGCTTATCTTTGGGACTGATTTGGAACAAATGGGAAAAACCAAAGTCTTTCTCTCTTCTAGCTTCTCCATGAAAGATTTGGGTGAAGCGGATGTTATTCTAGGTATTAGAATAATGAGAGGTAAAGGGTCAATATCTTTATCACAATCTCATTGCATTGAGAAAGTGATTAAGAGGTTTAATGAATCGAATTCGACTCATTTTGCTACTCCGATGGATCCTAGTGTTCACTTGGTTCCGAGTAGTGGTACTCCTATTTCACAATTGGATATGCAAGCTTAATTGGAAGCTTGATGTATGCTATGACTAGCACTCGACCGGATATAACTTTTGCTATTGGTAAACTCAGTAGGTATACTAGTAATCCTAGTATGTTGCATTGGCAAGCATTGAGAAGAGTGTTAAGGTATTTGAATAAAACCTTGGATTATGTCATAACTTACAAAGGAGAACCTTCTATTCTAGAAGGTTACTCGGATGCTAGTTGGATTTCCAACAAGGAAGATTATTCATCCACAAGTGGATGGGTGTTTCTTCTTGGAGGAGGTGCTATTTCATGGGCATCCAAGAAGCAAACATGTATAATGGATTCCACTATGGCATCGAAATTCATTGCATTGGCATCTTGTTGCCAAGAAGCGGAATGGCTAAGGAATGTGTTGAGTGAGGTTGACTTGTGGGTCAAACCTATGTCACCTCTTGCTATTCATTGTGATAGTGCATCAACCATAGCTAAAGCTTATAGTGAAGTCTACAATGGCAAGTCAAGGCACATTGGAGTTAGACATAGCTATGTGCGTGAAATGATAAGGAATAGTTGTATAACTATTAATTTTGTTCGGTCTAGTTTGAACTTGGCAGATACGTTTACTAAACCGTTGTCAAGGGAACTAGTGAACAAAATGAACAAAGGGATGGGTCTTAAGCCTATTGATCAATCTTTAGTTAAGGAAAACTCAATTTAATGTCTAATACATCGTTAGATCTCAAATTCAATGAGGATAGTACTTTCCTTAAAGGTTGGAAGCACTTGTGTTAGTTACATCCCGAGGTTAGTGCTTGTTACTACAATGATCAGAGGTTGAATTAAGTTTCTTAATAAGTCTTTGATAAGTGCTCAATTGTAGGAGCATTTGCGTAAAGATTTACCTATATAAGCTAGAGGTTTGGCCGCTTCACCAAGTCTAAGGCTTGACTTGGAACACTTATGAATGGATATGGACACCAAGGCGTCATAGGTGTCGGAGGTTAAGAACTATGTTTGTGCTTATGTGTATTAGTATCTTCAATGATTTGTGGTGGTTATATGATTCAAAGCTTTGTCTATCATTATGATCGAAATTGTTGTAAAGTTACTTTTACTAAGTGGAGATTCAATCGTAAGATATTTCCATGATGCATGAACATGCTTTGTTTGTGATTTCTAGCAAGTTGAAAACTTTTCAACATTACCCTATAAATGGGAGGAGGATTGTTGGAACATTTATAGGGTAATGGGTTTTATTAGCTCGTATAGTTATATACTAGAAGAGGAGGAGGTCTAGTATGTTAAGATTAGAATGCGCAAAATCACGTGGATCAACCAAGCAAGTCAGTAGGCTGGTGGCGGGTCGCGACATTCGTCGCGGGTCGCGATCAGGAGAGCGTTGCGGGTGATGTCGCGGGTCGCGACCAGCGCCTTTTCGCGACTCGCGATCTGTATTGCGACTCGCAACGTGTAGTCTGACTTGGGCGTGAAATTTTGCGTGGACGGTTTATAACCGTTGTATTGCATACGTTATCCGTTTAATGATGATTAAGTATTCTTAATCAGGGGATTAAAGGGAGATGAATGCTGTAACAACTCTAATCAAGAGGGAATTTGATATTTGACCCTTGTCATTCATATGAGAGGAGAGAGGAAAATCAAGTTTTTCACATTCTAAGAGACTTGCTTTGCTTGAGAGAAAACTTGCTACTTTCTCTCTAATGTTCTTCACAAAGTTCTTGTTGATTCACATAGAAGATCATCTAGTGAATTGTTTTCTCCATTGTATCTCATTAGTTATTTCGTGTTAACCCGGTGATCCTAGAGGGGCGAAATTAAACTAATAGGAAAGCGTAGTTTCCGTGCCTTGGAGTGGTATATCCGGTTCCCTTGTTTGATCACACTTCTAACATTGACTGAACTCTAAATCTTGTTCAAACTTGAATAGTTTATTTAGGACTTGTTATGTTCAAGCACTACATGTCTACATGTCGCTTTCTCGTTTAATAATCAAGCTAGGTTTCTTCCAATGACAGCAATAATCACCTTGTGTAATAAACTTAGCACTTGTGTAATACTTATATTGCTATCCATATTCATTTCCAATCACCTTGTGTTATTGCTTAATAAAAGAGAAAGGATTTTTTGATGGGAATAATGCCACTTTTGGGAGGTCTTCCCAAAACAATCCCACCTTTCAAAAATTTAGGAATAATCCCAACTATGACCCATGTCTTCTCAAACTGGGCCATTTTAACCAATGACTTAGTTGACCGATTAAAAACACATGTTCACCTTTTGTTTCCTTTCTATAAGGAATTATCAATTTAATTTAATAAAAATTAAAAAGCTTGACCCTAACTCCCCCAACCCTCCACCTCCAAAACTATGCCCTCCTCTTCCATCATCCCCCCACCCCAACAACAACTCCCCTGCTCCCATGTCCTCTCCTACCCCTTCATCTTCTACCTCCTCCGTTGACAAGCCTCTCTCATCCTCCGTTCCCAAGTTCTCTCCCACCAAGACCACTACTTCTCACAACTCTCCTCTACGATGTCGTCTCCCCTCTCTCCCTCGTCCGTCGCGTCCCATCTGAGGTCTTCCTCCAATCCTTCGTCGTCGCGTCAGATCCAAGATCCAAGAGAGAGAACATTGAGAAACAAACGAGATGGAGAGGAGAGGGAAGCAGTTGGGTGGGAGAGGGTGGGTAGGAGAGAGAGGAAAGTAGGGTTTCTCTTCATTCATTGACAGTGGGCTGATAAAATGGGAGTGGAAGGGAAGAGTTGGGCTGATAAAATGGGCTGACTAAAGCTCCCTTTATTTTTTTTTAAAACATCAGAACAACTTAACCTATATAGGATGACAAAGTTCGGGTTGGTTTGGTTTTTTTCCGGTTTTTCAAAGTAAAAACCAAACCAAAAAATTGAAAATTTTCTAGTCCAAACCAAACCGGATTTTGAAAAAAAAACACACCAAATTATTAATTCGGATTGGTTTGGTTCACGTTTCGGTTTTTTAACCAAATAACTTATACCCCTAGTTGTGGTGGTAGAAGGGAAGGGGGCGAGCTCTAGAGTTAATTTATAATTAGAATTAGATTTATATGTTTAATTAAGAATTTAGTTTTAAAATACATTAAATTTGTTCTTAATCATATAATTAGGGAATTAAACCTGCATTTGCAGGTTACCAACATGTAATAATCCATTTTGGGCAAACACACCCCAAAGCTCGAATTATTCCCTAATTTTTAAAAGGTGAGACTGTTTTGGGAAGACCCCCCAAGGTGGGATTATTTTTATAAAAAAAATCTACACTAGAATAATACAAACTTTTGCCCGTTCTCTCGCAATAATACAAAATTTTGCCCAAAATTCCCTTGGTAGGTCAATACCCGTTGTAACTTGTTGTAGCAGGTCACTATGACACGTGTCATTATTTTATTGGTTGTTTCTTTAATTTTTTAGTTCAATTTGAAAAACAAAAAAAACCAACATTTTCCTCCACCCACCTAGAGATGGAAATATCCAGCGGATGATCCGACCACCCGCTCCACCCGCACTATTAAACAGATGGAAAACCCGGTTTAAATGGATGAGAGGCGGGTGATGGGTTAACGGGTGGCGGATGCGTGTCGGATTCATGTGAGAATTTTTCATCCATCACTCGGTCCATCACCCGTTTACCACCCGACCCATCACCCGTTTATATTATTAAATATATGTATATAATTCTTTGACTTTTCAAACCTAACTTATTTTCTTATGAGTTCTTTCTATTTCCTGATTTTCTTTCTCTCTCTTCACTACCTAAAATCTCCCTTTCTCTCTCGTCAAACCCACAGTCCTACACCCACCTAAGCAATGAGTTCCCCTTCTTGTTGTAGTTCTTGTTTTTGCCGCTGTTATTAAGCTACCATGCATGTTGATGTTTTCAATGCTGCAGTTGTTGATTTTATTGCTGCAATTGCCGCTGCAAATGCTGATTTTGCTGCTGTAAATGCTGAATTTGTTGTTGTGTTGCTGTTTTTATTGTTGTACTATTTTTGAGCGAGTGATTTGTAGATTTGTTGTGGGTTTTATGTTGCTGGGCTACTGAATTTTCTTTTTTCTCTCTTCACCCGACAATCACCCGATCCATCCGTTTCACCTCGGGTGATGGATGGATGGATTCGGGTGAACATTTTATGCGGATGATGGATGGGTCGGGTGAAGCGGATGTATGCGGGTGATGATCCACCCGCCCCGAACCCGATCTATTTCCATCTCTACACCCACCTGAACCACAACCCTCCCCCAGCCCCTCCTCCACCACCGAAACCACCCACCAAGCCCACGGCTACCATTGAAACCAACCCCCAGCAGGCAACTGTTCCTCCTTCCTCCTTTCTCTCTATCGGACTGTTCCTCTCTCCTTCCACCATCAAACCATCACCATCACAGTCCACAAATATGTTGGTGATGCTCACTCCTACTCAAACCATATCTCTCTCCTCCCCAAACCCACCCCCCAAACTTTCTCTCTCCTCCAAACCTACTTCAAGGGCATCAAGCCTTAGTTTAGGCACAGAAAAATCAAATTTCCGCAATTCGTAACTTCAATTCATCAACAAATCATTTCACCAATTCATGTTTAATTTCACAACTAAATCAAAACATAATGTCGCACAAAAAAAAGTAGAGCGTAAAACCTTCGTCTTCATCATCAAGAGAAGCTTCATCATCGTCGTTAATTTCAACCGTTGCTACTCCGCCATTATCGTTTTCCAGAGCTTCAAGCCTTGCTAAAGCCGCCTAAAAACAACAAATTTCAATCTTTGAGAAGATTTTTTCCTACAGAGGAGAGAGAAAAATAGAGAAAGAGAATGACCTGAGTTCGATTATCGGAGCTAGCAAGAGCAGCCACCATTTTCGGGGCCACTTTACGAGTTCTTGTCGACATTCGCCGGAGTGTAACGGCAATATCTTGCTCCATTGCCGGAAAAATTAGGGCACCTATTACATAGTTGATTACAATAATTGGATCGAATTTGTTACACTTGCAAAGTGCGAATTTGCAAATTGTATGAGTTGATTGGAAATTTCTGAGTAGATTTTTATTTGTCTGTCGAATAAAACCCCAAATTAAGAGGGTTTAATTGATTTCACCGCCCAAATAATGAGGAGTGGTGGGGGGTGGCCGGTTTTCGGGGGGTGGGGGAAGGGAGACGTGGCGTTTTCGGGGTAGGGGAGTGGAGCGTGTGGTGTTTTTGGGGTGGAGGAGGGGAGACGTGGTGTTGCCGTGGTTGGGAGGGCGGTTTCGTGGTGGGGGAGGGGGTGGTGAGGGTGGGGTTCGGTTGATATGGGGAGGGGAGGAGAGAGAAAGAAATTTTGAGTCTTTTAAAAAAAAATTTACCTGTTTTATAGGTTAAAGGTCACATTGACCTACTGAATGAATTTTGGGCAAAAGTTTGTATTATTAATAAATAATCAAAAGTTTGTATTATTGCTAGAGAACGGGCAAAAGTTTGTATTATTTTAGTTAAAAAATCCGGAAAAAAATTAAAGTAAGGAATACGCTATAAGTCTATAAGGGGATATAAGAAGACTGACTGAGAGGGAAAGAAAAAGAAAAGAGAGGGTCCAAAATCTAGTTCATTCTTCATAAAATTTGTAAGTAATGAGTAAAAAAATAGTTTTGGATGTGCCATACTAACGGTACACTTATATGTATGATAAAATTTATATCCAAAATCACCTAATTTTGATTCAACAAATTCATCGATTTCTAATCAATCCCAATTGCAAACCAAAAACCCAGCTGAACAAAATGCAGAAACTCCGAAAAAGGAAGCAAATTTCTTCCAAAGACAATAATAATCAACCTTCGAAAAATGCAAAAACTAATATCAAATCAATCAAAACTAAAATCCCAAAATCAGCTCCTACAATAGAACCATACCCATCTCACCCAAGACCAACCCCAGAAGATTGCTTGACAATTAGAGATGAACTCTTGAAATTTCATGGCTTTCCTGAAGAATTCGCCAAGTATCGTGAGGAGAGAGAAAATTCAGGGCCTAATTCCTCAAATTTGGTTAATGGGTCAGTAAAATCAGAGAGTTTAGTTGAGAAATTGAGTGTTTTGGATGGTTTAGTGAGCACTATTCTTTCGCAAAACACCACTGATGTTAACTCTCAAAGGGCTTTCGCTTCTCTTAAAGCTGCATTTCCCACTTGGGACAATGTAAGTGTGCAATTTTAGATTTTTTTAGATTTCCATTTAACAATTCACTGTGTAATTGTTGGATGTATGCATTGTGGATTATAATGCTTTTTACAGGTTATGAATTAAAAATTTCCGATTTTTATTGATTCTGGGTAATTATTGTCCTGTTTCTGGTGTATTTTATTTATTTATGATTGCTGATTATATCCTGAGTTCAGAAGTGTAGATAGGAGTGTGACAATATGATCCCTTAGATTAAGTTGTTAGGCAATGGTTGGTTTAATTTTCTGATTCCAGTTGTTGTTCCAGGTAGTAATTGATAATTTAGGTTCCCAAATGTGTGTAATTTTGCTGAATGTAGGATTGTTTTGGCTTTATCATATAGCTCGTTCTTCGACATTCATGATGAACGATTTTAAGGATTTAAATTCACTGTTATTGTGCAGCATTCCATTTCTAGGAGCTGCTGCAAGTATTGGTAGAATGTTCAGTTTATCTGTAATCTTTACAAGGAATGCTAGATTATAAGATTTGAGTTGATATTAGAAGTCAAAGCTAGTTGGGTGATCTATATGTGGTTTCATGCTTGTACTCTATAATCTATATAGGTCCTGACTACTGAACAGAAGTTGTTAGAGGATGCCATCAGATGCGGAGGCTTAGCTCCAACTAAAGCTTCTTGTATTAGAAACATTTTGAGTTGCCTCAAGGAGAGGAGTGGGAAATTATGCTTGGAGTACTTGCGTGACTTGCCTATAGACGAAATCAAGTCCGAGCTCTCCTCTTTCAAGGGAATTGGACCTAAAACTGTGAGTTCTGTTTTATTTTTGTTACATGTGATTTTGCAAGCAGAGTGGTTGAGAGAAAACATGGCTTTGTGAAGAGTATGCCAAAAAATCCCGGGAACATAAAGTCATAAACATATGACTGCATCTATCTATTGTATATGGCTTATGCATTGTCTTGGTATTTTTGGTCATCTATAATTCTATACTGGTTAGTGTAAGAACCAAGATTGCTAAGTTACTTGGACTCGAATAATCGTGTCGGACATGGGTACGTGCCCAAGTGTCGAAATGTCCATACCCATGTCGGAGTATCAAGGATCCAACACGTGGTACTTGAGGTAAAATGAAGAGTCTGAGTAACATAGTAAGAATGCATGTTCAGGCAATGCTGTGTTATAATTTTTTGGCTTTGTGAAAATTTGAGTAATTGGTTTCAGGTAGCTTGTGTGCTAATGTTTCATCTACAACAAAATGACTTCCCAGTAGACACACATGTAAGTGTGAGTTTCTTGTTACTGAAAAGACTATCACATGTTTGAAAGATCATCTAAAACCGAATTATGCATCCAGATTTTGCAGATAGCAACTACTCTTGGTTGGGTACCTAAAGGAGCTGATGCGAAGAAGACGTATCTTCACCTAAACCAGAGAATTCCAAATGAACTGAAATTTGACCTGAACTGCCTTCTATTTACTCATGGTAAGATGTGCAATAGATGTTCTACCAAAGTAGGAAAGCAAGAAAAGAAAGACTCAGTCAATAAGTTATGTCCTTTATTGAACCACTGTTAGAGAATTGATTAGAAGTGCATGTGAACGCTGTAACTTCCTTAGGTTATATCTCTGTCACTCTAGCTCACTTGGTGACAACAGCCGAAAAATCTAGTATAGGTCCCACCATTTTGTGGAGTTCGAGTTAGTTAAGGTGTATGCAAATTAACTCCTAATAGGTTGAGAGTAGTAGATAAGTTGCTTTCGAAAGATCTGTACAGAACCATGAAACTATTGACTTTAAGTCGAAGAATGTTGTAGCATAACCTATCAAGATCCTAAATTTCAAGAGACTGTTAGAACAACGGTCGATTCGGAGGTCCAAAGAAGAAGGCGTGTTTTTCCCTCTTTTCAAAGTGCATATATAAGGGAAATTGTTGCTACACGATTTATTTTGAGACCAGAAAGACATTTTTATTTCAAGGTGGACTCGTTAATTCTTTTAGGGATAGCTTTTTCATATTTGCCAGAGTATAAATTAGTATGAGACAGTCTCAACAACAAAATTGATGGATTAAAATGGGAGTAGTATATATGTTAGGGTGTTTAAGGTCACTTTCTGATCAATCGATTTTGTGTACTCTATTCTGTTGAGTCTTGTTTCAAATTTATTGACCTTTAATTTGATTTTCTTTCTTCAGAAGTTTCCTTTTAGGATGATCTTTTTGCTTTTAACTGTGACAGTAAAAACAGTAAAAAATAAGAGCCACACAATCTATCATTATGACATCAAAAAGTTGTTAAAGAGAGAGCAACACAAGTCCACTTTCATATTTGTCCAATTGTCCCAAGAAATAGAGAAAAAAAAAAAGGGTTGCTGCACTTTGTAATTGATTGGAGCATATCTTTTTTAACAGATAAAAATAACATCTGAAGCATATCTATGCAACTTGTGACTTTATCACTGATAAAGTCACAATTCAATCCTGTTTCTTTTGCTTTCACGGCTCACGCAATCAATGGTTTATTCGTCCCAACTCATAAAGATTCAATTATAAACCAAGTTAGGTTTTGTCGTTGAAGTGCTAGACTTGTTTTCTAGTAAAATTTTAGATAAGTTGCTGTGCCTAATTGTCCACTATCTTATTATTTCATCTTCTGATTAATGCAACAGGGAGTTTCTGTTCCCACTCATAATAGTTTATATTTTACTCTTACTGGTTTACATAGTTAAGATTTTGTTACTTGATTAGGTTGAAGGGAGTAAAAATTGACATGAAGTGGAAATAGATATTTGTGAATAGTGGCAGATCGATTCTAGTTTTGGGTGTAAGGTAGATTTAGGACCGGTAATGTACGGTGGCTGTGGAAATAGCGAGCTTGATTTTTCTTTCACGGCTTGCACAGTCAATGATTTTTTCATCTCAATTTAGGTCCCTCATTGCCTATTAGATACTACTCCCTCCGTTTCTTTCTAATTTACACAAATTCCTTTTTTTGGCCTGTTTTCTTTTTAATCTACACACCGGCTGCTTTTTCTATTTTAGGTAACATGTCACATCTACTTTCTCCTCTTTTTCCACCTATGTCATCCACTTTTTAATATTTTAACCCATTTTTTACTTTTTCTCTCTCACTTTTCAGTTTCTCTCTCCACCTTTTTAGTTTCTCTCTCATACTTTTGTTATTGGTTCTCCCCCAAAGTGAAGTGAGTAAATTAAAATGAAACGGAGGGAGTATTACTTTAGAATAATTTTGTTGTATCATGTAAGATTTACGAAAGTTGACCCCAGAGTTGCTACCGTCACCGCCACTAGAGATGCAGGGGTGATCCAACTTTAGGTCCAACCTTACCATGTCATAAAAAGAGAGAAAAAAGTAGCCCACTAAGCTGATGATGTTTAAGAATTTATTACGTCTACTTCTTGCTAATAGGAATTTGCAGCCATAGACTATGATCATGAAATGAAAAGAAAAGGGTATGGACAACCAAAGTTACTCAATCTAAAGTATGGCATTTATTGAGATAAAGTGTCAATTCTGCTTTTGAAAAGGTTCTCCATTGCAGTGTGTCTAAAGGTGCGAGAAATCCAGAAAATGATTCTTTGATTTTTGATCTTTTGCGCCTTTTTTATCCGTTGTTTTTGCGGTTCTAGCTACTAAAGGCCCACAACAATAAAAAAAGAGAGATTAAGGTCACTACAGATAAAGCACTAGGCGTCCTGCTAAATAAACAACATAATCTGTGTTTTTTTGACAAAATATAATGTCAAAATAGTGTTTAACAAAGGATGATGAGAACTTGAGAAGATACACTAATTAATACGAGAGTTGTTTTGTTTTTCACTGATTCTTGGCGCTAATTAGATCTTATGAAGGGTTATATTGTGTCGTTTATAAGTCTGATGAAACTTAGGAACCATGAAAGAGGCTCACTCGTATGAGTTAGGATCTTAATTTGTAGGTTTTGTCGCAGCACTTGCTGGTCTAGAGTCTTACATGACCATTAGAGAATTAGCGTTGGTGTTCCTAGAGAGTTTTTGGGTCCTTGGTGATTATTGGGTCGCTTGAAAAGATCCCTCTTCTTAGTTATTATTGAGATATCCAATTTATCTCTTGAAGGATCTATAGGCATGAGTTGTAACTTATAGTTGAGTTTCATTGGGATGCACTTTTACCAACTTGTTAAATGCTGATATAAGATCACGAATAGAAAATGACTAGGCCATCTTTAGTTAATAGGATTTAGGAAGGGTATTTCATAGCTTACCCAAAAATCTCAAACATGTACAATGTCCTTTTGATCCTTTTCATTCCAAGCATAACAAATTTTGCTCCAAACATAAACAAAAATGGTGAAAAATGTTTCACACATCAAAGGAAAGGATGAACCACGCAAAAGCAATACAAAATGTCACAGGAACGGGAACACCATTCTTTTTTCACCCGGAAATTGCTTCTTCTTCTTGATGAACGTCAATCTTTTCGAACTCACCAAATACTTTAACAAAACGGGAACGTCATTCTTTTGCGTACCCGTATTGTTTATGTTTTTCTTGAGCAAATCACGCTTACAACAGATATTGATTTTTTCTTGAGCAAAGTCACGCTTCAAATATTGGTTAAACTGAGAAAAACCGCGCTCACAACACATTAAACCCTGTCTCATGGCAAAAGGAGACCAAACCTCATTTCACGGTACAAGAAGAACCAATATACCTTGTCTCACGGTACAAGGAGAACCATCAATAAACCCTGTCTCACGACACAGGGAGAGCCGAATTGCAAATCTATCCAGATCAGAAAGTTTCTACTAGTCGCATAATAATGAACCCTTCAAAAACAGTAGAAGTGGCTCACGTACATTTTGATATTGCCCCATACAGAAAGTCGCTAATAAGGTAGCACAACTAATTGGCAGGTGCAAACAAAGATCGAATTAATGGTTTGGAGTTGGAGGATTTTTTTTTTTTAATTAAAATATAATGTTAAACTAGGATGAAGACAAATGGACTTTGTTAGGAATTTATCACATCAGACTCATAGTAGGAGTCTTCGTAGGTTGAAGAAGAAACCCAAACAATTAGAGTTAAGCCGAAGTGTGCTATGATACCCCGCCGGCAGACATTACAGGATCAATGTCCACCGGCAGGAAAAGGAAAATGTGTTTTAGCCCTCAGAAATCGTAAGTTTCCGATACCATGTTAAGTTTATGAGAGGGAGGAAGTATAAGAGTTTATATTATATTGATGTGTCTAATAATGAATTATGAGTACAATATATATAGGAGTACAAATGAACTCCTACTAGGTAACTATCTCTAAAAGATATCTTATTCCTAATACTTATTGGAAATATTCTTCACATAATATTTCCCTAGATAATAATATATTCTAAAGATATTATCATATCTTTATGATACCCTAATATTCCTAATACATGTTCATTATAAAACCCCATAGATACTAACAGACTTCCAATTCCCACCAATTGTTGTCAAAATACTCTCTTATGCGTTGCTTAAAAATCATCAAAAAGGTCATCAGGCCTGTACTAGAACAGAGTTCTCTGGGCCCTCTGGCCAGTTATCCAAGGAAGTTGAGACCTGATGTCTCCATTTTGATGTAAAATTACAATTGGGCTAGAATGAAGTCCCGCATGCTTAAGATAGAGCTTTAGTTAGAACTTAGAAATAGATTTATGTTTGCGGTCATAAGTGATATTGGCTTCGATTGAAAACACAAGCATGTGGAACTAAAGTTCTGTTCTTTTGGACTGGATTGAATGTTACAGAAGTGAAACTGTGAGAGAAATTCATCTGAACTGAACTGAACTGAACCGGGCTTGTCTGAACTGATTTGAATTTCCATTAATTTTGTCTAAAAGAACAGGGCCCAAGACTCGTTTTTTTAGCTGAACTAAACTGAATTGAATTAAAGTGAACTAAACTGAAACCATGAGAGGATACTAACTGAACTAAAATGAACTGAATCGAACTGAAATGAAGTCCAAAAGAACAAGACCTAAATCTAGACATCTAGTATTATCTCACTTGCGAGATGTATCATATCCATAAGCTATACTTCCTCCGTTCTTTAATAATTGCAAAATGTAGGGATTGCATATTTTTTTTGAGGAGATGAGAGGGATAGAGAGATGAAAAAAAGGAAATCATGTGATAAGGAGAGAGATAAAGAGAAAACATAGTCAAACTTAGTAATGTTGCAATAATATAAAACTTCCAAATAACTGGAACGTTGCAATAATAAAAGAACGGAGGAAGTATTATTCTGAGGTTGAGGTGGTGGAGTAGTGGTATCCTTCCCATCTTATCTCCCTAAGGTCTAGGGCCAATCCTCATGGGACTCATTTGAGGAATTTCCCTTATTCTCTTAGGTCTTTCATCTTACCCCTAAAAGAATAAAATAAGCTATACAATTTAATTTTAAGATTCGCAAATCGCATAAAAAAAAAAAAAAAAACTATTTATTAAAGCTCAAAAGTGTAATTCACAAGATGCAGCCCCGTTTCTGAGTATACGGTGGCCTAAGGGTGAAATAAAAAATTGGGCCCTAACCGACAAGTAAATTAGAGTTTAACTTCAAGGGTATGCAAATAAGTAATATATATATATATATATATATATATATATATATATATATATATATATATATATATATATATATATATATATATATATATATATATATATATATATATATATATATATATATATATATATATGTATAAATGACAATTTTTATTATACTTAACAAACAATCTAATAAAAACGTAGACTAAGATACAAAAATAGAAATTTATTCATTTAACACCCCACTCATGCAAAACATCAAGCAACATCAAAATTCCATACAAGTATACAACAAGAAGAAGTAAAGAACGAGAAGTCGACAATTGCAGAACTTCATGAAACAAAATCGAAATCAATGAGCAACACCAATACAGCAGTAATATAAATAAATAAAATCAATGAAAATTCAGAAACTTAAAAGAGTTAAGAGTGATATATAACCTTGATCTTTGCTTCTATAACCTTACAATTGAGGGAGACTTATTTAAATGTAAAATTAGAGTTCTTAATCCCGTTGAAAATCGAATTTTGAGAAAAACGTTTGAGACTTTGAGTACAGTTCATCTTCAAATATATTGGAGATTGATCAGGAAAGAAGTTATGGAATAAAAAAAAATATCTTAAAGATGAGATTATAATTACATAGAGAGGATTTTTAGGATAATGAATTTTTTGATTGGAAGTTTTAATTGGAAAGTTGAAAGGAGTGAGAATGAAGAGGACCGAGAATGAAGGAGTGGGAATAGGGAAGTTTTAATTACTTCCTTAATTGCAGTTTTTTTTTCAGCAACTGTTTTCACGTAGTATTAGCTTTCGGCTTTTGGGGATGGGGACCCGGGCAGCCGCCCCATTCGCCCTGGGCCAAATACGGGCCTGACAAGATGCAGGTCCGATAGATGCAACTACCGCAAGCAAATACACTTTTAATCATTGGTAACAGGATCAAACCCAAGAACATAATCAACAGGACCAACAGGACAAGGGGGTATTTGGGGTAACTGATTTCCTAATTGACGGATTAAAAAAAACAAATCATAAGGACCCTTAATATACGGACCTTTCTAAGATGGTCTGAATTGATTTCAGACCATGGGGACAAAACAATGTGAGCCACATATTTGTGTTTGTAGGACCCCCATTTCTTGTTTTTTCCCTTTTCTTTTAATTGCCAAAACTATTTTCTTTTGATTTTGTTTATTTACCAAAACTTATGAAATTAATTTCTGAAAATTGAAAAGATAATTAAAATTTTTTTTTTTGAAAAAATCCGAAATTTTTTTCCAGCTTCCAAACAATAATTCATGTTTGGAAAAAAAAATTTGAGCAAATTTTTTTTTTTACCCATTTTCTCTCTCCTTGTTCTTGTTGTTCTTCACCAAAAATTCAAGAACACTTCATCTTGCACCATTCTCAACCGAATTCCTCCCAAATTCGACCCATTCTTCCACCTTTGCCCTCAATTTCGACCCTATCTTCCATCTTCTTCCTCCATTTCGACCAATTCTTCACCTCCATTTCGCCCCAAACCCTCACCTCCATTGTTGTAATTCACCTTTATGGATTTCGATCTAAACTCTTCACCCGTAGATGAAAAGGATGTAAGTTGACTGGAATATTTCGCATATAGTAACGAATTAATGATATTCTATCTTTGTTTGTGTGTTTGAGATTAAACTTGCAATTTGTGAAAAATTTCCCCAAAAAAAATCTAGGGTTTTATTAAAAATAAAATGCCGGTATTGGTGATTAAATTGCTGTAAAACAATGCACATCACACTTTTATGCGACAATTTGTGGTTACATTTGGGTAGTTCATACTTTAGTTTAGCTATGATGCAAAAAAAAAAAAATCAGATTTTTCGCGACCTCCATGGGAGGCTGAGCTGGTTTTCTGTCTAAGTTACTGCAATAATTTGGTAAAAACTAAAGATATTTTGGACATGACCAAACATAAAGAAATATTGGTAATTACTAAACATATTTTGGACATGACCAAAAATAAAATTAAGGTGTGTGAGATAATTGTAATAAATCAATGCACTTCACACTTTTATTGGGTTATATTTGATGCAAAGATCATACTTTACTTTAGCAATTAGATGAAACAAATTTGCAGCATTTTCGGGACCTCTATTGCAGTGGAATGTCACTGGTTTTTTGTGCAAGTTAGTGCAGGGTTTAGGTAATTACTAAAGATATTTTGGTCATTACCTAACATAACCACTATATATGTTAGGTAATCACCTAATTAGATTAGGATATTACCAAACCTGTTAGGTCATTACCTAAAATAATAATTGTCTTGGGCAATGGCCTCAAATCATGTGACTATAACATATATGATGGGGGAATTATATGGTTAAGATGTAGGTTTTTTTTTTTTTAAGATGTAAGTTATTGATAACATAATCCATGAGGTTTTAAGTGGTTTATATGATACGATTGCATCGGGCTAAAACGATGCATTTTTTCCCTTTTTCTTTTGCTTTAAAATGGTTGAATTTAATGACTTTGGTGACACTAGTAGAAAAAAACGAAAGGGTTGCGGTCAAAACAGCCCTTAGGGCTGCGTTTTTTGCTAGCAGCCCTTTCCGTAGCAGCCCTTCACTGGGCTGCGGTTTAGGCAAAAAACGCAGCCCTTCCAGCGTTGAAGGGCTGCGTTTTTGGCCTAAACCGCACCCTTCGTATTCGGAATTTTTTTAAAAAAAAAATTTAGCACCCCTACCCCCCAACCCCTACCCGGCCTTCCCAAGCCCTCCCCACACCCTCCTCTCCCCCACTGCCGCCAGCCCTCCCCACACCCCCTGCCCGCCTCCCCCACCGTTGTCGCCCTCCCCACACCCCCGCACACAGACCCCCCTCCCCCGCGCACCCTCCCCCCCCACCGCCGCCCTGCACCCCCGTCCACGCACCCCCCTCCCCACCCCAGCCCCCCACGCCCACCCCCCGCACTCCCCCGCCCACCCCACCCCCCCGCCCACCCCCCGCCCCGCCCCCGCCCCCTTAGCCCATCCCCGCATTCCCCGCCCCGCCCACCCCAACCCCACCCCCCACCCTCGCCCCACCCCCGCCCCCGCCCCCCGGCCCCACCCCCCCCCACGACCACCCCCGCACTCCCTCCACCTCGCCCCCACGCCCACCCCCTCGCCCACCACCGCCCCGCCCCCGCCCATCCCCGCACTCCCCTAGCCCCCGCCCACCCCAGCCCCCACCCACCCACCCAGCCCCACCCCCGCCCCCGCCCCCCCACCCCGCCTCACCCCCGCCCACCCCCCGCACTCCCCCCACCACAGCCCACCCCCTAGCCCATTGACGCAGCCCCACCATGGCGGCCCCCCCACCCCACCTCGCACCCAACACCTCCCTTCGACACAAAAAAAAAACGATCAAATTGCAATAATATATGACAAGTTTTTGAACGTAATAATTAACATATATATATATTTAATAATGTAAAAAGTGTACGTAGAATTGATACCAACTAGTAGATCTAGCTAATTATATCACGAATTCCACCAAAATGTATCATAAGCAATCATCACGAATGTGGGACGCCAACTTATCCCGAACTTCATGTAATTCGTCTATGGTGAAGGCCCTCAAACTTGGTGTGTTATTCATATAAACCTTGCAAAACAACCAAGGAATAAACACATAATATAAGAATTCAATCATTTATCGTAGTTAGTAGTTCTAAAAATGACATTTGCGTTCCCGCAATGCAACCAACAATAAATGCAAGCCTAAAACTCTACACAATAGTTACATTATACCTCATATAATCATTTTCAAAAAGAATTTGGGGTTAAATAACTCGGTAAGTACGATTTGGAAGCGAAAAGGCAAAAATAGGCCTAAAATGACATTTTCGTTCCCGAAATGCAACCAACAATAAATGCAAGCCTAAAACTCTACACAATAGTTACTTTATACCTCATATAATCATGTTCAAAATGAATTTGGGGTTAAATGACTCGATAAGTACGATTTGGAAGCGAAAAGGCAAAAATATGTCTAAAATGACCTTTTCGTTCCCGAAATGCAACCAACAACAAAAATAAGCCTAAAAATCTACACAATAGTTACGAATTGGAGAAATTACACAGACCTGAGTTTATGTCTCATGATTTATTGACCTTCCGCCGTTTCTTAGGATCTTCAAGTACATGTATCCCTTCCGTGTGATCTACACGTATATAGTTCTCCGACATATTCACATCATCTTCCACACTATTTTCAGGATAGGTAAAAGGAGGGAGGTCCTCAAATGCACCATATTCTTCCTCATTATCAACATCACCAATACCGAGGATACTCCTTTTACCAGGTACAACAATTGACCACTTATTGTCAGTGGGATCAGTTACAAAAAATACTTGCTTAACTTGTGATGCAATTACAAATGGCTCCTCAGTTTCACGTAGACGACTAAGGTCAACAAGAGTGGATCCGCAAGGATCATATTTTCTTACGCAACGTCGATTATCGTCAACCCACTTGCAACACAAGAGGCAAATATTAGAAGTACAGTTGTCCAGCTCCCATATTTCTTGTATTCGCCCATAATAATTGCTTTTAGCATGTACATGCGACTTATCCTTCGAGCTTGCGTATTGTGTAGATGACGCCACAAGTGAAACACCACTATTTTGTTGCGATGTTGACTTCAGATCTTGACGTTCAGTCCAAAACGTATACCCATTAATATCATAACCCTCATAAGAGCGTACAGCTTCACGAGGACCAAATGCTAACCACTTGACTGTTTCAGGAACACTTTCATCCAAATCATTCACTACTCGTTTATGAAACCAATCATTGAAAGTCTTGTTATGCATTTGCGTCAATGCCCTAACTCCTTTTCCAGGATTGCTAACACGTAATTCCTCCATACGTTCATTTAAATAAGGATGGACAGCTGGTACGTGATGCAATACAAATAAGTGAGCTTGTTTATGCTTTTATACGGAAGGTGTGATCAATTTTGAACCAATTGTACCCTTGCCCTCAAGTCTGCCCTCGTGTCGGGATGTCGGAAGTCCAACAGGATCAACACTAGCTAAATACTCAGCCACAAAATTACTGATCTCTTCACCCACAATCCCTTGAATTATACTACCTTCTGGTTGTGCAGGATTCCGAACTTTATCCTTCAAAGTGCCCATATATCTCTCAAAAGGATAGCACCACCTCAAAAACATTAGACCACACAGCTTAATTTCTCGAACTAGATGGACAATAACTATTGGCCATGTACTATGCTGCGAACTGAGATTGCCAAACGGGTTCATGCCATCCGTACATAATCCAAGCATCAGATTCCTATTCTCATTACCAAATGCCTTATGCACCGTGTTGATACTTTTTCACTCAGGCGAATCAGCCAGATGCTTAAGCAGACCGTCTTTCGTCCTACGATCTGCATGCCACCTCAAATTCTTCGCATCTCCTTTAATTGAGAACATGCGCTTAAATCTAGGTATTATGGGTAGATACCACAACACCTTAGCTGGTGGTCCTTCACTACCTTCAGCTCCTTCACGCTTGTACCTCGCCAATCCACAACGTGGACACTCATGTAAATGCTCATACTCATTACGATAAAGCACACAATCGTTAGGACAATCATGTATCCGCTCGTACTCTAAACCGAAAGGACACATCAGTTTCTTCGCATAATAGTACGACTTTGGCAGTTCATTTCCATCAGGGAGCATATCAGCTAAAACTTCCAACAACGATGTGAAACTAGAGTCCGTCCAACCAGCTTTTGACTTAATGTTGAACAGTGTTATCACGGCGGAAAGTTTGGTGTACTTTGTACCACCTGGATACAACGGCTTTTCAGCAGCCTCAGACATAGACTCAAATATACGAGGTCGTTTACACGACTAATCTTAAACCTCGTGTATCATCTCGTCTACGCGATCCCTATCATCATCTGCAAACTCATCATCCCAATTCTCATCCCCGAACTCATCATCCTTCTTTTCTTCACATACATCGTTCATTACTCTAGAGCTTCCTATATACTTCCCCTGCTCACCATGCCAAACCCATACGTGGTATTGAGGCTTAAACCCACGGCGAAAGACATGCTTCCTAACCAAAGGTATACTACTAACCTTGCTCACATTTCTACAATAGACACAAGGACAATAAAAGTCGACTGCTCCAGAGGATGCTTGATATTGTAATGCAGATGTACAGAATTCTGAGACCCCTTTCACAAACTCAATCGATTCACGACTACCATACATCCAAGTACGATCCATCTCATTCAAGGAGACCTCTAATAATTAAACACAACCATTCATTATAATGCATCAATCATTATTTAAGTACATACACTCACATATTCAAATCACACACGTATAGAGCAAGCTATGATAGTGACATGTTCAAATGTATGCATGCAGCCAAAGGTCCTTATCACTCCAACCTAACCCATCCTTGGACGTCTAATCTCACTAGTGAACAACTTTTCAATTCTAAAGAAAATCCGACAGCATTTCCCTATAGTTCTCCAAGTACACAATGTAGATAATTGCTTATCTACATATGTACCCAGAGAACAATGTAGAGAAACGATAAACCAAGAATTTCCTCAGAATTGAAAAGAAGACACACATTCACCACCTAAGTGAGATCAAACGTCCAAGAACAGTCCCAAATCGGGGACTATTCAAGACTTACTCCTAATGAGTAAGTCTTGAACGGGTATCTAGGCATATGATGATGATTCAAACAACTTGTAGATTTCATAGCTAAATTACATTGCATTTTCATACAATCGCATATCAAGAAATATACATTATAAGAAATACATATATATATCAATGAATTATCATAAATTAATCAAATTGAATCACATGACAACTTTGTCTCATCAACAAAATTAAATCAAACAAAAAAGACAACGAAATTAAAGTAGTTACCTCTTAACACCAATGATAAGCAATGAAGAGAGAAGAGATAGTTGGAACTTTATTTGCCTTCCTAAGCCTCTTCTTCCTACAATTAACAAAACCCACATTGCACATTAATCATTTAATTCAATTAAGAAAAACAAAACTAACTTAAAAATAAGATTAATTCATACTTAACTAAGCAAAAAATTGGCTAAACCCAAGAGCAATGAAGAAAGAGTAGGGCAGTGGTGGTGGTAGTCGTTGCTGCCGCTTGTGGGTGGTGGCGCTGCGTAGTGGTGGAAGAGCTCCACACCCTAAACCCACTCAAATGGTGGAGAAGAGAAGAGAAGAGAAATGAAGAGAAGAAAGAGAAGGGTTGTGGTGGTGGTGGAGGTCGCTGCTGCTCGTGGTGGGTGGTGCGCAAGGTGGTGCAGCTGCGTTAGGGTTAATGTGCGAGTGAGTGAGAGGGAGGGAGGGGTTTTTCGCTCGTCAAATGCGTCTAAGGGAGGGAAATTTGGAAAAGATGTATAGCTACTGTGTGTATGTGCGCGCAAAACTTGAAATGATATGTGGATGTGAAGGGTTGCGGTTAGTCCAGAATACGCAGCCCTTCGTGTATGAAGGACTGCGGTTTTTAGGCCAACCGCAGCCCTTCACTAATAGGGCTGCTGTTATCCTAAAAACCGCAGCCCTTCATACCGTACGAAGGGCTGCGTTTTCTGGTTAACCGCATCCCTTCACTGAAAGGGCTGCGGTTTCCTTGAAAACCGCAGCCCATCATACTTGAAGGGCTGAAAACGCAGTTCTTCCAGCGCAACCCTTCCTTTTTTTCCCCTAGTGTGATATGAAAGGTTCATCGATATAATGTTTATGTGAAACAGGATTGAAATGGTCGAACAATCTCTAAAAAAAATCATCTCCCTTATAGTGGAATGTCACTTTTTTTTATGCAAGTTACAGCAGGATTTATGTAATTACTCAAAATATTTTGGTCATGACCTAACATATCCACTATATTTGTTAGGTAATGACCTAATTAGATTAGAATCTTACCAAAACATTTAAGTCATAACCTAAAAAATTTTAGGACATTACCTAAAATAATAATTGTCTTGGGCAATTGCCTCAAATCATGTGACTATAACATATATGATGACAGAATTATATGGTTAAGATGTGGGTTATTGATAACCTAATTCATGAGATTATATGTGGGTTAAATGATAAGATTGGACCGGCTAAAAATGTGCATTTTTCCCCTTTTCTTTTGCTTTCAAATGATAGAATTGAATGACTTTGGTGATATAAAAGGTTCATCGATAGAATGTTTATGTGAACAGCGGATTGAAATGGTCGAACAATCTCTAAAAAGAATCCTCTCCATTGTAGTGGAATGTCACTTGTTTTTTGTGCAAGTGAATGTAGAGTTTAAGTAATCACTAAGAATATTTTAGTCATGACCTAATACAACCACTACATATGTTAGGTAATCACCTAATTAGATTATGATATTACCAAAACTTTTAGGTCATTACCTAAACCATTTTAGGGCATTACCTAAAATAATAATTGTCTTGGACAATGACCTCAAATCATGTGACTATAGCATATATGATGGGGGAATTATATGGTTAAGATATGGGTTATTGATAACTTAATCTATGAAGTTTTAAGTGGTTTATATGATAAGATTGCATCTGGATAAAACGTTGCATTTTTATTCCTTTTTCTTTTGCTTTAAAATGATTGAATTGAATAACTTTGGTGATATAAAAGGTTCATCGATAGAATGTTTATATGAACAACGGATTGAAATGGTCGAACAATCTTTAAAAAGAATCTTCGCCACTGTAGTGGAATGTCACTTGTTTTGTATGCAAGTTACTGCATAGTTTAGGTAATTACTAAAGATATTTTGGTCATGACTTAATACAACCACTACATATGTTGGGTAATCACCTACTTAGATTAGGAGATTACCAAAACTTTTAGGTCATTACCTAAACCGTTTTAGGGCATTACCTAAAATAATAATTATCTTGGACAATGTCCTCAAATCATGTGATTATAACATATATAATGGGGGAATTATATGGTTAAGATGTGGGTTATTGATAAATTAATCCATGAGGTTTTAAGTTGTTTATATGATAAGATTGCATCGGGGTAAAATGTGCATTTTTTTCCTTTTTCTTTTGCTTTCAAATGATTGAATTGAATGACTTTCGTGATATGAAAGGTTCATCGATTGAATGTTTATGTGAACAACGGATTGAAATGGTCGAACAATCTCTCAAAAGAATCCTCTTCATTATAGTGGAATGTTAATTGTTTTTTGTGCAAGTTAATGCAGGTTTTAGGTAATTACTAAAGATATTTTGGTCATGACCTAACATGACCACTTTGCATGTTAGGTAATTACCTAATTAGCTTAGGGTGTTACCAAACATTTTAGGTCATTACCTAAACCATTTTAGGTCATTACCTAAAATCATAATTGTCTTGAGCAATGACCTCAAATCATGTGACCGTAACTTATATGATGAGGGAATTGTATGGTTAAGACATGGGTTATTGATAACCTAATCCATGAGATTTTATGTGGTTTAAATGATAAGTTGCACCGGGCTAAAATGTTGCATTTTTTCCTCTTTATTTTGCTTTCAAATGATATAATTGAATGTCTTTCGTGATATGAAAGGTTCATCGATCGAATGTTTATGTGAACAGCGGATTGAAATGGTCGAACAATCTCTAAAAAGAATCCTCTCCATTGTAGTGGAATGTCACTTGTTTTTGTGCAAGTTAATGCATGGTTTAGGTAATTACTAAATATATTTTGGTCATGACCTAATACAACCACTACATATGTTAGGTAATCACCTAATTAGCTTAGGATATTACCAAAACGTTTAGGTCATTACCTAAACCTTTTTAGGGCATTACTTAAAATGATAATTGTCTTGGACAATGGCCTCAAATCATGTGACTATAACATATATGATGGGGGAATTATATGGTTAAGATGTGGGTTATTGATAAATTAATCCATGAGATTTTAAGTGGTTTACATGATAAGATTGCATCAGGGTAAAATGTATCATTTTTACCTTTTAATTTTGCTTTTAAATGATTGGAGTGAATGACTTTTGTGATATGAAATGTTCATCGATAGAATGTTTATATGAACAAAGGATTGAAATGATCGAACAATCTCTAAAAAGAATCCTCGCCACTGTAGTGGAATGTCACTTGTTTTTTATGTAAGTTACTGCATAGTTTAGGTAATTACTAAAGATATTTTGGTCATGACCTAATACAACCACTACATATGATAAATAATCACCTAATTAGATTAGGAGATTACCAAAACTTTTAGGTCATTACGTAAACTATTTTAGGGCATTACCTAAAATAATAATTGTCTTGGACAATGTCCTCAAATCATGTGATTATAACATATATGATGGGGGAATTATATGGTTAAGATGTGGGTTATGGATAACTTAATCCATGAGGTTTTAAGTTGTTTATATGATAAGATTGCATCAGGGTAAAACGCTGCATTTTTTCCTTTTTTCTTTTGCTTTCAAATGGTTGAATTGAATGACTTTGATGACACGAAAGGTTTATTGATAAAAATGTTTATGTTATTAGCGGATTGGAATGGTAGAAGAATTTCTAAAAATAATTTTCTCCATTGTAGTGGAATGTTACTGCTGGGTTTAGGTAATTACTAAAGATATTTTGCTCATGACCTAACATTACCACTATACATGTTAGGTAATCACCTAATTAGATTAGGTTATTACCAAACATTTTAGGTCATCACTTAAAATAATAATTGTCTTCGACAATGGCCTCAAATCATGTGATTATAACATATATGATGAGGGAAATGCATGGTTAAGATGTGGGTTATTGATAACCTTATCCATGAGATTTTATGTTGTTTAAATGATAAGATTGCATCGGGCTAAAACGTTGCATTTTTTTCTCCTCCTTTTGCTTTCAAATGATTGAATTGAATGATTTTCGTGATATGAAAGGTTCATCGATCGAATGTTTATGTGAACAGCATATTGAAATGGTCGACTAATCTCTCAAAAGAATCTTCTCCATTGTAGTGGAATGTCACTTGTTTTTTTGTGCAAGTTAATGCAGGGTTTAGGTAATTATTAAATATATTTTGGTCATGACCTAACATGACCACTTTGCATGTTAGGTAATCACCTAATTAGCTTAGGGTGTTACCAAACATTTTAGGTCATTACCTAAACCATTTTAGGGCATTACCTAACATAATAATTATCGTGGGCAATGGCTTCAAATCATGTGACCATAACTTATATGATGAGGGAATTGTATGGTTAAGATGTGTGTTATTGATAACCTAATCCATGAGATTTTATGTGGTTTAAATGATAAGATTGCATCGAGCTAAAACGTTGTATTTTTTTTTCTTTTTCTTTTGTTTTCAAATGATTGAATTGAATGACTTTCGTGATATGAAAAGTTCATCAATCGCATGTTTATGTGAACAGCGGATTAAAATGGTCGAACAATCTCTCAAAAGAACCTCTCCATTGTAGTGGAATGTCAATTGTTTTTTGTGCAAGTTAATGCAGGGTTTAGGTAATTACTAAAGATATTTTGGTCATGACCTAACATAACCACTATATATGTTAGGTAATCACCTAATTAGATTTGGATATTACCAAACCTGTTAGGTCATTACCTAAACAATTTTAGGGCATTATCTAAAATAATAATTGTCTTGAGAAATGACCTCAAATCATGTGACTATAACATATATATATGATAAGGGAATTGTATGGTTAACATGTGGGTTATTGATAACCTAATCTATGAGATTTTGTAACGCCCCGGAAATACATAACCTTAATCGTCAGCGGAAGCACAACTTAAGCCTGTGGGTTATGGCCCACTAATAAAATAATAGCCTAAAACGGCCTCTTAAACGTACAAATCATCGTCTTTAAGCTATAATTATTACCCATAAATACAGAGGGTTCTAAATATCTCTAATAGTTATCAGAGTCGCTTCAACTTAACCTTCCGGAGCATTACTGACATAACCGATCCTGCATCTATCTCGGAAAAGATGCTCCAGAACTTCAACCTGAAACTATTGTAACACTGCCACCCACCAAGTGACAGGCCACAGTAGTGACAAAACAAAACATTGACATACACATCAGCACAACGCTGAGTACTAACCCATAAATCATTCTTAAAACATGCTTTGGTGTCTACGACTCTCACGTAATCATCATGTTCTCATCATTCATAACCATATCACAACAACATAGCAATATTCATATTTTCCATTATCATTCATCATGTTTCGTGACCTTTCAGTACTCTCAGAAATCATAGCAGGGTAGTAACATCATCATAGTTCTCTCATATCAAAGTAGAAGGCATACTTTCATATCATTAGACAATAAACATTCATAAACATATACTTTAAGTCATACAGGATATCATAAATCATCATCATCTTTCATTTACTTAACTAGTAATGATCATATCATCTTAATAACATAGTTATTTCATAGCATTCGTTCATACACATCACTAATCATCATATTCATAAAGCATTTCGTATTTCCTAATCCAATCATCGATGACATAATGTGTGAAATCATAAAACATAATCACAATCATAATCATACTTTCGTAACATCAATGTCATCATACTTCATAGCATTAAATCATTTAATACATCACCTATATAGCATATATTTCATATCATATCATATGCTTCATCACATCTTTCCATCTTACTTAAGTCATATTGGTAACTAGAAAGAGCATGCATCTAATAGAGGGAAATACAACATAAATCCTTTCATAACATATCATATCGGTTTATATCATATCATAAGCTTCATCATTATCTTTTCATTTGCTTAATCATTTTGGTAACTTGGCAGTATGACGTACATTCATTAACCAATAGGGTGGCCACAACAAAGGTGACACTTGCGGTACCCAAATCATTAACCAGTAGGGTGGCCACGGCAAAGGTGACACTTGCGGTACCCAATTTAGTTCATTAACAAGTAGGGTGGCCACAACAAAGGTGACACTTGCGGTACCCAATTCATTAACCAGTAGGGTGGCCACAACAAAGGTGACACTTGCGGTACCCAATTCATTAACCAGTAGGGTGGCCACAACAAAGGTGACACTTGCGGTACCCAATTAAGTTCATTAGCAAGTAGGGTGGCCACAACAAAGGTGACACTTGCGGTACCCAAATATACTGCCAAGAACCATCTTTCACTTAGCTTTATCATGTTTCATTGCTTTTACGAATCATAATCACATTACATAATCGTAATCGTGATACGTAACCATCATCATAACGTAACCATAATTACATTACATCATCATAACCATAATCATGGAACATAATTTAGTCATAACATAACCCTGATTATATTACATCATCGTAATCATAATCCTGGAAAGTAATCATAAGCATGACATATTCATAATCATGTTCATAACATATACTTTTTACATAATCAGGTATTCAGAAGCATATCTCATAACTTAAAGTACCCTTCAAAATACATAATAGAAGCATATCTGAAACATAACAAATACATAGCATAAGCATAGTAGTCCTTTCGTATTTTACATCGTTCATGAACCATTCATGCTTTCATATTATTTCGGAATTTAAAGGCATACTTTGGCATAATCGAGACTTTATAAACATAACTCATCACCTCAAGTATATCGAAGTACATAACAAATCATAGCATAAACGTCATCGTAGTCCTTTCATACTTTCAGATCATTTACGGGAATATAATACAATACCTTTCTCATATCATGTAATTTCACAAATCTCATTTCACAATCTACATATCACTTTTCGCAATTCATAATACACATGAATCATCTTTACATTCTTTCAGACCACACCTTTTACGGGAACATATCATAAAAATCTTTTCATAGCATCATAATTTCACATGTTATTTATTAGCATATAAATCACGTCTCGCCATTCATAATACATGTAGGTCGTATTGCATGTAGACATGTTAATACCATTAACTATCATTAACTATCGCCTTCCCTCATCTTATAATCATCTTACCTCAAATTATAAGTTATCTTCACCTATCTCAATTACGACGACAAACTCGGAAAACCATCCTGTATTCGAGATAACATCACCCATGACGATCATAGGTCTCACATTAGGAATTAGTTAAGCACAGTTTACTTAAACATCCTACGCTTAGTGATACTCTGAATTAACCCATGGTACATATATACCATTAGTATTTGTCAATATCGTGATAATTCCAATGGTCCATAACTCACTTTATTAATTTGGGAACTAGTATACTTTGATGACCATCAATCCATAGATTCACCCAACTTCACATCTTACTTGGTTTAATATTCAACATATATAATCCAAAGGATGATACATAGATTCTCACTTTATTTTACATTTGCCCAAAACTGAAGTTTACACTTGAGGCCTTTCTAATTATTAGTTAAGTTTAACTGAACCATGAGCATATAATTCAATTTAATACTTAAATCCCAAAATCCAAATATCAGGGAATAGAATGCATCAACAATCATTCAAATCATCAATTAATTAACTCAAATTTCAGAATCTAATAATTATAAGCATCAGAGCTTGCAAATACCGAAGTAGAAACGTAGAGTTAGAGAAGAGGGGTGTAGTACCTCTCGCTCACTTGGAGCAGGGGACGAAACAGAGGCGGCAAGGAAGGGGAGCCGTGCTCCGGCGAGCACGGGTACGCCGGGCGAGGTTGGCAGCAACGCACGGCAGGGAGCAGCGAAGGACGAAGAACAGGGGAGCTAACACAAGAAGAAAGCAACGAAACAACAAAAAGACCGCGGTGGCGAACAAGGCCAGCAGCAGCGACAGGAGGTGGCGGCGAGCACCGCCCCGAAGCAGCAGCAGCAGCAGCGAACGGAGGAGAGCGAACAGAGAGAAGAGGGAGGAAGGAGGAGAAGACGCCAGCAGGGAAGTTGGCTCAGCCGCGGACGCAGTTCCGGCGAGCTTCAAGAACACCGGCGAGGAGGAGGCAGGCAGCGAGGGGAGAGAGAGATCGGGGAAGAGGAGAGAGAAATGGGGTGAGAGAAATGGGGTTTGGGGCTTTGGTTCTCACGGGTAGGAGGAGAGAGAAATATAAGGGGTCTTTGGGTGAGAAAAATGACAGAGAGAGAAAGAGTTTTGAGTTGGGGTGGTTTTCCTTTTGGTGAGGGAAATCATGAGAGAGAATTAAAAATTCAATTGGGTTATTTAAAATCCAAAACACATTATTCTTAATAATAATTTCATAAAACAAAATATATTACAAATACTACAAATAATCCAAACTCAAATAAGATAAGGATTTACAAAACATAATTAACTTTATAATTATAATTAACGCTAATTAAAACGCTCTTAAAAATCGGGGTATTACATCCTACCACCCTTATAAAAAAGTTTCGTCCTCGAAACTTGCAATAAGTTAACCGAGGAGACAATAAGCTAAATTCATTTAGACAAAACCAAGATCTCAAGCTTTTATGGCTTCGTTAGGAATTCAACCTCCATTCCGCCATCATCTTTTGTATCTCTACTTCAACTCGACTCGCGAAATCAAGGAGCAAAGAAAACAAAAGGGGCAAACTTGTTGGCAATGAATTCCAACTAACTCATTCAGTGAGATCTCGTTTGAAATCCTTTTGATTACTCAAACCATATAAGTAAAATTTAATCGAAAAACTATTAAAATTCACATAACGTCACATACATCACAACAATCATATAATCATATAACTTAAGACCAACTAGGTCCAGGATAACCACTTAAACTCCAAAAGGGCATTCATAACACTATTTCTCATATCTTAGGCTCTCTTAACCCAAATAATCATCAAAATTGACCTCAACTTTCTTATCGTCTAATTTCCCAAAGGATCATAGCTAGGCGATGCAAAGTCTAAGACTCCGCACTTCCGGCTAGGTTTCGGCTCTGATACCAACTCTGTAACGCCCCGGAAATACATAACCTTAATCGTCAGCGGAAGCACAACTTAAGCCTGTGGGTTATGGCCCACTAATAAAATAATAGCCTAAAACGGCCTCTTAAACGTACAAATCATCGTCTTTAAGCTATAATTATTACCCATAAATACAGAGGGTTCTAAATATCTCTAATAGTTATCAGAGTCGCTTCAACTTAACCTTCCGGAGCATTACTGACATAACCGATCCTGCATCTATCTCGGAAAAGATGCTCCAGAACTTCAACCTGAAACTATTGTAACACTGCCACCCACCAAGTGACAGGCCACAGTAGTGACAAAACAAAACATTGACATACACATCAGCACAACGCTGAGTACTAACCCATAAATCATTCTTAAAACATGCTTTGGTGTCTACGACTCTCACGTAATCATCATGTTCTCATCATTCATAACCATATCACAACAACATAGCAATATTCATATTTTCCATTATCATTCATCATGTTTCGTGACCTTTCAGTACTCTCAGAAATCATAGCAGGGTAGTAACATCATCATAGTTCTCTCATATCAAAGTAGAAGGCATACTTTCATATCATTAGACAATAAACATTCATAAACATATACTTTAAGTCATACAGGATATCATAAATCATCATCATCTTTCATTTACTTAACTAGTAATGATCATATCATCTTAATAACATAGTTATTTCATAGCATTCGTTCATACACATCACTAATCATCATATTCATAAAGCATTTCGTATTTCCTAATCCAATCATCGATGACATAATGTGTGAAATCATAAAACATAATCACAATCATAATCATACTTTCGTAACATCAATGTCATCATACTTCATAGCATTAAATCATTTAATACATCACCTATATAGCATATATTTCATATCATATCATATGCTTCATCACATCTTTCCATCTTACTTAAGTCATATTGGTAACTAGAAAGAGCATGCATCTAATAGAGGGAAATACAACATAAATCCTTTCATAACATATCATATCGGTTTATATCATATCATAAGCTTCATCATTATCTTTTCATTTGCTTAATCGTTTTGGTAACTTGGCAGTATGACGTACATTCATTAACCAATAGGGTGGCCACAACAAAGGTGACACTTGCGGTACCCAAATCATTAACCAGTAGGGTGGCCACGGCAAAGGTGACACTTGCGGTACCCAATTTAGTTCATTAACAAGTAGGGTGGCCACAACAAAGGTGACACTTGCGGTACCCAATTCATTAACCAAGAGGGTGGCCACAACAAAGGTGACACTTGCGGTACCCAATTCATTAACCAAGAGGGTGGCCACAACAAAGGTGACACTTGCGGTACCCAATTAAGTTCATTAGCAAGTAGGGTGGCCACAACAAAGGTGACACTTGCGGTACCCAAATATACTGCCAAGAACCATCTTTCACTTAGCTTTATCATGTTTCATTGCTTTTACGAATCATAATCACATTACATAATCGTAATCGTGATACGTAACCATCATCATAACGTAACCATAATTACATTACATCATCATAACCATAATCATGGAACATAATTTAGTCATAACATAACCCTGATTATATTACATCATCGTAATCATAATCCTGGAAAGTAATCATAAGCATGACATATTCATAATCATGTTCATAACATATACTTTTTACATAATCAGGTATTCAGAAGCATATCTCATAACTTAAAGTACCCTTCAAAATACATAATAGAAGCATATCTGAAACATAACAAATACATAGCATAAGCATAGTAGTCCTTTCGTATTTTACATCGTTCATGAACCATTCATGCTTTCATATTATTTCGGAATTTAAAGGCATACTTTGGCATAATCGAGACTTTATAAACATAACTCATCACCTCAAGTATATCAGAAGTACATAACAAATCATAGCATAAACGTCATCGTAGTCCTTTCATACTTTCAGATCATTTACGGGAATATAATACAATACCTTTCTCATATCATGTAATTTCACAAATCTCATTTCACAATCTACATATCACTTTTCGCAATTCATAATACACATGAATCATCTTTACATTCTTTCAGACCACACCTTTTACGGGAACATATCATAAAAATCTTTTCATAGCATCATAATTTCACATGTTATTTATTAGCATATAAATCACGTCTCGCCATTCATAATACATGTAGGTCGTATTGCATGTAGACATGTTAATACCATTAACTATCATTAACTATCAGCTTCCCTCATCTTATAATCATCTTACCTCAAATTATAAGTTATCTTCACCTATCTCAATTACGACGACAAACTCGGAAAACCATCCTGTATTCGAGATAACATCACCCATGACGATCATAGGTCTCACATTAGGAATTAGTTAAGCACAGTTTACTTAAACATCCTACGCTTAGTGATACTCTGAATTAACCCATGGTACATATATACCATTAGTATTTGTCAATATCGTGATAATTCCAATGGTCCATAACTCACTTTATTAATTTGGGAACTAGTATACTTTGATGACCATCAATCCATAGATTCACCCAACTTCACATCTTACTTGGTTTAATATTCAACATATATAATCCAAAGGATGATACATAGATTCTCACTTTATTTTACATTTGCCCAAAACTGAAGTTTACACTTGAGGCCTTTCTAATTATTAGTTAAGTTTAACTGAACCATGAGCATATAATTCAATTTAATACTTAAATCCCAAAATCCAAATATCAGGGAATAGAATGCATCAACAATCATTCAAATCATCAATTAATTAACTCAAATTTCAGAATCTAATAATTATAAGCATCAGAGCTTGCAAATACCGAAGTAGAAACGTAGAGTTAGAGAAGAGGGGTGTAGTACCTCTGCTCACTTGGAGCAGGGACGAAACAGAGGCGGCAAGGAAGGGGAGCTGTGCTCCGGCGAGCACGGGTACGCCGGCGAGGTTGGCAGCAACGCACGGCAGGGAGCAGCGAAGGACGAAGAACAGGGGAGCTAACACAGCAGCAGCAACGAAACAACAACAAAGACCGCGGTGGCGAACAAGGCCAGGCAGCGGCGGGAGGTGGCGGCGAGCACCGCCCGCAAAGAAGCGGCAGCAGAGCGAACGGAGGGAGAGCGAACAGAGAGAAGAGGGAGGAAGGAGGAGAAGACGCCAGCAGGGAAGTTGGCTCAGCCGCGGACGCAGTTCCGGCGAGCTTCAAGAACGCCGGCGAGGAGGAGGCAGGCAGCGAGGGGAGAGAGAGATCGGGGAAGGGGTGAGAGAAATGGGGTTTGGGGCTTTGGTTCTCACGGGTAGGAGGAGAGAGAAATATAAGGGGTCTTTGGGTGAGAAAAATGACAGAGAGAGAAAGAGTTTTGAGTTGGGGTGGTTTTCCTTTTGGTGAGGGAAATCATGAGAGAGAATTAAAAATTCAATTGGGTTATTTAAAATCCAAAACACATTATTCTTAATAATAATTTCATAAAACAAAATATATTACAAATACTACAAATAATCCAAACTCAAATAAGATAAGGATTTACAAAACATAATTAACTTTATAATTATAATTAACGCTAATTAAAACGCTCTTAAAAATCGGGGTATTACAGATTTTATGTGGTTTAAATGATAAGATTGTATCGGGTTAAAACGTTGCATTTTTTTTCTTTTTCTTTTGCTTTCAAATGATTGAATTGAATGACTTTCGTGATATGAAAGGTTCATTGATAGAATGTTTATGTGAACAGCGGATTGAAATGGTCGAACAATCTCTCAAAAGAATCATCTCCATTGTAGTGGAATGTCAATTGTTTTTTGTGCAAGTTAATGCAGGGTTTAGGTAATTACTAAAGATATTTTGGTCATGACCTAACATAACCACTATATATATGTTAGGTAATCACCTAATTAGATTAGGATATTACCAAACCTTTTAGGTCATTACCTAAACTATTTTAGGGCATTACCTTGTCTTGGGCAATGACCTCAAATCATGTGACTATAACATATATGATGAGGGAATTATATAGTTAAGATGTGGGTTATTGATAACTTAATCCATGAGGTTTTAAGTGGTTTATATGATAAGATTGGATCGGGATAAAACGTTGCATTTTTTTCCTTTTTCTTTTGCTTTCAAATGATTGAATTGAATGACTTTGATGACATGAAAGATTCATTGATAAAAATGTTTATGTTAACAGCGGATTGGAATTGTAGTGGAATGTCACTGGTTTTTTGTGCGTGTTACTGCGGGGTTTAGGTAATTACTAGAGATATTTTGGTCATGACCTAACATGGCCACTTTGCATGTTAGGTAATCACCTAATTAGCTTAGAGTGTTATCAAACATTTTAGGTCATCCCCTAACCATTTTGGGCATTACCTATAATAATAATTGACTTGGGGAGTGGCCTCATATTATGTGACTATAATATATACGAAGTGTTAATGTATATATTTCAATTTGTTGCATGATGGCATTGTATTAACTTGTGTAGCTTTTTGTGCAGATGGAAGCAATGTGTGTTGAACGTTTACGCGCTTTTGCCAACATTTTTTTAAACAAACATAACCAAACCGATATAGCTCGATATTGTCGCGCTAAGTTTGTTTGCATTGCGCTTAAATAGATCAATGCTTTGGTATTGTTTTGTCGTTCGACTTGGTGTACATATTTTTGTAGACATATGACAATCTAACTTAGTAGATCAAAGAATTCACTTCTAATGTAAAAGTTTAGGTAATTACCTCACTTAAATATGGTCATTACCTAAACTTTTGATGGTCCACTCTGTCCATTTTTTGTGTAAATAGATCAATGTCCTTTAGTAGATCAAATTAAATAGTTTAAATGTAAAAGTTTTTGGTAATTACCAACTTTGACTAAGTCATTACCTAAACATTCTATGCTACAGTTTGTCTCTTTTTGTTTAATTAAAATTATGTGGCTTTTAGGTAATTACCAAACATGCTTTGGGCATTACCAAACATATCCAATCACAATTCATTCCCATTACTCATCAAAGCAATCCTATGGGGATCGAACAATCATGCCACTGGGTCCATTAGGCCCAATACTTCACCAAACCCCATTGACTTGAGTTTTGGCCCCCATTGTCCAGCCTTGTACTAAGAAGCCCAAATTAACTCCATGTCATATATTTTTAGGTAATTACCAAAACTATTTTGGGCAGTACCAAACCTACTTTGGCTTATTTGGATTAACACATTTATATCATATTGATTAATTTGTACTCCCTCTGTCCGAGAATACTCTTTACACTTTCCTTTTTCATCTGTCCCATAATACTCTTTACACTTCTATTTTTGGATATAACCCACTATTATTTTAATCCTTCTACCATTAACCATTGGCCCACACTCTCTCTCCTCCAAATAAAATAATACTACTCCTACTACCTACCAACTCTAACCATTGACCCACACTCTCTCACTACCAAATAACGTAATAGTACTACTTTTACTACCTACTAACTCTTATCACATCTAATTTTTCAATAAATAACAATTGATAACCAAACAACAATTTATCATCTAAAACTACGTGCTCTGATAAGTGTCAAGAGTATTCTGGGAGTACTTAAGATTGTTGATTTCAATTGTTTATTTTAATATACTTTGGAATTGACGGTTTTGAGACTTCTCTTAGTTTTTGTTAAGCTTTGGTAATTACTAGAACCCCTTATAGTAATTACCTAAAGTTTCCGAAGTATTTGAAGGTTATTTTTTTGCTTATAAAATGTTTGCTTCAAATCATGAATACATTATCCACTACATGCATTATGCACACTAAAACATCCATATTATATACTAAACTAACATCCCATCAGTGTTCCCCTCAAAAAGATCATCCCATCAGTGTTAGGATATTACATTAAACATCATAGTCATAAACAAATTACATGGAAAAGTGAAATAATATCCAAACATATGTCTTGTAAATAAAAATTATCCAAACCAGAAACTGAAGTTCATACTCCCTCCGTCCCAAAATACTCTTTACACTTTCCTTTTTCATCTGTCCCAGAATACTCTTTACACTTCTATTTTTGAATATGACCCACTATTATTTTAACCTTTCTACTTTTTAAGCATTGGCCCACACTCTCTCTCCTCCAAATAAAATAATACTACTCTTACTACCCACCAACTCTAACCATGACCCACACACTATCTCCTTAAAATAAAATAATACTACTTTTACTAACTACTAACTCCTATCACATCTACTTTTCAATAAAATAACAATTGATAACCAAACAACAACTTATCATCTAAAACTACGTGCATTGATAAGTGTCAAGAGTATTCTGGGACGGAGGGAGTAATTTATTATCCAAACCACAACCACGAAAATGATTTTTTAGGGAAATAATGCCTTGGCCATAACACTAGTGGAAAAAAGTTCAACCGTTGCGGTCAAAACAAGGCTTACCGCTCCGGTTTTGGAACTCATCGGTTGGACTCGCAGCAGTCCCCAAATATTAACTGATCCGGTCCAAAACCGAACCAGTTAATCATTTACCGCTGCGGTTTTGGGTTAAAACCGCAGCAGTTAAGCAAGTTAATTACTGCGGTTTTGACCCAAAAACGCAGCGGTTGACCACCCCAAAAACCAAAAAAAAATAATTTTTTTTTACATTTTTTCATTATTAATCAATACAAAATCAATAATATATATCAATACTCATTTTATTAAGCATATTATGCTCAAATGAAGCATAAGCATAAATATTTCTCATATTAATACAAATTGTACTTGTACAAGTCAACTGCTCATAGATGAAAATGCTTCTCTGTGATTGAACTCCACTATTGTCCATTTCATATGTGCTACTGTTGCAAATATCTTCCGTTAAGCTCGACTTCTTTATTGCTCGATCTTGTATTTTCAGTCATTTTGATGGCTCATCCACAGCGAAACTACTTGGGGCTTAGTACAGCATCCAAGACAACCTCTCTCTGTTGCAAATCAGGCATTATGAAAATGATTAGTACCATTCCTCAACATTCAAACCCGAGTAACTGAAAGCTATGATTAATACACATTAGAATCTATATCTGCCAAATACAGAACTGAAATTGAATGTTTATTTCTTCATATTACAATGAAAAGGTTCAACCATTCACTTTGCAGATCTCTAATAGTTATGGCAAATCATTACGCCCAAACAGATAAAAGAATTTAGATAGACAAGCTTCAAGGGATGAAAGTTATATCTATTATATAATGAACATGTTCATCTGCAATCAGAATTAGGAAGAACGCTTTCTCTGATCATCTCACTTTGAATGACTTCTGATTGCAGTTCAATCAACAAAAGTAGAAGTAATATTCAAATTAAGAAGTTACTTTTTCTGCAATCAGCGTGATCTAATCCATGGAAAAGACAAAAACCATTCACTAACAAAAACCATGTATACATTACTTGGTTTGAGGAACGTATTTTGTACTCTAGATCCTGTAGATGGATCTAAAATCAAGGACATATTCCCGAGAAATGAGTTTATCTACCTCAGATTCTTATAAAAACAAACTCAATCAAAATATAGATAACTCAAGCACATTTCATCTTTGACACGACAATCAAAGACATTTACATCTGAAGTATCTGGCTATGACTGAATATAAGAGACAAGGTACATTCACTAACAAAAACCATGTATATATTACTTGGTTTGAGGAATGTATTATGTACTCTGGATCCTGTAGATGGATCTAAAATCAAGGACATATTCCCAAGAAATAAGTTTATCTACCTCAGATTCTTATAAAGACAAACTCAATCAAAATATAGAAAACTCAAGCAGATTTCATCTTTGACACGACACTGAAAGACATTTCTATATCATCTAAATGCAGACCTCTTGGAGGAAGTTCTCACAATCCTATCCTTTAGTTGATACGCCCATTGGATTTACAGACATCAATAAACCCTTTCCCTTCAAAAAAAAAAACAACAGCCATAATGGGCTCCATCAGCCGCAGAACTTTCGAAGGTGAAAAGGTACACAAACACCAACTTATTCTCAACTAGCTATGACAGTAGCTGTGCAGGATGCTGACAACAAAACCACTTGGTCGACTCTACAAACAACTCCAAAGCATACAACTAAAACAGCATGCTGGTTGCTGGAAGCTAGGAAAAGAAAGAACACAAATACTACGGAAGTTACACTCATCTCTCAGTAAATATGAAAGAGTAATTATAGAGAGCCCCATGAGCATTGATCCAAAGGAGTGCTAATACACACTTTCTCACATGAAATAAGACAGGTAGCTTGATGGTGAAAGATTTATATCACTTCTCTCGAACCAGATTACCTGCATTATTACAAAAGACTCAACACCATAGCACCTATCACCCCTTGGTTCTCCCAAAACCTATATAGGGCACTTTACAAGTTCACACCGCTTCAAAACTGAAATTGGACACCCAGCAAACCCTTAACAAAGAGCTGATTCCATAAAGAAGAAACTACCTAGCAAAGCAGAAACATGTGACAGCCTAACTCCCTACTAATTAATCACAGTTCCCATTTCCAAGCACAAGGCAACAATTCCCTATTGGTCACTAGAAGTTCCTTCAGTTTAAGATGCATAGTCCAGCAACAGCATATAAAGCACAGTGCGACAATGAGGGAACTGATACTTGTCACAGTGTCACAGAGTAATCCAATCAACCTGGATCTAGTAACACTCCAAGTATCAGAAGAAACAGACAACAAGTTCAAGTGTCAAACCTCAGTGAACAAGTCCTTTGAAATTTTACCTCGGATCTCCGTAGATCAGTTTTAACTGAAACATTAACAGCTTGATACTCCTCTGTCACCTAAAAACGATAACATATATGAGATAGTTGCAGCACAGAAATTCAAGTATCATGATGGTAGATTCCAATCGTATACTGACCCAGAATTCAAAGTTAAACAGAACATGAGATGCGACCAAGTGAAATTTTAGGCCCTGCAAGAATTTATCACACAGATGTAGATCAAACTTTGTTTTCAATAAAATTAAAATTTAAAATACACAATGCAGCGCAGAAGAGACCGACCTTGAAACTTGCACATTTAACCAAGCAGAATGGACAGGAGAAATCTTCAGTCACTGCATGTTCAGGTAGGAGACTTTTAGGTCTGTATTTCAACATGTAACAACTAGGAGGGAAACCTCCAAATTCCAACAAGAAACATCAGAAGATATTCATGTATCTGCACATAGGATATTGGGATGCAAAATTCTTTTTTTTCCCATGAAAACTTTACTGAATAACTAAGGTTTTAAACCTTTCTGCATCAAGAAAGTGTGCTTTCTCAAGAAAATAATGGAAGAAAAAAAAAGAAAGAGGTGTAGCCTCAATGATCTCGCATTTTCAGTGATCTCAAGATAAATTTTTTTGATCCACAGTTAATCACAAGAAAAGGAAGCGCGTTAAAAGTCACATGAGCTTTGCTCTAACCACACACACCACATAAGCATTATAAAACATTTGCGTCACAGCAGGTTATTCTCCTTTCTTTCCAAAGCCCACAAATCGGATTGACAGCCATCCCAAATACAGTTAATAAACTAAACCAAGGCTTGCTCCTCATGCAATAGAAACAACCTCCTCCAAAGGTAATTTTCCACCTCACCATGAAGAGAACCATATCGCTCGCTATAACTCAGCAAAGCAGACAATCATCTGAAGATATAGCCAACCCCGGCCTATGCTTTCAAAGCAGATCAATAGAATTAATGCTACCCAAAGCCAACATCGACACAATTCCTCACCTTAACCTTTCAAATGAATTTTGCGACTGAAAAACTAGATACAGAGCTTCAATCGACTAGTAAACATATCGGACATTTTCAGTCTCCACATATGTATGCTACTTTCCCGTTCCAACCAACTTGGGAAATGCAGCAAGAAGGCCTTCAATTCTTATGCGAGACATGTCCACAAATTGCCTGGACACAAGAGCTGCAAGGAAGTTTGCATAAGAAGTGTTGCCACCAGAAACAAACTCAATGATAATATACAGAAAAATAATTTCATCAGATTATCTAAGATTTCACAGCAGTAAATGATGCACACAACATATATCAAACTAACAATCTAATTTTATTATCCTAGCGAAACCATAAGCATACTTTTAGCTAAAATTCAACTCTAAATCAAGCATCCGAAGTAAAATTCATCCCAACCTGCAAATTAGTGGCTTGACTAAAATTCTAAAATACAACATGGTACAAGAACTTTATAAACTACAAAGGATCTACAATACTGCATACATAATCAACATGTGATAAAGTAATAGTGCTTCTCCAAATGCAAAGGAAGCATAGATTTTAACTGACAATATAGTAGCTCTTAAAATTATGGCAAAGAGTGATGAGGTACATAACTAAGAGGGTATTTGGTTGGGGGAATCAAGAAAGGGACATGCACTTGAAACCCCTCAAATCCCTCTAACATAAATGCCCACCCCATCCAGAGACTTCAATCCTTCATTTTCCTATACCCCTCCCTTCTACTCCACAGCCTCACAACACCATGACAATTGTCTCTAATTTGAGTAAAAAAACCATCCGGAAATTTGGGAAGAAGAAGACACTCAACTACAGGTGACGTTGACAACTCAAACCTATATATATAGAAACACAAGAGTAACAATATGATATGATCTAAAGAGCATATAGTTTAACCAAAGTACATAAATTTGTGACATTGTTCGCCACTAAAAATATTCATCGCACACCATAACAGAAAAAGCAAATTGAACCCAGCCAAAATCACAACAACATAGGAACATAGCAGAAAATCGAAATCAAACATAACCAAAATCACAACAATTTAGAATATAACATGGAGAAAACCCAAACCAGCCAAAACAAAGAATCAGGCCCAAATTTGACCAAGACACAACAAAAACATACAAGGAAAGTTAATAAATGTAACCACAGCAGAACAACGACACTAATCGCAGCCGAAATCACAACACTCTAGAATATAAGATGTGAAGCTAAGATTTAGAATGATTAGAAAGGAAAAGTGAGAAAGAGAATACAAACATACAAACAAATTCGTCGGATTCGAAGCTCTTGCTTTGAGTTTTTCGCCTCTTTTAATCTGCAACAACAATAAAATCAACAATAACAGCAATAAAAACACAAAAAAAAAAACGAATTGAAGAGGAAAAGGTTGCAGGATAAAACATAAACCCTAGATCTAATTGAAAATTAAAACGAAAGAGGACCTTGTGTAAGAGAGCGACGGTGAGCGAGTGAAGGCTGAGAGGACGACGAGCGACGGTGAGCGAGTGAAGAACCGCCACAAAGAAACTTCCAAAGAGTGCGAGAGGAGTGACAGAGGAGTATTAAGTGAGGAAAGAGAAGAGAAGCCATGGCGACGGCGAGAGATGGATTAGGAGGAGCGATTGAAGAAAGAGATTTGGATGATAGAGAGGGACGAGGGATGATTGGATGAGAGATCGAAGATCAGGTGATTCAAGTGAGCAGTGAAGAAGTTTAGGGTTTTGTGGGTGGGAGGAGAGAGGGATGAAGGAAAAAAAAAGTAATATTAACCGCTGCGGGTCACCGAACCGAAACGGTTAATAGAGAACCGCAGCGGTTTTTTGTTAACCGTTTCGGTTTTCTAAGAACCGCAGCGGTTTATGTTCCTAATTTTCCCACACAAAATTTCAAAGATTTACCGCTGCGGTTCTCTTAAAGACCACAGCGGTTGTGTTGTGACATATAGCGTTTTTTCCACTAGTGCAACCTCATCTTTGAGAGTATTATGCTCTCAACAAATGGCATTGACCAAGGTGTCGATGCGGTAACTGTCCATATCCTACATTAAGACAACAAAAACCAAGTAATGAAACACCTTTTATGAAAAACAAATTGGTGCTAGGTAATGACTGAAAAACTATAGGTCATTACCTAAGACTGCAAGAACGCCAAATAAAAAGTTGTAGATGTTTTTGGTAGTAATTAAACATGTTATGATAATTACCAAATAACCCCAGGCCACTACCTTAAAATGCTGAGGGTTGTTCCAACCTCCAATTTCCTTTGTCTCCAGCAGCTTAATGACATATATCCCACAATTATATCTGACAATGATTTAACAATTAATTAACATGATTTCTTATACCCATGATCACTATGTTCACAGTAGCACACTAAGATAAGAATTTTTAAAGTTATAAATGACCTATATGTTATTGGAAAATTACCCATTTTCCTGAACTGGAATACAGACAGATTTCAGTGGCCAAGTAGGCATATCATCGATTTTCCTGCTGTATGCATCCTTCTTTCCAATCGATAGAAATTCGGACAACTTCTTCACCTACGTTGGTCAAATTTTAAAAAATTTAAACGACTCAAAATATTAACCCTTCGTATAAAGTACTAATAAGATTTGTTTCGAAGTTAGACCTGTTCCCCGGCATACTTAAATCGCTTTTTAGAATTTGCCCCAGGATCCGAATCAAAGAAGTATGTACAACATTGCGGCAATGAGATAGTATTAATAATTAGGAACCAATGATTTGGGTCCGGCAACCACAGAGGAACAAGAAACTACATCATAAATATTGGGACCCCATTAAAAGAGAAGTTAGGAAAAGATCTTTTGTCTAAGGAGTGCATAGTGTATACCTGACGGCATCGAGAAAGTACCGTAGACAGGTAGGTCGTCTTAACAAGTGGATTATACGGCAATAGTCCTTGCTTCCCATCAGCCTGTTCTTTCTTATCAAAATTTGCCGGTTCCATGTACTTAACGAGAATAACACATAGTAAATAATTAAAAAGTGTAAGGTAAATAAAATAAACATACTACATAATTTAAAATTATAAGGAAAATAAAAGATGAAAACATACTCGGAATGTTTTTGGGATGTAGAACGAAGATGGGTTTTTCACACTCACTCTGACCCCAGCTACATTGATAGCCTGCATGTGTGCTTAATATCAATTAACTATTATGTTTATGTGTAATTAATGTAGTCACATAGATGCCCATACCATTTCCGTGACAAGCGCTGTAGGATATAGAGTACGAAGGTCGGAACGTGGCCTGGATCCATTCAGAATCAACTAATAACTCACTGCTTGCCAAACAAACAAAATCACCTTACATTAAATAATAATGACAAGCAAAGAAAGAAACTGATAAAAGAATCATCACAAAAACGTACTCCATGTCCTTTATGTCATCAAACACATACTCCACAATATCCTTCTGAGTCTTTTCTAATCCGCGCAATACGTGACGGATTGTGGCAATCCTGATCTTGAAATTCCACTTCACCTCATCCTAAATGCAATCATTGATGAAGAATTTTTTTTATTACTTGTAAACAAGAAACAGTTATGTTTGGTTATTACCTAAACCTGTTTGGTAATCACCAAACCGGAAAATAGTGAAAACTGTATTTCTGTCTATGTTAAGTTATAACCTAAATAAGTTTGGGTAATGATCAGAGTTGAATCAGTCCTGTTTGAATATTACCTAAACCTCTTTAGGTAATCCCCAAACAGTAAGAAAGTTAAATCAGTCATGTCTGGAAAGTACGAAAACATTTTTAGGTAATCACCAAATTATATGAAAGTGAAAACTCAGCTCCTGTCATGTTAAGTCATCACCTAAACATCTTTAGCATATAACCAAAATAGAATCACTAATTTTTACTTATTACCTTAACATTTTTAGGTTATTACGAAACAGTGTCAAAGTGAAAAATGTACCTTAAGATTTTTGTTTTTCTTTCCCTTCACAGTAGGGTCTTTATCTTTGTCCTCTTTAGTTGGTGCTTTGGTAGTGTCTTCTGGAGGATTAGGCTCACCCCCTTGCTCCATAGGAGGCTCAGAGCTTTCCTCGGCCTTATTCTCAGACGAAGTCCCACCTACACCATTGCTTTTTCCTGACTCATTGTCATCATCATTGTCTGGTTCATTTTTCTTGTCCTTCTTCCCAACTCCCTCTGCCTCAGTCTCCGTTTCTTCATCTTCCTCCTCCTCAACCTTCTTTTCCTCCTTCTCTTCCTTCTTCTCATCCTTCTCTTCCTTCTTCTCATCCTCCTTTTTCTTTTTTCTTGCCTCATGCTTCTTCTCTTCCTCCACCTTCTCTTGTTCCACCTTTTTTTTTTTCTGTCTTCTACTCTTCCTTCTTTTCTTCCTCTTTCTTCTTATAAACCTGTTCTTTCTTTTCTAGTGCCTCTTTTTTTCCCTTCCCCTTCAATTCTCTTTCTTTCTCACTTCCTTCTTTCTCTTCAACACCCTTAATTGAGAGAATATGGTTGCTTTTAACTAAGGACTCAACATCAATATCACCAATCTCCTCAGGACCAATTACATCCTCCTCTCCTTTTTGAGTTTTCGTAATCTTTTGTTGTGCCTTACCCTTTTTAGGTTCTTTAGGCAATTGAGGTGTTTGTTTGGATTTAGGTGTAACCTTCCAATCACTCTTTGTTGGTGTCTTAACCTTTTTGGGTGTCTTACTCTCCTGAGGTAGATTGACAAATGTCAACTTCTTTTTTCGTTGAGTCGGCTGCTACAAATCCTCGTCATCGTTCTCACTAGCAGAATCCGTGCCAGCTTTCTCACTCTTAGACATAGGGCTGACATCACTGAATTCTTCATCATTATCTTCATCATCATCACTATTTGAGTTTTGGGCAACCTGTTTACTGTTTTGTTCTTCATAAACAATCAAATGATAAGATTAGAAACAATCAAATAACAAAGATTAAAGCTAAAACTTCTCTAATTTATAACATTTCATTCTCAGATACAATCTTAAAAGAACTTTTGTTTGGTCAGACTTTGTTTGGTAATAACCAACTTAGTTTTAGTAATTACCTAAACTTCATCACAAATGTATATGTTAGTCAGACTTTGTTTGGTAATCACCAAAACCTTTTTAGTAATTGCCTAAACCTTTTCATTACACAAACAAGTTCAACTGACATAGCTTGGTAATCACCAAAAGTGTTATAATAATTACCTAACACTCTTCAGAATACAAGTACATAAGGTAATTACTGAAACTAATTTGGTGATTATCAACAATGTCAGACAGTAAGTAGATGGAGTGCTAGTTAATCACCAGAATGAGTTTGGTGATTACCAAATATATGATAAGTAATCACCAAATATAGTTCAGCCTATATATTTATCATGATATCTCATGAACCAAACCATACTCTAAATTTACATATCATTTATATTTTAACATGATAATTAGATTCTTGCATTTTATTTTATGAATGACGACATCGAGACATAAACTTCGAATTTAAAAGGTTTAGAAGTTCAAAAACTACTTAATGTTTATCAAACAATACACTGGTAAACACCAACAAAAGTTTACGCAATCACTGAGAACTTTTATTATATCAACATACATACACCATTATAACTACCATTATAATTCATCAACCAATCTACATAAGAAATTAGCATCTTAATTTAACCACCATAGAGCCCAAATTAATGCAAGCATAACATATTACATAAGAATTAAACTATTAGAGCACGAACCTTCAAGCATCCATTTGAACATTTGGTTGAAATTCTGCGAGAGTTGGTCAATTTTGTTCAATATGACAATTTGCATCTTCCAGCAATTTGCCGCGAAATCGCTCGGTAAATTTCCCTTGATCAACTCCTTCTCATTTTCAATCTTGTTTATCAACTGAGATAAACAAAACAACAAACAATTACTTTCATAAATTGTGAGAAAACAACTTGAAAATGAAGGACTTAATGATCATTTACAAACTCACTTTCGGGGTTCTGTAACATCTTGCAAGTCAAGGACGGCGTCATTCAAGCGCTTGGTGTTGGCATCACTCCAGTCAACCACTCTTGGAGTCTTAAACCTCCAAATCTCGTCAAGGCCAGAAACCGAAGAGTACTTAGTGAAAATCAACTGTTCCAGATATAACAATTCCAAAATAATTTTTTATTTACTCAAGGTAAACCATAGAATGGAAAATTTTATCATATACATTTTGCTTTAGACCTCACCTAAACATGTTGGTAATTATTAAATATGTTAAGAAGACAAATTAATCATATGATTATGTGAAGATATTCCCCAAATCATTTAGGCAATGACATAAACCATCAGGGTAAATTCCCAGACTCAGCAAGAACACTATATTGTGTTCTGAAGAGGTTTCAGCAATTACTAAAACTATTTTGGTGATTACCAAACCATATCAGACCAACTTATATACTTCTATTCTGAAGAGTTTTAGGTAATTACTAAAACACGCTTGCTGATTACCAAACAATGTCAGACCAACTTGTATGTGTTCAAAAGAGGTTTAGGTAATTACTAAAACCATTTTGGTTATTATCAAACAATGTTAGACCAACTATTATACATGTGGAGAGGCAAATAAGTAATGAATACTTACCATCCAAAACAGGAAACAACCACCAACATTTGCACCGGATGGCTTGGCTTGAAATTTAGCCACTTCACAGACCGAAGTGTCGAAGATAAACTTGGCGTAATTCCATTGCGGAATCATCTCCGCTTTAACCACAGCATGAAGCCATCCCTCCTTGGGTTTACGATTAGGAGTGGGTGAAAGTAGTGCAGTCATCATGAAGAGGGTGAACAACGCCTTGAACAACTTGTCGTCATGATCAAGTTTACGTAGATTGACAACCATATTATCTAAATCCATATTAGCCAACCCCATAAACCTTTCCTCATAATCGTCGTCAAGAATTTTACTCTCAATATCAAATCCTACGCTTTTAAATCCTAACAACCATTCCACATGCGTCGGGGTTATTACAGTTTGTTTCCCATGAATATCTAAGATGTGTGTTTTAGGATCAAAGTGGTCAATCACCCACTTACACATCGTTTTCCTTATTACCTTACAACTTATGGAAAACAAGCAATCAAAACCAATTTGGATCAAAACGTTCTTCTTGTCTCTCGTAAACTTTTTAATGACATCAACAAACAGCTCAATATCTCCTAAAGTTGACCATGTACTCTGTGTGGATATTATAAAGTATTAATTATTAATCAAATTATAGAGTTTCTAAAAAGGCAACAAAAGTCTTTAAAGAATTATAGTTGCGTCCATACCTTGCTTGTGGATGCACTTGGCATGTTGGTTTGCCGTTTAGCAAGAGGTATGACAGCTACCTCATCTGATTTTCTCTTTGACATCGTGCATAACAACATTAAAAGAATCTCAACATTTAACAAAAATCACAATTACTTAACGGTTTTGATAATTACCAAAACAAGTTTGGTTATTACCAAACTTATTACAGGTATCATCAATCAGATTTAGGTAATCACCATATGTTGCATCTTATTGATAAACAAACCACATATGAAGCATAAATAGCAACAAATTTAACAAATATATTACCTTAATAATTCAGTGTCACAAAACTTTTTTGACACAAGATATAATTTTCCATTAAACTTTGAAGAAAAAACAAAGAAGTCGACAAATGAAACAAGTCGAATAATATACATCATTCCCAAAAATTAAGGTAATTACCAAAATTCTCTTTGTAATCACCACATATTCAAAATTACATGCAAAAGTGGATTTACTCAATGTTCTTCATCAAGGACCATCCTAAAACCACTGTATAATCAAACCCAAAAAGTAGTTATTTTACAACACTCGCAACTTTTTAGGGCAAAATTCAAAATAAATACTTATCATAACAAACCAACCCAATCATATAATTCAGTCACAAAATAAGTACATTCAAACATAGGAAAAAAACCATTCAAACATAGAAAAAACAAAACAAAAACAAGGAACAACACTATACTTGCTCTAAAACAGAAACCAAAAATTGATGAAAATGTGGGGGGAAAATAAACCAACAATCCATTTCCATTGCTCATCAAATCCATCCTATGGGAATTGGACAATCATGCCCCTGGGTCCATTAGGCCCAATACCTCACCAAAGCCCATGTACATGACTTTTGGGCCCTCATTGTCCATCATTGTACTAAAAAGCCCAAATAACCCCAATCATATGCTTTAAGGTAACTACCAAACATGTTCAGGTGATTACCAAACCCACTAAGTGGAGGATGTTCTCTCAATCTCAATCCTTTATCATTACTCATCAAAGCTATCCTATGGGGATTGGACAAGCATGCCACTGGGTCCATTTCGCCTAATACCTCACACAACCCTATTGACTTGAGTTTTGGGCCCCCATTATCCCTCCTTGTACTAAAAAGCCCAAATTAACCCCAGATCATATGCTTTTAGGTAATTACCAAACATGGTTTGGGCATTACCAAACTTATCCAATCACAATCCTTTATCATTACTCATCAAAGCTGTAATCCCCCGTAAATTTATGGATTTTATAAATATATTTTAATGTATAGTTAATTATATTTAAATATATTTTAGTATTTTAACGATTTATTTCTTTAAGGTTGACTATTTGAAAGTCAAAGAAATTACTTTAATGATTTATGCAAGTCATATATTTTATTAAAGTCATGCTTTGAAAAGTATTTGAAATGTTTGAAACACTCATTGAATTTAGAAAAGGATTTGTAAATGGGTGTGAGGAGCCCAAACCTTATAGCTTAACCTATGGACATTAACCCATCAAAGCCCAACTCTTTTTGTTTTTGGACCCCTAATGGGGGGAAACTATAAATACCCTTATTTACCCAAATCCCCACACATTAAACACATTATTTTCTCTCTCCTCTTTCTCTCTCACTTTCGGCCCTCCTCTTCTTTCTTCTTCTCTCTTCCTCTTCGACCTTCTCCTCCTCGCCGTTCTTCACGGCAGCCGACTGCCGCCAGCAGCCCACCGGACCGCCGGCAGCAGCCAGCGCTGCTCCCTCGTGCCGCGTGTCCCTTCCTTCTCTTCCTTGGTTGGTTGTTATTTCTTCCTCCTCAAGTTTTTGTTTTAATGCAAAGTTTGTATTTTTAGGGTTTGTTTTAATTTGTTTGTGTTTAAAAGTTATAAGTTGGTGATTTATTATTGAATCTAAGTTATATAATTTATGTGTTGTTGAAATAAAAATCAGATTTGCATATTTAAGTTTAAAGTAGGTTTTTAATTATCAAAGCATGAATTTTTAGGGTTTTGAAAGTTAGAAAAACCTAGTAGTTTATTATAAATTATGAAAGTTATTGTCTTTATGAATTTAAGCATGTTTAAGTGTGTTTAAAAAGGGTTTTAATAAATTATATGCTGCTGGAATTTTTAGAAAAGATGTTATTAAGGGAGTTTGATGGATTTTAATGACTAGTATAGTAATACTATGCTAGGAAGTAGTAGTACTTGAAGGTTTAATGTTAAAAACAATTTTTAAATATTTTTAAAGAGGATTTAAAGTATTTTAAAGTTGATGGAATTTAATTAGAGTATTGACTTTAAGTTATATTGGTTGTTTTAGGCGGAGAATTTTCAGTAGGCGACTTTTAAAAGTGATTAACAGTGGCCTATCAGTTTGTTTATACAAGGTACGTACATACCTATGTGTTATGTGAGTAGTATCATGATTTTAGGAAGGAAAAGTTGTAGTATCATGTATAGGAACTTTGTAAGTTCATATATGATTTCTATTATGATTGGATTTTACATGTTTTATGCTTGTGTGCGAACATGTAAGGATGAGATTTGATTATTAGTTGAATTAATATCATGTTTGTATGGAATATTGATGCAAGCATGTTGGATTGGGAACTTTATTTATTAATTCACACGGGGGAATTAATATATTTAGTAAGTTGGATCATGTTTAAGTCATGTGTTCCCTTATATTATTATTTTCATTACTCTATGAGGACTGTAGGCCTTATTTGGTAAGTTGATAATTTATGCCTTTGAGAGGTAAGTTGATTGTTGGCTAGGTTTAACAAATAAGAAGGATTGGAATAAAAAAAGGTATTCTTGGATTGTAAGTTGTGTGATCACTTATTTTAATCCTAAGATAAAAAGAAGTTCAGTTGTGAATGTTTGATTTGAGATTTCTGTATTACTTGTGTGTCCTAATAAGTAATAAATTGTAAATCACGTAAAGTGTAATTTGGATAGTAATAAACTTTAGACTGGTGCACGTCTGAAGTTGGACAATCAGGAGTTGGGGTACATGGTGAGCGTGCCATGGCTTTTTCTGGGAATTGGATTGATCATCGTTCCTCTTTTTATTCAAAGGTTCCTCGATATCGCAGGTCATTATGGAATACGGAGTCGCGCCCGTATTTCGTCTTCCTAGGGAAGGCTAGTTTTTAGTTAGACAACTCGGTCCAATAACTATTCCATTAAAGTACTAAAAAGATGGTTAAAGTTTAGTTCAGTAGAACTTATCTGTAGAATGTTATATTGTTATATTACTATTTATCCCTGTTTATTATTTTGTCAGTATCATGTTAGGAATGTTATTTATTATTATGTAGTACTCACCTTTGCTGATTACGTGCTTTGTTTGTATGTGTTGATCATGGCTTTGCCTTATTGATCCTGTGATGACCCATCTTGGTGAGCATATTCTTTAGAGCATTGACATCTACAGGTGTGCAGATGTTGCAGCATTGGGAATCTGGGAATGGAGAGCTGATGTAACAAATTGTTTTGTCTGTTGCTTTATTAGAAACATATTATATTAAGTTTGGTTTTGGAGTTGACATCTTTTAGAGTGTTGGTTTTAAGTGCTTTGTTTATTTATTATATTTAAAGTATAGAGTTTAGTTATGTGTGTTTTCCACTGCAAAATTCTGAATAAGCCGATACGTTTTCACACGGGCGATAATACTTTGATAATTCTCTGTATTTTATAATAAAAAGGTATTTTAGAAAAGAGAAAATTGTCGAGGTGTTACAAAAGCTATCCTATTGGGATTGAACAAGCATGCCACTGGGTCCATAAGGCCCAATACCTCACACAACTCTATTGACTTGAGTTTTGGGCCCCTATGGTCCCTCCTTGTACTAAAAAGCCCAAATTAACCCCACATCATATGCTTTTAGGTAATTTCCAAACATGGTTTGGGCATGACCAAACTTATCCAATCACAATTCATTCCTATTACACATCAAACCCATCCTATGGGTATTGGACAATCATGACCCTAGGTCCATTAGGCCTAATACCTCCCCAAAGCCCATGGATAGTTTTGGGCCCCCATTGTCCCTCCTTGTACTAAAAAGCCCAAATTAACCCCAGATAATATGCTTTTAGGTAATTACCAAACATGGTTTGGGCATTATCAAATGTATCAAATCACAATCTATTTCCATTGCTCATCAAAGTCATCCTATGTGAATTTCACAATCATGCACCTGGGTCCATTAGGCCCAATACCTCACCAAAGCCCATGTACATGAGTTTTGGTCCCCCATTGTCCCTCCTTGTACTAAAAAGCCCAAATTAACCTCAGATCATATGCTTTTAGGTAATTACCAAACATGGTTTGGGCATTACTAAATATATCCAATCACCATCCTTTATCATTACACATCAAACCCATCCTATGAGGATTGGACAATCATGACCCTGGTTCCATTAGGCCCAATGCCTCACCAAAGCCCATGGACTTGAGTTTTGGGCCCCCATTGTCACTCCTTGTACTAAAAAGCCCAAATTAACCCCAGATAATAAGCTTTTAGGTAATTACCAAACATAGTTTGGGCATTACCAACAGTATCCAATCACAATCCATTTCCATTACACATCAAACCCATCTTATGGGGATTGGACAATCATGACCTTGGGTCGATCAGGCCCAATACCTCACTTTTTGGGCCCCATTGTCCCTTCTTGTACTATAAAGCCCAAATTAACCCCAATCATATGCTTTAAGGTAACTATCAAACATGTTCAGGGGATTTCCAAACCCACTAAGTGGAGGATGTTCTCCCAATCTCAATCCTTTATCATTACTCATCAAAGCTATCCTATGGGGATTGGATAAGCATGTCACTGGGTCCATTAGGCCCAATACCTCACACAACCCTATTGAATTGAGTTTTGGGCCCCCATTATCCCTCCTTGTACTAAAAAGCCCAAATTAACCCCATATCATATGCTTTTAAGTAATTACCAAACATGGTTTGGGCATTTCCAAACTTATCGAATCATAATCCATACCCATTACTCATCAAAGCCATTCTATGGGGATTGGACAATCATGCCACTGGGTCCATTAGGCCCAATACCTCACCAAACCCCATGGACTTGAGTTTTAGGCCCCCATTGTCTCTCCTTGTACTAAAAATCCCAAATTAACCCAGATCATATGATTTTAGGTAATTACCAAACGTGGTTTGGTTATTACCAAAATTATTTTGGCTATTACCAAACCTATTAAGACATTGTTATCTCTTACATGTTGTGACTTTGTATTTCAATTTGGCTTTTTTGGATTAACACATTTATATCATATTGATTAATTTGTACTTAGTATTATTTAGTTCAATTGTTTATTTTTCAATACACTTTGGAATTATTTGTTTTGAGACTTTTCTTAGTTTCTGTCACGTTTTTGGTAATTACCAGAACTCTATTTAGTAATTACCTAAAATGTCTGTTCAGTCATCTTCTCCCAACTTCATCTTCAACCTTTCGATTTTTTCTCTCTCCTCTGAATTTCTTCATCTAGTTTGACAATGGTAACCAATACTCAAAAAACGCACAAATCGGTCCCAAATCGGTGGTTTCCCAACATTTTACAACAATGTTTTTGTTAAATTCATAATGACCTAGAATTTTGATTTTAAGTTTCTTCATTTTGAAACTCAAACCTTAATTTCCATGGATATTCGGGCGTTTATGGTGTATATACGATCATCAACTTTATTTTTCTTCATCTATTTAATGGATTTGCAAATATGAAAGAGAGGAAAGTGGAAAAAAATTCCCCAAAATTGTCCCCAAAAATCGAAAATTAAAACTTCGATTTCACAACTTCTCCATCACAAATTCATGATTTATTCATGAATTCTTATCATTTCATGGAAAGAGAAGGTCCAAGTAAGAAATCTACTACAAATTCGAGAACAATCGAAGATCCATGGAAGATTTGAGGGAGGAAGGGGTAGAGGAGAGGAGAGAGAAAATCTGGGTAAAAAAAAATTCCCAAATTTTTTTTGGCCGAAAATAATTTTTCGGATTTTTCAGAATTTTTTCATATTTTTTTTTATTTTTCGAAATAATTAAAAATATTTTCAGAAATTAGAATAAATGATTTTGGTATTTTCTAAAATCATTTCAAAGCAAAAAAGAAAAGGTAAAAGAAAGCATATGTGGGTGGCTCACATTCATTGTGTCCCCACTTTTTCCATGGTCTGATTTCAATTCAGACCATCTTAGAATTCTCATTAATATACAGACCCAAATATAACATCAACCCATCTAACCCTTATAATGAAGATGATAATGTAGTGCATAAAAAGTTGTACCCAAAATAAATTCACGATTTCTGAATTTACCCATTGTACGTATTCTGATTTTGAGTTGAGATAGATCCTCTGTTGGAATTATTGTTGAAGTGGGTGATGTGCATAGATATGTAACTAAAGTTGTCGATTATAAAACGCCATGTTTTTGAGATGCACCTCAATTTTACCAAATTTTTGGCCGGAAGTCTTGAGAAAATCTCCGTCCAACTTTCCGGCAGCGCCAGCAATTTATCGGCTAGACTGATTTCTCCTTCCATCATGGATCTTTTCCTCGAATTGACCGAGCGAAGTATTTGTGAAAGGTTTTGGTGGAACTTGTAGGGTTTTGAGTTTTGACGTTTAACCTCACCAAATTTATCCTCCAGCCCATGTGCCATCCTTTTCCATTGACTGGCAGTATTCATCAAATGGGACTTCATCCTCAATAAAAGGCTCAAACATATCACAATTTTTCTGTGGACAATTGATCAAAAAGTGACAAGACCTTCTAGAATCATACCCAAACTATTAGAACGACCATAAAGGCATAAACACTCCTACAAATTCAAGATCTAAACTCATTTGAAATATTTTTTTTAAATATGATAAGGCGTCCACCATGGAAGCCCACCGGTGGAGGCGTCCATGGCAGGCGCCTCACCCTGTGGTGGGGCTCCTGCCATGAACGCCTCCACCGGTGGTGGAGCGTCCATGGTGGATGCCTCCTTTTTGAATTTTTTTTTTGAATCGAAGAAGATGGTGGTGGGAAAGTGGTGTGCGGTGGTGGCGTGGCAGTGGTGTGTCGGTGATGGTGGTGGTGTGGCGGTGGTGTGACAGGTGATGGCGGTGGTGTGGCGGTGGTGTGGCAGTGCCCAGTGGTGATGGGGAAGGAAAGTGAAGAAGGAAAGGAAGAAAATGAGAAAAGAGATGGAAAGTATAAAAATACGTATTTTATACATATTTAGGGCGTTAGTAGGAAATTCTAGGGCGTCATTTAGCAACCCAGAATTTATATTGGGGGTTGTTATTTACCAACTACTAACCTCGGTTTTTTTTTTTTGGGAAAACCTTGTTTTCTTTTTTTTTTTTTTTTGGAAAACCTCGGTTTTTAAATAAGTGCAATATTTCCCATTTTAGTAAATGTCATAATAAGTGTAACATAGCTCAAAATGAAAAGTTTATTTCCTTTATATACAAAAATGCCATTACTTAATTTCCACAACAACCCAATTAATTTATAATCCACCACCTTAAACAACATTAATTAATCAACCCTCCACCACCCTATCTCATCTCACCTAAGGTTGGCAAAAGTTGACCAAACCCGACTCGAACCTAACCCGAAATAAGCGGGTTAGGGTTTGGATTTCACGATTAACCCATTTAATTAAATGGGTTACGTTCAGGTTGACATTTTCGACCTGAAAATGACATGCTTTGACCTTATTAAATTAAATATATAGTAAATTCTCAAAAAAAAATATCGATAAATCTAAAATTTGGTTAAAAAATAGTAAAATATCGCTAAAATAGGGCATAATTATTCCAAGAAACTCTAAACATGCATACTTTCAGCAGTGAACTTGCTCATTTAGTTTTCTAAGAAAATAATTACTTTTCAATATAATGATAATTATTGTTAAATGGGTTAAACGGGTTATATGGGTAACCCGTTTATTAAATGGGTCGGTTCAGAATTGAGCTTTTCGACCTGTTTATTAAATGGGTTAGGTTTGGGATGAGAGATTTTAGACTCATTCATTATCGACCCGAACACGAACCCGACCCGACCCGTCCGGATTGCCAGCACTAATCTCACCCACACATCTCTCTCCTCAACTCCACCCACCCATGTATCTCTTTCTCTCCTCAACCCAGCTAAACCCACCCAACTAACCCGACACCACCACCAGCACTACTAGCCCGACACCACAACGCCCACACCTCTCTCATCTCCAGCCACCACCAGCGATGCAACCCTCCCCCTTCGGCCATATCGTCCTCGCACTCGCGCCGTCTTCCTCCTTCACCACCAGTCTATTCTTTGTGTACATCCTCAACCCTGGCACCTTCTCATACACGCGGATCTCCTTCCTCCTCTCCCAGATCGTCGTCTTTTTCTCCACCTCATTCGCGATCTCCAGCCACATAACTCTTTCAATCTAATTCTCAGGAGTTCAAATCCAATTCTCGATCAAATCAACCCTAAAAAAACCTAAATATGCAAAAGCTCCTCATTGATGTTGATTTCAATGTCGGAGACACCGATGTTTTCTTCAACTGAAACCCTAATTTTTCGGGGTGTTGGTTTCGAGTGTGGTTTTGGGGGTGGTTTCGAAGGGGAGGGTGTTGGTTTTGGGGGTGGGGGAGGAAAATGTGGTGTTTTCGGTGGGCAGGTTTGCGGGAGGGCGAGATGGGGAGAGGGAAAGATATATTCCGCCGGTGGCGGCGGCGGTCGGTAGTGGCAGTGGCCGGTGGTGGTGGCAGTGTTGTGTTGGAGGGCGTGTGGAAGTTGTTGGGATATAAAGTTGTTGTGTAATTAGTTTAGATGTTTTACTTAATTGTGTTGTTTTAATCCCTCTTTAAGTGTGGTCTCCAACTTTAGCTCTCTTAGGTTCTTGGTATGTGCTGCGCCACATGTTGCGACTTATTTAGAAAGGGAGGAAGTTTTATTTTATTACAATTGTCTCGTATTTTTTATGTAATTTTTTTGGGATATATATTAACGCGAAAAAAAGAAGATACTTCCTCCGTTTCATATTAGATGCTACACTTTCAATTTTGCGGACTCCGAGGCAATTTTTGGAGAGGAGAGAGATAGAGAGAAAGAAAAGTGGGGACCCATGTGATAGGAGAGAGATAGAGGGGATTTATTTCCCTAAAAAGAAAGCGTAGCATCTAATATGAAACACCCCATAATAGAAAGTGTAACATCTAATATGAAACGGAGGTAGTAGAAGTAAACTTTAATTTTCCAATATTCACCATAATAGAATCGAAAAAATCAGACGATGAAACTTAAAAAATGGACAGTTTATAGTGAATGGTTAAAAATGAAAATTTGAGCAATTGTTGGTCAAAAAACGAAGGAAGGAGAAAAAGAAAAAAGGGAGGGGGGGGAACAATGGTGGAGGTAGTGGTAGTGGTGGTGACGGCGAAAGTGGCGGTGGTAGTGATGGTGGCGCCAATAGGCTGGATCTGAAAATCGAAAAATATATTATATAAAACAGTATGACTAATATTTAGTAAATACGGGAGGTAAATAACTTGTATGTAAATTGCGCATATCTGTTTTTGATGGGAAACTTGTGCATTTATATATTTTTATGGGTACATTATAAGAAATTAGGACACCCTTCTCTCAAGGGAGCTTGTGCATATATTGAATGAGGTTGTGTTTGTAATTTTGGAAAATCGATGGGTGTTTGGGGTATTTTTAAGTAAGATGGGGGGTATTATAAAAAGTTATTGTTACAAAAATTATTGAAAAGTCGTCCATTATGTACAATTTGTTGCTTTTGGTTTAGATGAATTATTTGTTAATTTACATAATTGTTTTGTCACTTGACCATTTGAATCTTTAATTATTATGTCTTTTATGAACACTATGAATATGAGAACGAACACTCCTGTTCAATTCACCTAAATAACATAAATTTTAATAAAAATAATTTATGTTTAGTGAAATTAGTTCAGAATAAGTTTAATTCAATAAAAGTAAATCTAGTTCAATAAAAATAAGTAAATCATATACGTCAGAGAAAATAATAGAGAGTTAGTAAAATGTATGTTATGTTCACTAAAATAAGTTCAATTTAGCAAAAGTAATTTTTGTTTAGGAAATATATAAGTTCAGTATCGTAAAATAGTTCATTTTGATAGAAATCAGTTGAAGTGAACAAGGTCTAAAGGTAGAGATGATCAATTGGCGGCTTGGCGCTCCCGGTTGTCCAAAAAAATCAGCCCATACGGCGGGCCGGTCCAAATTTCAGGCCTATTTTTTGTGCCCAAAACCCTATTTTTCGAGTCAAAACTGGCGGGTTTTTCGGGCCAAAATCGAGCCTGTCCAATTTAAGATTGAAAGGTTATTTTGGGGTTGCCCAAAAACCTGTTCCAAGCAAAAGAAACGTGCCAGCCTAAACTTGACCAACTCTATTTAAATGTGCATTTTCTTCACCTAATTTAAACTCATTGGACCTAATTCGAATACCATTTCTATAAAACATTACCCATTTGATAATTATTTACAAAAACGAGTTTTTTTTTTTTTGTATTAGAGAGCAGCTAAACACACATTACCAAATATTTTCATACTAGCTTTGAAGCCCGTGCGTTGCACGGGTTGTTGTTTATTTTATTTGTTTTCAAATTTTTATTAACATTGTTGCTTTTTGTTTTACTGAAATGAGATTTTTCAACACCATTCCATTCCATTCCACTTTTGTTAAAAAAACACAACAACTATAGTTGACAATATCGCCTTTACTTTATGTTAATAAAACCATCATTAATTACTCAAATTGCCTTATAAAGTTGCGTTTACTTTATTAAGGAGTTACATATCCCCTACTCTAGTTAATCCCTCTATGGTAAACTACCCATTTTGTTTTATTTTCTTAAAAATCATGCCTAAACCCATTGTTGCAGTAGAAAAAAACAGAGAAAGTGTTTGTGATTATACTTTGATTTATAGATTTGTTATTGTGATATATAAATTTATATTTTTAATGTTCAATTGAATATTGTAGATAAGTCTATTATTAAATAGTATTCCAATAATTGGTATGATTAACAATAGCTAGCACAGTTTTAACATGGAAAATACCCAAACAATACTTTAAGAAAGTAGAGGGTGATAATTTAATAGATGCAGGACAGAAAGAATAGAGAAAAAATATGAGTGTCAGTCATAACTTCAACTTTTAATATAGCATATAAACCCTAACGCATATAGAATAGAAGATGGAAACACCGAAAAGAAGATCATAATGATGGTATCATGAATAAAATAAATTAAATATGAAAATAACCTCAATTAATAATCGAAAATATTATTTAAGAGAAAAAATCTCTTCATCAATCATGACCATATCAAGACTTATCAAACTTACCCCTTTTTTATGATCTGCGACCTCAAATAGTCTAGAAACTCGAACCTTGATTTCCCAATTAGTTTTAGTAGAATTAAGTTTATTGAGAAAAGAATAAGATCTGACATATAGATATATGAAAAAGAAAAACATAAATAATTATCTATACAACAAATTTTCTAGGAATAAAATAATTAGTCAATTGCATAATACCTTCGCACGGGTTGTTGCTTATTTTACCTTTTTGTAATTTTTTTTGTTAATATCATTGTCAATTTTGTGTTGCTGTGAAATGAGATTTTTCAACATTATTGTATTTATAACTTTCTCCATTCCTTTTCTATTACAACAATTACCAATTTGGGTAGTTTCATCTTTTGGAACCATTTCACTTTTGGTAAAACAAAAGCAACTATTGTTGACAATATTGCCTTTATTTTATGTTAATAAAACCCTCATTAATTATCTAAATTAACTCAAAAAGTTGCGTTTACTTTATTAAGAATTATTTATCCCCTACTCTAGTTAACTAAAGGGGTACCTCTATGCTAAATCACCCATTTTTTATTTCCTTAAAAACCATGCCCACACCAATTGTTGTAGTAGAAAAAGAACAGGGAAAGTATTTGTCATTATACTATAATTTCTAGATTTGTTATTACGATATATAAATTTTATAATTTTTAATATCCAATTAAATATTGTAACTAACTCTATTATTAAATGGTATCCTAATAATAGGTATGACTAACAATAATTAACACAGTTTTAACATGAATAATACCCGAATGATAATTTAAGAAAGTAGAGCGAGGGTGATAATTTAATAGATGCAGAACATAAAGAATAGAGAAAAACATGAGTATCAGCCACAACTTCAACTTTGAATATAGCACATAAACACTAACGCATATAAAATGGAAGATGAAAAAGCAAAAAAGAAGATCATAATGATAGTTTCATTAATAAAATTAATTAAATGTAAAACTATTTAAGAGAGAAAAAAATACCTCTTCATCAATCATGACCATATCAAGACTTATCAAACTTCCCCCTTTTTTATGATCCGTGACCTTAAACAGTCTAGAAACGCGAATCTTGATTTCCAAATAGTTTTAGTAGAATTAAGTTCATAGAGAAAAGAATAAGATCTTACATATAGATATATAGAAAAAAAAACATAAATAATTATGTATGCAATAAATATTCTAGGAATAAAATAATTAGTTAATTGCATAATGCCTCTGCAATCTCGATGACAAACTTTCATTTGATTCTTCATGTAATGCCATCATGGAATGCTATAGGTTCAAAACTATGGATATGAATTTTTTATCTTTATATAGCTCAATTTTTAAAAGTATGATTCTTAAAGACATAATTAGTATTGTCAGGTATAATACGCTATTTTTGAAGTATATTTCGAGCACTATCCAATGGTACAAAAATTATAATAATCCGAATTACGTAGCAAAAGTTATACGCAATTTACATAATATAACTAGTGAATGTCCCGGGCGATGTCCCGGTTGGTGGGTTGTTTCTTTTTGTAATTTATTATCTAGTGAGGAAAAATTGACATCATAATAATTTGAATAATACACCCTTAAAAGTTTGGAAATGCATGAAAGTAATAGCTTAACTTTCTACAAGAAATTGAAGTAAGAGTTTATGTCTGCAATAATATATTGTTATTACCATAAATGTGTTAAGTATCTAACTACTTGTGTAAGTCTTTTAATTGACATATAATTACATGACCTTATTATATTTTATTTGAAATACTAAGCAAGGATGTTATGTTGGATTCATGGTTAAAAGCTCTCGGGTTTTTCATTTCAAGTGCTTGTGTTCAATACCTCAGAACTACACAAAATTATTTTTTAAATTGAGGGCTTGACACGTAAAAAATAAGATTCTTTAAAGCGCTTAGAAGAGTTAAGTGTTAGCGCATATATACTTTCTTATTAACGCCTTTTAATATATTGTATGTATTCCATATCAATTGGGAAATACTGGTCCCCCTAAAACTTCATTACCATTCCCCTCTTTCCCCTCAAAATTTACCGGAACATCGATCTCCCCCAATTCCAAGCGATTGAGATTGACCTGAGGAATGTCAAACCACCATTTGAGAACATGGGTTCTCATCATTTTCGTGATTTTTGCTGCCATTTTCAAGCTTTCTCAATCTGATCCAGATTCCAATCACTTCCGTAAGAAAATTCTCATGAGAGAGAAAGTCCGTCGAATGTAAGTTCTACCCAAGTATATTCATATCTTTACTATTTCTACCTGATTTCTTACTTCTTCTTTTTAATGCCAGAACTTCATCGCTTTATGGGTACTCCAAATTTAGTTCAGTTTTTGTCGATGATATGATACATGTTCTGGGTTCTCTTTTTTAATGAAGTTCTTCATTTTTTTTGGTGAATTCAATTTTTTTTTTCCTAGTTCATTGCAATTTGAAAGCTTGTTTTTAGACTCTAATTGGTTGTTACTTGCACAAGTGCAAGTCTTTTATATGAAGGAATCAGTAGAATTAAGTAGTTTCTAGTTGTTAATGAAATTCAAAAGGAGAAATTTATATTGTTTTTTGATTAAATTATTGCTTTTTGATTAAATTATTGTGCAATTCAAAGTTTTCTCAAATTTGCAATATGTTATGAAGACATGGACACATGGTTACATCATCTCCAGTTATTTATTTCTGAAAAATTGATTCTTGAGCTCTTTTGACAATATGTGCTTGTACTTCTTCATTTCAGGTTCTATCATGCCTATGACAACTACATGAAATACGCGTTTCCGGTTTGTGTTAGCGCCCCGTATGCGATTTAGTCGATTATTCGCAGGAACTTTGTCATTAACTTAATGGTTTTGTTTTGTTATATTTGCAGCATGATGAGCTGAAACCCCTCACAAAAAGCTTCACAGACTCGCTCAGTGAGTTAGGAAATTTGAGGGTGAAATATCTTGCAAAGAACTTGATTAACATTTCATTAATTGCTCTTACACCATTGACTATTGCTCTATTTTCCAGTTAGAACACTTGCCACAAAATTATAATGGTTCTGCACTCACCCTTATCGAGTCATTATCCAGGTATTCATTAGTAATAGAGATCTTTAGTTGATTCGTTCATATGCGTCATTTTTGTTCGCTTTTTTTTAACTGTAGGAAACATGTTTGGTTTCAGTCTTCTGATATTAGGTAACAGTACGGAGTTTGAAAGGGGAGTCTCATGGCTTTCTGAAAATCTGACATTTGATGTAGATGCAAGAGTAAATCTATTTGAGGTACGTTCTATGAGAAATAAAGGTCTAATCCAAAGAGATGCAATCTTAGTTGTTGTATGATTAGTTCTTTGTTTCTTTTTCTTATAAACATTTGCCTATGTGTTTATCATGTGTAGAAGTCAGCCTCTTTTTTAGTGTCAATAAGACTCATTTTTGCAAAGGGAAGATTATTTAGAGACCCCTATAAGCTATCTCAACTACTCGAGTAGCATCTGTTTATGAAAGGGGAACTGATTTCCATGTTTTGTTACCATTATTATGTTTATGGTAATGTCAATTAATTTAGGAAACAACAAGGAATGCTAAAAAAATTCGGCATATTGTGGGTAGAAAGACATAAACATATCTTCATCTTCGATGGTAACTACACATATGTATTTATTATTGCCCTCGTTAATTTAATGTTTGAAACCAAACAAGCCATATGGGCTTAGCTTATTTAGAAATGATGCCCTCTTTTGGGTTTATTGATTTTTTCTTCTCTTTATGGCGCTCCGTAGTGCAACATAAGAGTTCTTGGGGGACTTGTTTCTGCTCATATGCTTGCAATTGATTCTAGAAACAGGTTCTCTCAAGGAACTTACAAGAATGAGCTGCTTATTCTAGCTGAAGACTTGGGGCGACGTCTCTTGCCTGCATTCAGTACACCAACGGGATTACCATATGCATGGATCAATCTTAAGGTAATAACCGACTCCTTTAGTACTTTCAACAATGAAGTGTAGTATATTAGATCAGGAACTTTTTAGCTCAATAAAGACACATTTTCAAATTTGAGATCTATAGCACAATCATTTGTGTATCGATTCTTTTGAATTCACCTGCCATGTCTAGCATGTGGTCAAAGAATGCTATTTATTAGCTTGCGTTTGATTGAAAAGTTGTTGTCAAGCTTTGACTTCTTAAAATCTGAACATGGTCCACTGGTTTTGCTGTTAGAGGGATTTATGACTCAGGATACATGCAAAATTTTGTTAACAGTATGGAGTAATGGCAAATGAGACAACAGAAACAAGCACTTCTTGTTCCGGTGAGGAGATTATTTCTTTGATCCAGTCATGGGAATTTTTGGAGATTGAGTGATAAGTATGTCTTATTTTAGTATCCTCATGTCAGGCTCCTTGATTCTTGAAATGGGGGCATTATCAAGATTGACTGGTGACCCACAGTTTGAAGATGCAGCTTTGCGTGCTCTACGTAAATTATGGAGCTTGAGGAGTTCTATGAACCTGCTTGGAACCACAGTAGACGTGGTGTCTGGAAAGTGGATAGAGTATTCTTCTGGGATTGGTGCTGGTAGGTTGTCGATTGTGTGTCACTTTAGATATTTCAGTCAATGTATTAAGGATCTTGTTGCTGAAGTTTGTTTTTTATGCACTGTAGGGGTTGACTCATTCTATGAGTATTTAGTCAAAGCCTACATTCTCTTTGGAAAGGAGGAGTATTGGAGGATGTTTCAGTCTGCTTATGTTGCTGTCCAAAAATATTTCAGACATGGTCCATGGTATAATATTGAATTTCTTAGCTTTTTTATCTGGAAGGTATTTCTATAAATATAAAAATAAAATGCATTGTGCATGGCATGTGAAAGACAGCAGAAGCATTAGTGATTGTTAATTGTATTTTACTGAGTAGGTATCATGAAGCTGATATGAGAACAGGGCATGCAACGTACTGGCAGCTTACGAGTCTCCAAGCATTTTGGCCAGGTCTACAGGCAAGTCTAAAATGACCTTATCATCTGGGATACAGTGCAGCGCATAATTTTATCTGATATATTCACTATTTGTATTTTACATAGGTTCTTGTTGGAGATATTGCAGCAGCGAATTCCTCACACCGTGAGTTCGTCAAGGTTTGGGAGAGATTTGGTGTTTTGCCAGAACGGTTTGTCTGAGCAGTAGCCTCCATTTCACTTCATTGTTGAGGCTGATGATAATGTCATATTATTCACTGAAATATGAGTTTTAATCATTTTCAGGTATCTCCTTGACCATCAAATGCTTCATCCAACAGAAAAATATTATCCATTACGTCCCGAATTGGCAGAATCTACTTTCTACTTATATCAGGCAACCAAAGGTTGGTTAATTAACCTTTAAAATATGCTTCTTTAGATAGCATAAGATGTCATCAGTTTATCAGGGAGATTTTACTATCTTACTGATCCATTGAGATTGTGATGATACACTTTCTTTGCATGTATATATTGTCTTTTTTTTATAAATAATCTCAATTCTCAAACGAGTTCATGCTTCCAAATTTTGTTCACATTCCCCGAGTATTGTTATAAGTGTTGCATTGGAATAAAAAACCATAACAATAATTAAAAGAAATTTTATGTCAATTGGCTCATACATCATCCAAAAATATTGTCTGTCGGAGGAATAAGAACCTCTTGGTGATTTTTGTCCTACAATCCCATCTCAAGCCTCAAACCGTCTAAGCTGCCTTTGAATTTGTTTCTTCTATCACCGACAGTAATTTTTCCTTCGTTAATTTTTTTTTTTTTTTGGGGGGGGGGTGGTGGTGGTGGTGACTGGTGAGGGAGGAGAGGTACTACCTCCTGCTTATAATGTGAACTCCAGAGTCCAGACTATGCCGATTGGTCCGTATTAGCCTTTGATTTGTTTGAGGTATCTTTGATTTAATTGGACTTTGTTGTGCTTTGGAGTTTGGACAAAGACTACCTTTAACCTAAACCTATGTTATTTTAGACATGGAGTGACGGGTATGAGTACATGTCTATGTGTTAAGACACATTAAGGCTCAAACTTTAGACTTGAGGACATTGTCCCTAAATTGGATACTTGTGCTGCATGATTGTTATTCTGGGTTCTAGGGGACTTTTGTTTGTGATTTCATGTTACATATACATATGAACGCATTTCAAGCTGACTTGTTTGCTAGATAGTGCTATAATCACAAGCCATTTGTGAGCATATTTTGTATAAATTTCTCTTTTCTATCTCCGTTGTATTAATTTTATCGGTTGAGGATTCTATACCCTTTTTGGAGTGTTTGAGTCTCCAACTGAGGTATGTACGAGTTAAAGATAAAAAGAGGAGTCAAAGTAACATAGATTTAAGCAAATAGTGATATATATTTGTTTGATTCCATCCTCGATTTGCTCATGTTATCAGATCCATGGTACTTGGAAGTCGGTGAAGCAATTACAGACTCCCTGAATTTGTACACCAAAGTTGATGGTGGTTTTGCAAGCGTTCGAGATGTCTCAACTATGGTGTTGGAAGACCATCAGCACAGTTTCTTTCTTTCTGAAACGTATGCTTCCATCCTCTTGCATGTGCTCAACATCGAAGAGATATTATTGATTCAAACAAAACAAATCCCTGATGAAATTTTTCCTTATTTGTATGCAGATGCAAATACCTGTATCTTCTTTACGATGACTCATTTTTAGTTGACCAGAACTACGTCTTCACAACTGAAGGTCACCCTCTTCCCGTGCTTTCTGCCTGGCAAGATAGACTTCCAGAAGTGTATACCTCGGCAAATTATACTTTCATTCAGGTACTTGGTGTTTCCTGTTGAAAAACTTCTTTCTTTTGTCAATATTAAGGTAGATATTCTTGGAAGAAACTAAGAAAGTGGTAGGGAGATAGATAAGCTAGCTAACATACAGTTTCATGCCATAAGAAGCTGTTTAAGGATATTCAATGCTTGAATTCTTTTTTCAACTTGCTTTCTCAAAATTAAGTCATTGCTTTGCAGGCCATTGCTGTGCTTTCATTTCAAATTATTATTTGTGGGTAGTCGGTTTTTGCTCCTTTTGGCCATAAACTAGTTGAGTATACTGAAGTGCATGCACATACATTTATTATTGACAGAGACGTGCAAGTGCGATGTCGCTGCAGATATGTCCTGCAATGACTTCAGGCACTAGTAGAGAAGTCAACGACAAACATGAAAGCGCGTGCCACATCTGTGATACTCGTGGGGATCATATATGTTTGACTGACGAAGATTGTGGAGTTGATGCAACCACTTGTAGGAGGAGATCATGCAGCATTGCTGGCTATTGTGGGCTGTGGTTATATCTATGATATTCCAGATTATACCGATTCATTTTTTCTTTCTCCAAGTCTTGTAGCCTAGTCTGGAACAAAGTTAATCCAATATCAGTTCAGTCTAGAAGTTAGATGTATAAAGAGATGAATCTCAGTTAAAATTATGTAAACCATTGTTGATATATGCCAACCAAACACACCTTAAAGGTTGGGTGACAATGATCAAATATACACCTTGTCAAAGCATATATGATTATATTATACACATATCTATTTATGTATCATCCATTTTTGTATCTCCATATCCTTCCCTCAGAACCGCTAGAGAATATAGGGACCCAACGATTAGAAGGATTTGTTTTCCTTGTTCTTTTAATAAGCCAAATCCTTTCATTATTGGAAAAATGAAGAAAAGTGAAATGGCACACTACTTCCTCGTCCTCTAATGATTCCACTCTTACCCCCCTTTTGTCACTTTTCCTTTTATCCCTTACTAACCAAACGCTTTGTAGGTGTATCCGGAATTTTAAAATTTAGAGATTTTATACCATATATTGATATAATTTTGTGTTTTAGATGTTTTTCTCAAATCACTCGCGTTTATACTCCTTTTAATGTAACCTCCAACTAGACCTGGTTATTGGACAGGGTAGCCCAATGGCTAAAGGGTTAGGGTCAAATTTATAGGGCTTTTATTGAACAGGGCTTTATTGGGCAGGGTCATTATTGGACAGGGCCATTATAGGGCCAAAAAAGAAACCCAATAATTTTGAAAAATAAAATAGGTTTTGTAAAAACAATTACATATTCGGATTCACATTCATTTATACTCACTTTTGGCTCTTTTTGTTCCTTGTTTTTCTTGCTCGTTTACCGACCCGTCCATTATCGACCCGCTACCCGTTTGGCCCGACCCTCTACCGACCCTTTATGAAGCGACCCTCTTATGATCCGACCCGCTTCCGACCCGCACTGACCCTGACCCGCCCCGCCCAATAACCAGGTCTACCTCCAACTTATAAATTGCCATAAAACTTGCGATTTTGAGATGATATCACGAAATTATTTGAGATGATATCACTAAAATATAGTCTTATACATATATCCTCCATACCTCATATTGCCTTTCAAAATTGGGCCTCTGGGGATGTGGTCCCTAAGATAGGTCAGCCCAAAAGGAATTTATGCATCTTAAAAAAAGAAATGATTCTTCTTTTGTAAACAGAGGGAGAGGACTAGGAGGCAAGAGTGAGCAACCTACAATACATGCATTACCAAACAACTTACATCAGTTGATGCATGATTAATGCAACTGTGAAGGTAAAACATTCTACTGGTTAAAACCATAGGGACGACCTAATACGTACGGAATATGAAATGGTTAAATTGCAAACGTTTCCAACTTTGTTATTTTTTTTGAAGGGACCACCTTTATTTTTTTAAGAGCTTGAAAGATATTTAAAGATAAGTCCAATAAGAAAATGCTCGGAACATTCCTGCGCAGGCGCGCACACATGATATAGAGACTAGTCATGAATTGAAAGATAGTGATATAGCTAAAATTGAATTGAATTTTCAGGCTTTGAGGTATCATTTCAAATAAAAGTTACCTATTATTATGGTATATGATAATTGGTTTTAATGTTTTTTTTTATTAACTTTTGTTTTTTAGTTAAACAGTTAAAACAAGTGTCTAGTGAATGAGTTTTTTAATAGCTCATAAGTCCAATAAGAAAATGCTGGGAACATTCCCGCGCATGCCCGCACACATGATATAGAGACTAGTCATGATTTGAAAGATAGTGATATAGCCAAAATTTATTTAAATTTTCAGGTTTTGAGGTATCATTTCAAATAAAAGTTACCTATTATTATGGGTATATGATAATTGGTTTTAATGTTTTTATTAACTTTTGTTATTTTAGTTAAGCAGTTAAAAAAGTGTCTAGTGAATGAGTTTTTTAATAGTGCAGAAGCCAAAAATAAAACCTTGTTTGACAAATAACAAGGTTTTGGCTTTTTCTTTGATTTTGTATCAAACAAGGGAACAACCAACACTAATAACTGATTTTACCAAACATATTTATGAACAACCAATAGTCAAATGGCCAACATAAACTGTCAATATAAATAGTTGGTCAAACAAGTCAAGTAAAACAAACAGTAATTAAAAGACAACAACTAGTTATCACGCTCCGCTCCTACTGATCAGCATCAACATATAGCTAAAAGAAAATATTGTAGTAAAATTTGGTAAAAATATATGTAGAAGTATTTAATTCGATTGTCATATCATCATATCATTTTGCAAATATAGTGTTACAATATGTAGTTACTAGCTTTATATGCAGGCGATGCGTGCGTTAATTTCAAAATTTGTTATTAAAGTATATACTCTATCCGTACTATAGTTATGATTACACTTAAAATGTGAAAGATTAATAGTTAGATGAATTTAGATATATTAAGCCGCTAATATAAAAAACATACGAAGGTTGTGAGTGATTTTTAATATTAATTTTTTGTGAATGATTTGAACAAAAAGAATAGGCATAATGAGTTAATTAGTTTGACTAAATTAAAAAGTATCAAATATAGTGAGTGTTCCAGACTATTCAGGTGGACGTCATGTATACCATCTTCTCTTATAAAAAAAAGGTCAAGATATTTTGTTCATTTAATTTTTTGATTGGAACATTTGATGCATATACCATTTTTAACTTGTTTGTTTAAAATGATAAGTTGAAATGAGAAAAGGTTTTTAAATTATTTTCTTTTGTATTTTTTTTTTCATTCTATTAGATCATTAAGGGTAATTAAGTATTTTTAGAGGGGGACACCATCTTCCTCCCCCATTCCTTATATAATAGAGATAGGTGTAATTTTTCAATTTTGTATTTTTTTTTTCACATGCAAATTATATATATTATCATTTGTTGGTTTACTCCTTTATAACTAAGGAATATATTCTTAAAATCCTCAAATTGTTGAACAACAAATATTAATTTTGTTTTGTTTTTAATATATACTTTCTCTGTTGCACAATACTTGCATCCATTTGACTTTTATGCTTGACAATGCACATTTTTTACCATTAATATACGTAACTATTAATTAACAAAAACTATGAAAACTGATATTTAGAAAATACATATTGGATTAATCTAACAACATCATAGTTAATAGCATTCTTAAGTTAGTTTGTCGTATAAGAGTTATAGACCTTATAGTCGAAGTATAAGAGTTAAGTATTAAGAAATGGAGGAAATTTGGAATCGCAGTTAGTCCTAATAGTATCTATATCTATTATATAAGGAAATACATGGGGCAAAAATAGAAAAAGGAAAAAAAAAGAAAAAAAGGAAAGTTAACTACCTTCTTTAATCAAACAAAAAAAACTAAGATAACCGTTTCTCTATCTCAATTATATATGAAGAATTTTATATGTTTTTGCACGCATATCGTGCATATAAGACTAGTACTAATATATTAAAAGGTGTTCTTAACCAAGGAACGACACCACGTATCACTTTCCCTTAGAGTATTTTATTACATGTAATCCATATACAACAAAAACAAATAGTAAATACAGTGTATAAGATCCGATCCTGTGACTTTAAGTTTATGCTATATACTAAAGTCTTAACCACTAAACAAAATTATATTTGGTGATATCATTTTAAAGTATAACATTACTAATGAAAACTATAAATACTCCGTATTTGGGGCGTAGCCCGTGCCTACAAACAAGTTTATTAGCATACCTTGTTTAATAACTCAAAAGACACATATGGCCATTTCTTTATTGACGAAAAAAAGGCTATTAGCCTTATTATAAGTAATGTGACTTATTCCTATTAGTATATATGTTTATCATATTTCATCTCTTGAGCCGTTCTCCTTATGGTGACCAATTGAGCCTAGTATTGTTTACACTTCATAATATTATTAGGCACTTTTTTCTTATGAAAAGATTCATGACATAAAGTACGTATCACATCTTCGCATATATACAGGGCATCAAGACTGGTGTCCTTAACCTAGCATGGCCGCATAAAGAATACTATACTAGTATGAGAAAATAATATCTACATATACATTATCAATCACAAGCAAATTGATGTTGAGGTGGTGGAGTAGTGGCATCGCTCTCCACCTCATATCCCTGAGGTCTAGGGATCAAACTTCATGGGACTCATTTGAGGATTTCCCCTTATCCCCCCTCAAGTGAGCCCCTTTCATCTTACCTTAAAAAAAAATCACAAGCAAATTAAAATTATACAAGCTAAGATACGAGAAATATCCATTAATACTATCTTGACCCTTAAGTTGAATCATGCTAATCTTTAACGTCCAACTTGTGAAGGAGATTAATGAGCTATTTTTAACCAATGGTCTTAATGAGATTTCCACCAATTAATCATCAATACAGACATAGATGTAGCAACTCTTCTAGCTTGTAACTCATCATAAATAATATAAAGTGACGATTCACTTCCACTTTATTAATGAAAACGTTGAAAAATTGGGCATGACAGCTCTGCAAGTATGAGAAACGACTTTGGAATATAATGAATAATTAATCAATTCTTCCTAAAGAAGTTGTATTATTGCCCCATAATAGATGACAACAACATATACTGGCTTTTTCACAGTGTAATCTTAAATTTATTTTTGAGTTCATGAACTTAAGCCCTAATTAACTGTGTTTGACACTTAGATATGTACTTCGTACCCGACACTCACATCCATATATGAGTACCATAGATTCAGGACAAAGATAATCTTTTATTTACACAAGTGATTGCCCATAAACTTTTTTATACAACAATTGTGGATTGAGCATACATTTCCTTATATAACAATCACTCTAATTAAACCAATTAAAGTTACACGAGATAAGAAGCTAGCTATATACTAATTAAACACCTGAATTATGTTTCTACAAATTCCAAATATCAAGCAATCATGCATATATACTGTATACGTATTAGCATAGTCGAGGGAATCTTCATTTGATTCCGGTTATAAAATTTATGTGATCATCATTGCATGCATGATTAAATTTGTTCCTTCCACGAACCTACCTTACGTGCAAATGCCCAAAATCTTCAAAGTTGCATGCATGGCTAATGAGAATAATAACGAGCACAAAACACTGTACATGGTCCCTCTTGCTACAGAACTACTATTGTTAAACACAAAAACTTTAAGACATAATGTCAAAAAAACCAAGGAAATGAACTAATGAAGCATGTTATTGGGGAATTTCATATTTTGGCTTTTACCTTCAATTCAAGTTTATTTTGACTATGTATAATCAATAATGTATGCTGTGTAAAAGTACAGAGGATCAAGTGACAATTGTCAGATCTTCTGATGACAATTAAGCTTTTTACCTGTACGTACTAGGCACTAGCTATATAATGGTGTCTCATATCAACCTTTTAATTTTTGGGTGTTAAAAGAACGAAGCTTCCCAAACAAATAAAACGGTCGTATTTCCTGTCTATTTATACTTTGTCAAGTCATCATCGCTGTCCATGAACATTTGCAGTATGATAGCTCAACCTCATCGTTTGCATATGCTGCTAATATCCTTATCACTTCATGCTCAAGTTTCGTCATTTCTTCCTCAATCACTTCTTTATTTTACCGTTACTGCATCCAATAATTTGCTAACAGTACACATATTGTTATTGGGTATCGGGTACATATTAGTAATTTTTTATACTCCATCTGTGTCATGATATATTTTCTATTTTTTTTCAAAGTCAAGTTTTGTAAACTTAGATTATAACTCCTCATCAAATATATAATGAAGTAGAAGATATAGTCATGTGTGATTCTATTAGTTTGTTAGATTTACGTTAAGATGTACATTATTCAACCATTTATAATCTTTTTGTTTTTGAAGATACGAATCAAATATAAGTCATGGAGACAAAACAAAAAAATAAATGAAAAACCTAGTAAGGGAAAGATGGAATAATTAGAAATCTACTGTATCATATGACCCCATGCTATTATGAATTATCCATATCACGCCATGTGTCACCCTCCTCTTCGAAGATAGAACCCTGTGTCATTACACACACATAAGTATATATATATCCTAGTAAAAAATCAACTAAGAGATGCAAACATTAATGCTTGAACTCACAACGTCACGTACAATAAAGTAATTATTTACCACCATAACCATTCCAACAACACAACTGAAACAAAGTTACAAAAAGAAAAATTATACTCTAATATCAGTTCACCCATATTTCATTATTGCTCAATTTTTTTTTGCAATTAGTCAAATTTCTTAGATTAAAATTATACCTCCACTTTCTTTATTTGTTCATCCATATATAAAGCTTCTTAGTTAAGAAAGATTCTGTTAAGTCTTTTGATGTTTAGTGTTTCAATGAGATAATGATGTAGTGAAACTATATATTGTATTAAAAAACTACTATCATATGATCCTATGCTATTATTTACTCTTTGGACGGAGGGATAAAAAACTTGGAATGATTGAATTTTTTTATACATATAAAAAAAATAACCCCCTTACATTGAGGGAGACTTATTCAAAGTTCAAACACCAGTAATTACAGAATATGAAAGAATTTATATACTACAACACATCACCAGTTGTTATTTTATTTTCAATTTGCGCTTGTTTTTAATCCATTAATTTATTACTTGTATTAATAATTTTAATTTGTACTTGTCATCATTTTATTTTCATGTTTTAATCTAGCATATTTTTAGTTTATTGCAATATATATTTAAACTTACTGACTTGATAATAAATTGAACATATTTAATACTCTCTCCGTCACAAATTAACCAATACACTTTTTATATTCTAGGTCCCACATTAATTAATACAATTCCTTAAATGACTAATTCTCACTAATTTTATATTATATCTCTCTTTACGATGTGCCCAAATGATATTGGAAAAACACACTCCTACACTCATCTTTCAAAAAGTTGAAGTCTTATAATACACTAACTACAATTAAAAAAATATTCCGATATCAACAATAATCGATTAATATGTGATGGAGGGAGTACCAAATATAACATAAAATGAGTCAATACAAACCCTATCTAAATAATATCATTGCCACCTAATACTTGTTTTTGTTAAGGAGAATTATCTTGCAAGAAAGGGGAGAAATTGGGGATCCTTCTTACAAGGTGTAAGAATTGAACCCCTGTCACAAAGGTGGAAGGAGGGTCTCACAATTAAAGATGGCAAAAGGTCGTGTTCATGTCGTATCAATATCCGTGTCATATATAAACGGATTAGAAAAACCCTTAGCTCTAACCGAACCCATTTAATAAATATGTTGTGTCGTGTTGACCCGTTTAATTAAACAAATTGAGATATCTCAACAGTAACTTTTTTTGTGTCTGGCTCGTGTCATTTTATCGTGTTAAGCTACTAACCCAACCCATTTAGTAAGACGTGTCGTGTTGATCCAATTAACTAAACCGGTTGGAAATCCTCAATACTTGACCCATTTTTTCGTATCCCGTTCGTATCGTGTCGACGACTTTTGAAAGTTTTACTTACAAGTTACAACCACTAGGTCAACCTTGATCCTGATTGCAACCTAATACAACAGGACTATAGGAGCAAGTAGTTTTAGCCAAAAGTTTACTATATACACAAAGATGACGTCGTAGAAATGTAAGCTGACATGGACAGCCAAATGGGCCATTACCCGTGACACGTCAACCTCAACGACCGCGTTAACATGACTCCTTCGTCTTCCCCTACCATACGCGCTTTCTATGGACCCCACTTCTTCTCCCTCACAAGAATTTCCACCCATGAATCCTCCTCACTTCACTCTCACAAAATCTTCCAACATTAAACCCAGAAAAAGGAAAAAAATTAACGTAAATTTTTTTTTCTTTCAAAAAAATAGTTAAATACTCCTATATTTTAACCCCCTTCTTTTTTAGTTATTTTTTTGTTTTTTTTCCTTTTGCTGTATGTACCTTCCAAAAGAAAAACCAGTGTACCGAAAACAACAGAAATCTTGAAGAAGAAGCGAAGTTTTTTCCGTCAAGATTCTCATTCTGGGTTTTGTTTTTAAGAGGATATGGAGAGATGGAGATGGTGCATGATTAAGAACAACAACAAGAACAAAAACGACAGTAATAGTTGCAGTTTTGGAGTCTTCTTCTTCATTTCTCCTTCCATATATTATCACAAAGTTGCGTGGTTTTTCAGTTTCATCTTCTTTTGGGTTTGCGCTTTTTGTGTTTGATGAAATGTCTCAGAAAAGAACACAAGATGATTCTTCTATTTCTTTTAATAAACCCAACTTAGAGGGTAATCATAGCCCTGATGATAAGCGTCGCAAAAGTATTCCTTCTTTTAGAAGGTGAATTTCCTTTTACCTTTTTTTTTTTAATATATATTTGCGTTTTTTTTCTTTTTTGTGATTTTGTGTTTGTTTGGTGAGTTTTTGGATGGAATTAGGAGGTGGGTTTGACTTAATTATGGAAATTATTGATTCCCATATGAGGAAAACATGAACTTAATGCTTTTATTGTTTCATTTTTTATGGGTTTTTCTTGTGCACTTTGGGTGCTAATGAAATAATGAGGTAATGGGTATGTCTTGATTGTAGTAAAATTTACATGTTGGAATGAATTTAGAGAATTTTGTTGATGACTTGTTCTTTTTTGTCTTTCTATTTGTTAATTGCTATAACAAAATTCCCTTGCTTCTTATTTTCGGTTGCTATAAGTTAATTCTTGCTTTCTATTTCATTCTTGTTCGAAATATTTCATTTTCGGGGGGGTAGGATTGGTTTTGGAAAGATTAGCTGAATAGGTCAGAAGGAGAGAGTTACAGAACTAGTGGGCATTAGTAGAACTCATTGCATAGCAAAAGAGGAGCTGTCTTTTCAAGGAGGAAACTTCAATCTGTTTATTTAGTCGTTTAGCATAAAATAGGAGAACTTTTCCTGGTATATGCATGACTTCATAATTGAATAGTTGATTGGACATTATCATGGTAGTCATACTCGGCAAATTATCTGGTGCATATATGCTATATTTTTCCTTCGTGATGTTTTCGGAATCTTTTAACAGACTGGTTCTTGTATGTTTGCTCGAACGTTTTCTGTGATATCTTTATTCATTCCCGTGATTTCGATGTGATAGGTGAGGTATTGGTGTTGATGGTTTTTAATAATTCCGCCTTTTAACTGACTTTACAGTGTGGTGCTGGAGGTGATGAGACAAAATAGCTTCCAGAATGCATTGGAGCCTATGCTTCGTAGAGTTGTAAGTGCACTGAAAGTACTCTATGTATCTGTAGACTTGTGGTACATATGCTCGAATGTTCTAGCTTTGTCTCCAAATATAAGCATATTAGTTTTTGTTTGCCTTTTGTTATTAATGGAACTCTAGCCAATTCATTCACAAGCTAAAATGCAACAAGACATTGCTTAATTCTGTAACTGTATTTTTCATTATGTAGGGGACTGTGTTTTTATTTCTGTTGTGTGATAATGGTATCACGCTACACCTTAATGATTGCTATTCTAAGTTCTAACTGATCAAGCTACATTGCTGTAAAGGTGATCGTTCACTATTTATCTTGGAATTGCAAAATTTGGAAATCTTACCATCAAATATAACAATTAGCTCTCAGCTTTTGGGGAAGCCAGATTAACTGCAAAGCTATTTGTTTTGACAATTGCTAGATTCATAAAGCCTCAAAGCTCTCACTAATATAAGATCAGAGACCTTCCTTAGTAATGTAGAGCCTGACTTTGTATTGCCATCAAAACCTTTTTGAAGAAGATATGAAAGAGCAATATAATCACATACTCACCATAGACCTGAGGGGGATATGTTAAGTTTTCCCTGGAGCTGTGCTGTGAAAGAAGACTGTTACGGTTTCTTATTTGACCATTATGGGATAATTGACTTGCTGCACGAGACAATGTTTTAGACGGCTTTAGGCTGCCAGGGTCTCGACCCTGCCAAACTCGTCTCTGATTATATTGAAAATTATGGCTACTTATGAACTTTACCCTTCTCTTAGGTTAAAGAAGAGGTAGAGTCAGCAATAAGGAAGCATATAATGACTTTGAAGCGGTGAGAAACTCATATCTCTTGGTGACATTATTGGCCAAAAGATGGCTATATTAATGAAGCTGATTAACAGCCAGAGATGGCTGTCTTAACCAAATTTTATTGTATTTCCTTTAGGAATTCTATGGAAGATGTATTTCCTTTTGAATCAAGAAACCTGCAACTGAAATTCTTGAGCACGCTCTCTCTTCCAGTGTTTACTGGAACTCGAATTGAAGGGGAAGATGGGTCTGCAATTAAAGTGGCTCTAATAGATGCTGCTACTAAAGAAGTTGTCCTGGATGCTCCCGAGTCTTCTGCAAGAGTAGAAATAGTAGTTCTTGAAGGAGACTTTGATGGTGATGAAGGCGAAAATTGGGCAATAGAAGAATTTAAAAATAACATTGTGAGGGAAAGGGAAGGGAAGAAACCTCTTCTTACAGGAGATGTACATTTATTTCTTAAAGAGGGTGCTGGTTCTGTTGGTGAAATATCATTTACAGATAACTCAAGCTGGACAAGGAGCCGTAGATTCAGACTTGGGGCAAGAGTTGTTGGAAACTCTGATGGAGCTAGAATTAGAGAAGCAAAGACAGAATCCTTCATCGTCAGGGACCATCGTGGAGAGTGTGAGTACCTTGATATCTTAACTTTATTTATTTATACAGGATAATTCAATCTATTTCAATCTCTGCATATATTTTTCCTATGGAATTTAAAGGATGTTCACAAGAAAAAGTGATGAAAATTCATAAAGCACGGTAATTAGCTACAATACAGATATACAGTTATATACTTACACATGCGTATACATAAGTACCTTCGCATATGTATTTAGTTATTTACTGACCTACATATATCTGTATTCTTCGGTTGTAGCTGGGAGTTTCATCTATTGGTATTAAGTTGCAAATAATGCTTTGAATACAAACATATCTTGTATCTCTTTGATGGCTGCATTCCTATGTACATTTATGTTTTTTTTTTCTTTTCCTTTTTCTGTCTTTTTATACAACCAAATTCATCCAGTGCGGTCTGTTGACTTTGGACCCTATATTTGGTGCCATTGACATTGAGAGAGGTCCTTTGTGTGCAGCCTAACCTATAATTAGTTGAGACTAGTATAGAGACTCTTTCTATAACAACTGGTGTTTTCTTAACAGTTAAACATGAACTGCTGTACTGAATCAACATCTAGTCATATTACATGTTCAATTAGGTGAGGCTTGATGATACTTTTATACTAAATAAAAGTTGATGATAAATGTGAGTTTCTGAGGACCAAACTATTATTACTATGCTGTGTGTTAAAGCTTGTGGACTTCATTGCAGTGTACAAGAAACACCATCCCCCATCTCTATCCGATGAAGTTTGGCGATTGGAGAAAATTGGAAAAGATGGAGCATTCCACAAACGATTGAGCATAGAACGGGTGAGGACAGTGAAAGACTTCCTGATTTTGCTCCATCTGGATCCTGCACGGCTCAGGAATGTAAGATTCTTGGACCTGTATATAGTAGACAATTTTTCCCTTGTGAGCCCATTATATTAACTTTCCTCTATGAAAATTTGGTGCTTATGCCAAAGTTATCCATGTCTTGCGCTTCATGATCTTGGTGTGTTCACATCATTTAGCAAACAATACCTGTTATCTTCTTTTCACATGAGTTCTAGTTCTAGGTTTGAAATGTTTGGAGATAGTCTTTCTGGATGTATAGTGGCAGCCTGTATGGGAATTTATTGCTTGTTAACTATATTTTACTGAGATCATTAGCTTGTCAGATCATGGTTTCTTGTGTCTTCTCCCTCTTGTGCTTAAATGTGATTGAAACTATTCGTGCTGGTATACAAATTTTCTTTACACATTTTGGTTAAGGTAGCATGATCATCTGTCATCATTTGTTGTTCTTGGTTATATTTTACAGATTCTGGGCTCTGGTATGTCTGCCAAGATGTGGGAAGTGACCATAGAACATGCTCGAACATGTGTGCTTGACCAAAAAGTATACCTGTATTATTCACCAGTGTCTCAGCATAGCAATGGTGTGGTCTTTAATGTCGTGGGACAAGTAACGGGTCTTTACTCGGAGACTCAGTACATTCCTGTTGATAAGATGTCTGAAAGTGACAAGGCATACGCTCTTTACCTTTATATAGGCTATTTTTCCCTGAGTGTGGCTAAACAGCAAATAGTTTGTTAGCAAACAAGAGAGAAAATGGGGTGGACCCCATGCAAGTGGTCTCTCTCTATTGTTTGTTCTCAAACAATATGCTTTTTAGTGTATCTTTTTCCTAAGTCGTACTAGGTTTGTGATTGTTATTTCTGACATTGTTCTGATTTATATTCTTCCAGCTTGATGCACAAAGAATGGCTACTGAAGCTTTTCAGCACTGGGATGGAGTGATCTCTTTTGAAGATATGAACTCCCTCATTAGCATGTCCTCACAGACAGCAGACTCTGGCTCTCTAAGTACAGAGACTTCAGATGCAAGCAAACTTTTGACTTCACAAAGGACAAACAGATTAGATTATGCACAACCAAGCACAACATCTCCCGATAGTTTCTCTCCTCTCTATTCATTGGGATGCTTGAGCAATCCGGATGAGTTTCCTTTACAGGCTATAGACGCCTTAGACCTAAGATATGACCATTCCCTGTTTTCCCCCTCTAACTCGATGACACATGTTTTCCATGAAGACGACCATCTAGCATTCATGGACATTGACTATTCCTCTTTCCAATCTTCAAACATGAGTTTGGGATCTCAAGCTGATTTACAGACTGCATACAATGACTTCTTAAGACCACATTCTTCATCAAATGCTGTCAGAGGACCAGGTCAGAGAAGATGGAGAGTTCTTTCGAGTATTTTGAGATGGTTTCAGGTAAGGAGGCTGGTGAGGAGAACTCCCTGTCCACAGATTCAAAGATACTATTAGCTTTTATTAGTTGGAGATTTGCAAATATTAGAGCTAGAACTGTTATGTTGCCTTCAACCAGGACTTTGTGTGCTTCTATGATGTCGTGGCAAGAGGTACGAGGTCTTGTTGGTTGTATATATCACCTGTATATTTAGGCAACTCTTGAAGGCTACTTTTGGTGTAGGAATACCAAGTCATCGAGTAATGGTGTATCCTATGTGTCGCTTGATGATTGGCTGGGCTGGGACTGTGAACGAAATGGCGGTCTTGGTTCTTTTTTCCAACTTTAGGGGGATTGGTTATGTAAATATCGAAGGTTGGTTCTGAGAAAGTAGGTGTTAAGATTAGGTGCTATGAATGTTACCAATGATTGAAGCCAAAATCTTTTCAGCTTATACTTTGTATAGAAGCATTTCTGTGAACAATAGAGCCCGCTAAACTTTACGTTTAAGTTCGAGGTTCACAATCTGTTGAGAAGATAATAATTGCTGCATTACTGATCTTGTGAGTTAGTTCAGTTTTTGCATGTAGTGTTTTTATAACATTTCTTTATGAATTTGTCGTTTGGCACTTTTGATTGGGTTGTAGTCTTTAATTTGGTGCATCTTGGTTTATGGACTGTACTATTTTTCCTTGTATGATTCCCACTTCCAACTGCTCCAACTTCACACTTTTGATTTTTGTATGTTTTATAATGAGGGATGATATATAATACTACTAGTCTTGTATGCACGCGATGCGTGCGAAAGTATATATAAAGTTAAAACTAATTGAGTAATTATATCTAATAATCTAAAATAATTTAAATCACTCACAAACTCTTCTCAAAGAAAAATATATTAATAGTGCAATAATGTAATAACAAATAAAGTAGATAAACATATAAAATAGTGTTTTTCACTTATTTAATTTGCTTTCATTGTCTAGGATCAACATGATTGAATTTTCAATTTGAATAGCTACTCACCTAATTGTAGATGGGTTAGTTTGCTTTCAGTGTACAATGACAATTAATAAAATCTTAGAAAATTTTATCAACAAAGGCCCAACTAATCCATAGGCAATACCTTTTTGCCGCAACTATAAATTGAACAAAACCTAGAGATAACTAATTCAATTCTTTAAAAACAAATCTACTGTTGCACACTTAGATAACCTTAAATAACTCCATGTGTGGCCAAACTCCTTAAATTATGTCGCAAGAACTACTGTCAAACACAAATTCACATATATCTTGTAGTGGGCTTTGTTTACCAAAAAAAAAAAATATCTTGTAGTAAACAAAATAAAAAAACAGCAGTAAATTGAATTTTGTAAATGATAAGAATCTAGAGAGAGATAATGAGACACTTATAGTTGTGAGATAAAAAGGCACACCAATCCTTATCATTCAACCCATATGGTACTGTTGAAGACGAATAGTTAGAGCCTCAAACAAACGTTCTTCACTTTCATCTCCCGGACTCCCAATCTCCCACGCGTCGCGCTACCACAATTTCATCGACGGCGATAACTCAACTGTGTTGGGGTTTCACACGTAAGGTTTGTAGGAACACAATTCGAACATTTTCATTTTTTTTTGTACTTCATCCGTCCCAGAAAAATCTGAACACTTGTTTGGACACGTAGTTTAAGGTGATAAGTTGTGGTGTAGTTATCAAATATTATTTTATTTAAAAAGTAGATGTGATAGGAGTTGGTAGGGTATTTTTTATTAGAGGAGAGAGAAAGTTGGGTAACTTTTTATTGATAAAAGGTAGAGTGTGGGCCAAAGATGTGTAAAAGAAATAATATATTAATGGTGAGACCATGCCAAGAATAGAAGTGTTCAAACTAATTTGCGACAAACATAAAAGGAAAGTGTTCGGACTATTCGGGACGGAGGTAGTAATAGTTTATGGGATTGCGTTTTGGTTGTGGTATTGTGGTCCGCATAATTGAAGGGAGAAGAGGAAGAAGATCAAGGCATGAGGCAAAATAAAGCTGTCATGGAGTTGCGTGGTTTAGAGGAGCATATAAATTGTTAGGAAAAATTGATAAAAACAGTCCTAACTATTGGACATCTTCTTTAATCAGTCCCAACTTTTGATTATTTTCAGTTGGACCCAACTATTGCATGACTTTGCCAAAAACGGTCCCGGTGACCTGATAACCTAGAGTATCAGGTTAAAACCCTTATAAGTGACTTTTACAACTTTTATTTTTGTTTTCCTTTTATTTTTTTGATTTTTTGGCTTTCCCAAATCCCACCCCCTCCTATCCCCAACCCGGTTAACCCACCCACACTACACCCCCCACCGGTCCGGCTGTCCCCAACCCCAAAGACCCACCCCACCACATACACCAACCACCCAAGTCAAGAAAACCCATCGCCGACTACTCCTAAAACCCATCCCCGGCCCACGAAAGGCCTATGCCCACCCACGAAAATCCATCCCCATCCCCACCGGCCACCGCCACCTATCCTCAGACCCAAACAACCATCCCCACCACAAACACGACAATCAATTCACGAAAACCCACCGCCAAACTCCCGTTTCCAGCTCCCGAAAACCCACGCCCACCCCCGAAAACCCACTCGCCCGACTCTCTTCTTATCTCTCTTCCCTCGCAACCCGAAAACCTTCAAGTCTTCATCATCATATTCATCCCACCCGAAAATCCACGCCCACCCCTGAAAACCAACTCGCCGACTGCTCCTCCTTGTCCGTCTTCCCTCGCAACCTTCAATTCGTCATCATCATCTTCTCTCCCACCCGAAAATCCATTCCCATCTCCACCCCACCTGCAAACCCATCTCCACCACGAAACACCAACCATATTGATGTTGCTGTTATGAGGGAGTATAAGAAGAAGAATGCAGGAGTAATTACAAATGCTAATGGCTAATGTTGATATTGCTAAATGCTATGATGAAGTAGAAGAAGCAAAGAAGAATGGAGAGAAGTGGAAGAGACAGGAGTAGGGGAAGTCAGAAAAAAAGGACAAGAAAACAAGAAAACAAGAAAACAAGAAAAGTGAAAACAGAAAAAAAAGAAAAAGAAAATATTTCATTAAAAGTCATGTGAGTTTCATGTGGCTTTTGGTTTGTTTACCTGCTACAGCAGGTCTCCAGGTCAAGGGGACCGTTTTTGTCAAATTGACTTAAAAGTTGGACCCAACTAAAAATAATCAAAAGTTGGGACTGATTAAGGAAGATGTCCAATAGTTGGGACTGTTTTTATCAATTTTTCCAAATTATTATGGTTTCAAGTTGTTTTAAAAGGTTAACTGGTGCAATTAATAAACTGCCGTGCAGTTTCTTGGTGATCTATTTTTTTTTCTTATTTTACTTTTCCCTTTTGAATTTAAATTGTGATAGATTATATAATTTTGTTTTGTTATGGGGGTATTTAGGTAAATAAGGGTGGATACCAAAGGATAAAGAGTTGGCATATAGAATAGAGATAATAGGTATTGCCATTTTCGGCATCCAACTTGCTTATATTTTTCACATTAATTTGAAAAATCGTTAATTGATGCCGATATGTTATATTGGCTACTACTTATTTAAAATGAGGTTGACTTTTTCCTTTGTAAGTGGTTTGTTCTAATTCTTCTCTAGGACAAGAATTTATGTTAATTGTTAGGTAGTGTTTAGGAATATTGATTTTATTTTAATTTCTCCATTTTAGTTCTGGAATTTAAATTCTTTATTTTCAATTCTAAATCACCAGTTTGGAAAAATAAGTAATTTTTTTTATTAAAAGAAACCCGTAAAAAAATCTATACTAATATATTAAAAGGCGTTCTTAAGAATGTCTATGAGGAAAATCTCTCACTTAGTATTAAGTTATTTTCCCGGTGAATTGTTGGATTCCAACAAGAAATGATTAGAACTGACACATTGACCCTTGTTGAGTCGTAACCTACCTCTTTTCTCTCCACGAGTCAGATCTACAAAATTCTTTTTTGAGAAAGGCCAATTTTGACCCATGGGCCGTAAGCAATAGTTTGGAGAGAGAGACAACATGGACATGTGACCCTTGTTGAGTCGTAAATTACCTCTTTTCTCTCCACGAGTCAGATCTACAAAATTCTTTTTTGAGAAAGGCCAATTTTGACCCATGGGCCGTAAGCAATAGTTTGGAGAGAGAGACAACATGGACATAGATTAGAGAATCAAGATAACTCTGGCTATGTCATATACATACAAGTAATACCTTATTCTTTTTCTATTTTTAGCTATTTCTGCACATTCGACATTATAAGAAGCAGATTAAATATAAGATACATCTATTAAGAAATAGGACAACTATACTACATAGAGTAGTATTTTGGATATAAGTTGTACAATATGGATCTCAACATTACATTTAAATCTATAAGATAGACTCTTTTAAGTATATAATGAGCTAATCTAGAAAGATAAAATATGAATTTTAGAGGGAGGTGTTTCTGACTATTCATTATGGAGATCTCCCTTGGTAGAATGCTGTTTAGATGTCCTGAAGCACTAGGAACCTTCGCAAATTCCAAGAGTTGTTGCCAACTTCATCCTGTAGCCAAAAGAAGTCGGTCTAGTTGAGAAGTGGAGACTATGGTATGTTTAGTTAATTCGAAATTTTACGATCTGATCTGATCTGAACTTATTTTTTCTGATCTGGATCAGATCTAGACTTATTTTTTCTGATCTGATCTGATCTGATCTGATCTAATCTGAACTGATCTGATCTGATCTTATCTTATCTTATCTTATCTTTTTAAAAACATATTATTACTAATATTATTATTACTTTGTATTTCATTACTAGTATTACTATTAGTATCATTTTATTAGTATGCACAACTTTCAATAATAATAATAATAATAATAATAATAATAATAATAATATAATAATAATAACAATAATAATAATATAGATAACATAATAATAATAATAATAATAATAATAATAATAATAATAATAATAATAATTATTATTATTATTATTATTATTGTTATTATTATTATTATTATTATTATTATAGCATAATTAGTTTTTTTTTTTGAAAAAGAGCACATTAGTATATGAACATACAATTACAAAATAAAAGACTAAGGACTCTTGATTCCAATGGTATGGCTTCTTACCTCCCACATGGGAGACCAAGGTTCAAATTTTGGTGGAAACATATATTTCAATATTGTTGTGGGTGGGGGAGGGGGTTTGAGCTTATTGGGTCTTTAGGTGAGTGACCCTGTGCGAGGGCAGCTCAGAGAAAAATTCATCTTACTACGGGATTCCCGAAAGGGGCCAAAAAAATTAAAAATAAAAGAACACTCATGTTCAAGTTCCGTTAATAATAAGAATTTAGGTAGTAATGAAAAGAACATATAATGATATAAAAAAAAGAACATATACTGAAAGAGCATACAAGATCTATTTAAAGAACACATTTTTAAAATAAAAGATAGATGTTATTTTTATATTGATGACATGTTTGAATTTAACTAACAACATGTTATTTGTTATATCAATAAATTGTTCTTTTTTATTATAAATAAACCTATAAATATATATAATCATATGATCTTGAACAAAATGGTTAAATATTCTTCTTATATTGTTGTCTTGCTATATAAACTTTGTTTTTAAAGATAAGTTGAAATCCTTTGTAGGGAAAATTTTGAAAGTGATGACAACACCATTAGGTTATCCCATGCTACTCATATTTTATATAAACTAGTAATATATAATTTATATTATTCTACCAAAATTGTTTTAAAAAATAAACATCATATACTATTGTCATGTTCGTTACATGTACAACATCAAAAAGAACATATCACATATCAAAATTAATAATTAGAATAAATATAAAAAAGAACATTTACAAATGCCAAAAAAACATTCTTCTTCTTGAACACAAATAGCTTCAAATAGTGATATCAATGACATTTATAATAATAGCAACAACATTAATAATAATTACCAATATTAATAATTAATAAGTACAACAACGATAATAATAATAATCTTTTTGAACAAATGTACTAGTAAATAGTAATATTAATAGTAATAGTATTTGTATAAAGTAATAATAATAATAATAATAATAATAATAATAATAATAATAATAATAATAATAATAATAATAATAATAATAACAACAACAACAATAATAATAATTATTACAATAACAATAATAGCATTAGTAATACTAATAAGCATAATAATCATGATGATAATAATAATAATAATAATAATAATAAGTTTTTAAATATAAGCATAATCTGAACCTATCGATCGATCGAACTTATCCGATCGATCCGCTCGATCCGATCTCGAACTTATCCGATCTGATCTGATCTGAACTTATCTGATCTGATCTAAACTTATTTTTTCTGATCTGATCTGATCTGAAATAAGCAAAAATAAGGTGAACTGAACATAGCCTATGAATTTGTCTCGATGTTAGTGGGAAATAGGAGAGATTGTCCAAACCTAAAACATACTACAAGGCACAATTTTCGGTATTTAGACGGTTACGGTGTTCAAGACTTTGTTTTTTTGGAAAAACATTCAATGTAAAATGGATTTTTATGAAAGGAACAATTGTAGACTGTAGTATAAATTTCCTTTGATTGTTCAACTGGGTTGCTAAAAGAAATAATATGTTAAATATAGGTTTGGGCTATCAGAGCTCACTTTACAAGACCAAAGAGGTTTCACGTTAATATTATATGACGATAAGGAGAGTAGTCCCTTGGCATTATGAACTTATCTCTCTTTTTTTTCATCAATGTGGGACACTCACATGTGTTGTGCGCTGTACATCATAAGTTTTGCAAATTAGTAGGTGCACACGTACGTACCAAGAGGAAGGTGCTCACAAAGAGTGACGACGACGTTTCATTGCACATGAGGTTGTGGCTTAAATGAACTTGAACTAAATGAACATTTTGGATACCCCATGAACTATAGAAGATATATGATAGAGTTCATGAGAAAGCTTAAATGTATTGAAAGAGTTTACAACCTATTTATAGAACAACTATGACAACTAATAGAGGAAATAAAGATATTATGCTAATAATATTCTAGAGAATATGCTATACAATTAAGAGATAATATCCTAAAGATACACATGATATCTTAAATATACTAGATTACAATAACTGAAATATTTGACTAAGATATGTACTATACGTATATCTTATAGTATATCTTCTATACGCCCCCGCAAGATGGACGACCATAGGGAAAGACCAATCTTGGAAGATAAACACGTGATAGTTAATGAAGTTGAAGAAGTTGTCGGAGAGCTCGGGCACGGGTTTGAGCGACGACATTGACGATGAGTAGAGCAAAGATGAAGGTGATGACGGTCCACAAAGAGAAAATGTTTGATTTTTTTTTGTTTTGTATTGTTTTAAAAGGAAACAAGTGAAATAAGAAATAATTAAAAGAGGAGAAGGGCGTTGGCTTTGTGGGTGTCTTTGATAAGATTTTTTTTTTCTTATAAAAAATTTTAGATGAAGTGATATATGGTTGAGTAGGATGGAGCACTGACAAGTTTTAGTTGTTTGGTTGTTGGAACAATCATTCACTATAAAGAAACGAGAGAATTTTGTTATTTTGGTGTGAAGGGAGGGCAGTTGGTTTTGATCAGCTAGAGGAATAATATAGGAGTGCCACCAGGGAAGAAGACGAGGTCATGGTGGGGATGATAGTTAAGAGAATTTTATGGTTCTCCATGATGGTTTTGGAGAAGGAAATTTATGTTTGGCAATAGTTGGTAGACAAATTACGGGGTGCCAAAAAGGGATTGTTTCTCCATAAAGGGTTTGGAGAAAAAAAAATTGATAATTGGCATCTCATGGTATGTGAAATACGGGGTGCCAAAAGAGTTGAGCGGAAGTGTGATTTTGGTTTGAAGCTTTATGAGAAGGAAGTTTGAGATGGTCACCATCATTTGTCGGCGTCGGCAAAAGGTTTTGATGGTGTAGCCATGATGGAGGAGGATAATGGTTGGTTTGGGAGTGATATTATCACTACGCCATGGAGGGAGGGAGATTAGGGAGGGGAAGCGTGGTTAGGGACCAAAGCTCTTGATACCATGATAGAGTTTATGAGAAAGCTTAAATGTATTGAAAGAGTTTACAACCTATTTATAGAACAACTATGACAACTAATAGAGGAAATAAAGATATTATGCTAATAATATTCTAGTGAATATGCTATACAATTAAGAGATAATATCCTAAAGATACACATGATATCTTAAATATACTAGATTACAATAACTGAAATATTTGACTAAGATATGTACTATACGTATCTTATAGTATATCTTCTATATGAACAACCTATGAGTAATGAACAACCCATGGGTGATGAATGAACATTGAGGAAATTGATTTGACACTCTGACACTCCTATCTACTTTATTCACTTTGCATTTATTACTATGACACTCTTCTTTTCTCTCTTCTGATTTATGTCTTCTGAAAATAATTTTCTCTCTCCTAGTTTTCTATATCACTCCTATGTTTTTTTTATTATATTTATTTAAAAGATACATTTCCCGAATTTTTTCTTCTCTCCTGATTTTCTCTCTTATTTTCCATCTCTCTTCTACTTTATTTTATTACACTGCTAAAAGAGATTTATTTCCCAATTTTTTCTCTCTCTTGATTTTTTCTCTCCTCAAGTTTATATAAAACGACCATATGTTCACTACATCATTAGTTGTTGTTCATAGTGATCTGACTGAAGTTCATTTAAAGTTACCATATGTTCATTCTTATTTTTGTTATATTCCTAATTGTTTTCCCCTTTATTGATGTTCATTTATGGCTCAATAACGTTCATTTACGACTCAATAATATTCATTCCAGACCCAATAATGTTCATTCTTGATGGATGACTTTTAAAGAACAATATAAATAAAAAACTACTAGATTTAATTAGTCATCGTATGTTCACTATAGGGTTCCTTGTTGTTCATAGTGCTCTGATTAAAGTTCATTTAAAGTGATCATATGTTCATTCTTATTTGTGTTATATTTTCTAATTGTTTTCCCCTTTAATGATGTTCATTTATGGCTCAATAACATTCATTTATGGCTAAACGATGTTCATTCATGATTCAATAATGTTCATACATTTATCCATGGTTCTTTAAAGAACCGTATAAATTTTAAAACATTACTAGACTTAACAAGGCATCTTATGTTCATTTCAGGGTTAGATGTTGTTCATAGTGCTCTGACTAAAGTTCATTTAGAGTGATCATATGTTCATCATTATTTTTGTTATATTTCCAATATTTTTCCCTATAATGATGTTCATTTATGGTTCTATGGTGTTCATTTATGCCTCAATGATGTTCATACATGGCTCAAATAATGTTCATTCATTTATCGATGGTTCATAATAATAATCAATTGACTAAAATATTTTTATCATACCTAAATGTTTTTTTACTCTCTAATAGAATTATATGTTCATTTATGCCTCAATGATGTTCATACATGGCTCAATTAATAAAGTTCAATCATTTATTGATGGTTCTTTAAAGAAATTAAAAATGATTACTAGATTCAGCATGTCTTTCTTTTTATAAAATAAGATTAAGCGTTGTTCATAGTGCTCGATTAAAGTTCATCTAGAGTGATCATATGTTCATTCTTATTTTTGTTATATTTCTAAATATTTTTCTCTCTAATGATGTACATTTATTCTCAATGATGTTCATTTATGGCTCAATGATGTTCATTCATGGCTCAATGATGTTCATACATTTATCCATGGTTCTTTAGAAAACCGTATAAATTTTAAAGCACTACTAGACTTAACAAGTCATCTTATGTTCATTTCGGGGTTAGATGTTGTTCTTAGTGCTCGACTAAAGTTCATTTAGAGTGATCATATGTTCATCATTATTTTTGTTATATTTCCAATATTTTCCCCTATAATGATGTTCATTATGGTTCTATGATGTTCATTTATGCCTCAATGATGTTCACACATGGCTCAAATAATGTTCATTCATTTATCGATGGTTCATAATAGTAATCAATTGACTAAAATATTTTTATTATACCTAAATGTTTTACTCTCTAATAGAATTATATGTTCATTTATGCCTCAATGATGTTCTACATGGCTCAAATAGTAATGTTCAATCATTTATTGATGGTTCTTTAAAGAACTTTATAAATTAAAAATAATTACTAGATTCAATAAGTCTTTATATGTTTAAAATAAGGTTAAGTGTTGTTCATAGTGATGTGACTAAAGTTCATTCGAAGTGATCATATGTTTATTATAATGATCATATTGACTTAAATATTTTAATTATACTTAAATGGTTTACTCCCTAATAAAATTATATTTGATTGGATCTAGTAGTTGTATTTTCACTATAGGGTCATTTGTTGTTCATAATGTTTTGGTGAAGCTCATTTAGAGTTTCAATAATGTTAAGTTATTCATTGATGATGACTTTTTAAAGAACAACCTACTAGATTTAATTAGTCATCTTATGTTCACTATAGGGTTCCATGTTGTTCATAGTGTTCTGACTAAAGTTTATTTTCATTGATCATATGTTCATTCTTATATTTATAAATATTTTCCTCTATAACGATATACATTTATTGATCAATGATTTCCATTCATGACTAAATAATGCTCATTTATTTATCCATGGTTCTTTAAAGAACTGTATAAAATTTAAAACAACTACTAGATTCAATAAGCCATCTTATGTTCACTATATATAGGGTCAGTTGTTGTTCATAGTACTGTGATTGAAGTTTATTTAGATTGATCACATGTCCAATCTAATTACCATATTGAGTAAAATATTTTTGTTATATTACTAAACGTTTTCGTGTATAATAAAAAAATATTTTTATTGGATATAGTATTGCATGTTCCGTTATAATATTTTCATCTAAATTTTTCCTCTCTAATGATATACATTTATTGCTCAGTGATGTAATGCTCAGCTGAAAATCTAAATGAACTTCATCCAGAATATTATAAATAATAGCTGACCTTGTAGTGAAAATACAACTACTAGATTCAATGAAGAAAACATTTAGATATGATAAAAATATTTTAGTCAATATGATTATTATAATGAACATATGATTACTCCAAATGAACTTTAGTCAGATCACTATGAACAACCACTAGAGGAAAAAAGCCCAAGGGCTGCGGTACAAAGGCTGCGGTTTATTGCAAAACGCAGCCCTTAATAGTGAAGGGCTGCGGTTAGTCCTAAAACCGCAGCCCTTTTAGTAGTAATAAAGGGCTGCGGGTTCGGGCTTAACCGCACCCCTTTAGTGAAGGGCTGCGGGCCATATTAAAACGCAGCCCTTAGTTCTTGACTTACACGCGGAAGTTTCCGCAAGCGTTCCAATTTCTACCCGGTCCTTGAACCCTTACTTCCCCCCCTCTCTCCCCAATCCCCGAATCCCGATTTTTCCCTCTCTCACCTCATCAACCCCCCTTCTCTCTCTCTTCGCACCGATTTTTCCCCGGCCCGACCATGACATTTGAATGAATCCTTCATCTCAATCCTCCACTTCCCGTGCTTAATTTCTTCCGAATTCCTACGGACTTTGGAAATCTTGTAGTTAAATTGTGAACAATCGAAGTAACAAAAAATGCGAGATCATAAAACCTTTGATCTTAGATCCGGAATCATCAATGGAGGTTTCGCAAAGTGGATTGGACGAGAGAAAAGTCGAGCTCATCTTCAGCTTCTCCAGTTTCTGCTTGTCACCAATTTACGGAAAGGTATTAAACTTAAATGTTTCCATTATTTTAAGGTGCATTTCCATTGAATTTGACGAAGTGTGATTCTTCGATCGATTTTAGGTAAAATTATTCTTGCTGCTGGCGATATTATTCTCGTCGGTCTTCGCGATTATCAGGTTTTTGATTTTCTTCTTCTGGATTCTTGGTTTTTTTTGCTTTTTATTTCGCGAAATTTGTGATTTTTTGACTTATTGTTGTTGTTCGGCAACGATTACTCATCTTTTTCGTCCTCCGCTGCCGATTCTTCTGGTAAATTTTTTTTTTTTTGATTTTTTTCGAAATTTTTGTGTCATTTTGATGATTGTTTGAACATTAATGGAAATGGAGGTAAGAATGGGGAATCTTTTGTTCTTGTTGATCTCGTTTGTGCGTTTTTTCCCGGCAAATAATGGAAGAATTTGTAAATCTTAATTTGTTGATCAATTGCACATCTCAAATGTGAGCAGAATATGCCTAATCTTGTTTTTTTTTTTTTTTTATTGTATAGATTGAAAATTTTAAGTTTTTGGACTTAGATTTTTAATGTATCAGTAGTTCAGTGAATTTTTAATCTTGAAACATTGGAGGTGTTGAAGCTTGATGTTAACCTTGGTCTTGATCAAATTTCAACCATTCCGTCCTTTTGTCTTCCAAACTTGAAAGTACTTGTTATCGTTGCGACTGTCATACCAGGTGATGGCCTTGTGACAAGGCTCGTTTCAAGCTGCCCTTTACTGGAAGACCTCACCGTGGAAGCCAGGTGGAACCATGCCAATTCAGTAAGTATCTCTTCGCCTTCTCTTCGGAGATTGCGTTTTAGCGTGTTCAATCAAATTGATGAGTATCATAGCAGTGACTCTGTGCTTATTCATACTCCTAACTTGGAATATCTTGAGTACTATGATGATCTAGCTCAACATTACTCTATCACAAACATGGATTGTCTTGTATTATGTTATCTATATTATAAACATAAACAACTTTTTGGGACATAAGCTCTAAAAATTACAGATATCTCATATTGTTCGTTATTTATCGAATGATTATTTTGGATTTTCGCCCGGGCTAGTTGTTAGGTTCGGTAGTGTTTTTAGCCTTATTGTTTAAGGGTTGTGATTGAGAGGTTGATATCTTATGCGATTTGAATGGGTGAGCAAAATGATTGTGTTATTATCTTACTAATTTAAATGATAGGTTATGCATAGGTCGCGAAAGACTAAAGCAGATTGGTAGTGATGTTTATAAAATACTTTAATTTACTTCCCTTAAATCATAAAGATTGTTCATTAGAGCAATATTAGGAAATTAATGTTATTGGGTGGTGCTTGAATTCAGTTGGAGGTAACATGCTAGATGCCATGATACTCGAAATGAAATTAGTAATTCATATTAGTTTATTGTGTTCTTTTTTTACTGGTTGCCTTTTCCACTTTCCACATTACTTTTTACACCATGACTACTTTCTATTCTATAATTATATGATTTTTATGGTGTTCGTAACTCCTATCTGCTCATTTTAACTGTAGATTTCATCCAATTCAATGCTTCTCTTTTTTTTTAATGAATTTCATACATCTATGTGGTGAACTGAATGTATGGTACATAAGTACCTCTGTTTATGATAGGATATTTCTTTTGTTATTTGAGTAAGCCTACTTTTGATGGGAAGCCTTTTGAATAAATTATAGGTTGTCGACTTTGGACAACTTGCTCCTGACAATTCAAGAGAAGATAAAAATGGGTTGATACCATGAGTGAGATGGACAAGAAACATAAAAAAGAAGTTGAAGGCATGTGATAGCTATGAGCTATTTGGTTTTGGACGAGAGGCAACCTACACGGATATCTGCAATTGAAGATGACTGGACTTAGTTTTGGACTATTGTCACTGATCTCTAACCTTTACAAACATGGCAAAAGTTAAAAGCCCCATGAACATGTGTTTATTCATTTCTATTTATTCGTATTTTTCTTACTTTCTCTATATTTGTATAAAAAACATAATTTGTAATGAAAAATGATACTTTTACATATCTATAACCGTTTGGGAGCATTTAGGATTAATATATGAAAAAAAAAATTATTTTTTTTGGGTCACAAGGGCTGCGGACATGGGCAATAACCGCAGCCCTTAACCCACCAAGGGCTGCGGTTTTTGTCTTGAATGCAGCCCTTAAAGCGCTAAGGGCTGCGGTTAACAACCGCAGCCCTTCCTAGATGCCAAGGGCTGCTAGTCCAATGACTGCGGTAAAAAAACGCAGCCCTTGAGCCCCTTTTGACCGCAGCCCTTGGGCTTTTTTCCTCTAGTGAACACGTAACTCTATAGCAAACATAGAACATTATTTAATCCATTTATGAACATCATTGAGGCATAAATGAACATCATTGAACCATAAATGAACATCATTATAGAGGAAAATATTAGAAATATAACAAAAGTAAGAATGAACATATGATCACTCTACATGAACTTTATTCAGAGCACTATGTACAACAGCTAAACTGTAGTGAACATAAAATGTCTTATTGAATCTAGTAGGGTTTTTTTTAATCTATACAGTTCTTTAAAGAACATGGATAAATGAATGAACATCATTGAGCCATGAATGAACATCACTGAGCAAAAAATGTTTATCGTTAGAGAGGAATTTTTTTAGATATATAACAAAAATATGTATGAACATATGATCACTCTAAATGAACTTTAGTCAGAGCACTATGAACAACAGGAAACCCTATAGTGAACATAAGATGACTAATTAAATCTAGTAGTTTTTATCTTATATTGTTCTTTAAAAAGCCATCCATCAAGAATGAACATTGTTGGGCCAGGATTGAACATTATTGAGTCGTAAATGAACGTTATTGAGCCATAAATGAACATTATTAAAGGGGAAAACAATTAGGAATATAAAAAAAATAAGAATGATCATATGGTAACTCTTAATGAACTTCAGTCATATCACTATGAACAACAACTAATGTTGTAGTGAACATATGGTCATTTTATATAAACTTGAGGAGAGAGAAAATTATTAGAGAGAAAAAATTGGGTGCTCGGTGGCATTCGTTTTTTCAAAAAAAAGTTGTTTTGAAGCCGTTTAAGATCACCTTGAAAGTCGTGTTCAAAAAATTACCAAGTTATTTTGACCAGCTTTCTCGAAATTTTGTTTTTTTTATTGAATTTATAAATTAAAATTAAAATTAGGTGCTTGATTAAGAATTAGATTTAAAACATATCAAATTAGTTTTAAAATTTATTTTATTTTGATAAAGGGGTTAATTAAAGTCAATTAGGATATTTTTATTGGATCTAGTAGTTGATGTTCATTACGGTTTAAATTTGTTGTTCATAGTACTTTGATTGATGTTCATTGACACTAATTATATTTAGTGTAATTATCATATTTGAGTAAAATATTTTTGTTATACTCCTAAATGTATGATGTTGATTCATATTTGGATATTGTTCTTTTTGTGGTTCTCTGATGTTCTTTCGTGAGTTATGTTCTTTGTTTGATGAGTAAACTTGATGAAAGAGAAAATCAAGAGAGAGAAAAAAAATTGGGAAATATATGTCTTAAAGCAATATAATAAAATAAAGCAAAAGAAAAAAATAGAAAAGAAAGATAGAGAAAATTATTCTGAGGAGACATAAATCACGAGAGAGAAAATAAGAGTGTCAGAGTAATAAATGCAAAGTGAATAAAGTAGAGAATAGTGTCAAAGTGTCAAATCAGTTGTACGTATGTTCATTTGGGTATATGCACATGTTCATTAGCTTAGTAATTGCTTCTAGTTGCCAGCGTTTTGTTTTACTTTACTTGCGTTTTGGGGCGTGCGCACCTTCCTCACCATACTTACGTGTGTATAACCTACGGATTGCATAAGTTTAACATAATATAACAGATTTGGAACGGAGGTGAGAGCCTGAGAGCATAGACGGGGTGGGAGGAAGGGAATGAATAAGGAGAAAAATGTGACACTACTTCTTCTGGAAAGGAAAATGTTATGCACTCCTGCAAAACTACTTTCATCCTTTCTAAACCAAACAAAGAAAAACGAGGAAGTCACTTTTCCTAGATATTTTCTTCTCAACCAAACACCCTTTAAAATGGAAAAAATTATAAAAATTATTAAATGGGTCAAGCAAATAATTGGGCTCCTAACCCGTTTATAATAGGGTTAAGTATGTGCCGAAAGATTTTCAACTCGTTTTATCAACCCGAAACGAAGCTAATTATCTTATCATTTATGCTATGCAACTTTGCCGCCCAATTAAGTACATATTGGCCAATATAAATCCAACGTTCAAATAATAGTAAAAGTTGCATAGCATATATAATTAATTATACTACTTTAATACTTCCTATGTTTTTTAATGGATCATATTGACTTTTTACACTATTTAGATATTAACTTTGACTATATCTGATTACTAATATATCAAGATAAATGTCATTATTTTAATTGTTAATGGGTTAATCTCAATGTATATTTTTTAAAAAAAATTCCTATATTTAATAATACAATTAAAGATATTAATGGTCAGAGTTGTGCATGGATATGTGTGCTAAGTCAATATGATGTACCTATTAAAAATCACACGAAGTATCATCAAGTGGCTTAAGGTATTCACACAATGTTTGACAAAAAAAAAGGTATTCATATTATCTGTCTTTACTTGAGGATAATTATCAGATAAGGATGTGTAGCATAGAAGAAAAGATTAAAGGGAAGGATGCACAAATCAGTCAAAATTCAATGTTATGTTCCACTGAACCATTGAACTTTTTTTCATCTATACTCAATTTCCACCTGCCTAAATTAAGCCTATAAAATCTAAATTCATTGAGTAAAAACCAAACATACAAAAAGGGGAAAAAGAAGAAGAGAGAAGATAAAGAATAGAAATGGAGGGTGAAAGTCCAAAGCATGTCATGGTACTAACATACCCAGCACAAGGCCACATAAACCCCCTCAATCAATTCACCAAACTCTTAGCCTCCAAAGGTGTAAAAGCCACCTTAGCCACCACTCATTACACGGCCACCGCCATCCGAGCCACTGGCAATGGCATAACAATCGAGCCCATATCCGATGGGTTCGATGAAGGTGGGTTCAAGCAAGCTCCTAGTCTACAGGCTTATTTAAACTCCTTCAAAGATATAGGTTCAAAGTCACTAACTGAACTGATTCTGAAGTTCAGAAACTGTGGGAATCCAGTTGACTGTTTAGTGTATGATTCTTTACTTCCTTGGGCACTTGATGTAGCTAAAGAAATGGGGGTTTGTAAAGCTGCTTTTATGACTAATTCTGCTTCTGTTTGCTCCTTGTATTGGTACCTTCATCATAGTCTTTTTTCTCTGCCTCTGACACCTGATAGATTTCCTCTGGTTTTGCCGGGACTTCCTGAGCTTCGGTTACATGATCTGCCTAGTTTTATCGCGTACCCTTTCGAGTTTTCCGAGTATCTTGGTGCGATCATGGAGCAGTTCTCTACTTTGGAGGAAAATGATTGGGTTTTTATAAATACATTTGCACAACTTGAAAGTCAGGTATGCACTATGCAGTATGCTTCAAATGCTTGTATTCATGTAGTCTAATTTACTTTTTAGAGACCATTTGATCCTCAATTGGGACTTCTCAGCTTGAATCCGGATTACTTGGAATCTAGTAGTCTTAGGATTACTGGATGGATTTTGAAAAAATGAGGAAATATATGGCTAGAAGTAGTGAAGTATGAATACTAGCAGATGTATAGTATAATTTAAGATATGGTTAGATACATAGAAACCCAATGTACGGGATTCAAATGTAGGAAGCACTACATGATCAAAATTAAGTGATACTACATACAACTGATGTGCTTTCCGGTTATTATTGTGTTTTTCTAAATTCTTTTCCAGATAGAAAAGGCAATGTCAGGGAAATGGCCATTGGTAATGGTTGGACCGATGTTACCATCTGCGTACTTAAACCAACCAACGGAGGACAGAGACTATGGAGGAAGTCTCTGGAATCAAGCCACAGAAAACTGCTTAAGATGGCTAGACACGAAGCCCTCTAACTCAGTGATTTACATCTCCTTTGGAAGCATGGCTGAACTACCAGGAAAACAGGTAGAAGAATTAGCCTGTGGTTTAAGAAGCTTGGAGATCCCTTTCCTTTGGGTTGTCAAAGATACCGCTAAGTTACCTCCCGAGTTTATTTCATCACTCAACGATGGTGAAGGGATAGTCATTCCCTGGTGTAACCAGCTAGAGGTGCTAGCCCACCAAGCCACAGGCTGCTTTATCACGCACTGTGGGTGGAACTCGATTTTAGAGGGGATAAGTCTTGGGGTGCCAATGGTGGGGGTCCCACAATGGAGTGACCAGCCATTGAATGGAAAGATAATGGAGGATGTTTGGAAGGTGGGAGTGAGAACGAAGAAGGGTAGTGAAGGGATTGTGAGTCGGGAGGAAATAGAAAGGTGTGTACGGGAAGTGATGGTTGGGTTGAGTAGCGAAGAAATGAAGATGAATTCATATAGCTGGAGAAAGGAAGCTGTAAGTGCAGTTAGCAAAGGTGGTAGCTCTGAGATGAATATAAGCAAGTTCTTAGAAACACTGCAGAGAAAATGAAGCAGAATAGCTATATCTTATTATATACATATGGTATTTTGTGTATCACGCATCAGTTGTACAACATGAATCTCAACGTTACATATAAATCTATAAGATAGAACCTTGTTTATGTATAAATGAGCCACTTTGCGAAAGATAAAAGTATAAAATACAAGTGAGCTGTTTCTGACTACAAAGATCTCCAGTGGTAACTGTTGTTTAGATGTTGCAAAGCTCTTGGAGCCTTCACATTTTACAAGAGTTGCTGTCATTACAAGCTTCATCCTGTAGGGATCAGAAATCAGTCTAGTGTAGTGTAAAGTATGAATAAATTTTTCAGCTTTAGCAGGAAACATGAAGTTAGTGTAGGAGAGATTGTCAAAACTTGAAACATGTGAAGGCACAATATTCGTTATTTTTTCAGGATGTTTTATGGTGTTCAAGGCTCTGATTATATGAAAGATAAACTTTTACAATGCAAATATGGTTTTGCGTGAAAGATAACTTTTTAGAATACAACGCGTTTATCTAACTGCTAAATTTACCTTCTTCAGTCTTCTTGATTCAAGGATCTCTTCCATAGGTGGTCTCCCTGATACAACAAAGTTATTTTACTCCATTATCATGCAAAGTTATAAGAACCAAAGTCACATAAAAAATAGATTTAACAGGGGTTTTAAAATGGCATCTGCAGCTGCAGAATTGATTCTGAGTTTTAAGATTCGTACTGCATTTGCTATACTTTCTACCTGTTATCTGAAGACGATATTTTGCCCATACACCATAAACTGCTTCTGCTATAGTTGCAACCTGAGCAAGAAAGAGATGTTCTAAATTTAACATTACACAACGTATACAAGGACCGATATTGTGACAGGTGATGCAGAGGGCTTACAGGCTCGTATTTTGTAACAGCGTAAACCCATCCAAGACCAACAGCTTCATACAGTTTCCTAAAAGCCTACAGTTAATGTGGTCAATCCAAACTCTGATTAGCCAACTCAAGAACATGAACGCAGATGCAAGAACTCGAAAACAATAGTAGAGGTCACATAAGAAAATACTAATTCGACAATAGGAGTATATAGAAACAGAAAGAGTACCTCAACATTTGTTACCACTGTTCCATCAGCAAGAATTGCATGAATTTTCCCCATAACCTACGGAAAATAGCAAAATCTCTATTAACAGCTACTGGACAAATGCTCGAATGCCACTAGTACAGTACAAGGGGATATCAATTGCAATTTGTTGTTCCCGTTGTGCTCCAAACTAGTTTTTTTTTTTTTCGGAATGTAGAGAGTCACAAAGGGCAGTATTTACCCATAAGGGCATAAGGCTTTATCAACTAAACTAGTAGACATCCATGTATAGTACGCGCGTTAATATAAGACAGAAGATAACTACTCCTTTATTTATAATAGATATATCAAATTCATGATCACAAATTGAAGTGTTGTAAATAAATAAGTTCCTTTCTCAAAATGCATATGTTCCTATTTAAGTATGGTCATGAAAATTACAAGGAAATCAAAATAAATCCGATAGAATGTTGAAGAACATAAGAAAGAAGAAAATTACAGTTGTATAATCAAGGCCTTGATTATCTTCAGGTGAGTAATTTTCCGAGCTTATATCAATAAATTTGATGGTTCCATACTCCTTATTCTTCTCTCGCAACATATTCACCTGATTATTATTTTTGTTTTACCAAAAAAAAAAAAAAAAAAACAACCCATTTAGTATTTTACCAAATGATATAAATTCCAAAAAAATTGAAACCTCAAAAAAGGTTAAAGCTTTTTAATATTTACCTCCCTCATACAAAGTGGACAATCTCCATCATACAACATTTTAATTTTCCAATTTTGATCATAATCTTGCTTCTTTTCTTCTTCATCTTTCTTGGGTGTTATTGGATCCAAAGTTGCTCCTTGAAATGCACGAATTGAATGTCTAAACTCTTGAAATTTTAACCCAACAAAATAATTTCTGTAAGTTTAATAATTACCCATGAAATAAATTGCATGTATTCATTAAAAATATGCACCCTAAAAAACAAAGAATTATACTTTATACCATGTTTGGTTTCATGAAAAGGAATTGAACGTTGGAAAAGAGTTAGGGACTTGGAAGTGGCAAAAACAGATGTTGCTGACAGAAAAACTGGGTTTGTTCCTGCTCGTCTACCTATGGAAATTGCACTTCTCAACGCCATTTTTTTTAATTTTTGGGAAACTGAATTTTTAGAAATGTTTGTTATGGTATTTTTGTTTTGTTTGTTTGTTTTGATTTTCTGAACAATTTTTCCGCCGTCTATGGTTGTGTAGACGTGGCAACAATTTATCCACGTAAGAGATTTGTGCTAGAACTAGAAGCCCATTATATTATTGGCTTTTGAATCATAGGCCAATGGCACTGATTAGTGAGTGATGAATCATAGGCCAATGGCAATTGGTAGTATTATTGGCTTTTGAAACATAGCCCAATGGCAATGAATAGTATTGGCCAAGTTGGAATAGTTGTACGATCTTTATTATACATCTAGATATAATATGTACATATGATTCATTTAGGTGTAAATGTCCATAATCTACTTCTTACGCTAATATGTTATTTGGAACTCTTCAAATAAACAAAAAATTGAGCAATAAGTAATAGCCTAATAGTGTTAGCACCACATTCGATCCTAAAGGTTATGTGATCAAGTCTTGCCATCCCCTTACAAGAGAGTTCCCAAATTCCCCCTATTAGAATAAGGTTTTTGAGACGCTCTATTAGAATTTGTACACTATTGACTATTGGAATGTGTTGTTATATTTCTTAAGTAACTTAGTACCTTACCAAGTTTTATCAATCAGATTGTAGTCAACTCTTTTAGTCTAGTTCTAGAATGAAGTTTGACACTAGTTTCACCAAAAAAGGGTAGATTGACACTATTAATCTTTGACTAGATTCAGTTGCATAAATATTTTAAGAATTAAAAATTTTAGGATGTCGTTAGATTTAACAAAAAATACAAAAAAAAATCGGCAATGAGGTAACGTATGACCTATCAAGTTTGGCCAGGGCAGGCCATTATTGTAGCATGATGGTGGTTATTATGTCGTGGTCCTAATTATTTCTCATCTCATTCCAGATTGAAAGTTCACTTACACTTAATGAATAACGATTGACGAATTTAAAAAATGTTGTTCATTGACTAAGCGCAATAATGTAAACGAGATTTGGTTTCAAGTCTTAAGTACCAATCCACAAGACTTTACCATACTAAACTAGACCATATCCATATTCATAAACGATATGCAGACATTAGAGTATAGTAAATTTTGTTGCAAACTTTAGAATTATACATTGTGTTAATAAAAAACACAAAGACATTATTATTTGGAAGTTGAGCAACATGTAATAGCCTAGTGGTGAAGGTTTCATCTTCGATGTGAGAGGTTTTAAAATCGAGTCTCAACCCTTACAGATGCAAGATGGGATCCTACATTTTTATTATTTGGATGTTTAGGTGTAACTCTCATGAACATTCCCAAAAAACCGAAAGGAACAATAACTTGAGAGAGAATTGGAGACCTACAAATCACTTGTGTCTTGTGCTTCTCACACTTCGTCCCTAATCAGTTACAATTCCTCCATCTTCCTCTTCAGAAACTTCAAATTGAAGTTCATCAATGGCGTCATTTCTCAAAACCTCTATTCTCTCTCATCTGCAATCTCATCCTCAGGTAATCCTTAATCGATCCTTTTTTCTATTTCTTCTTCTACGCTATCATCTTAAATTGCTACTCTCGGATGCAAATAATTCTTCGTTATTATTTTGATGGACGACAGAGGAGAGAGAATTTGTTTGCGCAGCCGAGCCGAGGTTTTCATGTCGATCTTGGAGAGCGTGAGAAAGCTGTTAGTCTATCTCTCTCTTTCGCAGACTTTGATTTTGCATCAATTCCGTTTGATTTTGTTTCGATACGTTGATAATCATCGAATTAATATCATTTAGTTAGGTTTTAGAGATCGATTATGTAGAATAAGCAATTTATTTGGAAAATCAAAGAGGTTGAAATATTGAAATTTATGTACCTTACTTCTGTAGCTGAATTCATTGGTTTGAAGTGATTTGCCCTAGAATATGGTTCGATTTACCGACAATCTATGAGGAATTTGTATGCTTCTGCTCCAAAGTTGCTGCTATGTAGCGTGGAATGGAATAATCTCCTTCTTTTTCCCCTAAAATTGAATTGATTTTAATTTGACATCATGGTATATTTTTATATCTTAGCCTTTCATTCATTTCGAAATCCTAGGAGAAAGAAGAAAAAGGACGTTGCTTTTGCCTTTATTTTCGTAATAGTGCAATGTATCATGTGTCGTTATAGTTCGGAGTTCCTTAGAGGAGAGAATGCGTCCAGCATTCTGTATCTTGATTTCATCTGATCTCGTCTCATATACATAATGTACAATTTCCTCTATGAAATTTTGTTGAAAGTTGTCTTTTAGTTTCATACTACTTATTCGTTAAAACCTTGTTGTTAACTCTGAAGAATGACCAATTACCACAACTTTCTACCATGTCATTACAATCCAAGTCCTGCTCGACTCCTGAGCATCCGATTGGTTTCTGATATGGTAGGTATGAACACTCGACCCAGTGCTTGTCTGTCTTGCAGCAGAGAGGCCATTATAACTTTGTCGAGGCTGGTTTGTTTCAGAAGATCGAGTCCAGAACATCCACCTTCCCTTTGTAGATAGATAATTTGGTCAAATATTGCTGACGAGAGTCTTGACTTTCCAGTAAAATGATTTGTATTTTACTTCTCATTTTTCCTGTTCTGAAGTCTTTTTAATCTAATTGTTTCTTTTGCTTTTGATGACACTTAGACAATTTCGTTGACATAATATTATAGAATGCCTTATATTTTGGATTCAAAATCATCTGCCTAAAATTACTTAGATTTATTAGTAGAGTGAGTATCGTCCTTCTCTTGGTCATGTTCATCGTGTTTGAATTTTGATTGCTTCATGACTTTATAGTTTAGCAAGAGTAGCAAGATTACTTTCAAAGCTCGAAGTAATTTGATTAATGCTCTAAATTTTCTCAGTCAATATGGTTGATTCTATCAGTTTAGTATGTCAATTTTATGTTCGCTTGTTTATGATCAAATTCTTTGCATATGACATGCCCCTTCCAGAACTGTTAAAACCTAGAGTACGCTACCAGTTCAACAAACATAGCTTCATGGAGAAAATGTTGAGAGCATTTTTTTATAGATTGTTTGATACACTATGATTTTTGTCTTGTTCTGGGCATCCTCTCTTTAATCTGCATATTCGTTAAGAAAGCCCTACTATGGTGAATTTACATTTACATATGCAATTTTATGATTTTCTCCGTCTTTGTGCTTGTCATTTTTCCGAGTAGTGAATATTTTCTGAGTAGTGAACCAACTCCGAACCAGTTTACAAGTAGACTTCAAGTTATACACTTTGTTCTCTTTTCTAGAACTTCGTTCAATGGCTAGAGGAATTGAGTCTTTCTGATAATTTGCTTAAGATCTTGAGAGGATTTGATCTTCTGTTTTCCTCGCAGCTGTTGGCCAAGGACCCAGCTTTGAATCGGTTCAAGTCAAATAAACAGGGTGTAAAGCGAATGAAAAGAATAGGAGATGTTCTCACGATTATTGTTGCGGCTGGTATGCTTCTTTTTTATGAGTACTTTGAGATGTGTAATCTCCTACCCTCCTTGGTTTTCTCGTGTTTTTGTTGGTTATTGTTATTTTTGTGACAGATAATTTTTGGTAAGCAACAACGAATGTGTGTGCTAAATAACCGACTATAATATTTGTTTTTTTGTGCTGCAAGGTTATTTTTGCTTCTGTCCCTTGCACCATATATTAGTTCCTTCCTTAGGCTGTAATCTGTTATAACCCATTGTTCTGAATCCAATAATGTTAAAATCAGAAAGCAGGAAGTCTTTGCATTAATTTATTTGCAGTTCACGAGAGAAACGAGATATAAGCATTAGAGCTGGTAGACACTAGATTTTGTATTCAGTAATATCTAATGCTACGGCCTTCCAATTTGTTGTTAGTCCATTTCAAAGTTCTTCACTTCTCTGTGGTCGTTCCATACATGATCTAGTGTTTTAAATGTACCTTTGTGTAAGTGGTTGTTTGGTTAGATGAAGGATATATTCCCTAGAAGTTGCAATGCCCATCAAATTTTCATTTGGGAGTTGTGTCTGTTTTCTCCTTGGCTCTCTTACTAAGCACCTTCTGCTAAAATATGTCCCTTTCTAACGCATTTCTCCGGTGGAATCTGGGGTTTTTGATGCATACAAGTATTTTGTTGGAACATTGATACATAACTAATGGAATACTTAGAGTATACCATTGCCTGATAAAACGATCTTGTCAGTATTGATATAAATGATCTTTCCCTCATGTTCGGCTATAGCGAGAACCCCTGAATCTAGGGTCACTTGTCGTTCCAACCCAGTTCCAACAATGCACTTCAGTCCGGGGGCGGGGGGAGATTCTCTTGAGAGTAGGTCTTTTTTCCCTGGTAGATTACTGTTACTTCTTTATTTGGTTGACAATTCCCCAATTTCTCTTTCAACACACCTCTGTTAGCTGTAAAAAAGGGATAACTGTAAGTTTTAAGCGAATTTACAATCGATGGGTAGAGGTTACATTGTGGATAATTGCATTGCTCTTACTCTAATGAGAAAAGAATTAATGGGAGTCTCACTAAATGACCAATTTAAATTACAGCATCTAACAGTATGTGCTGGTTTTAGTTTGTCTAGGCACTCAGTACTTATTAGGCTTTCCTGTGCCAAGGGCTTTTGTGTTTCACTGTGTATCCTCGCAACCTATATGCTATAGAGTATAGAGTGACCTGCATCTTACCAACTGGAAGGTGTTCTCAGATACCTGTCAACCTTTTCCTAATCTTCTTTATGTCACTTGATTTCCCTGGTTTGCCTTATCTTGTACTCTAGTTTAATGATTCCTTCTGTTGTCTTGCTTGCAGGCTGTTGCTACAAGATCTATGTCCGGGCCACTACGAGTAAGGAAGCTAAGCAAGAAAGCTGAAGTGCATAACTTAGCAGGAACTTTTGTTACATTGTGTGAGTTTTGGCTGGTTCCATCTCGTAGGTACTTTGTACTGAATAAGCATCCCAACTATGTCATCTTCAAGTGTTTGTAGCATACAATTCTCTGGCGCTTTGGTTAATTTACTTTTGTAGTTCGGGTTTTGCTTCTATTTCCAATCTCGATCATAAATAAAACTTTGATTTGAAGAATTTGGTTGATTGACCAGTGCTTGTTTGCCAGTATACTCTCCTTTCTTTAATATGTTGTCAATATATTTGGAGAAAGACGGGTTTCTATTTTTGTTGAAAATGAGTGGAGCTTGGAATATAACATTGAACCAAGGTTCCTTGAATTGGCTGTAGATGTGCAGTGTGCTGTGTTATAAGATAACTTCATGGTAAGGATAGGAGTTAGCTCAAGTGGATAGAGCACTCCCCCTTGGCCCCCTGAGGTCAAGGGTTCGATCCTTACCCCCAGCATTATGTTGGGGTGTTTCTTTAGCATGCTATGCATGCCTTACCAGCCAATGTGTTGGTGTTTCCTACAGGCTAGTAGCCTTGTAGGGGTTAGCCCTTGTGCTGACTTAATCTCCTAATCAAAAAGATAACTTCATGGTGATCGCTAGGCAGAACATTATTTTTTTTTTTTTTTTTTTTTGGAAAAATAGTGATCTTCATTCATTAGCTAGTTAGAGAAAGGTTCAAAGTAGTTGTCATTGTTTGCATACTAGTGTTATCTATTACAGACCCAGTAGTAATTAGATAGGAGAGTTCATCTACTTCCAAAAATTTAAGCAATCCCTTGAGGGTAATTTAAAATACACGAGTTCATGAGGCATTCCTCATTCTTCCCTTGTTCTGTTGCCTTCTCTTGCTTCTAATTCTAGTCTGACTTCTGGTAGGTGGTCTAGGAGCTCTCTGCATCAATGTGCCAAAGAAGTAAGGTGAGTTTTTACGCAGCAATCCTTTTGGGGGTAATTCAAAATACATAATCTCTTGCTTCAAATTTTAGTCTGACTTCTGCTTGCCTACCATCACTAGCAAGGACAATTTGTGTTTTGTTTGTGGGAGAGTCCAGATTAGGGCTTCTTTCAAAGCCATCATTTCTGCTTCTTTTGCCTCCTGTTACTATATCCACAAGCTCATTACCACCTGCTCCCATTGCTTTATCATCTGAAGTTCTAAAATAACTCTACAAGGTAGATTTTGAGCAATATTAATCATTCAATAAAAAATCAATGGCTCTATATTATCTTTCCAAAACCCCCCCTATTTTTTTCTCATCAAAATCCACCCCTTAATTTACCACTTCCTACCAATATAATCCCTTAAATTTTAAATGTATGGTTCAAATACAACTCTAGAGGATCCAGACTCAAATACAAAAGTAGCTTAGTTCCTGATAATACATCCTTGCTAGGCAGAACATGGTACTATTGATTGTACTTGCAAGAGACTAAATTTTCATGACATCCTTCGTATCGATTGCTAGATGGCTAAGCCATCAACCTCACTTATGTGCAACTGCGTTGATAATTCTTTCTGAGGTTCCTAAACATGAACAAAGCTAGTGGAATATGCTCGATAGGAAGAATTGGCTTTCATTGTCAAGATTTCATCTGTTTTAGGCTTATTCATGCGTTAAAAAACATAGAAGTATTTTACCTTACCCTACATATCCTGAATAGTAGCTTAATGCTTATCATATATAATTAGGAGTTTAGGAGATGGGAAGTACAATTACAGATATAATCTTGCTTTCGGCTCTAGAAAGGCGATTATGGTAGGTAGTTTTAGAATTTTTAGTGTCACCTTTGGCGTCTAAAAGTGGACACTAGTCCAATTAGGCTACTAGGAAAAGAAAGAATTTTAAAATCCCATCAAAAGCTTAGGAAAAATTTCAGCAAAAAGAGAGTGCTTCGCTGAATTCCCACTTTGTGGGGTCAATTAGATGATTCTCTTAAACAACAAGCTTTTCATTGCAATTAATTATTTTTTTTCCCAATAATTTTTATGTATAGAATTATTAAAAAATAATCTAAACTAAATTTTTATGTATAGTATTACTAGTAATACTAATAAAAAACATAGGCAATCGACATATATTATGAGCTATCCGATGAGCTTAACTAAGATGCTGACAATCAACTTTTTAAACAATGCACCAACAGACCAACTCGATGTCTTTCACTACTAGACGAAGCGTCGAAGCCCAATACAATTTACTAATTGCTGAAGTACAACAAACGAAGATAAAATACTCAATCTGTACACTGTTACGAGTTACAAATCAAAGCAGGTTGCCATTTTTAAATTTTATTAAGATAGATTTGGTAGATTCTCAAGATTCAATTAATACCTTTACCAACAAATTAAGTCTAAATTTTGAAATCAATAATGTGTTTCAATTGAATGAATTGTTCAAATTGTGCGAGTTTCTCTTCTTATAATAACAGTAGGTCACTTTTTAACTCAAGTAATTAATATATTTTTGTTAATATTCCTTAATTACATCTGTAAGTGTCTATAAACAAGCTATCTTACAAGTAAAGTTAATATATTTACTTATCTGGTTACTTTATCTTATATTATCTCAATATTAAGAATTTTTTTTGACATTGAAGAAGTGTACCGAATTAAATGCGAAAAGAAAAATGTGCGCGTCTACGCAAGATGATGGCTTGTTGGACCTGTTGATGGTCACCCGACACCATTGTAACAATTTAGCAATGCTACATATGTCCCGTATTGTATGCTTTATGTTAATATCATATGTCCTAGTAGAAGCGAGTTGTCGAACAAGCAAGGCGGAATCCGTACTGATCGATATGCTATGAAAGTTTTTGGGTGCATCAATTTTAAGATTTTACTACTGTAAGTAAATGACCTCCATTCTTGTTTTATGCAAATTCTTATTTTCTCTATTTCCTTAGACAGGTTAATCATTAGGTGCTTTGTTTCAATTTCAAAAGATCAAACCATTTTTCACCCGATCCCCCTCTGACCATGCTAATGTGGTAGGAGTCCATGACTTTGCCACCACTCCATTTTGAAAAAAGAAAGAAAGTAGATTATGAGGTTATGACAAATTCCAAATGTTGAAATAATACTAGGGACAAACTGGCAACATAACCTTTTGTCACTACTTAATTTGACCCCATTTGTGCCTACATTTTTATAAATTGTTTACCATAGTTGCAATGATTTCTTCTTATAATATTTGGTCAATTTTTTTTTATCATAGTACATCTATTAGTTAATCAATCTTCAGCTTAAAGAGAGTAGGATATAACATAATAATAAAACAAATATAATTTATAGTAGTTGCATTATTATTAAAAGCTGGAAATTGTAGATCTAATTATAAATTATTACTAGACAAAATAAAAAGTGACGATGTTTTCAAGACAACCCAATATAATATTGTTCCTATATCATAGAATTTATATGTAGATTAATTCCATATAGAAGGAAGGTTTTTATTTTGGTTAAATAATTATCCGAAAATTAGTGTAATATATATAAATATATTGTCTTTCTTGTGATATTATACATATTTTATTAAAGTCAAAGTTTATCAACTTTAATCATATATTTTCACTAATATATAGATTAATCCAATTGCATTTTCAAATTAATTAATCAACAACGTATAATTTTACTAATATAGCAATAAATTTGTTATGAATAAAAATGTATCTTTTAAAATCGTGAAAAAAAACCACATTATTATAGAACGAAAAGAATAATGGTTATAGAACTCCAAAGTATATCTTCTTCTTAAATTTTCATAGCAATGGGTATAGAAATTAATAGTGTGTTGTCGTGGGGTATATGCGCAACTTTTAAATAAAAAATGACAAAAAGAGGGAGCGTTGGAATATTAAAAGTTAGTGAAAATGTGAAAGATGATGGGGGCGGGGTCAAAGTGTCTGAGTTGTATGAATTGCATGGCATTTTCAATCTTTTATGTGTATTCATCGTACGTATACGCCCAAATATTTCAAAATTCTATGAGTTATTACTGATAGGTGATGGGTAATAACTATACTTTTTGGTAGCAACCATTCCAGAATTTCACAGGGAATCGATGTGGGCGAATGGACATCATGAAATAAAAATATTACTCATTTATCATTATGAGATTGAGATGAATGCTGTTGGACAAGTCTTCAATACTATATGCCCATTTATGAGATGAATGTGCCACTTCTCATCATGGACAAGGGGATGCTATTATGCCACAATTCTTCAATAGGAACCAAATTTAATGACTTGGATTAATATCAAGTTTTCATTTTTTTTTTTGACATCGAGAAAATTTGCATTAATTGAAAAGTGGAGTACAACCTAGTGCTAATACAAGCAAACAGAATCAACTAACACTAACAAGAACTACATTAACTCGTACATACTTTTTAAAGAAAACACTAACTATTACGTGTCCAGTCCGAAAGAAGTTTGTCTTGAGCGATGGCAGGTGAGGTTGGATATGAGAGAAAATATGTTGAGATACAAAACCTTGACGATCTTCACAGAGAGATTGTCGTACAACAACTAGTAGATCCCACTGTCCACTAGACGCAAGATCCCAAGGTCCTTGATGATCCGCCTGGGATTCTCCTGATTCAACTAACAATGAAGTCACGCTCTTTAGTGACTTATGACCCTGCTGCGAGAGTATCCGGAGTTCAGTCATACTAGACTGAAACTCAAAAGACGTGGAGGTCTTGACGTGCCCCAAATCATGTTGGAGTGCCTCCCACAAGATGCGTTTTTTAGGTGTGATGACATCTGAAGCCATCACGAGAATTTGGGGCGAGTTAGATTGAAGAACTTCGCCCCACTGACGGATCCTAAGATCCAAACTGACAATCCCAAACCCATAAGACCGACGCACAACAGATCTTAATAGAGAACCTACTCTCATCTTAACCAACACCTGGATTCCTAAAGTGGCAAAAACCCCATGCCTAACTCCAGGATTATTGGCTCTACCTACTAGGTTCCCTAGATCTTCCTTTAACATAGGAAACCAAGAGCCTTGAACTGCCCACCGATCACCACGAATGAACACCCCAGCACAACCATTCACAAAGAGGCAAGGGCCGTCGGATCTGAAAGAAACAAACATGAAAATAACGAAAAATCACATCCCTAGACGCCGACGCACATAAACGACGGACATAAACAGCGCACATAAACGAAAATAACATAGCGGGGGGGGGATGGAAGCCGGCGCACATAAACGACGCGCCGCAAACACTAAAGGGGAAGGGAGACTCGATCGGGACTTAACTAGGACTCGACGGAGACGCTTGACGAACGCAATAAGGGAAGGAGGAGGGGAAGCCCACGAACTGAACCAGGGAAGGGGGAGGAGAAGCCCACGAACTGAACCGGGGAAGGGGAGGCCGACGGGGAGGGCGAGCGTAGCCAACAACGACGACAACTAAAACCTACGAACGCAACGGGGAGGGGGGAGGAAAGCCACCGACGACGACTAAAATCTACAAACGAACCACGAAACTACGACGGCGAAGGGAAAAACAGGGGACAACTACGAAATAGGAGCAAGAAGTAGGCTCGCCGGCGACCTGCGGCCACCAGTGAGCCTGTGGCGGGGGCTGTGCGCTAGGGTTTCCTTTTGGGGGTAGAGAGAGAGAGAGCGCTTTTTTAGAGAGTTGATATTGTCTTCATATTCAATGTCTCTTAAGTTGTTATGAAAACTTTAAACATTTAAATTATCATTACAACAATGAGATTTATTTATTCTTACGTAAAAATAAGAGGGGTTTTTGAAAATTCTGCGTTTCATACGATCCAACATTATATAAAATCAAATATCAGTTACATATTTTGTCCCCAATTAAGTAATATTTCTCTCACCCCTAGAAAAAAGTATTTTTTCTCTCACAAAAAAAAACCTAATAAGATAATAAGATATGTTTTGCTCCCGTATGTAGACGTAGCTAACAATTTTATTATTTCTTTTGTTTCCCTTTTTCTTGATCGTTATCGTCATAACAATTTTAAGAACAACATGATTCAAATTTAATTTGAATAGCTACCAACCTATTGTAGATGGGTATCGTCATAACAATTTTGGTTATGTTGAAGTTTTAATCCAAAGAAGAGATATAGAAGAACTAAAACTTGAGAGAATCCTAATCTAACAACAGATCAAAATATTAATGATGAAACACATAATCATTATTTATATCTATATCCAACATTGGACTACTCATTATTCTCGGATGTATGTTATGATTAGCGGCTGTGCAATGAAGAATTATATAAACAATCTTTGCACTAATCAATAATCACTATGATCAATCAATTAATGGAACAGTATAATACACGCTTCTTATATCACATGTCCTCGAAGACACATAAAAACCTTGCTATAAATCTGTGGGTTAACACTAGTTTCTAATACCACTTTCTTTTTCTTAACCAATCAATCCCCTAAAATTTTGAGTTAGCAATTATAATTCTTTTAGAATTATAGATGTGATAAGATACAATGAAGAGATTCCTCACGTTACAAAAAATAGATTTGAGATAAGATTACTACAAAAGATGACATAAAATATAATAAATGGCGGTATTATTCCAAAGAAAAAATTGCTCTAATAATATTGGGACAAACCAAAAATAAAAGTGTTCAAATTATTTTGACAGCGGTGAGAAATAAAAGTCGGCTAACTATTTAGAGACTGAAAGGCAATAAACAAGGGAGTAGGGACCATCCTCTAAAATGACCAAAAGAACCCCAGTAGACATGGGGGCATTAATTTTTGGAGTTGTTTCAAATTTGTTTAGTGTTTTTCAAAAGCCCTGAGCTGTAACTCATATATGCAGACTTGTAACACCCAAGACCAAAGTCATATTACAGTAAAGCAGAGGAAGAGAAAGTCCATCAAGAAAAGAATAGAGAGAGAAGGAGAAGATAAGCATCACAAAGAGAATAAACTTTTGGGTTTTTTGCTCTTGAATTTTGTTGGGTTTTGTAAGATAAATTAGAAGATGGCAACATTTGGAGGAACAACTCAGAAGTGCAAAGCTTGTGAAAAAACTGTATATTTGGTTGATCAACTTGCAGCTGATGGTAAAGTCTTTCACAAAGCTTGTTTCAGATGTCATCACTGCAAAAGCACCCTCAAGGTTGATCCTCATTTTTATTTTCTTTACTTTTTCATCAAGATTGAAACTTTACATTCATTTCATATGTTTTGCAGCTTAATTTCCACCATTATTAGTTTCATGAAATGGGTTGTTAAGGATCTTTAGGAAATAATCTTTGTATTCTTTGATTGTTAATTTGGATGATCATATTTTTTCTCGTTTTGTTTAGATTGAAATTTTCATCTTTTCTTTTGGAGGTTTTGAGATGAGATGTTCTTAAATTACTTAGATTTTTCCTTGAATCTGAATTTGGCAAGTTTGAAGTAAATAAGATGATTTTGAATCTAAAGCTTTTTTTGTGTGTCTTGTTAGATTGAATATGCTTATGTTTCAAAGGGATTGTGGATCAATAAGATTATTGTGATAAAAGAAACATAGGCTTTTGCTACTTAAAAAAAAAAAAAAAAAAAAATTTGAAATCATAATGATAGTTGTAATATCAGATTCATCATCCTCTTCTAAATTTTCCTGTCCTTTGCAGCTTCACAATTTTAGCTCATTTGAAGGGGTGTTATATTGCAAGCCTCACTTTGCTCAGCTTTTCAAGATGACTGGCAGTTTGGACAAAAGTTTTGAAGGTGGATTTCTTCTTCTTTCTCTATGAATTCTCATTTTTTATAATAGTACCTCTTTAATGACGTTTTTGTAACTTTTTTTTCCCTTCAGCTGCTCCTAGGACTGTCAGAGATAGATCTTATGAGCAGGTAAGTTAATGCTTAATATGATGTGGCTAACTTCTTGACCATATAAAAGCATATCATCCTTAAACCAATTGGCAATAGGTGCAGTAACTTATGAGAATTATATGTTAGTCGTCCCTCCCTTCATTCTTCAGTGTAGGACAAAAGGAAAAGAAGTGAATCTGACAAGATTTTATAGGATAATCTTATACTTCCTCCGTTTTTAAATAAGTGACACACTTCCCCAAAAAGCTCTCACATAAAAAGGAGAAGTGTGTCACTTATTTGAAAACGGAGGTTAGTATATGGTGAGAATTCAGGGGAAAAACAGGGTTATATATTCCATTCGGAAGAACAAAAAGGAAATATATATGAAAATGGTAAAAAGGGACAAAAAAATAATAGCGTTGGTAGCATTTTTGGAGAGTTTATATAATCAATCATTGGTAATATGAGCAGGGCCAAACCAACAGCAAAGTCTCTAGCATGTTTGGTGGTACTCAAGAGAAGTGTGTCTCCTGCAAGAAAACTGTGTACCCAATTGAAAAGGTAGAATTCTCTTCGTACAATTAAACTTTTTCTATACTTCTATAGTTCTATTACATTTGCTGAACATTTTCATGTTTTTGGTAAATTTGTTTCGGCTTTCAGGTGGCTGTTGATGGCGATTCATATCATAAGGCGTGTTTCAGGTGCAGTCATGGAGGATGCGTTATCAGCCCGTCAAATTATGTAGCTCATGAACACCGCCTTTACTGTCGGCACCACCATTCCCAGCTGTTCAAACAGAAGGGTAATTTCAGTCAATTGGCAACTCAACATCACACTAATGGAGTTTCCAGTGGAGTTACAAATGGTGTCGCAAATGGAGTTACTAATGGTGTGGCGACTGGAGTTACAAATGGTGTCGCGAATGGAATTATTAATGGTGTTACAAATGGGGTGACTGAGAACACAGTAGCCTCGACCTGATAAGCCTCTTATGCTTGTCTTTGTAATGTAATCTTTGTTTTAAAGATGCTACATGCTAGTGATGCTACTACTGTAATTCCAGAGTAAGTACAACTTGCTGAGTATACTGCTGAGAGAGAACTTTCTTGTGCGTGATTTATACAAGTTCCAATCATAAAGTATTTATACTAGTGGTACTTCTTTCTTTTGAATCTTCTTCTCCTCATCAATTATTTGTATCAATCATCTTCCTCTTGGGTCCAATTTACAGCACTGGCACTTGCAGATTACTTGTTCCATGTAGTAGGAACTAGGAAGTGTATAAAAGTGTAATTAGATTAAAATTGTAGTACTCTCCTCATTCCAAAATGATAGAGCATAGTTGTTTTGAGGCAATTCTGAGGAATATAGCTGAAATATCATAATCGTCCCCCATTGTTTAAACTTTAGAGTTCTTAGTTGAGATTATGAGAGTATCATCAAGGATAATGTAATAAAAATTAAACTTACTAATTAGAACAGAAAAATGTTTTAGAAAAAAAAAAGTACAGATTAGAAAATGTAAAACGTTTTTAGAAGAAGTATTACTCTACGGCAGTCGGCAGACTGAAGGACACAATTGTTTTAGGATGACAGGAGTATCTATATTTATCTATTAAGAATTTACATCATTACATGTTGAGAATTGTTAGGATAATATTTAGGTCAAAATAATATTAAGGGAAGTATTGTATTGAGTAAAGGAGTATTTCCTTATTTCCTATTCCTACCCTAATTTAGGTTAAGGTAATATTTCGGAAAGTATTGTATTGAGTAAAGGAATATTTCCTTATTTCTAATTCCTACTCTAATTAGGGTTTATTGATGTACTATAAATATTCCATTGTTCATTTAATTAGGTTAAGATTTGAAGAGAGAGGGAGAGAGAGAGAGAGGGGCAAAAACATGGGAGAAAGAAAAGTGTTGAACAAATACTACCCACCAGATTTTGATCCGGCCAAAATCCCTAGGCGAAGGCAGCCTAAGAATCAGCAAATCAAAGTTACTATGATGCTGCCAATGAGTATTCGGTGCAATACTTGCGGAAATTACATCTATGAAGGAACCAAATTTAATTCTAGGAAAGAAAACGTTATTGGCGAGACATACTTGGGCATCCAAATATTCAGATTCTATTTCAAATGCACAAATTGTTCTGCTGAGCTGACAATAAAGACAGACTCACAGAACTCAGACTATGTAGTCGAGGCAGGTGCAACACGGAATTATGAACAAGTTGATAAGGAGAAGAGGAAACGAGATGCAGAAGAAATGGGCGATGCAATGAAATCTCTGGAGGATAGAACCTTCGACTCTAAACGAGAAATGGATATCATGGCAGGCCTTGATGAAATGAAGTCCATGAAATCAAGGCATGCGACAGTTAGTGTAGACGCAATGCTAGAGGCGTTGCAGCGCACGGGCAAAGACCAGGAGTTGAAGCTTGACGAAGAGGATGAGGCACTGATTAAAACAATATTTCATAAGCGCAAAGAGTATGTGCGAAGGATTGATGATGAAGATTGGGATGATGACATAGCAAATAACAGAGTGACGAAACCCAAACTGTCTGAAGATACAAGTAAAGCAACACCAGATCTCTTGACAAAGAATAATCCGACTAAAGACTCAAAAACAACTTTGAAGCCTCCAGCAGTAAAATTTACGGTGAAAAGGAAGCAAGCTGAAAAACCAGAAGACAAATAACCTGTAAAGAAGGTACTAAAGAGCAAGGAAACACTTCTCAACTCAATACAACTTTCCTACCTAGGCATAAATTTAATAGCTCAATTTTTCATCTCGTGAATTTAATAGCAGCAATTTTGTAACTTTACTCTGTGTAGACCAAACATGTTCTCATGAAGTATTTAACTAAGCTAAAATTAGCAAAATATAATTTTCTTATTATTATTTGCATTACTTCTATTCTAAGACCTCGTCAGCCAAGGAACTATTAATTGGTTGAGAAATTAAACTGAAAAAAATCTACTAATTTGCTGTGCGTCAACAAGTAATACAGCTGCATCTGTTATCTCCACCGCCCCCTCCCCCCCCGCCCCCCCAAAAAAAACGACAGAGGAAAAACAAATCACTAAAATTCATGATATATAAGAATAAAACAAAGAAAGTATATGAACAAATCTCCAATCTGATAAAACGAACATAGCACATGAAGGCGCCATTGATTATAAGTAGATTATGTTTTTTTTCTTGGTGCAAATTATAAGTAGATTATAAACATGAGTCCGAGTCACTAGCCAATGCAACATCATCAATCGGTTTTAGACAAACTCTACATAAAGTAAGGAACGTAATGTTCCTCGTGCAAAATTATATAAACAAAGTATTACAGCAATATAACTTTCTTTTTTCCTGATGGAGTTAGAATCCAGCCCATCCAGCTGGTTGAGAAGCTGTGTTTTTGCTGGCTAACTTATTTGAATCCGCAAAACGTTGAGAAGTGTTGCCTTCACTAGGTCTAGAGATCCGAGAGCTGGCAGAAGGAGCTGCAGTGAAGCTGTCATCACCAAATCCCCATTTATCTTGAGTTGTTCCACCTGAAACATCTTGCTTGCTCGAGTGACCATTCCTTGTCCTAACAGATTTAGATCGATCAGCAAGAGATGTTGGTGAACTCGCAAAGGCTTGCCATGGCTTCGGTTCCGAGCTTTTGGAACTCTTGTCGGACAAACCTTGGAGTTCCTTCACAGTGACTTCATTTTTTGCTCTCTGATAAGATCCAAGTAAATCAAGTTAAAACCAAACGATGAATTTCCTGGACTCTTAACATGCACAAAGCAAGACAAATAAGTAAACTGAAAACTAGTTATATGGTAAAGCTCCACAGAGAAAAGATGTGTGATCATCAAAGTTGTTTCATAGCAAGATGTATGTCATGCCTTCCAAGCTTCACATTTAAGCAAAGTTCTCCTTCAGGTTTTCCTTTTTTGAGGGGGGCGAGGAGTTAATACCTGAGAAGGGGTGGCTTCATTACTGGAGGATGGTTGGTTTCTTGTAGACTCCTTTGTTAGGGGAGGAGTTCTGGCAGCCAATGCCTGCTTCAGCTCCTGTAATTCCTGTCTCTGTGATCGACAGATTGCAGCGAGCTTCTCATATTTAGCAGTAATCTCTGCCTTTTCAGCATTAGCTTGCTTCAATTGCTCCTGTAGCTTATCTTTCTCAGCCTCCAAGGAATTATCCTTCCCCGATTTCATGTCTCTGCCAGTGGGACTGAGTTTTGATGTGTCAAACTCAGCAACAAAGGTGTTGAAAGCCTCATTTTCAAAAGTTGTGGCACTACTAGGTTTCATCGCATTAGCCTGACTGTTATCCCTCCCGGAAGGGCCAGCTTTACCAGGCAGATTATGTTTCTCAGATCGGCTTCTATCCTCTTTCCAAGTCGATTCATCATCAAATTTTGGTGCACCTTTGTCCTCTGGGACAAGGGTGTCCTTAGCATGATCAGTTGACCAAAACGCACCAAGTGGTGCCCCTCCAAACCCACCCCTAGAAGCATTTGAAGTCGACGAATGAGTTGTTTCACTTGATGATGGCACAGGTGGTGGGCTTCTCCGAGGCACTGAATTTGAAGCCCTAGACATAATATTGGACATTCCTAATAAAACAAAATGGGTTCCAACAGATTTAGAAACTGCAATGGATTTTGTTCAGGAAATCTAATCTAATATGAACTGGAGTAAAACCAAGTAATCTCACTGGAAACAAGCGTAAAACTATTAGAATTTATAAACATCTGGTTAATACCAATCCTTGAACATATCTCAAAAACAAACTGCTGAATACCTTCAGTGATGTCAGAAGCTGTTTCACGCATAAGAGGCGGCCGATCAGGTAACAACTTCTGTGATCCAACAGCGAATTGCTCATTGACACGAAACCAGACCTATCATGAACGCCACAATCAGAAAACTCTGAACACCAACAACTCAAAAATAATGCTAACAATTAAAAAGTACCTATATCATCATACTGATGATCTACAACTAACCTAAGTTCATGGAGATGAATGGCCAATCAAGCAAAGTGCTTGCCTGTGTGATGTCTGGTCTAGAGTCTGGGGAAGAGTTGAGCATGTCTCGGATTAAATCAGTAATAGGCGCACTGAATTTTGGTAAATCTGGGATGCGATAGTTTCCGTTCAGAACCTGTAGCTTTGACTCGCCATCAAATGCAGATTTGAGATAGCAAATACGGTAGAGCAAACAACCAAGAGCCTAACAAAAGCAAGAAATTCAAACTCAGATGCTTGCAAAATTCATAACTCAACTTGTACAAGAGTGAGACGAATACATCTTTATGCTTATAGACAAACATGTGGAAGATTGACTTACCCAAATGTCCACCTTCTCACTTATGAGGTCTCTTCGGAACAAATCCCACATCTTCCAAACACAAAACATGGAAAGGTCATATTAAATATTTCAATTAGAATTTAATAGATGAAGGCATGAAAGTTTTTTAACCTCAGGTGCTCTATAAGCAGGTGTCGTGTGCTTCCTGATGTTGTCTTCTTCAACACCCATTTCTTCAGGTTTCTCAAAACGCTTGTGATTGGTAGAGGTGCTTCCAAAGTCACACAATTTCCATAACCCATCTGAGCCCAGCAAAAGATTTTCTGCTTTCAAGTCACTGAATAATATAATGAAGGGGATCAAGCAGTTAGCGGAGGGCATTAAAGTGAAAAGAATATGACATATTAATCACTGAATCTAGCCAACTGTCATTCTCCTTTTCTGACACTAATTTGTAGTCTCTAAAATAGAAAGTACGGCCACATAACTTACCCCGGGTGTGGACAGGACTAAGAAACGATACATTCAAAATCCCAGGAAAAAGTAAACTGACATGTTGTATGGCCAACGTGTGAGCACATGAGAATATTCATTAACATCTAAAGGGAAATAATAACAGATTAATATCTTGCTCTCAAGACTCGCTAAATTTACAATGTGAACTAAGCATGAACAGTGTGATACTCTTATCTTTCTCTAGAGTGGAGGTGAAGGAAGGGGAGAGGATATTCTGTAAGAGCCACAAAAGGTCCTGTGACGCATAAGGGTTACAAAGTCTGGTCTTAGGTACCACCCGAACGTCTGACCAACCAAGCTACCTAGCAGCCAGAAATGGAATATACATAGTGAACTTATGCTATCTTTGGTGGATGCCGGCATATTGGATTAGCATTTCCACTCAAGTATGGGTTTATTCCTCAAAAAACTGCACAGTTTTTTGCCGCTTCTCATTATTAGAAACCTGCCTTTGCCAAATATGAAGAGAATTGAAGATTGCAATTCAAGACTAATACACATGGATCATATAATAACCTAAAATCTTCCATTCAAAGCATAACCAATTATATATACAAATGAAGAAGCATGTTTATTACCGATGGGCTATTGGTGGAGAATGGCAGTGCATTGCAAAAACTGCATTACAGACATCCCTAAAAATTGTCAAGACTTGCTTCTCATCAAAATAACCGGCTCCTCTACTCTCCAAAACATTTACCAGAGATTTCTCGCAGCATTCCATCACAAGAAGTGCTTCTTTTGTTCTACCCAGGTCCATAATAGTATGAGAATAAAGAGTAACTACATTAGGATGTCCTTTGAGCGATTTCATCACTTGAATCTCTTTCATGACCAGGTCCAGTGATTCCTGGTCATTGCATATGATATGCTTCAAAGCATACTGCTTTGATGCATTCAATGCATCTCTAGCCAAGTAGACACAAGAGAATCCTCCCTCGGCAATGACATTCTTGATATGAACTTTAATGTCACCAATATCAATATTGCGGCCCTCAAGTCCTGTTGGTTCCTTCTGTGCAAAGGGCTTGAACTTCCACATGGTTGATGCTCAATACAGGTGTAAAGCACACTGCGGGCATTTACAAAAATAACTGTGAGATTAACCGAGCAACAGCGCTGTAAGCTTCTATAGTTCAGGGGTACAAAACACTTTACATATGCATACATTGCACAAGCAACACCAAAATAAAAGGTAACAGCATATAAGAGCTGCTGCCCAACCAAATCAAGGCAGAAGACAGTATATATCAAACAGAACAATGCCAACAATGCAAAGTGATGAAGACATATGAGATGTGAAAGGAAAACCATGATAAAATTACGTTTGCCTCAATCATCGTGGGAGCCCAAGTCCAAGATTGTTTATGGATAAGCCATTGCCCGATGGCAGGTTGAGATATTTTCCTAATATTGTTCTTTCCAAAGCTACAGAAGGATACGGGTGAACATAATATTTACATAATTTCCTGATATTATTTAGGTTCAGTTTTAGGATGCTTGAATGCTTCTTAATGTCGAAATAAGTACTTTAGTGTATAAAAAGGACCTCTATGTTGTCTACTATTCAACTGTGATTTTATAAAACAATGGAAGTTCATTCAATTTATGTACTATCCAATAGCTATCAGGATTCTACAAATAAACAAAGGGCATTATCAAGAGCAAGTTCCCCACACATGGGAATCCCAACGAAGTATTAGAATCTGCCCTTATTTCCTTGTAATATATTAGCCTACTATTCTTTCAAAGTTTACTTTCTTGTTTTCTTAGGCTCTTTTGGTACGCTTGTTGGATACTTCGTGAGTGTTAGCCCTTGGGCATAACCTGGTGCTCTCTGAGATGCATTATTGAGTTAATTTTGTTTCATAGAACAACTATCTATCAATTAAGCCTCTTTGTAGGGTATTGATGAATAAAATCAAAACTTCACACCTTGCTTTAATTTGAGTTTCATTGGTTTTCTCAACTTAAACTTGATCTTGCACTTATGTTAAAGCATTCCTAACCCCCAAAGTCCCGTTTCATCATCTGAACCTGCTTATTTTAGCGATACGACCTACGAACCTACCTTCTCTGAAGAAAGAAACTTGTCATGATTACCGTAACATACAACATCAAACTTATATAGTCAACCAAACTACCTGACATCTACAGCCAGTGTACACTAAGAAGATAGAGTCCACAATCCTCAAAACCAAAGTTCAAGAGAAATTCCTCCTTTAATGGACCTAACCACAAGTCCACAACGTGCATAGATGCCCAGCTCAAATGACTATACTCAATCTCCCAACTTATTTCTCCTCTCCAAGTTTCTGCTTTCAAATGGCAGTATGCTCCAGGATGATTTCAGCTGTTATAAGGAGGGCTATCCTAGTACCCGAAGCCCCTCATTGTGGCAACTAGTGGAATGGCAGACCTATGTTGTCCCTTCCCTAACAATAGCCTGGAGTGTTCCAAATCAACCTTACATGGAGTAGCTCTCTTTCACCTTGTCCACTAAATCTTTTGAATTGCTTAAGATCATATGGGGTGCATGTATTCATTATAACAGCAACTGCAGTTCTTATCCTACATTTTAAACTACTTGGTTAAAAATCATTTATTTAGTTCTTAAGAATAAAAATACTATATCTCTCAATAGTTTGGTAATTACCTTATCCCCCATGACATTTACAGATTGTTTGCTACAAGATAACAAGCGCCGGCAATGAAAATGAAATTTGTGTGAAACCTTATGCCAAAATCCATAGTAATACAATACCATTTTCATTCGGACACGAGAGTGAGGGATAACTCAGTTGGTTAGAGCTCCTCTCCCGATTTCAGGAGATCCTGGGATCGGTTCTCATCCTTGCCCTTGTGGCTCTCTAAACACTAAAAAGAAATTCATTGGGACACAATATGCACATCTAAAACGGTAGTGGTAATTGAAGTTAAGAAAACGAAAACACATACTTGAGAGTAGAATTGCATTACAAATTTACGAAAAGGAAATTAGCATGAAGTTTCTCCTGAGAAATGTACACCTTATACAATCATTTATTACCGCCTACCAAACACGCAATTGAGATACTAAATCAGATTTGGAATTTTGCAAGTGACTTCAATGCATAGAGAACTTAACATAGATTTACAAAAGATCTGACTTAAAATTCATCTATCTTTCTAGAAAAACGTACATTTGAACTTTCTATCTAAGATTACCAGCTACTTGATCAGATACTTTACAGATTGAAATTTCGAACAAACAAAGAGTACGCATTCTCAAATCAACAATTCTGAGCAAATCATACAATTATAATGTGGAATCGTAGAACTTTAAATAAACTAACAATTATAAAAAATGAAAAGACAGAGATGAAATCTGACCTCTGAGCAGTAAATCGAAGTTTGTAAACTGCGAATTCTGGGGAGATTTCTGCAGGACGGCAGTAGAATTGTTCGGTAATCAGTAGTTGTGTTAATGGTGGATTGCTGCAATGCAAAGCATTATAGGAGGGAGGAGAGAGAAAGAGTGATCAGAGGGATAGGGAACAGAAAGGTGGAGGGGGAGAGAGAGATGCAAGTTTTAGATCCGAATTAAGGAAAGAGTTAGGTTATATCCGCGTTTTCACTAATCATTTGAACTTTCTTTTTTGTTTTCTCCCTTTCGCCCTTAGTAACGTACGTGGCCATGAATTTAGAAAAGTAAAGAAAGAAATCTAGTTGGTCTCGTAAGAGATTGCCTACTTTGGATTTAAAATTAGGTACGGTCTAAACCTAATATTAAAAAGAGAATGGATAATCTTTTTTTAATATAGTGACCAGTTTAATCTAATTAGTAATCATATTCTTTAATCTATTTAGTAACTAGCTTAATTCATTTAGTGACTAATTTAATCCATTCGGTAAGACTATCGGGTTATTTTTTAAAATTAACAAAGGAAGGAGAAGAGAAGGAACGATTATAATGGTGCGAGATGCCTACAAATTAGAGTTAGATGAGATAGGCTTATTAAGATAATGTAGCTAGGCTTGGGTCTGTCTAATTTTATATTAAAATTAGACTACCTATTCTAATAATTGTGAAGAAAGTCATCTCCTACTTTTGAAATGTTTCTTTTTCAATAAAAAATAATGGATTTTTTTGTAGGATGCCCTTGGGTTTTATGTGCTTTTTATGTTGTATTCCTAATGGGGTTGTTTGGCAATCGGTTGTTGGCTGTTGGCTTTTGGCTGGTTTAGTTGACTTGTTTGACAGGCTGGAAGCATTGGCGGTATGTGTATACACAAATTTCGAGTCAAAATATATATAAGACAGGGAAACAAAGTAACAAAGAATTTATATTTCAATAATGTATTGAGTACAATCTCTGTAAACAGTTTATAATAAAAATAAACTAAGTCCTCTGATTCTGTTCCGTAGCTTGAGAGTGACACGTGTTGATGTCGACGTGGAGTTAAATGCAGAGTGACGTTTTGTCAACGTCAACCTGAGTTTGAGTGTGGGATGACGTTTTGTCAACGTCAATCTGAGTTTGAGTTTTGTTTGAGTGTATTCGAATGAGGGCTGTCAAAAGCTTGAATCTCAGTCGAATGTGTTTGAGTGTATCTGAACAATCGGCACGAATTTGATGTGCTTGTTGACTATTTGCAGAGAGAATTCCAAGAGAATTTTATGAGCAATTGATAATAATGATTTTCTAGTCCCCTCAACTGAAGGAGGTGAGGTCTATTTATAGAGAATGTACATCCCTTCATGGACTTGGTATTTTATGGGCTTGGAAGTCTTTTTTACCTTTGTCATTTGACCATCTTATTAGGACTATAATATTGACTGGCCCAAATAGTTGACAACCCAAATTATATTTATTTGATTTAATTTGAATATTTTATTTAGGTGGGCTAAATTAATTAAAGTGAGCTAATTATATTTATTTTAGCTCAATAATAATCAATTTATTTTAATGTAAAACACTAATAAACTTTTAGTGTCTACAAATTGCCCCCTCAAGACAGTGTCACGTACACAATTTGAATTGTTTAATCGTGGCAGGGTTTCGACAAATTTGAGTTTGACTTGGTAATAGTTTGACAACCACCATGCTATTTGATTTTTTATTTTTTTTAGTAGAATCTTGAATTGTTACAACTCTATCAAGTCTTGGACTCAAGAGTTTTTATCTTATTTCGATTCGGATTTCTTTGTTATCGAGTAAAACAAATCTCATCACATATTGGTATAAATTAACCAAACCTCGTCGGCTACCTCCATGAATTTACCGTCCATTGATTGAGGATACCAGTGAGTATCAAGTTGTCAAGCAAATCAAGAATTCAAGACTAACACATACAGGTGAGTTGATTTTTTTAATTTCGTTCCCAAGTAATCTCAACAAATATCCATATGTCATACGTGGCTGTTGGACATCGCCTTCCTCCATATATCATGCTGCAACTTTGATCCTTTTTTGTTATCGCTGCTCTATTCTTGTTGCGCCTTTGATTGCTTTGCCGTATGCAGACCAATACATGAAGATGAGATTTTTTTTTTTTAATTGTTTGTATTACTTGTCTGTTTGTTTGCCTGCGGATCCAGGATTTCACCCACGTGGGTTCGAAATCAATGAGTCATTAAACAAAAATAACCAAATTAACTTGATCAAAAAAATATATATGATACATTAATTAAAGTACGGAATTACAACCGATTAACTACAGAAATAGCTTCTTGAACTATGATATCATATTACACAACATAATAATGAACAATAAAATTACTAAGAGAACTGTAGAGAAATTAAAGCGTCACAAATAGTTCTCTTAATCTACAAGGTTGACATGGTTTGGGTTAAACTTCAATAACCATCCACATATGAGACCCAAATGAACATTAGCACAATCAATACTACCTAGTACTCCCTCTGTTTTTTTTTATCATTCTTACTTTCCTGTGCGCGTCTTCCAATGCACATCTTTGAACTTAAATATATTTCATTATATATTAGTAAAAAATTAGAATTTTTTCCTTGAATAATGCAAAATAGGGTTTTAATTCCCGAAATATGTTGAAAGGAAAATTAATTCCCTGCGTACCGTCCACGTAGGACGGCACGCGAGAAAAGTTTTTTTTTTTTTTTTATCCCAGGTAAACCGCTACTTGAAGTAGCGGTTTATTTAAATTAAACCGCTACTTCAAGTAGCGGTTTATACATATTAACCGCTACTTCAAGTAGCGGTTTATGCAGACCTCTCATTGTTGCTTCCCCATAACTGGCCCAAATGCCAGAAACATAAAAAAAAAAAAGCTTTCCAACCTGCAATTTCAACACCAAATTCCATCCAAGTCCATACAAAGTCTATGCACACATCAATCACCAAACACCAAGTTCATCCACATTCACATTTATCCAATAAGTAAGATTAAGAAAATATGTCAATCACAAACAAAGTTTAATATTTAACATAGTGTTAACGAACTATACAAACAACAACTGAAAGTGCTAAGACCCCCTCTTCTTCTTTTGTGAAGGTCTAGATGAACTAGGTGTGGTCTCACTAGACTCTGCAATGGCATGAAGAGAAGATGGAGTGGTGGCGAACGGCGTCGGTAGGTCCTCGACGGGCTGGAGGCGAAAGCAAAGGTGCTTTGTGGTAGATGTATGGGCAGCAGACATAGAAGGTGTAGAAGTCGAAGTATGTACAACGAGAGGTAGGCACGCCCGTAAGATGTGGCCATGTCCGGCTCGGCTAAGCGCATCAATACACGGTCCCCTCATGGTGCTGCAATGTGCGTGCAAACAAGCCGGCGCCCCATATCGGGAGGCAATGACTCAACGGCCTCTAGTACAGTCTTTGCACCTATGAGCAACATCGAGATAAAGTATGTGCCGCATAGAAAGAAAAATACATATTATATAGTCGGATAAATAAATAAAAGTATAACTACAAATCATGGCACTTACCAGTACTACATCTGGACGCGGCCGATAATGTGTAGAAGGAGGTCGCCTCAATGGATGCGTCATGCGTAACCTCGTGATGCGACGATACCACACCATATACTCCTCAATGGCATGAGTACGACCAGTAAACGGAGTGCCCCGAACAACACGTCTCTCGCGCTCATCCCACTGCGCTATGTAAGGGCGATGTACGAGCGGATAATTCTTGTTCTTCGACCTCCGATCTATGCCATGAAGGGTGTGCTTGTATCACAAGGTCTTTGGAATCCTCTCGCTCGAAGCCAAACGGCGCATAACTCGATCGGGACAATGAAACTCCACAATGTCGAAACAAATAAGTGGAGCCAATGTGCGCCATACATGTCGATCGGCTCGACATATAGCAGGCAACAACTCTAGTCTCGCATCGGTATATGGTTGCCAAGTCATCTACAAATAAAGAATGTTGCAAATATTAGACATGTGAGAGATGTCTACCAATGTATATAAGTTAGGCATGTGAGACTCTATGTACCCGCTCGTCCGTCGATGGTCAAGTGCATCCCTGTAATAAGATAGCCCACTTGCTAAGTGGGACCTACTAAGGTGTACCCGAAGCCAATCGAAAAGAAATACACATTAATATCCTTCGAAAAATGAAACTAAATAATGTCAACAAATGTGAGACACTGCATATTACTGACGGCTAAGGGGTCAACCCCGGAACATCTTTGGGAGCCTAAAATAGGAACGGCATCGTCAAACCGTGGAGGTGGGTCCCGCAACCTCGAAATCCGAGGTCTGCCGATGTGTACGTGCTCCCATGCCCAAAGTCTGTAACAACAACACGGGACCACCTAACTCCCCGGCACGCCTCGAGATGCTCGACATAGGCTGTCGATACAAGTATGCAAGGGTGGCACTACCCTCGACTATATGTCCCTGCTACGTCGAGATGCGCAAAAGTGGAAGATAAAGCACATCTTGTATCTCCACTCTTGTCGGCAAAAAGAATGGACCCCATCAAAACAAGAATATAAGCCCGTGCGAATCCGTCTTGTCACCTCATCGGCATCGTTCGGCGAACAAGAAAAAATGAAGCCGAAGCCATGTCAACCTCAAAGACGAACCCCGGAGAACTTTGGGCTCGTTCTCCCGGGGTGGTGGGCCATACCCCTAACAACTCGTGCACAACTGCAGCCCAATTACCCTCGCCGCTACCAATAACGGGTGGTCCGTGCACTCTCGGTCCAAGGAGAACAACGACATCTCCTAAAGTAATCGTCGCCTCCCCAACAGTCAAATGGAAGGTATGGGTCTCCTGCCTCCATCGCTCCACTAATGCCGTAAGAAGTGGTCGATCAAGCTCCAAACCTCCCCCTACCAAACGATGTATGCCAAGAAAACCAGCACGCTCATCATCCCGAAGAACTCTATCGTGAACCTCCCAGTCATGAGTGAGACTATGATGATGCAACCGACACGATAATACCGTGTCCGCTACTCCCCTCCATGCATCCTCACTCCGATGCTTATCCTGGAGGGTGAGAACGCTGCGATCAGTGGGGCCGGGATAGATGGACTGCGCCATCAGACCTGAGGAAAAAAACAAACAAACAGGTAAGTAACACATTCTTGGACTATGATAAGAATATAAATTTATGAGAGTTAATAAAAATTAGATTTACCCGGGATGTTCCTTCATCATTCTTATTAGGACATCTTTGCTTATTGTGTCCCGAAGCCTTACAAATGCTACATCTATATTTGCTTAGGGCCTATCAGCTGCATCCATTTCATTTCGTATTCGAGTGGACCTTGGACGTCCAGCTCCACGCTTTAGCCCCTCATCAGCTATAATTCTCGGACCATAATATGGAGAACAATTATGCATATCAGGCACATGCTTGAAAAAGGACATATAAGTAGATCGATACTCGGTAGTCATAAAAGAAGCGTCCACAAAACCACTATATGACAAACTCCGGTATCGACAGACCGCAAGGACATGAGAACACGACAACTTGTATATTAGGAGTTTCTCACATGTACATGTCTTCTGCATTAAGTTCACCGTGTGTTTCTTTCCACCTTTCCCTGCAATACGGTTTCCACGTCCAGTAGTGACCTCAAATAGCCCTCGTTCATAGTCAAACACAATCACCTCATGAGCACTTGCCTTCTCCATGTTTTTTTCAATGATGGTAGTCGCCTTTGGACTATAATCATGGCCTTCCTCAAGTCTTTTTCTACCCAATTCTCTCCTTGTAGCAAAATATGAATTGACACGATAAAAAGTCATTCTTACCAAAGCAGTGATCGGAAGACATCTTGCCCCTTTTAGGACGCCATTAAACACTTCAGACATGTTCGTGGTTTGCACACCATATCTACATCCACCATCATGATGAAGAGACCATAGATGAAGGGGAATATCCAACAGATATCTAGCTGCCTCGACATTAATGGAGCCAATACGATCCATATAGTACAAAAACTTCCTCTTCTGCCTAGCATATGCAGCTTTTCCGAATAGATTCTTGATGGCAGCATTCTTATACTTAGTATTCAAGTTCGAAGCAAGATGTCGCACACAAAATCGGTGATGGGCATATGGCTCTTCCCATCCACTTTGAGGCTCGTTCATAGCTGCAAGGATACCCCCAGCACGATCAGAGATGACACACAAATCCTTTCTATCTGTGACAGAACGTCTAATGCAAGCTAAAAACCAAGACCAGTCATCCGTGCTTTCTTCCTTCACAACAGCAAAGGCAAGTGGGAATAGCTGGAAATTAGCATCTGTTCCCATAGCAATCAATAATTTGCCTTTGTATTTCCCGTACAAGTGAGTACCATCTATAGTGATAAGAGGTTGACAATGACGGAATCCGGTAATAGAGGGTTTAAAGGCCCAGAAGACACTCTTAAAGATGTTCGTACTAGGATCTTGTGTTGGGATCGTCTTCCAATAAACGACAGTGCCTCGATTGGACTCTTTCAAGGCTTGCAAGTACCTAGGTAACTCTTGATAAGACTTCTCCCAATCACCAAAAATATTGGTTATTGCCTTTTGTTTGGCTAACCAAGCTCTCTTGTATGTTATTGAAAATTGATATTGGTTCTTCACAAAAGTCAAGATGGACTGAACTTTGAATGAAGGATCGAGTCCTAATGAAATCCTCGATAAGATCGGCAACGAAATCCGATGAAATGAGAGGATGGTCTCCACATGTTATGTCTCCCAAACAATTGCATGCATGTGGACCACCATATCGTACAATTTTGAATGAGTACGACTTAGTCATGATTGCACGCAACCTCCAAGAACAGTGACACACTTCCTTTCGGGCACATTCAATGACATACTTTGTGGGCTCTGACTCTAACACCCGAAACATCTGGTTTCTAGAGATCGACCAGGCTTTCACAAAATTCTTTAATTGCTGCAATGAGGCAAACTCTTGTCCTATCTCAAATTCGAGAACCCACAGTCAATGAACCAAGTGCATTTCCAAGTCATCCATGCATCTATTAACCTTTGATCAACTTCGTCAATTCCGAGCCAATCTTGTGAAGGAACACCATACTTTATTGCATTGTCGATTGTTTCCCTTGCATCATCGTCCTCCTCCCTATCGGAATCCACATGCTCCTCCTCATTTCCCAAAAAATCAACATCATTTCGATGTAGAGTATCAAGATGGAATGTGGACGGTATGTGGGGAGGCAGCAGGAGACCGAACTCATTCATGTGCTCATTGACATAATGTGGGTCCGACAACATGCTAGTAAATGATTCAAATTGCATGCTAGGAGCCGATGCCGGTACCTCCATGCTATCCCTAAAGTCCATTGTAGGTACATAACCCACATTACTTTGGAGATTTATCTCCTTGGGAACTTATTCAATGTACACCTCCATTGCCATGGCCGACGTTTGTGTCACGATAGCCACATAGCACTTAGTGACTCGTCATCCTCTAGTGCAATTGGCACATATTTCCCGGCATCGGATATCTCATAAACAATTTCGGTTCCACATACATACGATCACATCCAACAACGTCATATACCCTATTCGGAATCTCTTGAAACATCATACCGGAATTGATGAACAAAAACTTTTTCCTTCCACCTCTATACACAATATCAACGTCATTTTGAGATAGTTCACCATTCCAATAAAGGTATAAAGGATATTTAGGTTGTTCCATATTCTACATACAAAAAACATAATGTTAAAGTTATTCTTATTCTACACATTCAAACAATATGAACACCATTCTTCACCTATACTAGTAGCATTTGCAACCTAAACACAACAATTCATGCAAAATCAACCATCACAAAATGCTCAACACCATTTTTAACCAACCAATATAACCAATAAATCACCTTCCAATTCATGCAAAATCAACCATCACAAAATGATAAATTATGCAAAATACCAAATTATACTAATCAAACCAAACAATTTCCATCTAACAACAGTTACAAAGCTAAAATACATAACAAATATGGCATGCTAAGCAAATTAAATTAAAAAAAACAAAAAAAAAGACTACTCACCTGGGCTAATAGACGGTGGCGTGCGGTTGGTGGCGCGGCTGGGCGACGGTGGCGTCTTGTTGGTGGCGAGGCCGGGACGATGGTGTGACTCGGCTTTCAGCTGGGCGACGATGGCCTGCTGTTGGTGGCGTGGATGGTAGGCCACGGTGTCAGTCGGAAGAGAAAGAGGGAGAAAAACACACGATGGTCGGCTGAGCAACGGTAGTCTTCGACGGTGGTGTAGCTCCGGTGGTGTAGCTCCGGTGGTGTAGTGTGGGTTGTGGGCGACACTTAGTAAGAGAGAGAGAGGGAGACAAATTTGAGAGTTACTCGTTCGAATCTGAGAAATTGGGAAAGCTAGGGCGGGTTTTGGGGATTATAGTAAACCGCTACTTGAAGTAGCGGTTTCTATTAATGAACCGCTACTTGAAGTAGCGGTTTACTTCAGTCAGCGCCAACTTACCAGTAAACCGCTACTTGAAGTCGCGGTCAATTAATATTAACCGCTACTTCAGGTAGCGGTTTATTTTTTATTAACCGCTACTTGAAGTAGCGGTTTATAAAGGTTAACCGCTACTTCAAGTAGCGGTTTTACTTAAGTAAAGAAAAAAAAAAATTCTCGCGTGCCGTCCTACGTGGACGGTACGCAGGGAATTAATTTCCCTTTCAACATATTTCGGGAATTAAAACCCTATTTTGCATTATTCAAGGAAAAAATTCTAAAAAATTATAACGATTGAATATTAATAAAGTACTAATTGAGATGAATCAAACAAGGCCCAACATGGCTATATCTATACTAATATATTAAAAGGCGTTCTGAAACAAGGAACGGTGCCACGTAGTGCTCTCCCTAAGGGTATTTTACTTCATGCAATCTACAAAAAAAATTAGAAATTGCATAGTATAAGTTTATATACTAAAGTCTTAACCACTAGACCAAATGATATTTAGTGTTATAATCTCAAAGTATAATATTAATAAATGAAATTTTTTCTTACCCAGGGCTTAGCCCGGGCCTAATAACTAGTTTTTTCTTATAAATTGAAAAAACTTGAGAAGATTATCTCTAAATATGAATAGTGTCAAGATTCCAAGTGAGAAGGGTAAAAAAACAGAGGAAGTACTTACTAACAAATTTTCATTCATTCACGTTCCACCCATTCAATCTCATGGCAATTCCATAGTCCAACGTTAAAATGCTAAGTTGTTGTAAATGATTGCTGTGAAGAAGCAAGAGAAAGGAGATAAATAAAAGCCTCTAGTACTGCCTGCCGAAAAATTGAGGGAAAAACAAAAAGAAAGAATTAAAAAGTTGCTAGTTATCCTCGAACCCGCATCGCAAGAAGAGAGGGGAGGCGCCTTAACTTTCACACGGACCACTGAACCAAACTCAACCAGACGGAAATACTTCATGCGGAAACTATTTATGATATATTCTATTTTTATCTTTTTTCGCAGATTTTTTCTCTTTTTTTTCCAAAATTTTGTGGGTTCAATTGAACCCACTGAACCCACGCTAGATCCGCCCCTGGTTTGCCATGATCATCACCAACGATCATGATCATCGAATCACTTTGCTTTCTTTATTGCCTTCGTTTTGGTAGTCTAATGTTCTGTCCGTCCCTCAGAATTGCTAATTTCTTTCTGCTTACTTCATCTTTCAGCATTTTAAAGTCAATGACTTTTCCCAATTTGGTTAATTGTGGTACGAGATTAATAATCAACAGATGAAAAGAAAATATGGGTGCATGAAAAACCAAAGTTTTAATAAACTCAACTTACATTTCTCATAATTGGCTTTCTGTTGTTTGTCCCTGATTTTTTTAGCATTTTGTGATACTTTAATAGGGTGTTGGGGCCCACTTTTCATATGTTTATAGCCAATAAATAAATTTTGATGAGGGCTGAGAATTTTATATGATCATAATGCATAGGTTGGTATACGTAATTACGTACTTGTTTGTGTTGGGTATATTTGTGAGTTCTGTAGTAGTTGTTTGGTTAGGACTACCAATAGGCTAGTGTTCAGCTAAAGATTCTCGACATATTGCAAAGTCGAATTCTTAATATATTTTTTTTTCCAAGATACTCCTGCGAGTATTACACATACTTGGCTTTCTTTTTGTCCCTTTGACTTTCGGATTATTTACCGTATATGATACCAACAACTTGCTTTGTATTGTATGCTTCCTGGAAACTCTATTCTTCCATAGTATTAATGTGTACAAAGCCCTCAACTTGCGTCCAGTAGGGTAAAAGCCTCTTTTATTTTCTAATCAATCTGGTGGTAATACTTGGGTTTCATTTTGTTTTTACCAACAATCTGGATTTTGACACACTTTGTTCGACTTGCAGTACATCAGATTTTGTGAGATACTGAACTTATAGATTTGCCGTGGAAATATCACCAGAAACTCAAGACTAGTGAGGTGATGATATTTTTTTTTTTTACACCTTTTAGTCTAAAATATTTCATCTGCATATCCCCTTTTTTTTTTTTTTTTTTTCTTCATGTGTGCCTGTGTATTTTTTGTGTACTATATGAAAGGTTCACTTGAAGACGGGGACTTCGTCACGATGGGCCATATGTGCGACTATGAGCTTGTCAGGGTTGTTACTCATATGTCTTTAGCACTGCGACAATGTCACCTCCAGACAGTCCCTTGAAGACGAGGACGGGGATTTCGTCGCGATGGGCCATATGTGCAACTATGAGCCTATCAGGGGTGTTATTCGTATGTCTTTAGCACTGCGACAATGTCACCTCCAAACAGTCCCTTGAAGACGAAGACGGGGATTTCGTCGCGATGGGCCATATGTGCGACTATGAGCCTGTTAGGGGTGTTATTCGTATGTCTTTAGCACTGCGACAATGTCACCTCCAGATAGTCCCTTGAAGACGAAGACGGGGATTTCGTCGCGATGGGCCATATATGCGACTATGAGCCTGTCAGGGGTGTTATTCGTATGTCTTTAGCACTGCGACAATGTCACCTCCAGACAGTCCCTTGAAGACGATGACGAGCACTGCGACACTGATACCTCTAGACAGTCCCCTGACAGTCAGTCTCACCCTCGAGGTATGTTGTCTAACCCATGTTTTTTTAATGATTGTTCATTAACCCAAGCATTGCTTTTGTTTTGATGCTTTCTCAATTGTGTTTCTCGAAAACGTTTTGGCTTGAGTTGTCATTTCGTCCTTCACTGTTTGCACTCTTGTGGGCTAAGAGTTAGAATTTTTTTTTTGTTTCGCCGTTCACAGTTTAAACTCTTGCGGGCCAGGAGTATTGCATTTTGTTTTGTTTTGTTTTGTTTTGTTTTGCCATTTACGGTTTATACCCTTGCGGGCCAGGAGCATTACATGATAGGATTTTTTTTTTTTTATTTCGCCGTTCACAGTTTATACTCTTGCGGGCCAGGAGTATTACAATGATTGCAAATTTTTTTTTTTTTTTTTTTGGGTGTGGCTGCACTAGAGTAATTTTTATGTTACCCTAGCTGCCTGCGTACTTGCAAAACAAGAACAAATTGTTTTACAAGATCAAACCAACGTAGTTCAAATTCACATATACTTTCTTTCAACATATGCAGTTTATCCTCTTGCTTAGGAGTTTAACAACGCTCTCACTTTTCATGAGTAGTAGCGCTTCAGAAACTTGTCGTTGATAGGCCCCACACGTAATCCTTCGGCGTCAACAATTTTATATGCCCCATTAGTGTATACCTCTTTGACAACATATGGACCATCCCATTTAGAATTGAATTTACTTCCTGTCTTGCGAGAAATAATGATGGGTCTTTTAATGGCTAGGACTTGAAAGGAGCGAGGTCGAACTTTCTTATTGAAAGCGCGTGACAGACGAGCTTGGTAGCACTCAGATTTTTGTTGTGCTTGGAGTCTTTTTTCGTCAAGCGCCTCCAACTCAACAAGTCGAAGTTTATCATTTTCATCAGAAGTCAAGCCTTCTTGTATGACAATTCGCAATGATGGAATTTGAAGTTCCAAGGGGAGAACGGCCTCAACGCCATACACCAACGAGTATGGGGTGGATTGTGTTGCTGATTTATATGTCGTCCTGTATGCCCATAGAGCTTCACCTATTCTTTCATGCCAATCACGTTTGAACTTGGCAACCACTTTGCTCAACAAACCACAAAGTGTCTTGTTGAATGCTTCAGCTAGACCGTTTGCTTGTGCATTGTACATTGACGATCTATGTTGGGTGAATTTAAACTTCTTACATAAACTTTTCATCAATTTATTGTAAATTGGTGTCCCATTGTCAGTGACAATTCTTCAGGGTACACCATATCTGTAGATGATGTGAGTACGAATGAAGTCAACAACATTCTCCTTCTTTACCTAGCGTAATGGGATGGCCTCTGCCCATTTAGAAAAATAGCCAGTCGCTGCCAAAATATATGATTCCCCAGCAGATGATTTTGGCGTGATTGGGCCGACCACATCAAGTCCCCATGCTTGAAATAGCCAAGATGCGACTGTGGGGTGTAATGGCTCTGGAGGTTGATGAATGAAGTTAGCATGAAATTGGCAAGCTTCGCATTTCTTTGCATAGTCCATGCTATCGTGTACCTTGGTTGGCCTATAGTAACCCATTCTTTTAATACGGTCATGCAGTTTTGGACCTGACTGATGAGCGCCACAAACTCCATAGTGAGCTTCCTCCATGGTTTGCTTTGCTTCTTCATCTCCGAGACATCTTAACCAAAGATCATGGATGGATCGTCGATAAAGAGTCCCCTTATAATATATGAACCGTGAGGCTCGACGACGAATCTCTGTCTTATGTTTTGGATCACTTGGCAATTTTTTATGTTCCAAATAATCAATAATTGGTTAACGCCAATCTTCTTTGTCGATTTGATAGACAGAGATTATGTTAACTTCTTCAGCATATTCGTCAACATCATCGTCATCAGGAGCGACAACCCATCGTTTGCAAACGGGTACAAACATTGTTTCTTCTGCCCCCAGTGCCAAAGTGGCTGCAAGCCCAGCGAGCGCATCAGCCATCTTGTTGGCACTCCTTGGAACATGTTCTAACTTGATGGTATCAAGTTTGTCAAGCAATTGTGACGCTTGTCTTTGATAGGGGATTAGATCATTCTTTTTGACTTCGTATTCACCCGACAGTTATTTTAGGACCAATTGGGAGTCCTCGTGAATGTCTAAATCTCTAAGTCCCATTTCAATTGCCATTTGGAGGCCTATTATGAGTGCTTGGTACTCAGCCATATTATTGGAACAAAGTTGAGTTAGTACGAAAGAGTATGTCAGTACATGTTTTTCTGGAGAAACGAAGACAACTCCAGCTCCTGCACCGTCATGACGAGCGGCTCCATCAAAGTACATTTTCCAAGGTGGGAGTATTTCAATGAAAAACACATCTTCACCTGGCAGATCGTCTGATATCTCCCATTCTGCAGGGACTGGGTGGTCTGCGAAAAAGTCTGCTATTGCTTGCCCCTTGACAGCCTTTTGCAGGACATACACAATGTCATATTGTTTTAAAAGCATAGCCCACTTTGCAAGTCTGCCAGACAACACAGGCCTTGAGAGGATGTATTTTATCGGATCAGACCTCGAGATGACATGAACCGTATGAGCCTGCATGTAATGCTTTAATTTTTGAATAGCAAAAATCAAAGCAAGGCAAATTTTTTCAATAGGTGAGTAATTCAATTCAGCACCCACCAAAGTTCGGCTCAAGTAGTAAAGAGTTGTCTCCTTACGATCTTCTTGCTTTTGAGCGCACATTGCCCCCAGAGATCGCTCCTGTGCTGCGATATAAAGGATGAGTGGTTTCCCTTTTACTGGTGCCCCTAAGACAGGAGGAGAAGACAAGTACTTCCTTATACTTTCGAAGGCGTTTTTACATGAGTCATCCCATTTGAACGGGGCATCCTTTTTCATGAGATGGCTGAAGGGATGACATCTTCCTGCTAGATTAGAAATAAACCTTTGAATGTAAGCGATACGCCCTTGGAGGCCACGCAACTCCTTGAGGTTCTTAGGTTCAGGCATCTCTTAGATGGCCTTGATCTTTGCTTGGTCAATTTCAATACCCCTATGTCTGACAATGAAGCCTAGAAATTTTCCTGAGGTGACGCCAAATGCGCATTTGAGGGGATTCATTTTTAATTGACATTTTCGTAGTCTTTGAAAGACTTTACGGAGGTCATGCAAATGATTCTCCTTCTTCTTAGACTTTACCATCAAGTCATCTACGTAGCACTCCACAATTTGATGCATCATATCTTCAAAAAATTTCTGCGTTGCACGCTGATACGTAGCTCCGACATTTTTCAAGCCGAAAGGCATGACTTTGTAACAAAATATTCCTTTAGGGGTACGAAATGCAGTTGATTCTTGATCTTCAGGAGCCATGTGAATTTGATTGTATCCAGCGGTACAATCCATGAATGACAAAGCCTCATGACCAGTGGTGGCATCAATCATGATTTCCGTTACTGGGAGTGGAAAGTCATCCTTCGGACACGCCTCGTTCAAGAAGTCCACACAAACTCGTAACTGTCCATTTTTATTTCGTACTGGCACAATGTTTGCTATCCAAGTAGGATACTTGACTTCGCGAATAAATCCTGCATCAATGAGCTTGTTTACTTCTGCCTCAATTTCAGGAATTAATTCTGGCCAGAAGCGTCTTTGGGATTGCTTCTTTGGACTGACACCTTTTTTGATGGCTAAGCGATGGACATCGACTTTTGGGTCGAGTCCTGGCATCTCCTTATAACTCCATGCAAATACGTCTTTGTAGTCAGAGAGTAACTTGTAATATTTTTGTTCATCCTGTTGGGTAAGAAAAGCGCTGACGTAGACAGGGCGTGGCTCTTCTTGAGTTCCAAGGTTTAACTCCTTTAACTCATCGACGGTGGCTTGCCCCCCATCTTCAAGAGTTTTAGGAGCCTCATCTGTTTCCATCTCCTAGTCACTTTCAGGAGCCTCATGCCCTGTGATATGTTTTGAAGAAACAAATTCAACATCTTTTTCTTTTTCTTGACTAGACGAACTCCTTTAGTTTGTTAACACTATGACATGACCTTTGGCTTTCAAGGGTGCATGTCCAATGATGTCTACCACCTGTGTACGCCTCATGCGAGATGGGATAACACTTTGAGGTGCGTCCTCACCTTTGACTTCATTTTTATCTCTTGTGATGCGACTTAGTATTCACTGTCTTTGTTGTTTATTCATTGAGGTCGATGCACCAAGACGTTTAAAGACAGATGCTTTCTTCTTAGAAGATCGAAGATTTTGCAAGGGTATTTGTGTTTTTGACTTCGCACCTTCATTTAGCTCGTGTCCACCAAGTCTGTCAAAAACTGATGTATGGTCCTTTACGACAGGAGACTGCAGTCGATCAAAGACCGATATTTTAGGCTGAGGCACATTATTTTCATCTTCATTTTCTTCAACTTCCTCCGCAGTAATATACTGCGAAGAAGAGGTTGTCCCTTTACGCCGTGCAGAAATTTTGATGGGTGTTGGGGTTTCAAATCCCAAACCTACTTTAGTCGGATGTACCTCAACGCCATACTCTTGCAATTTCTTTTATGTGTCATTAATTCCATGAAGATCAACCTCAATGACATTGCCCATGGGCGCTGGATTCTCAAAGTCATAACCAGACTTCGCCAAGAGTTTATAAGCATTTGGGTCAAACCTACCCTTGTTAAGCCATTTTCTCCTTGATTGATCAACATATTGTGAGGTTGGAGGCTTAGCAATTTGATTGTGATTGGCTCTAGGTAAAGGAACAACCACTTCTTGCTTTAAACATTGAAGAGTAGTCTCATCTGCTCCTTTTTCTTTCTTTGGCTCTACTTTCATAACCTGACACCCTGCAAAAGGTGACTCCCTTTCCTTACGACGTGATTTAGGGATGTATCGCAAGACCGGAGTCGTTACTGCCTTCTTCGTTGCTTTAATGGGTTGAATAACAACTTCTTCTTTTACCTTTTCTTTGCATTTTTGTTGTTGCATCTCAGTGGTGGCTGACTCACTAGAGCTTGAAGACGAGGGAATATCACCATTTTTATTTGTACCCCTTTTCCCTGTTGAAGGAATTTTAGATGGCAACATTTCACTTGATGGTTCCCCATCTTCAAAAAACTTAGCATCGGCAAAGTATGAATCTGCCGTGCTAAAGGGTTTGACATCCCCATTTATTTTCTTCTCGCCTCCGCGATAAAATTTCAGGCATTGATGGAGGGTCGATGCGATTACCCCATTTTCATGCAACCAAGGTCGTCCAAGCAACATTTTATACGACGTCTTTGTATCTATGACATGGAAGAGAGTAGATGATGTTAACTCTCCTATCACAAGGTCAAGACGTATTATGCCTATGGCACGCTGACTGTTCAAGTTGAATCCTTGGATCATTAGATGACTATCAGAAAGATCTTCCATAGTGATCCCTAAATCAGTCATGGTGGATTTTGGCATGATGTTGACAGCTGAACCCCCATCCACTAAGATACGATTCACTCTCTGGCCGAAGATATAACCAGAAAAGAACAAGGGTCGGTTGTGAGGTTTTGAACCCAACAATAAGTCTTCATCAGTGAAGGCTAAGGCAAAATTACATGATGCGCATTTAGCCGAACTTTCTATTGGCTCTCCAGCATCCTTCACTCTGTCAAGGTATAAATCTGGGTGCTGAAGTGCAAGAGCCACCTGTCGACACATTTCTCGAGGCAAATGAAAGATCTGCCTCCATCCCATGCGTGTAGGAAGAGCTTCCAAGATAGCCAATATCTTTGGATCTATCTCCGTCCCTAATTGTTGGACAGTTACTTTGACATAGATTTCATTTTCTTCAAGACGCTCTTGATCCTCCTCCACTTCTTTTTCTTCTTCATCCTCAACAAATGAGGTAGCATTAACAGTAACCGTAGTGAAGTAATCTTCAGGAAAGAATTCTTCTAAGGTTACAGGGGTAAGTGGATCCTGTTCAAGCAAGTCAATTGGCAGTACTTGCTGTTTAGTATGCTTTTTTGACTTTTTCTTTCCTTTCGAGCGTTTTGAGCCCTTTCTTTTTTGATGCTTCTTCTTACGACAAACAGACTTTGGTTGAGGCTTCGACTGTCGTCTAGGCCTCCTTCTAGTGACCAACGTCCACCCTTCATCATCCTCTCTATGTTGGTTTTCAGTTGGGACACTGTGCTCAACAAATGGCACATCATCAACTTGGAGAACCGGTCCGACGCACATGTACAATTGCGGCTCCAAACTCCCAAACCGCAGAATTTGAGCCTCCCAATAAGAATCTAACATCGCGGAGGCGTGATTAGTTTCAAAGAACTTCATCAAAATCCAGTACAATTTTCCCATCCTTTGCAAGTTGCATAATTCTCTCCTTAAGTATTATACACTTTTCTATGGGATGACTAATCAACCTGTGATACCGACAGTAATTAGGATCGGATGTCTTACCGACCTCTGCAGGACGCTTAGCTTCGGGCAACTCAATGACTTTATTTTCAAGCAAATCATTTAACATCCCTGATAAATCAGAGTCTGGAAATGGATTTTTTTTTTGCTTCGAGTTCTTTCAAGGTTGGCCTATTTTTCCTAGGTTCTTGAGAAGATGAACCCTTATTCTTTTCCGTGCCAGCCTTGCTAGAGATCTTGACAGGCGAGGAGGTCGTGATTGACATTGACTCCTTAGTCGAACTTTTGGCAGTCTTGTCAGTCTTCTTAAAATCCTTCTTCTCTTTCTTGTATTCTGAAGAAGTGTTGCTTTTGCCTCTATTGCTGGCAATGGTAAGCTCCATGTCATGAGCTCGCGTAGCCAACTCTTGAAAAGTCCTAGGTTATATACCTTGCAAGATATAAAGCAAGTCCCAATCCATTCCTTGAATGCACATCTCAACAGCAAATACTTCAGTTAGGCGATCTTTACACTCTAGACTCAATGCGCGCCAACGATTGATGTTATCGATGTCTGGCTCATCCCTCCACTGGTGAGTCTTAGTCAGTTCAGTCATACTGACAATACATCGAGTGCTATAGAACCTGTTCAGGAATTCCTCCTCCATTTGATCCCAACTGTCAATGGATTGTGAGGGTAAATCTGTGTACCAGTCAAAGGCCATGCCTTTAAGGGAACGAACAAATTGTTTGACCAGGAAATCATTTGTGGTACCAGCATTGTTGCATGTTTCCACAAAGTGAGCAATGTGTTGCTTAGGATTTCCTTTCCCATCGAATTACTGAAACTTGGGGGGTTGATAGCCAAAAGGCATCTGCAGCTTATCGATCCTTTTGGTATAAGGCTTCACATAGCGATGACTGCCTTGAGAACTTTCTCCAAGTTGATTTTTGACAGCGTGAGCTATCAATAACTCAAGTTATCGAGCTGTCGGTGGGCGAAGAGCGTCTTCACCACTATCCCTTTCGCTTTCATCACCCTGTCTTGATGCTGTGTCGCCTTCATCAAGTTTCTTGTTGAGGGCAGCGATTTGCTCATTTGGAGTCGAATTTGAGCATCTTTTTCTTCTCCATCCTTCATTAATTGTTGAAGTACGCTATTCATTTCAACAAGTTGTTCCTCAACTGTCTTAGCTGAGGTCACCATAACAACAACAGTGTTCGATTGTGAAGACAACAAGGGTTCCTCTAAGTCGAAAATCGTTAGAGGTGATGAGACAAGAATATCGTCACTTGTTTCATTGTCGCTTTCTACATTGAATGGATCAAAGAGAGGGCTAGTGTGAACGGTTAGCCTGTCAGACTTATCAGATGAGAGTTGCTTCCATATTTGAGAAGCAATGAATGATGGCTCGTGTTCAGCTAAAGCAGTTGAGCCAAACACGAGGGTTTCACGCTCCTTGTGTGACTCAGGCATGATGGACGATTCAGCAGCAGCAGGCTTAAAGAGTTTTCTCTGCCTGGTAGGAACATTTGCAGTTCGAAGCTTAGCAGCAGCGGCAGCAACAACAGCCTTTTTCATTCCTCTAGTGCGAAAACCAAGAGTCATGTCATCCATAAAGTCACCCAACGTTACATATTTTCGTAGGGTGTCGGCAGAGTTTTCAGAAGATTGAGGGATGTTCTTGCTTGAGGCCATTTCTCAGGTTTGTTGTTGATGACGAAACAGAGATGAGAGGTAGAGATAGTCCCACCGAGCGTGCCAAAATTTGTATACACAAATTTCGAGTCAAAATATATATAAGACAAGAAACAAAGTAACAAAGAATTTATATTTCAATAATGTATTGAGTACAATCTCTGTAAACAGTTTATAATAAAAATAAACTAAGTCCTCTGATTCTGTTCCATAGCTTGAGAGTGACACGTGTTGATGTCGACGTGGAGTTAAATGCAGAGTGACGTTTTGTCAACGTCAACCTGAGTTTGAGTGTGGGATGAAGTTTTGTCAACGTCAACCTGAGTTTGAGTTTTGTTTGAGTGTATTCGAATGAGGGCTGTCAAAAGCTTGAATCTCAGTCGAATGTGTTTGAGTGTATCTGAACAATCGGCACGGATTAGATGTGCTTGTTGACTATTTGCAGAGAGAATTCCAAGAGAATTTTATGAGCGCTTGAGAATAATGATTTTCTGGTCCCCTCAACTGAAAGAGGTGATGTCTATTTATAGAGATTGTACATCCCTTCATGGACTTGGTATTTTATGGGCTTGGGTCCGTTTATGACTTGGAAGTCTTTTTTACCTTTGCCATTTGACCATCTTATTAGGACTATAATATTGACTGGCCCAAATAGTTGACAACCCAAATTATATTTATTTGATTTAATTTGGATATTTTATTTAGGTGGGCTAAATTAATTAAAGTGAGCTAATTATATTTATTTTAGCTCAATAATAATCAATTTATTTTAATGTAAAACACTTAATAAATTTTTAGTGTATACAGTATGTATTGGGTTTTTAAGTTGGCTGTTTAAGCCAGCTGTTTGCAAAAGTGTTTGGCAAAGTTAATTGTGGTTGTTGGCTGTTTATTTGAGAGTTTGTGGGCCAACAAGCCAAAAGCCAATCCAAAAAGCTGCTCTAGGCAACTTTTTCATTTTGGCTTAAAAGCCAGCTTTTTAGCCACCCAAAAAGCCAATAACCAAACACTTTTTTTGGCTGTTTGACCAAATTGAAAAGCCAAAAGCCAATGAAAAAGCCATTTACCAAACATGGCCATTGTCTTTTTCTTCCAAGTTGTACCCTCCTTACAAATATCTTTATGCTTGTGACAATCTTCAAAGTTTCTAAAATAATTAACACAACCATGACAATGGTTATAAAACTCATATTAACTGCCCTTTGGTACGAATCTCCGCCATCATTGGGTGATCATCTTCCTCGTAGTGCTTTTAAGTCCTGAACTCACGCTCGTACCAATGTATGGAACCGAGCTTAACATGTCGATTTTAAAATCGACACTTCATTCTCTCTCTGCGCTCCTTTCTTCCTTTGTTTTCCATGGCTATAAGCAAGGTGATCATCTTTTACTTTGACCTAGGAAAAAAAACATATAAGTATGTGTATTAGTAAAAAATGAAGAAGAATGGCAGAGCATGAAAGAAAAAAGAAAGTTTCATGACCGTGGTAGCAATGATGGACGTATAGTTATTACGATGTTGAAAAAAATGAAGTCTTCATAACCTAATAGATTGGTCTTTGGTCCAAATTTTTGAAGTTTTCATTTTTTGATCCGGGCCGGCTGGACATATTTTGTTATTTTTCAACGACTTTTATATAAAATGTAATTATTATATTTTTTTTATCAAATTTTTATTGATAATACATCAAAAAATTACTGTTATATTTTTAATAGATATATTTTTTAATATTAAATAAAATGTGATTATAAACTTAAAGACGATACTATTTTTAATGTGAAAAAAAAAAGAAAAAGGAAAGTAAAAATCGGTCCACACGATCAAGACAAGAATCAAACCAGCTTTTTCAAATCCTTTCTATGTTTTGGAAATTTTGAGTTTTTCGATCTTCGGTCCAATCATAATACCAAATATTTTCGAAGCTTAACAAACTTGTGCCAAATGCGCGAAAAAAAAGATGTGAACTAGTGAAGAATTATGGAAACTTCGTTTTTTCTTTTATTGCAATATTTGTGTTTTCACAATTAGAAACAATTTTAACAATCAATATTTCTTTGGAGATCTTGACCGTAATGAACCAACCTAGGGAGAGGGGGACTTTTGGTATTGCATAATTAGTTAGTAAATTGAGAAATAAGTTAGAGGGTTAGAAGGGAAGAAACTCTATAAATAGAGGAAATTAGGGAGAAAGAGGATATGTTGAATATTGATAAGAAAATTGGGAGAGCTCTTAGTAATTCAATGGGAGAGAACAAGCCTATCGAAATAAGAGTATTTCTTTAGATGATTAGTTAGTAGCTTAAGAAATAAGTTAGAGGGTTAGAAGGAAAGAAACTCTATAAATAGAGGAAATTAGGGAGAAAGAGGATATGTTGAATATTGATAAGAAAATTGGGTGAGCTCTTAGTAGTTCAATGTGAGAGAACAAGCATCTCGAAAGCTTGTAATTATCATCATTTTATATTACAGTTTTTACCAGAAATTATCAATCAAAGTTTATCTTAGTTATACATAAGTTTCTTAAATCCAGTCCAAGCTAGCTATGTCAGTTCATTACAGTTGGTATGAGAGCTGTGCGTTCCTTGGTGGCCCAACTGCTGCCAGAGTTCAGGCAGCGGCAAATTTGAAGTTCGCCGGAGCTCCAACTCAACGACAAATAATTCAGGAAGAAAAGGAAGAGCTCATCATGAGGTTGGACGAGATATTCCAGAGACATTTTAAAAGAATGGATGAAACCATGAATCAGTGGAAGGAGGAGGAGATTCGAATAACCTCCATATTTAGACCTGGGGAAAAGAAAGAGGAGGAAAAGGTGCTGCAAACTTGCAGCCAAAGTAGCATCTTCGTTCCTACTGTTGAAATTATTTTGGCGGTTGGAGAGAAAAACAATCAGGTGCCAGATCTGGTGATAGGGAGTAACGGTGACCATATCGCTGACGAAAAGTATGGTAATACGATTCAAAACACTGCCGCGGAGAACGGAAGTGACTCAGTGACGAGAGAGGTCAGTGGTTCATATGTTGCTTCAAGGGTTGAAGGATTCAACAACCTCCAGTTAGGAGGAAATTTGTGAACCAGACCAGAAAAGAGTAATGTAATTCTGGCAGCTGTGCAGGCAACGAAAGGTGAAGAAGAAATTTTCGCGCATAGTAAGCCTGGTGATTTTGGAAGTGGTTTTACAAACGGGGGTCAAAGATCCTCTGGTGATGAAAGGGTTGAAGGTGGAACATGTGGCTTCATTGACCACGACAGAAGTAGAAGGAGAAAAGATGGAGTCTATGTGGGATCTGGATGCGGAGGTGGTCCAGGCTTTATCACCGGTGATAGCCCGGGGTGGGTAATTCAGGTAGGCGTCGCAGCGTTGGCGGTAGAATTGAAGATGGTGGTGGATGTTTAAGCTACTCCAAATTGGGAATTGGACCTGATGGAAAAGATAAAACTGATAAAGTTAGTTATGGGGGAGGACCAGGCATCTTCAATGGTGGTGGTCAGAATAGCAGCGGAGACATTGGAGACTTCCTACATCTTTTTGAAATTGAAGCGTATGGAAGAAACCACACTGATTTATTACTGCCTTGGAGAAGAAGGCAATTCTAAAAAATACTAATGAGGGTAGATTTGTAAATATAATAGATGATGATATAACAAAAGAGGTGCCCCTCAATTATCATCAGAAAGTTAGGCACATGCCTGAACCCCCCTTCACTCTATTAAATGAAGTTAGTCATGGAATTGGGCCCCTTCTTTCTAAACCTACCTGCCCTTTGATTCGTGTTGTCAGAACTTTTAATGGACTTACTCATTCTAATCCCAAATTCCTATCATTTTTTAAATCCAATGAACCTAGCCCTCAACCTACACAACAACCAAACTCAATTTTCATTAAACACACCCAACTTTGTAATACCAACACCTCTTTTAGGTGTTCTAACCTCAATTTTCCACCAGTTAGTGAAGAACAATTATTTAGGCCAATAACCCACTTAAATTCCAGCCCATTACTTTTTAACCCCATTCACGTCCCCAATTTCTCCAAACCACCAACTCCTTCTCTATTTATTTCGTTCACACCAAGACCCAAGTCAAAAGTGACTAATCCCAAACCACCTAACACATCTTCCCATCACTACCTCCAAAAATTCGACAAACATTTCATTGTTAATTGTCCCAACTCACAGCCTTACAATTCAAGATATGACACTGAAACCTTCTTGCGCCAGCTTGCGACAACTTCACGGATCATCTATTCTTAACTACACCACCAGAGGAAGTACAAGGACTCAATTGTGATGAGCTTGAGCGCCAATGGAAGCCGGGCATTAGTGGTTTTCAACATGACACAATACATTGTTGGCGAGGTCGGACATTCAGTGCCAATTACTATCCACCTTGAGGACAAGGTGGAAGTTTGGGCGACTGGTAATGTAATGAACCAACCTAGGGAGATGGGTACTTTTGGTATTGCACAATTAGTTAGTAGCTTGAGAAATAATTTAGAGGATTAGAAGGAAAGAACCTCTATAAATAGAGGAAATTAAGGAGAAAGAGGATATGTTGAATATTGATAAGAAAATTGGGTGAGCTTTTAGTAGTTCAATGGGAAAGAACAAGCCTCTCGAAAGCTTGTAATTATCATCTTATTTTACGGTTTTTACTAGAAATTATCAATCAAAGTTTATCTTAGTTATATATAAGTTTTTTAAATCTAGTCCAAGTTATGTCAGTTCATTACATTGACCCAATCAAGGAGAAGTCCGACTTGGTCATGTTCCACATCACCACTAAGCGACCAATAATTTAAGCTTTTTTTTATGTAACTAATGTGGATTTGTGAAGATTTTATGACTTTAACATCTTGTGCAACTTTTGTTCTAAGCTTTTGTGCAAAGCTTTGTTGTAGAGTTGACCGGCTACTTCATAGCTTCTATTTTATACACCATATATCCCCAAAATATCATCTTTGTAGACAAAAAACCTTGAAGTCAAACTATATATGAATATAGCCTTTTTTGTCAAAAACTACCTATTAGATGTCCACTTTTGGAAACAACTACATTATATAATTTTTTTACAAAAAAAACTACCTTATAAATTCTAAAAGTTTGAGTAGCACTACCAACTAATGGAAAACGTTAGTCTGTTTCTGTGTTAGTCTGTTTCTGTTAAATGATTATTTCCCTCCCTTTTTTATACTAATTCGTCGTGTCTCTCTCAGCTTGCATACTTGGAACAGAGGACCCTCTTGCTGTGGAAATCTCACCCAATTCTCACCTAATTGAAGGTCAGCGTGCATTTATCAGGCGAAATTCGACCCCCTCTTGCTGTGGAAGGTATGTATTATGTGATTAAAGCTTAAATTACTCAATTTTACGGTTTTTCTCGCAATTAGTCATTCATTCTTAGGGTTTTCTTCATATTCTTCAATTACTCTTGAATTTTAGGGTTTTCTGCTAAGGTTTGTTTCAATTACGCCAAACCTAGGGTTTGTGACTGTTCAAAGTTCCTAACTTTGGTTTGATTTTGGGTTTGTTGATGTCAAGTCAAGTTCAAGCTACCAATCAGCTTGTGAAATTCCAACCAAATGTGATTGTGGTATCAAACCTCATATTGGAGGATCTTGGACAATTGCTAACCCTGGGAGACGCTTTGTAGCTTGCAAATTCTACAACTCTACAACTAGTTGGCGTGCCTGCAACCTATTTAGGTGGCTGGATGATGGCATATTGGAGTGGCAAAGGGTTGTCACCAATGAGTTTGTGTTGGAAAGGAGAATGTTGAAGCAAGAAGTAGCATTGCTCAGGCATGAACTATGCCAAGTCCAAGAAGAAAAGGCCAAAGTTGATGCGGAGTATGGCAAATTAAACAAGAAATTAAATATAAGGTGTTGTTCTCTGATGTGAAGCATTTGAAGAAGAAGAAGAAGACTAATTGGAATGTGGGTTTTGAAGCCTTGTTTTTTTTTTGCAATTGGGATCAATTTTTGTCTCCTTGTTAAGGTTGTTCTAGCCTAGGTGCTTAGTGTAGGTAATTGCAATTTGGTTCCTTGTGACTGGTTTTGTATACCTTAATGTGTGTGACAAGTTGATTAATGTACTGAACTCAATTATGAAATGAATTTGGATTTGGTTGAACAAAATCTTGCCTTGCATTGCATTATTACAAAGTTACCAATGTTACATAACATAATCCATAGTTAATACCACAAATGTATCAAAATCTGTTATACAAACTGAAATGTGGATCAAAAACCATTTTAGCAACATACTCCTACTTAATCCCTAAACTACACGTTTTCACTTCTTATGGCTTCCACGCAGGAGTCTTCTTCTTAAATGGCGCCAAACCCATCCAAAGTTAAACCAAGTTAATGTCGTTTGTAATTCCATCATGTTTAATGACAAATTACAAATTTAGGGTTATCTGCGATAGGGGTGACAATGTGGGGGTTATTTGGGAAAAGGCTATATGTCAGGTTTATATGAGATAATATCCTTTAAATAATCACGTTCATATGTAGAGAACTCCATTAACTAAACAATATTTACATCATTTTTATAAAATTAATTTAATTTAATTAACTACTTTTTTCTTTGAAAAAGTAATTAATTCATTAAGCTAAAGTCATACGATATCTACGAAATGAATCAAAACCAACAAATACATATCAAACTGCCTCCATAAGAACCATATTTTGACTTTTACGCGGAGAATATTCAACAATAGTTTCCATTGAATGAACAAGGGATCCAGATCCTAAAATCAATAATGCTTTTGAATAAGCATGAGTAATCAAATGAAATGCAGAGCAATACAAGTATTAGTAGCATAGCAAAAATGTGTTCCTCGTCATGTCATAAATGTGTTTTATGTTTGATCGCAGTAATTGTAGCCTCTTGGGGGAATCAATGACTGCATCTTTGAACTGCTAGTACATCCAATAATTCTTAATTGGTTAGTTGTAAATAGCCCTGAACAAAAGATTATTCTGGACCTACACCGAAGTAGGATTGAACAAAGTTCTATTATGCAAAATCACAATATGTTTTATTTTTGACGTAGAACTTGATTTAATTCCACTGATTGTAGATGAAGAATTGACATCTCCAATGAAGCCGCACAAATTCTCATCAACAAATCAATCTGTCACCAAAAGTAAAGTCCCCAAACCGCCACAAGAGAGATAAACCCAAAAATCTTTCCTAAAAACAACTTCTACGACGGGTAGATATAACTCAATATACGGGTAGAATAACTCTCCATTAGAGAGAGACTAGAGGTTTATTACAAAAACTTTAAAACAATCAATAAAAGAAAAAAGGGGGGGGGCTTACCATCGCTTAAAAGGGTGGTGGACTAGTGGTAGCCTTTAGAATAATCATCAACAATCGTCAAAAAATATCCAGCACCACTAGATGAAGGTGTCTAGTAGAGACTCCACAAATCAATATGAACTAGTTCAAACACACGACTAGCATGACTATTGTTGTAGCCTAACATCTACGGCTCCCTTAACGACACATGGGCTCATCAGAGCCGTACACGTGTCATCCTATTTAAAATAAAAATAAGGCTTAATCTCCGGGCTATACTCGGTTGGGTAAAAGGATTGAATTTCGGCCCAATAGTCGAGCCCGAGCGGTGCCAAATGGCTGAAGGAGAGTGGTTAATAGACATCCCCCGGTCATGGTACGCCACGTGTCATGATCGATTCCTCGCCCAATCGGAGGCCACTATTGTAGGTCAGTTTTTAAGGTTAGCTGTCAACTTGCTATCACTATAAATACCCCTGAAATCAGGAGAAAACACATTCAATGCAAACAGTGAAAAGTTACTCTGATAAAATTCTCTCTCACTTTCTCTTTCTATCTCTACTTTCTCTTACAACTCCCGATAACCGACTTAAGCATCGGAGGGGGAACCACCACCCAAACCTCCGGGGTGGGTCCCTTTGTGCGGAGTTCGGGAGCGAAGCCAAGGCTAAGGATTAAGCTAATTCGGGCATTGTTGCACAAGTCTCCATCTCGAAGAACACTCAAGATACTAATCTACTTGCTCGACAAGGAAGCTAAGCCTACAGCTTACTTGTTGGACAAGTGGACAAAACATTTGGCGCCGTCTGTGGGGAGACGCAACGATGACTGATTGTCAATCGTCCAACATTGCCCGGAATCGAAGCCTTCAAGTTAATGTCGAAGATACGGTGGAGCATGAAAGACCACCTAGAGGAAGAGATAGACCCCCGTCCATTGTCAATGTTCCTGGACCAAGCCAAGCAACCTGGTCATCCAAGTGAATCTGGATCGTCCAAAGTGATCGCCGCCCACCTGGAGAATGTCTTCGAATGACTTTCGGACTAAGATGGCGGCGGTCGTCCGAGAAGCAATTAAAAGCAATATCTTTGTTTTTTCATCACAACCCGGAGCCAGTGCTAACAATCCACCTCGTCCTAGAGGACGTTCTCAAGTAGATCGTCCGAGGTCCTAGTCGCCATGTTCGCCGGGAGCCATCTAGGAGGACGTCAAGAGGAAAGCGGCCCGAGAGGATAATGATCAACGAAGAAAGATGGACTGGAACTTTGTGGTGAGGACTCAGGACCATGTTCGTCCAAGCGGGCACCGCATGGAAACAGATGCCAGAGAGTATCTAGAAGCAAAGAAAGCTGCTGCATTGCAGCGATCAGCGACAGGATCTACACCATATTTGAGAGACCCTCCTTTGAGGTTGTCGTCCAGAGGGGAGGGACGAAGTTTAAGTCACTCTCTTGTTCATCCGCGACGAGAGAAGACAGTGGCTCGGCCCATGGTCTATAGGCGTCCAGTGCTCGCAAACACTTCATCCAATCCCGTAATGAAAGAATATCGGAAGGAGTTCATACCCATCGAGGGACAGTGGGAGCCCTCCGGATCAACCGGCCTACCCCATTCTCGGCCGGGATCATGGAGGCACCCCCCTTCCCAAAGGTAAAACTCCCAACCATTGAGCCTTTTGATGGAACAACCGATCCCGATGATCACCTGTGCGCTTACAAACATCAGATGTACGTCCAAGGAGTGGACGATGCTACTTGGTGTAAGAATTTCCCAGCTACCTTGAAGGGAGTAGCTCGAAGTGGTTCAATAATCTTCCCCCTAATTCGATCAACACTTTTACTGAACTCGGTTTCTTATTCACTAGTCACTTTGTTGCCAACAAGCAAGAGCAAAAGACAAGCATGCACCTAGGCAAGGTCGTCCGGGGGACCTAAGGAGGCTCTTAGAAGTTTTGTTAAGAGATTTAACCTAGAAGCACTTCGGATCCAAGATCTTAATCTTTGGAGTAGCCTTTGACGCCTTCATCGGGGGTCTAAGGCCGGGGAAGTTTCAAGTTTGATCTTGTTAAGAAGAAAATCTCCACTCTTTGCCGAGGCTTTAAGAGAAGCGGAAGCGTTTATCCACGCTACCGAAGTGTGTGCTTGAAGCAAAACATCCCGAGTCTAAGAAGCTGAAGAGGTTGCTCAGCCAAAGAAGAGCAACCCCAAAAAGGCCGAGACCTGGGCTATAGCCGCAACCACCACTTCGTCCAGAAGGAGCAAGAGAAAGGAGGCCGAGCCATCCTCATCCAATCCTATTGAGTTTAACAAAGACCAATACTCCATTCTCATGGAGATCAAGGATCAATATGAGTTGAAGGCCCCAGCTGAGATGAAAACCCCTTATAGAAATAGGGATAAGAGCAAGTATTGTCACTTCCACAAGGATTGTGGTCATGAGACTAATGAATGTAAGCACCTTAAGAGAGCTTTGGAAGAGTTAGCCCGGAAAGGAAAGATGAATTCCTATATGCCGCAGTGGGGAAGGAAGTTTCCAAGGAAAGATGATTGGCATAACAAGAAGAAAGAGAGTGCAAGCACAGACGAAGATGTTGTTCTCGTAATCTCAGGTGGATTTACTGCTGGGGAACCAACTAATAGAGGGCACAAAAACTACCTTAGGGAGCTCGGCCAAGTTTTGTTAGCTGATCAGACGAAGGCTGAGCCCTTCCCAAGGGTGGTAGTTAGTGAACAAGATCGGGGCAGGTTGAGGACTCCCCATGATGATCCCTTGGTTGTAGAAATGAAAATAGCAAACTTGAGAGTCAGAAGGATCCTGATCGACACCGGAAGTTCGACGGACATCATTAGTGCTGATTGCCTGTCCAGACTAAAGTTTGAGGAGAAGAACTTAGTTCCCGTTCACCATCCCATCATAGGGTTTGGGGGAGGAGTTATCCATCCCATGGGAACTGTGACTTTGCCCGTTCGAGTGGGAGAGAAGGAAGCCTCAAGAACTCTGTTTATCAAGTTCTTGGTGGTCCGAGACTTGACGACCTACAATGTCATTCTTGGACGACCAACTACGAATCATGTCAAAGCAGTAATAGTAACTCACCCGATGTTGATGAAGTACGAGTGTGATGACGGCAAGATTGGCTCCTTGTATGGAGACCAGCGAGCGGCTAGGGAATGTTACCTAACTACTACGAAACCATCATCATGGAAGGGCCGACAAGCAAGACCCAGAAGTCGCAAGTTGGCGGAAGGAAAACGTCCTGGAATAGAGAAAGATCGGACGAAGGTTGCTAGCGAAAGGAGAACGTCTGGAATGGAGAAAGATCAGACGAAGATGGCTAGCGAGAGGAAAACGTCTGGATTTGTCAAAGATCAGGTCGCCTCGTTAAAGCTGACCTTTGAGAGCCCTCAGACGCCTCTTGCTCCCTCAAGGAAGGCGTCTGAACATCTCCCCAGACAGAAGAAGAGGAAATATGAAATCATCAAGGAAGAATGCTCCTCGTCGAAGAGGTCATGGCCATCATGGGGCTAACGGTAGAACGTCCCGAGCCGGTGGAAGCCCCCGAAGAAGTACGCCTGCGGATGAAGCTCGTCCGGAAAGGACCCTCAAAAGTGGATCTTCGCTCGATCCTGGTTTGAAGGGTCATCTAGTCCACTTGTTGAAAGAGTTTCAAGATGTGTTTGCCTATTGCGTCGAGGAAATGCCGGGAATTGATCCGGAAGTAGCCGTCCACCGGTTGAATGTTGATCCAAATTTGAAACCGGTTCGCGGAAGAAGAGGCATTTGGGACCGGCTAGAAACCAGGCGGTCGACCAAGAAGTTCAAAAGTTGTTGGAATCCAAGTTCATCAAAGAAACCTATTATCCGGACTGGATAGCAAATGTGGTTATGGTGCCAAAACCTAATGGCACCTGGAGAATGTGCGTGGACTACACGGACCTCAACAAGGCTTGTCCTAAGGACAGTTTCCCTTTGCCTAAGTTGGATCGTCTAGTAGACTCCACAGCTGGCCATGCTTTGCTGAGCTTCATGGATGCTTATTCAGGTTTTCATCAAATCCCAATGTGGCCAGAGGATCGGGACAAAACGTCCTTCATTGCGAAAAAGGGTTGTATGGGTGGGTGAGGATGCCATTCGGCCTACGCAATGCCCCCGGCCACTTTTCAAAGATTGATCAATAATGTTTTTCAGCCTTGATTAGGACGAAATATGGAGGCATATATTGACGATATGATAGTCAAGAGCCGTCAAGAAGAAAGTCATGTTGGTGATTTAAGAGAAACTTTTGAAACTCTCAGGAAATACAAGTTGAAGTTGAATCCCAGCAAATGTGTGTTTGGGGTTTTGTCAGGGAAGTTTTTAGGTTTCTTAGTGGATCGAGAGGGGAATAGAAGCTAACCCTGAAAAGGTTCAAGCCATTCTAGACATGAAGTCTCCCTCAAAGGTAAAAGAGGTACGGCGGGCGACGGGTTGCTTGTTTGCCCTTGGGACGATTTTTTGTCAAAGTCGGGCGACAAGTGCCATCACTTTGCCACGATCAAGAAAAAAGCCAAGTTTGAATGGACAGCAGAGGCGGAGAAATCCCTTCAGCATGTCAAAGATCATCTTCAGCAGCCTACCTAAGTTGGTCGGTCCGCGAGAGGGGGGAAAAATTGTTTGTATACTTGGGCTGTATCCACTCAAGCGTGAGTGCCGTCCTATTGGCTAAAAGAGAATCCGTCCGGATCCCAATATACTTCGTGAGTCACGTACTCAAGGACGCGAAAAACCGGTATACTCCTGTTGAAAAGTTTGGATTGGCCCTTGTCATGCGCCAGCGAAAGTTAAGGCCCTATTTTTTTTGGCACACAGTATACTCGTCTATCTTGATCAACCTTTGAAGCAAGTTCACGAGAAGATGGAAGCCGGGCGAATGTTAAAATGGGCGGTTGAGCTCAACATGTTTGACATATCATTTGAACCAAGGAAGGCCATTAAGGGGCAAGCCTTGGGCGATTTTATAGTTGAGCTTACTCGGCCAACCATAAAGCCAATATCGATCCAAGTGAAGGAAGGAAGCATTGGACGCTCATGGTTGATGGATCGTCCACGATCAATGGGTGTGGGGCGGGAATCATTTGTCAATCTCCCGAAGGGGACAAATTTGAATATGCATTAAGATTCCAATTCAAAGCGTCCAATAACGAAGCTGAATATGAAGCACTCTTGGCTGGAATTAAAATGTGCAAGGCGGCAGGAGCCATAGAGATTGAGGCCAAATCGGACTCTCTCTTAGTTGTCGGCCGAGTCAACGGAGATTTTGAATGCAAAGAAGCATCAATGGGCAAATATATGCGATTGATCAAGGATGAGATTGAGCCATTAAAACGATTTGTCCTTGACCCAAGTACCAAGGTCAGAAAATCATCAAGCAGGTGCTCTCTCGAAATTGGCCAGCTCGGCTGAGGGTGATGTCCCAGAACAGTCTTTTGGGAAGTTAAACCCAAAAAGAGCATCGACCAAGAAGAGATTATGTTTCTCAGCCGAGGGAATGTCTGGATGGAGCCGATCATAGAATACAAGAAGACGGGGCGATTGCCTTCGGATCCTGTAGAGGCCAAGTATGTGAAGGCCAGAGACAAGTGGTTTGAACTATGGGACGAGACACTTTACAAAAAGTCGTTCAACCGGCCTCTGCTCAAGTGCGTCACCGAAAAAGATGGTCTGGAGATTCTGAAAGAACTCCATGAAGGAGCTTGTGCCTCTCACATTGGGGGAAGAGCCTTAGGCGAGAAGGCTTTAAGGACGGGGTACTACTGGCCTACCTTAAAAGAGGATGCTTTAGTCTATGCAAAGAAATGTGACAGTTGTCAGAAGCATGGAAATGTGCATCATAAGCCGTCCAACTATTTGACCCCCATCTTGTTCCCTCTGCCTTTTGCCAAATGGGGCATGGATATCCTAGGACCTTTCCCTGTGGCCGCTGGGCAAAAGAAGTTTTTGATTGTAGCAGTGGACTATTTCACTAAATGGATAGAAGCTGAAGCCATGCGAGAAATAACAACAAACGACGTCAAGGGCTTCATCTGGAAGAACATTATAACTCGATTTGGCATGCCTCAGTCAATCGTCTTTGATAATGGTCCACGGTTCGAAACGCCTAAGCTGAAAGAATGGTTGTCGAAAAGAGAAATCAAAGCTCACTTTGCAGCAGTCGCCCACCCACAAGCTAATGGGCAAGTCGAGTCCTTCAACAAGATTCTATCAAATGGAATCAAGAAGAAGCTGGACAACGCCAAAGGGCAATGGGTTGAAGAACTGCAATTGGTGTTATGGTCCATTAGAACAACTGCTAAGAATTCTACAGGCGAGACGCCTTTCATGCTAGTCTATGGTACTGCAGCCGTCTTGCCCATTGAGATCGAGGAGCCCACCCTACGAGTCATGTTATACACAGAGGAAGCCAACTGGGCCGCATTGCGTACGGCCTTGGACCAAGTCCCAGAAGTCAGGGGCAATGCCTTGCTAAGAATGCAATTGTACAAACTGCGTATGGCTCGGGAGTTTAACAAAAGAGTTGTTAGACGACCGCTAAAGGTGGGGGATCTTGTTCGAGAAAGATGGAAGCGATTGGACGAGCTAAAGAGTTGGGAAAACTTACACCAAATTGGGAAGGACCTTATCTCGATTGTCCGGGGAGATACACAAGTGGGACTTTTTCGTCTGCAAGGTCTAGATGGAAGATCTATTCGGCGTACTGGAATTCGAGACAACTTAAAGAAGTACCACGTCTAGCTCGGATCTTCGTCAGATATAAGTAGGGTAATTTGTAGTTACTCCAAAGTGCCACGGTACATATTAGTAAGAAAAGAATTGTATACATGCATCTTGGCTTTCAGCTAAGCAAAATCCATATAATACAATTCCTACTATCTTATCTTTTTGTTTATTTTCACCAAGTTACTTCACTCTGGGGCATTAAATCAGTTACTCGTCTAAAAGTGACAATAACCTGGACAAAAATACAAACAATAATAGAACGTTAGAATTGCTCGCATTTACGCCGAACATCACTCCCTCAAAGAGACCGGCCAAATATATAATGCATATATGGCCGACAAATTGACAAAACCTCTAGTAAGAGTAACGTCAAAGTCTCTGAGAGAAAGCTGGCCTGAAATAAGCCCTTAGTAAAGGATACTTACTTTCAAAAATACGGACAGCTAGGTAGTCCAGACCCTAGTAAGGGATCGCTACTTAATGACGAGTGTTGCTCCCTCAAGGAAGGCGGCTAAAACATTATTTGAACATGTATCTATCGCTCGCCCATCAACTTCACCAGGCTCAGCCAAGGCTGGCCGCTCTCCTTCTTGGACTTCAGCTCCCCTTCAATATACGATTGAGCTAAGCCCAAGAACGGGGGGATAATAGAAGCCTATAGGACGAGCTAAGGAGAGCAGGTCGTCCAAAAACCAGGATGGCCCCAGACGAAGGTGGCCCCAGGAAGGTGACCGTCTAAGAATGGACGCTCTCCTTCATTGGGTGACCCTCGTCCAAAATTGGAGGCCAATTCCAGACGAAGATGGCCCCAGGAAGGTGACCGTCTAAGAATGGACGCTCTCCTTCATTGGGTGACCCTCGTCCAAAATTGGAGGCCAATTCCAGACGAAGATGGCCCCAGGAAGGTGACCGTCCAAGTATGAACGCTCTCCTTCATTGGGTGACCCACGTCCAAAATTGGAGGCCAATTCCAGACGAAGATGGCCCCAAGAAGGTGACCGTCCAAGTATGGACGCTCTTCTTCATTGGGTGACCCTCGGCCAAAATTGGTGGCCAATTCTAGACGAAGATGGCCCCAAGAAGGTGATCGTCCAAGTATGGATGCTCTCCTTCATTGGGTGACCCTCGTCCAAAATTGGAGGCCAATTCCAGACGAGGATGGCCGCAAGAAGGTGATCGTCCAAGTATGGACGTTCTCCTTCATTGGGTATCCCTCGTCCAAAAATTGGTAATCGTTCAATCCTAGACGAAGATGGTAATCGTTCAATCCTAGGATGGCAATCCCAGACGAGCCTCTTTTGGTATGCAATTATCAAAGGCTCTAAATATTGTAGACCGTCCAATAATATCAGGACGAGTCACATTTTTACTTCGGACAGAATTTTGTAATCTTCAGGAAAAGCAGATCGTCCGATTGTTCAGGACGAAGGTGATATTATACTTGGTCAAAATTAGAATTCGGGAAAGATAAAAGGCGAGGAAATTGGCAAAAATACTCTTTCATATATAATTGGTAAAGAATTACAACGTAAGAGCTGAAGAGTTAAAGATACGGCGAAACGAACAAGCTAAGAAACATGAAAATAAACCTAAGCTTAGGCTTCGTCTTGAGCGGGTTTCTTGGTCGTCTTTTGGGGTCTCCATCTCGGCGGCGGCCTCGTCGTCGACTCTTCAAACTCCGGGAGGTTCCTCGGCGCATACCATAGCCCGATGAACGCTCTCTTGATACTCCAGGGCGACGAACGAAGGCCGGGGACCTCGGCTTCCTCGGCTAGCATCCCAAAGGCTTTGACGACCCGGTCCTTGGTCGTTTTGACGACTTGTTTCAACCCTTCCTTGGCATCGTCGAAGGATTTGGCCGCCTCCTTTTCCAAAGGGGCAGTCTTTGCCCTTAGGTGCATGTTCTCTCTTCTCAGCTCAGCGGCAGCAATAAGAGCGACATCCCTTTCGCCTTTCAACTCAGAGAGAGAGCGTCTATGATCATCTTTAGACGATCCTGCTCGGAATATAGCTAGTTGATTTTAACAAGGTGATTCTTGTTCTCGGACTCCGGGAGTGCCGATCTCTTCTCCAAGGCCTCCAGCGGCCGCGATGAAGGGTGTTAGCCATCTCGATGTCGTGAATGGCTTTGTCCCCTGCCGTTGTAGCTTGGTGGACGAGGTGCTTATTTTCCTTTCTAAGCTCCCTCGCCCAATCTTCGGTTAGCATCTTTGCGAGCCGGAAGTCTGGGGCAAGGAAAACAAGTCAAGATATTAGACGATTTGCAAAGTGAAAATTTATACAAGTATAAAACAAGGCGTCGTCATAAAGCACTACCTCGGCAGCAAGGCGAGACATGTAGCCCACATGCCGGCGGACGCTCCCCTTAATCCCTTGATGTAGGATTCGGGGAAGCATTTGAAGAGCTCCTGCTTCGGCCGCTCTTTCTCCGGCCTTGACATTTTGGCGAAGGCGGGAGAGGACACCTCGTCCGAGTCGGCGGTGGGAGGAGTTGGGGGAATAGCGGGGCCTTTGCCCTTATACGAAAGAGGGGGAGAGTCGAGTTATCTTGATAGGGAAGACGATGGCTTGTCTAATGGACGGACTCATGGACCGTCCACCGACCCGCATCGTCCTAACTATGTTGGGGTAATACGACTCACCAGACGAAATTGATGCCGTCCTAACAGCTAGAGGCATACGTGTCACCCGACTTTGCCACCGAGCCGTGAACCCTGGATAGTTCTCGGCGGCAGCATCGAGATCCCGGTGCAACCAAAGCCAAGGCGGACTGCGGGTTGACCTCGCGAGAATCGGCCGGCAAAGCGCAGAGCGGCACACGAGTGCGTGTGCATCCCTTTCCTCCTCGGCCGATCCGGCAATCGAAGGCTCCCTCTTAAGAGCCTTGGCTTGTGGGGGAGGCATTCTTTTCTCCCACTCTCGGCGGCGGGAGCCGCCTTATCCGCCCTCTTCCTTGTAAAGCCCTTAGGCTTCTTCGCTGAAGGCTGGTCAGCGGCTGTAGTGGGCCTCTTCTTGGACGAGGACGACTTCCCAGGTGGAAGCTTGTTTGTAGGAGCATTTTTCTGCAAAAAGAAAAGGCATCAGATTGATCGTCATAAAAATAAAAAATAACTACTATTGCAAAAATCCAGACGAGTACGGTCCCAAAGAGGTGACCGTCCAAGTCTGGACGATCTCTTTCCTTGGCTGACCTTCGTCCAAGATTTGGTGCAAAACTCTTGGACGAGTATGGCCCCAAGAAGGTGACCGTCCAAGTCTGGACGTTCTCCTTTTTTGGTTGGCTCTCGTCCAAGAATTGGACACCAACTCTTGGACGAGCATGGCCCCAAGAAGGTGAACGTCCAAGTCTGGACGTTCTCCTTCTTTGGGAGACTCTCGTCCAAGAATTGGACACTAACTCCTAGACGAGCATGGTACCAAGAAGGTGACCGTCCAAGTCTGGACGTTCTCCTTCTTCGGGTGACTCTCGTCCAAGAATTGGATACCAATTCTTGGACGAGCATGGTCCCAAAGAGGTGACCGTCCAAGTCTGGACGTTCTCCTTCTTTGGGTAACTCTCGTCCAAGAATTGGACACCAATTCTTGGACGAGCGTGGGGCCAAGGAGGTGACCGTCCAAGTCTGGACGCTCTCCTTCTTGGGGTGACCCACGTCCAAGAATTGGATGCCAATTCCGGACGAGCTCATATGGTCCTCGTCAAAAAAAAAAAAAAAAAAAAAAAAAAAAAAAAAGAAAAATACCAATGTTTCCGCCCTTTTTTCGGCGCTGCTCTTTGCATACTCCTTCCACAGATTATCTGTAAATTGGGACATGCTGATTTCCCCCGTCCAAGATGGTTTGAGGCGTTGTCTGGCCGAGTCTGAAAATACAAAGAAAAAAAAAATATGTGTGTTCGTCATATGAGTTATGAACGAAGAGTTTTACTTGGATGATTTTAAATATACCTTTATCCTCAGCCAACCGCAAGCCGGCAGCGACCAAGAAGTCGTCTTGGTAAAACATTTCCTTAAAGGGTATCCAGTTAGACGGTCCCTTAAAAGATCGCTGGCCGGGTCTGGAGTACTCCTTCACTCTGAAGTACTCCACCACCTCCTCGTCATATTCGTCCTCCAGCTCCAGCCAAGACCGCTTCCGTCCGGTATTAGTGACGGATCTATTATAATATCTGTAGCTCTCTGTGACATAGTCGCTGGACGCCCGTAAAAAGATGAAATCGGCTTTCCAATCGTGCATCTTTGACGATTTCCCCCAAGTTGTCATGAAGCCTCGGACGGTTGCTGATCTTTGAGCCATGCTCCGTCCATAGCCCCAGTACCTTAGACGCATAATGGATATGGGTAAAGGCTTGAAGGGAAAGGGCTAGGCCGCGTAGCTCGCGGAGACGGCAATAAACGTCGGGATGTTGTGCAGCGTTTGGTGCCAGTGGTTATGGTCGATGTGGTAGTCTTTGCAACACTTGTTCTACGAAGTCGTGAAGAGGAAACCTCAATCCAGCATCTAAGGCCAGTTTATAGACGGCGAAATGGCTCCTGGGAGCACTCAGGATCGTCGCGTCGTTATTAGGAATGACAAAGGAGAAGCCCGGCATGGGCATGAAAGACGACAAGAAATTAGGGTCTGGTCCTAGTTTCTCTAACCACTTACGGTTAACTAAAATGAAGCCAGGATCAGAAAGGGGACCTAAAAGTTTTCTAATCTCTGACGAGGTGGTAGAGGCCTCGTCGATTCTTCGGCGACCTCGGGATCGCTACCATTATTACCTTCGCCGATCTCCTCCGTATCGGCGTCCCGGCCAGAAATAATGGTCTCAGTTTTTATTTCTGAAGTCTCTGCATCATGGTCAAACGGAGGCCTGTCCAAAGACTGAGCACTTTGGACCTCTCTTGCCTCATCTGGCACTCGTCCAGTCGATTCCTCCATATCCGAGCTATTTGATGGAATTATTGCTTTTCGTCTTAGACGGGCCGTTTGCTTGACGCGCGCCAGATTACCCTGCACAGGTAAAGACTGGGTCGTCTGACTTTCTCGGCCAAAACTATGAAAAAATATGTACTCGGCCAGAAGAGGCCCAACTCTAGAATGTGCCGAAGAAGAAGTATCGGTTCTAGGGTCAAGACAAGCTCTTGGTCGGCTAGGATTATTTGACGAAGATGATTCCATTTTATTGATTTTCTAAGAAAAAATAAAGAATAAAGAAGAATAAAAGGATCAAAGAAACGATACCGCTAAGAACGTCCGGGGAAATTCGGTGAAGGATCTTTGAAGGCCGGACGATCTCTCTCTCTCTCTCTAGAAAATTGCGAGCCTCTCTCTCTAGAAAAATTTGTTCGAGGTGTTAAATGATTGAATGTTTTCACACCAAGCATATTTATAGAGGAATAAGAAACTCCTGCGCAATGGTCAAGAATGACCGAAAAGGGAGTCCCACGGTCTAATATGATCGGTATAACACAAGAAAGGGCGCGTCATTTCCTTCATTTTGAATACACTACCTTCGTATAACGGGCCTTAACCGTCAGACGGGCCAACAAAAAGCTACCTTGGGTAAAAGGGCATTAACCGTCCAGATGGGCCAACAGTGAAAGCCCTTTTAGGGGCAAATGTTACAGCCTAACATCTACGGCTCCCTTAACGACACATGGGCTCATCAGAGCCGTACACGTGTCATCCTATTTAAAATAAAAATAAGGCTTAATCTCTGGGCTATACTCAGTTGGGTAAAAGGATTGAATTTTTGGCCCAATAGTCAGAGCCCAGCAGTGCCAAATGGCTGAAGGAGAGTGGTTAATAGACATCCCCCAGTCATGGTATGCCACGTGTCATGATCTGATTCCTCAGCCAATCAGAGGCCACTATTGTAGGTCAGTTTTTAAGGTTAGCTGTCAACTTGCTATCACTATAAATACCCCTGAAATCAGGAGAAAACACATTCAATGCAAACAGTGAAAAGTTACTCTGATAAAATTCTCTCTCACTTTCTCTTTCTATCTCTACTTTCTCTTACAACTCCTGATAACTGACTTAAGCATCGGAGGGGGAACCACCACCCAAACCTCCAGGGTGGGTCCCTTTGTGCAGGTTCGGGAGCGAAGCCAAGGCTAAGGATTAAGCTAATTCAGGCATTGTTGCACAAGTCTCCATCTGAAGAACACTCAAGATACTAATCTACTTGCTCGACAAGGAAGCTAAGCCTACAGCTTACTTGTTGGACAAGTGGACAAAACAACTATCACAAATTGGAAAACTCTCTCTACATTGCTTTGCACGAGGACATACATCGCAAATTGTATTGTTCTTCTAAACAAGATAACTCACCGGATGGAGTAGATGCAATATTTTCTCCATCCATACGTTGATGCCACAAGTCAACCACACAGTCAACTGCTAGCACTCTCACTTGCTGAACTCAACTGAAAAAATATAGTCCTTCCGGCCATTCACCCACGCCAATCACCTTCCTCGTTAAAGGGTTTTATAGAACACACATTTTATTATTGAATTGAGCTAAACAATTTAATTCGTCACTTAATTGAGTTATAGAAATTAAATTGCAGTTTAATCTAGGCATGAATAAAACATTATCAAGAACTAATCCACCCTCCAAAATTACATAACCAAGTTGATTCGAATTTGCCGTTTGACCATCAAGCAAGCCAACCAGACAATTTTGGATTATTTTGATGTTTTGCAAAATTAAAATATCACCCGTGACATGATTAGATGCTCCAGTGTCAATAATCCATCATATATTTGTTTTACCTTGTAATTGAGGTTTAGGCTTATTGGTGAGAATATCCAAAATTTGATGCACTTGATCATTAGAGATCCCCACAAGCCCTTGCGTCAGCCCCGTAGCTGCTGGTCCTTGTTCTTAGTTTGATGAGGTAGCAGTTGTGCCTGCTCTGCTTACAACATGTGCACGAACTGGTGCACTACTATTCCTAGACGCGCAGCCCCTTCCTCCTCGTCCTCCTTTAGCACCTGAACTCCGTCCACCCCTTCCAGGACCTTTGCCGCCCTTGTTCTTCTCATCCCATCCATTGAGAAAGCCAATAATTTGGTAATAGTTTGCCTCTTCGTTCCCCTCTCGATCTCAGTGATTACATAATCTTGGAATCCACCTTGAATGCCATCACATGCTCCTTCTCCTTTCTTGCCTTTGTGTGCAAACGTTCAGTATTAATCACCATTTGATAAGCTTCATCAACATAAGGGAGGGGGTGTTTCGTGCCAACAATTGTGTCCGATAGGTCCATAGTAATTATCAAGACCAATCAAGAAATAATGGTAGTGATCTTCAACACGAATATCACCTACCTATTGAGCAATATTACACTTACAACCTCCACAAGAATCCTTCGGGACTCTAGCATACTGAACCAATTCCTTCCATACCTTCGACAATCTGCTAAAATACTCGTAATAGTTTCGGTACTGTTTGTTTATACTCGCTCAAGGGTGTCTTGAGTTGACGGATATGTGTACCACTCACCACATAGTAGCGCTTTTTCGGATGCATCCACAACTCACTCGCAATATCAAAATCCTCAATCGTAGACCTCAAATTCTCGTCCAGTATTGGTGATCCACGCCACCAACATTAAATTGACTGCTATCCAATGTTTCATCTTCTTTTCATCTTTGGTAGGTTCCTCAATTGTACCATCAATGAACACATATTTCCACTTGGAAATCATTGAACGATGCACAACCTTATCCCACTCATTGTAATTTGAATCCCCACACAATTTTATCCGTGTGATCACAACACTGGGTCCATCACTTGATCCGAGATAGTATTCAAGATCAACCGTCTGGTCGACCTTGGGTTCCTTAGACCTCGGCATCCTTGGCTATGGTTGCCCTCTCAACTCGTTTCTCACTTTAATGCGGAAAACAATTAGGATTTGTAACATGGGCTCATGATACCATGACAAATTATCCTCAAAAAGCTGTTTCCATTCTCATTCAACTCAAACGTATATATAGTAGGAGTACATCATAGTTTCCTAATCACTCTAGTATACATAGTAGGAAATATAACACAAGTAGGACTCTACAATAATCTTATATTGTAACGAAAGGTATTTAATTTTTTTCAATGCGGACATCAATCGCCTGAAGAGTTGGGCTATAGGTTAGAGTTTTTTTTTTTGTAAAAATATATTTCTCATAAAAATAAGGAAAATTTGCTAAAAAAAACCTTTTAAAAAGTTCAATTTTGTGAAAAAAAAACTTTTAAAGTATTCTTTACAAAAAAACCACAAACTTATTTTTTTTTTGTAAGATGAAACATATTCTCATTTTCCGGTGTGGTTTTTGGGATGCATAGGGGTGATCTTTGCTGCAATCAATGGAAATAGGGGTTAAAGGAAGATAGATAAGCCACTCCTATGCATCTCAAAAACCACACCTAGGAAAATAGGGATAAGTTTAAATGCTTACAAAAAAAAAAAAACTCGTGGGTTTTTTTTTTTGCAAATAATGCTTTAAAATATTTTTTTTCGCAAAATTGTACTTTAGAAAGGTTTTTTTGGCAAATTTTTTTAAAAAATAATGATGTAAATTTATTAATTTTTTTTTATTATTCCAAATCTTTTAACCGAACTTCCCGCTAGATACCTTCTTATCACATCTCTCGACTGTAAAACAACGCAGTCTTCTCCCTCTAGCCACAGCTGAAGCAGATCCATTTTAACATCTAAACTAATCCTTTCAGCTAATTATATGCTGTCAATTCTTCAATTTCTCATGGATTTTACCTTCTCTTTTGTAATCAGTTCTTGAATATTATCATAGTTGTCCGGCGAATAGTAAAAAATATTAAACTTGATGTTAATAAAATTCGGTTTTCAGATAGATTGACTTAATTTTGTTCTAGTGGAATCAATGTTTTCTATGTTTCTCGAAAACATGGGTAATGCCCACTACTTGTTCGACGAAATGTCTGACCGAGTCCGAGATGTGTTATCTAGTACTTCACTCCTGGTCAAATGGGATTGCAGCCCAATAAGACTATAAGAGGCGTTCTCATTCAAGTCAACGAAAAGCAGCATGTGGTAGTACTTCTCCCTCTTTATTTATTTTGTGGTTCCACCACGACTTTTACACTTGCCAATGCGCAAGCACAACTGTGACAAATTCAACAATATCTTACATGATTTTATGTCAAAGTGGGTTATGTAAATGGTGTAATAAAAGTGGAACAACTAAATAAAAGCGGAGCTCTCAATCTCAATTATCACTACTAAAGAAATCAAGAATAAAGTCAGAGAGTAGCAGTATATCAGCAACTCAGATTGGTATTCATTCACACTTCTCTTTTCCCCTTATCAAATAAACTAATGGCTGAAAGCTTTATTGCTGAAGCAGCTATGGCAGTCCTTACAGCAGTGCTTGGCCGCGCAGCCGAAGAGGTCAAGCTTTCATGGAGCTCCAAAAAGGATTTTGTAGAGCTTGAGAAAAAGCTGAAAAGGATTCATATGCTCTTAAGTGGTGCTGCTGATAAGAGAATTAATAATCCTTTAGTTGATGATTGGCTTAGTAAAGTGAAAAATGTGGCCTATGAAGCTGATGACTTGCTTGATGAGCTTGCATATGAAGCTCTTAAGCGAAGATTGAAGTTTAAAAATCAGTCCCAGTTGGGGAAAAAGCTTCGATTTTTCTTCAATTTAAGTAGTAATCCAATTGTTTTTAGCTTTCAAATGGGTCATAGAGTGAAGCACTTGATGGGTTGTATAGAAGATGTTTTTAAAGATGCTCAAGTGCTTGGGATAAAACCAGTTGACATAGTAGCAGGTCCCAGCAGAAATGTGCCTGTATTGGAAGATGTACAGCTGAAGGTCCAGCGAGAATTAGTCGCTGGCCGGGGGCTCATTGGAAGGGATCAAGACGAAGCCAATATAGTGAGGACATTGTGTCACCCTGGGAATGCTGACAGAGATCTCAATGTGGTCGGAATCGTTGGAATGGCAGGTGAGGTATTACTTATTACAACGTCTCTCACTGTTTTTGCGCTTTCACATTATCAATTATCATCACTTAGTTTTGTCTCGTTATAAATGTTACTAGTATTGCTGCCAAATTAAAATGCTATAACTAGTTGAAACTTAGATACTTTAGTAGACATACTAGAGGATATTTTGACAAAATATTGAAGTATGGTTGGGGCGTTAATATGTTTAACCATTACATACATGTTCAGGGATTATCAGTGAAAGATTCAATCAAATGACCTTGCAGTGATAAGATCCTCTAAATCTTTTTGAGGGGCTAACACAAGGCCTTGCAGTGAGAAAAGTTGCTGACTTTCCAAGTGAAAAAGTCCTTCATAGCGAATTCTGTTTCAACTCCAGTTTTTATTCTATATGTCCTTAGCAAAACCTCTTTTACTTGATTTTATCCAATCTACTACTCAACATGAAGTTTCTGTTGCTACGGACAAGCTCAACTAAAGAAGGTTATCTATGAAGAGGATTTTTTTTTTTACTAAAAGAGGATAATCTACTAGTCAATATATAAACTTTTAAGAAGTTTGTGTACAAAGGAAGCAGCATGACTGTTAGCAACAGAAAGGCAACCTTCTTTAGTGTTGCTTGTCATCTGTGTGCTGATATTATTTCGTTCTGCTTTGATGATCGTGAAAGTTTCTACATTTTTTTTTATTTGTAAATTTCTAATACATAAACGTTGTTTAGAGAGAAGGTTAACAGATTCTTAGTGATAAGATATAATTGAATGAATGAATTATTTAATCCTAAAGAACTATATTTATACTTCTGATCATAATGGAACTACTAACAGAAACTGTAACTTAACTACAGCTGTTTTTACAAGAGAATAACAGACACCAGAAACCAGTTACTAAAGCTTATAGAACAGCTTATGAACTAGGCTAATTTTGCTGAGATTAAGCCTATATTATCAACATTATTTTCTGATGTATCTTTTTATTGATTTAATTTTATGAGTAGCTGTCCTCCATAAAATGCAACTGAATGTTATAGAGCATCAACTCTTTAGTTGTTATCAAGTCACTTACAGCAAGTGTGCCCCCCTTCCAGGTCCAAAGCTTTCCGAATATTACCTGTATCTAACTGATCAAAGGGTAGTAATCTCCTCTTTCTGTTTTGTTTTATATATATTTTGTTATCTTTTTTGTTTCTGTGTATTCTTCTAGAAAACATCCTCCCTAGGCTGTATTCTTCTAGAGTATTACACTATTTAGGACTCACCTTATTGTTACTTTAGCTGAACACAGGGAATGGAAGTAAGCCTCCCTGTTCTTGTCTTCTTGAATCTTGAGACCATTTTGGCATTCCATGATGCTAGCCTATCCTTAATCTTTAGCAGTATGCACCCAGGCGCCCGAGATAGTTGTACGAAACTTTTTAGGCATTCATGTTTGTTTAGTATTACTTCAATACACTTTTGAGTGCATCCAAACGAAAGCAAATGATAACAACCTTCCATTGGTGTTTTCTTTGAACATAACACCTGGTGTCATCAGCAAGTTGCAAGGCCAAGATGGTAAAAAGTTTTTTGAACCTGTCTGTTTTTTCCATTCTGGTCAGTCTTGTCATTGAGTAAAAAGTTCTGGAATTCAGTGTAAAGGAATAGAATACAGATCCACTTGTCAATTTTTTTTATGGTCAAGTTGGAGAACCTTATAAAAATGAATTGGTATTGACGCTATAGCTGTTAAAAAAGGCTGATCTATTGTTTTCCATTCATCTTCAATAGTTTGAAGGATCCGAATGGTCCAGATATATTCATTATCAGCTTACTGTCATCGAGTTTCACCAAATAATGTTGCTTCTTTTGTTTACTGAGCCAGTGCACGAATTCATATGCAATCAGGGTACCGTATGTTTATGACCATCCTTGACCAAATGCTGTTTGCAATATTCCCACCAAATTGTGCACTCGAATCTTAATTGTTCTTACTTTTTTAGCATTGATTTTCAATACAAAATTGGAATTCTAACATGCTATCAGGACAATATTATTTCTCTATCTCTCAATCTCTCAATCTCCATCCATCTTTGGGATCGAGGTTAACACATAGTATTAGCAGCCCTTGACAAGTGCTCCCCTCTAAGGATCAAGGCTGTTTAATCATCACCAATCACATCTACATCTTCTTGAAAGCACATAATAAGCCTATCTTAGGATTAAGGATGTCAAAACATCAACCTAATCAGCAGATTCACATCCAAAATCTTCTTCAGATAGCAAATAATAAGTCCATCATACTTAGGGCTTTTGACACTAGTCCAAATCGTCTTTGTTTCTCCCCCCTTAATGGGCCCTTTAAAAGACCCTTCTTTTGTTTGCTTAAATAATTGAATTATGTTTTGTTATACTCTAGATCTATTTGAATTTTTTTGATGCAAACAAATCTGATGATTTGTTATTTTTATCCAATTTTATGGTCACGTTTGATGATAGGAAGAATTACAGTATGCATAAGAAATAGGAGTGGAAAATTGAAGTGCTTCCAAAGAAATAAAGACAATGTCATTGTTTATGTGTATTGAAATTTTAGAATGTTGACTTATTTGTTCCATAACTTTAGTATGGACCAACAGAAAATGATTAGGTGATAACTTCTTTGTCTCCTGATTACTCAGTTGTGACATTAAAATTTCTTGTGATACTACCAATTTGTAACAGGCCTTGGAAAGACAGCTTTGTCCAAGCGAGCATTTGACAGAGATGAAGTTAAAAAGTATTTCTACAAAAGAATCTGGGTTTGTGTATCCCATGATTTTGAGGTGAAGGGAATTTTGGAAAAAATGGTTGAACTCGTTGATGACGAAACATCTACAAGGTCAAGTTATCAAGCAATGGTAGCTAAACTTGAAATGGACTTGAGAGGAAAAAGATATCTACTGGTGCTTGATGATGTTTGGGATACAATATCAAGTCTATGGGAATCCTTCCGTAACATGTTGCTAGATATTGGTGGGTCTAGAGGAACAGCAGTTCTAGCTACATCTCGCAGCTCCCAGGTAATCGCGACCATGCAGATACATAGTGAGGTTCAAGCTTTTACAACCCCGAATGGATCTCTTATTTATCAACTAAAGGGCCTAAACTTCAATGACAGCTGGTCCCTGTTCCAGCAAAGAGTACATCATATCAAAGATGTGGCTAGAGCAAAAAGGATGGTCTTAAAGTGCGGAGGCATCCCTTTAGCTATAAATGTGTTAGGGGATTTATTAAGGCACAGGTCTTTGGAAGAGTGGAAAGACATCGAAGAAAGTGAGCTGTGGAAGTTGGAAGATAACAATGGAATCATGCCTTCTTTGCACTTAAGCTTCAGTTATTTACCATCTGCAGCAGTAAAAAAATGCTTTGTTTATTGTGCTATTTTCCCAGAGGACGCCATTATTAGAAGGGAATACTTGATCCAACTTTGGATGGCCCAGGGCTTCTTGCAGCCATATGATAAAATGGAGAACACTGGCGACGAATACTTCAATATTTTGTTGAACAACTCCTTTTTGCAGGATGTGGAATTCGATAAGAAGGGCAGGGTAGAAAGGTGTAAGATGCATGATGTTGTCCATGCTCTTGCAAAGGCTGTTGCAAGACAAGAGTACTTGACACTTTCAGGAAGCGTTAAGATGACCAAGATTTCCTCTGATGTCCGACATGTGTGTTTGCTAACTAAAGAGTCTCCTACCCCAAAACTGAAGGAGAAACTACGCACAGTAATATCTGAATCTTTATACATTGGAAAGCTCAACAATCTACTGATGCATGCGAAGTGCTTACGTGTCTTAAGTTTAGTAGATGCTGGTCTATTTGAATTGCCTGATTCAATTGGGTGCTTCAAGCATTTGAGGTACCTAGATATATCTGAAAATGACATTATGAAGTTGCCTTCTTCAGTTGGTGAGCTCTACCATTTACAGACCTTGAGGCATCTATGTTTCAGAGTGCGATACTTTTCTACATATCCTACACTGCCCGAAGAACTAGGTAAACTTGTCAACTTAAGATGTATTTGCACCAATAGATATTCTTCTAAAGATTTCTCCCTGTGCATACTATTGGAAGCTAATACAAAAACATTACAAAGGCTTGACCAGCATCGAAAGTGGGGTATGAGAATCAGTGACATAAGCTCTTTGAATAACATCAGGGGAAGCTTGGCACTTTGGTATCTTGAGCACGTTTCAAGCAGGGAAGAAGCGAGAAAGGCAAGCTTGATGACTAAGGCAAATATTCAGCACTTAAATTTAACATGGTCGTACAATGCTACTTGCCTCACAAATCCTGAAGAGGTGCTAGAAGAGCTGCTGCCTCATGAAAATTTAAAGTTCCTTAACATCTGGTACTATAATGGCAAGGCATTACCTTCGTGGTTGACGGAGATGAGACCCTCAAGAGTGTCACAACTTTGCAATCTTGTAGAGATGAAAGTTTACTACTGCCGTATTCTCAAGCGATTGCCAGCCTCGCTTATCTTCCCGTCTCTGAAGTTATTGGTTGTCTGGGGCTGCGATAATCTAACATCTTTTCCTGATTTGCACACCATGGAATCTATTGAAATATTGCAGATAGGAAGATGCCCTCTTATTGAAGATTTACCTAATCTAGAGCCTTTGACCAATCTGCGCAGATTGGAAATACATAACTGTGCAGGGCTGACTAGGCTGCCTCAGGGAATTTCTAGCCTTGGTAATCTTACAGAATTGGACATTGGTCCATTATGTAGAGAGCTCGACTTTTTTCCGTTTCCAGACATAAGTGATTCTTGTCGGCTTTCCAAATCCCTTAAAAAACTGTCCTTGATAGGCTGGTCTAGCATAGGAAATCTACCCAACCAACTTAGCCATTTTACTCAGCTACAAACACTTAGCATAGGCAGCTTTGGTAGCTTGAAAACTCTCCCAAGTTGGCTGGGAAATCTCACATGTTTGGAAATTGTACATCTTCAGCAAATGGATAATCTCATATGCTTACCTTCCAGAAATTCCATGCTGCGAGCCTCGAGATTTCGTGGATTCTTCACGAATCCTTTCCACTGTCCTAAGTTGAGCATATCTACAGATCTTCTGACGGTTCTTCTGTATTAAAATATTTGTGAATTGTAGATTTTAAGAAAGGTTATATTTCACTAATTGCATCCTCATGATCAATCACTAGTAATTTTTCACTTTTTCTCTAATGCTGATATTCATCAATTCATGTTTATAGATGGTGAAAGACCATAGTAATAAGACTCGCATCATTACCAAATGCTAATGAGGTTTGATAGAAAATGTGATTATTTATGCTGTTCATTTATACTATGGAATATCTTGAACCTTATGTTTGTAGGACAATTTTAATGGCTCCAGCATTATTCAGCTTTTTATTGGATAAAGAGTGGACACCCTAAGCTGGACTTCACCTTGGAGACATGGCCATCAAAGGCTCGCAAGTTGCCTGATGAACAAACCATCAAATTCATCTTCTATATGGAGGGCTTTGCTTAGTGGGTGTAGAACTCATCACAACATTTCTCTGGGTGAGCAGATCTTGAATCATTTTTCGGCAACTTGGTTCAAGTGGCCAAGTTTTGCCGTCAACTTTATATGCTTATACTGGTAAAGGGGAGACTGTTGTTAGTTGTTTACATGAGGAAGCAATTGGGTAAGAGAAGGAATGCATGAGAACTTGGTTGGAGTTGGATTGAAGACTTGAAGTGGATGGTGTTACTCAGGAATTCCATGTAGATGATCAGTTGCATTCGCGGATTGTGGAGATTCAGGAAAAACTTGATGAAATTTTTGAACAAGGCGAAGTTGGGGGAATATTAGATATACCAGTACCAACACAAACATGGTTACATTTGCCTTGGATGAGGAAGATAAAGAGCAAGCGTGTGTAATCAAAGTACTCAGGACTTGTGAGGACTGTCACTTGGTTTTGAAAGCCATCTCTCTTGTTTTTGACATAGAAATTGTGGTCCGAGATCGGTCTCGTTTCCACACCTTAAAACATGCGAAGTGCTCTTGCAATGACTATTGGTAGTTAAAGCACAAGGTATATACAGACAGAGACAATGGAGGTGCAATGAACGCAGTGATCATTGCATGTCTACAGGTCATACCTTAAACGTGTTTCGGAGTGGCTTACTCATTGCATACAAATGCTTGCGGGTAAGTTTAGTGCAATGCAATCTAAGAGACTTGTCTGAGTCAATTAGCCTCCCGAAACATGTATTACCTAAATATATCAACGAATTGCATTACATTCGTACGTAAAGGTTTGAGTAACAAGCTTATCATTTACAAGCCTTAAGGGTTCGCTGCACAAAGATAAAAATGGGGTTTAGATGGAGCTACGGTTTTCTAGAGAGAAGGGCTCGACATAAAATGCTTTTTTAAAAAATTGATATAAATTTTAAATTTCTCATATGAAAATACAAAAACTTGAACGGACCGAGTTCACAATAACTTATTATACACCGAAAACCATATGATATAGTCAGTTTTCATTAGATTTAATCAGTTTTCGTTTGATAAAGTCAGTTTTTATATGATATGATCACCTTTTATATAGCAGTTTTTGTATGATGGCTCTGTTTGACAATACTATCTGAAATGTAGCTGAAACTGATAAGGTAGCTGAAACTGATAAGGTATAGCTAAAACTGATAAGATGCTGATTAGTTTAACTGTTTGGCAGAACTAGTTGCATAAGTTGATTAATTATTTAAAATTTGTATGTTTTTTATTATATATATTTCAACACTAATTTATTTCAATGTATTTAAATAATAGGAAAAATTGTAAAAAATAATCCCAAGTTTCAGGTGTCTTCCCATATTAATCTCAAGTTTAAATTATTTTTGAATAATATGAAGTTTGGGAGTCATCTTCCCATATTGGTCCAAAAGACCTATAATCCTTTGAGCCAATTTTAAAAAGTTGATAAGACACCATTTTATTTAAAAAAATCACCCCTAATCGCCTTCATCACCACTCCACTATTAGAATGAAAGGCAAACGGAAATGTTTCACGCGGCGTATTGACCTTTAAAACGAGTTTTAAACCGATTTTTTTCACTAGGGACCAATAAGGGAAGACTACTAACAAACTTGAGATTATTTAAAAATAATCCAAAGTTGGGATTAATTTGGGAAGATGGCCAAAACTTGGGATTATTTTTGACAATTTTTCCAATAATAAAATAACAATATAAATATTGGAAATCATAATTTACTTGAACTACTTCTCCATAAGCAATTATGAAACGAATTTCTCTAAAGTTATCCCTTGATTAATTTATGTGCCTTCACGAAGGCTGCAACACGTAATAAAAACATCAGTTATAATGCCCCCAGAAACCATACGACTACCAACCAATTGAATCAGGAATACATATGGTAAAAAACACACTATCCACCATACAATGTACTCAATTTCAGTTTGGAGAACAATAGTATATTAGGAGTATGCGAGCTGTATATGCGAGTACTGTATATGCGAGCTGCATAGTGGGCAGCCGACAGCATGTAGGCTTAGCATGGACGACATGATCTCCAAGTGAACAGAAAGCCATACTTTTATTTCATTGAAAAATCTAAACGATTCATGCTTCATAATAGCAGTAAAAAGGCAGGATATCAAGAAAGCTTGCAAAGCATATGATGAGAATATCCCTTACGTTTTTATCAAGTGTCGTATAATTGCATCAGGAACACCATCTATCTTGACAAGAAAAGATGCAGTAGAGGGAATCGAATACCAACAAGTCAACAACGCAGTAAAGAAGAGAGAATGAGAGAGAAACATTATTTTCCAAGATTTTAGGTACCTAGTTTTCAAACATTATATTTTTCTCGTCAAAAAATATTAGTCATTTTTGGAACTGAAATTTTATTTTAGATATTTCCCAAACACACCTGATTCATTTTAGCACCTAAAAGTTTTAGCAACTTTTCATTTTAGGCACGTAAAATGCCTCCCCAAACAGAGTTGATATATTCAAATTTTTTCTAAAGTCAATTTTCGTAAGATATAGTCATTTTTTTTTCCTAATATAGTCAGTTTTTATATAATAAATCAATATGGGTACACAATAAATTATTATGAATTCGGTCCACCCGAGACATTTAAAATTACACGGATTTTAAAAAGTTGTAGTTGATAAAGAATTGAAAATTTCAATTTAAAGATTCCAAATATATTAACCGAACTTCCTGCTAAAAACCTTTTTATCACATCTCTCAACTGCTAAAAGAAACCGTCTTTTGCCCCTCCTAGCCACAGCTGAATCAGATCCAATCCTAACCTTTCAGCTAATTATATGCTGTCAATTCTTCAAATTTTTATGAGATTATCAGAAGAGTTTACCTTTGCTTTTGTAATAAGTTCTTTATAGTTTATACCATCATATAGTTCATTAGTTAAGATCGATTTGTCCAACTGTTTTTTTTTTTTTTTCCGAAAAAATGGGTAATGCCCACAACTTGTTCGACGAGATGTCTGACCGAGTACGAGAGATATTCTCCACTCTCCAGCACTCCCCTCCTGGTGAAATGGAATTGGAGCCCTATAAAAGTTATTCTCATTCATGTCAACGGAAAGTAGCATGTGGTATTACTCCTGCTGTTTTTATTCTGTGGTCCCGTCGTGACTTTCACACTTGCCGAATGCACAACTTTGACTAACGATATTGTCAATTATCAATCATTGAATTCTATATGAAGTTGATATTATGAAAATACATATTAAGACAAATCAAACATGATGTTTGTGAATAGTGCAAAAGTCAAAAGAAACATTGTAAGTCAAAGAGTAGCGCGCATTATATCAGCAACTCAGATTGCTTTCATTCACACTTTTCTTTTTTCTTTCCCCCTTATCGAACTACATCATGGCTGAAAGCTTCATTGCTGAAGCAGCTATGGCGGTCCTCACGACAGTGCTGGGCCACACAGCTGGAGAGGTCAAGCTTTCGTGGAGCTCCAAAAATGATTTTAAAGAGCTTGAGAAAAAGCTGATTAGGATCCGTATGCTCTTAAGTCGTGCTGCTGATAAGAGAAATAATAATCCTTTAGTTGCTGATTGGCTTAGAAAATTGAAAAATGTAGCCTATGAAGCTGATGACTTGCTTGATGAGCTTGCATACGAAGCTCTTAAGCGAAGATTGAAGTTTACAAATCAGTCTAATGCAAGTAGTAATCCGATTGTGTTTCGCTTTCAAATGGGTCATAGAGTGAATAACTTAATGGTCAGTATAGAATATGTTTTTAAAGATGCTCAAGTGCTTGGCATTAAATTAGTTGACTTAGTAGAAGGTCCCGGCAAAAATGTTCCTGAATTGGAAGATGTACAACTTCAGGTCCAGCGAGAATTAGTCACTAGTCGGGGACTCATCGGAAGGGATCAAGACGAAGCCAATATCGTGAGGATGTTGTGTCACCCTGGCAATGCTGACAGAGATCTTAATGTGGTTAGCATCGTTGGAATGGCTGGTGATGTATTCATTATTATGACGCCTCTTCACATTTTATTTTGAATTATCACTTAGATCTGCCCCAGTTCACATGTTATTAGTATAGCTGCCAAATAAACATGTTATGACTATTTGAAATTTGACAGATATTTTAGTAGACAAAGTAGAGGAAAATTTGAAGTATGGTGGGGTTATTGATATGCTTTATCTGTCCAGAATCCAGACATCACATACATTTTCAGGGACGACCCAGTAAAAGACTCAATGAAATATCCTTACAATGATAAGATCCTCTAATCTTTTCTGAGAGGTTAACATAGGCTTTGTAGTGCAAAAAGTTGCTGACTTTCCAAGTGAAAAGGTCCTTCTTAGCAAATAATCCAATCTAGTAGTCAATATGAACTTTCTTTGATCAAAAACTTCTGTTTATCTTTTTGTTGCCAATAGTCATGCTGCTTCCTTTGAAGATAACCTTCTTTAATGTTGCTTTTCGTTTGGGTGCTTATCTTATTCCCTTCGCCCTTCTGTTTCCAGTGACTGTCAAAGTTTCTGTATTTTTATTGATTCATGTCCATGAGGAGCTGCTGTTCTCTTCAAAAACTGCGACTGACTGTTATAGAGCGTCAACTCATGAACTGTTATCAAGTCACTTACAGCAAGTACACTGTACACCCCCTCCCAGGTCCAAAGCTTTTTTGAATATTACCTATATTTGTCTGATCAAAGGGTGTACTACCTTTTGATCAGATAGATATAAGGTGAAAAATTTGGCACTCATTTTATATTTATATAGCTGAACACTGGGAATGGAAGTAATCCTCCCTGTTCTTGAGACCATATTGGTTTAAGTGGTTCTAGCCTATCCTTGATCTTTGGTAGTTAACTAGTTATGTGTACCCAGGTGGGTTCTACTTGGAGAACCTATACTTATGAACTGGTACTGATGCTTTGGCTGTTGCAAACCTGGCTGATATATTGTCTCCATTCACCTTCTATACTTTGAAGTTTGAAGGATACACATGATCCAGATATATTCAGCTAGTCAGCGAATTTCTCCAGAAACATGTTGCATCTTTTGTTTATTGAGCCAGTGCGGGTCATATGTAATCAAGGCAATGTTTATGTTTTTGAAGATCCTTGACCAAATGCTTTTTGCTGTTCTCCCACCAAACTCTGCGTTAGTATATATTTATTGTTCTTACTTTCTTTTTGCAATGAATTTGAATGCAAAATTGTAAATCTAACTTGGTAAGAGGACAAAAACTTGTTGAGCTCTCAATTTCCGTCCATCTTTTGGATTAAGGGTATCCACGTAGTATTAGCATATTGCAAGTATTTTGAAACAGAGGAATGATATACAATTGAATTCTTAAGAATATTTCGACTTCTATCACAAACCTCGACAGACAGGGTTATGTTATGTTACCCCATCTCCGAGATACGGGGTATTTTTATGTATCTCCCTTTACATATGACTATAATAATAGGAAAGGAATGAATGATTTTGTCATTTGGTGTAAAACTTGTAATATAGAAAGGAATGAATGATTTTGTCATTTGGTGTAAAACTTGTAATATAGTGTCTATGTTGCATAATAGAAGTATAGTGTAAGTGATCATAATTTATTATGGTGTCTGAGGGGGTGAGATAGGCAAATAATCGCTGATCTCCAAGATGGATGTATCATTACTTGGACAATCATGCACCTGAACTTTGGTTTTCCTCCCTTATTTTTTTTCTTACAGTTGTAAGTTAAAGTACACCTTTTTCACATTTCTTTGATTGTAGACTGAAATGTATTGGAACATTAATTAAAAGAACAATTATTATACAAATTGAAACATGTGGATGTTGGATCTCTTACATCCAGGTTATATGAGGAAACAGCGAAACAATCTAGGACATGTGAAATTTTCCGAGTTAGGGTTATCGAGAATATAATTTCTTTTTACTTTATTAGATGTGTATTTTGGTTGAATCTGATTTAAACTGTAGATGCCAAAATGGCTATCAATTAGAATGAATTTTCTGCTTTCAGAAACTGTACTAGTAGTTGGCACTTAAAGCTAAGTAGCTGTATGGACTATAATTTAATTTGTGATTCAGTTTACCTTCTTATACATGTTATAAAGTTCTTTTGTAATGATTGTAACAGGTATTGGAAAGACAGCTTTGGCAAAGCGAGTTTCTGACAACAATGAGATAACATATCAACTTCCAGAGAATAATATGGATATGTGTTTCACATGATTTCAATCTCAAATCAGTTTTGATTGATTTAGCTGAAATTATCAGCGGGAATCCATGTAACAGGAGCACTTATCAGAAAATGCTGCTAGAATTGAGTGATAAAAAGTATCTACTTGTGTTGGATGATATTTGGGATACAATGTCTAGCGTTTGGGAGTCATTTACTAGTGAATTGTTAAATATCCATGCTTCCAAAGGAAGTGCTATTTTGGTGACTGCACGTAGTTATCAAGTAGCAAGATCTCTAGAGACCTGCAGTTACAATGAGGACTTGGCTACAGAATTTCCTCAAGTTTATCAACTGGAGGGCCTGAATTTTCAAGATAGCTGGGTGTTGTTCCAGCAAAAAGTACGCGTAAACCAAACTCCTGGTTCTGAACTAGAGGCTACAGCGAAAAGGATGGTTAGAAAATGCAGAGGTGTTCCTTTAGCGATAAGGGTCCTTTCAGATTTGTTAAGGTCTAAGAATACTATGAAGAATTGGAGGGAGATTAAAGATGGTGCAATATGGAACTTAAATGTCAACAATGGTATCTTACCTTCGTTAAAGTTGAGTTTCAATTATTTATCATCTGCAAGTTTGAAAAAGTGTTTTGCATACTGTGCAATTTTTCCTGAAGATGCCACCATCAGGAGGGAAACTGTGATCCAACTGTGGATGGCTCAAGGATTTTTGCATCCAGAAGGAGGTAGGAGTATTAGTCCCCATAAAGAAATGGAGATCATTGGAAATGAATATTTCAATACTTTAGTTAACAATTTCTTTTTTCAAGATGTGAAGTTGGATGATTGGGGTAATGTCAAAAAATGCAAGATGCATGATGCTGTTCGTGTTCTTGCAATTGCGGTGTGGAGACAAGAATGGGTAACTCTAAGAGAAGGTATTGATTTAAATACTATTGGCTCTAATCTTCGCCATTTATCTTTGTTAACTCCAAATTATTATCCTACTCGAGAACATATGAAGCATTTACGCACATTAGCATCTGAAAATTTCAAAAGTGGTGTGCCTGAAACTCTACTGGTGCATGCACAGTGCTTGCGAGTCTTGAGTTTAGTACATTGCAACCTTAGAGATCTGCCGGACTCAATTAGTCTCCTGAAATATCTAAGGTACCTCGATATATCAGAGAATCGCATTACGTTGGTACGTAAAGGATTAGTTAACATGCTCTATCATCTGCAAACCTTGAGGCTTCGGTGCACAAGATTAGGATCAATATTTCCTACATTACCAAAAGAGTTGAGTAGATTAATCAATTTGAAGTATCTTTGTACTCATAAGTCTTCTTCTATGGGATACTTTCTCAAAATTCCCTTAGTGAGCTGCCTAGAGAACCCAATCCAGGTTAGCTGTCACAGTTGGGGTGGGACAATAAGTGACCTGGAGCCCTTGGATAATCTTAGCGGAAGCTTAGCATTGTGGCAACTTTAGCTAGTCACTAGTCTAGAAACAGCAAGAAAGGCAAATTTATGCAGCAAGGGGAATTTAGAGTGTTTAGACCTGGCATGGTCATACTCTAACCATGCTTCAAACAATATAAACATCTGTGAAGAAGTGCTAGAAGAGTTGCGGCCTCATGAAAATATAGAAGTTCTTAACATTTGGTATTACAAAGGCGCGAACTTTCCTTCCTGGTCATCAGAACTTTCTAGTCTCATGCAGATCAAAATATACTACTCTCGGAATCTCAGGTGGTTGCCACCATTTTCTGTACTACCTTTTCTTAAGGTGCTGGTAGTGTGGGGTTGTGATAGCCTTACAACTTTCCCGCATTTGAATGGCCTTATCTTTTTTGAGAAATTGCAGATTGGGAGATGTCCAAGTTTAATAGGTCTTCCAGGTGCGAAGGATTTGACTGAACTTCATACATTGGAGATACATAATTGTGGGAAGATCACTACGTTGCCAAAAGGTTTACCTGTCCTTTCTAATCTCACACAAATGGAGATTGGTCTGCTAAGTCAAGATCTTCATTATTTCCCTTTTCCTGCAGATATCACTGCCTCTTGTCCTCTTGCTAAATCGCTTCGAAAACTGCGGTTGGTAGGGTGGCCAAATCTGGGCAATTTGCCTCACCAGCTTGTACATTTTACTGAGTTGCAAACTTTGAGTATTGCTAATTTTGCAGCCTTGGAAAATCTACCTAATTGGCTGGGAAAGCTCAATTCCCTGGAGATAGTTCAGCTTGAGTATATGGTTAACTTAAAACGTGTACCTTCCAGATATCATAAGCGGCGTGCTACTAGATTTGATTGCTTTTGCTTTGAGCCTTTCCATTGTCCTTACTTGGTATGAGGTAGAGCTGTCAATTCAGTTACTCGAGTCGGGTTCAGGTTGGGTCATCTCAGGTCATGTTCGGTCAGGTCGTGTCAAGTCATTAAATCAAACAGGTTGGGTGCAGGTCGGGAACGGTCGTAATTCGTTCAGGTCTGCCTCGGTTTATTCCTTCTTTCAGGTTCGGTCGGGTTCGACACTGTCAATTTCGAGACAGGTCATCTTTCGTGGTCATGTGCTCTCGGATCGGGTTTATTGCAGGTTTGTAGAGGGTGCTTTCAGGTTCAGCTCATGCGTGGGTCGGATATTTATCAGGTCAGGACAATAGCGGTGTGGGTCATGTTTGAGTCAAGTTCAGGTTGGTAGTTACCGGGTTGTGCCATACTTGGTTTATTTCATGTCACTTTCGGGTCGCTTCGAGTACGGAACGAGTCATGAATTTTGTGTGGCGTTGCTTCAAATTTGTATCATTATTTAAGATTTCATTGAAAATCAATGCTTGAATAGTTCATCTAGTTATATGCTTTTTTTGTAGTAGTGTTAGTTTTATGATTTATGTTACTATGTGGTGAAGTCAATGACAAGTTGAGTTATCAACAATCAACAAGTCGGATAAAATCGGGTAACATGTAGCAACAAGTCGGGTAAAACCATGCACCGGGTAACAACAGGTTTGGTAAATCAGGTAACGAGCTGCAACAGGTCGGAACAATGACATGTTGCGTCGAGTTATAATCGGTTTAAGGTCCTAATTAAGTCAGGTGTCAAATCGGGTTCAGATTGTTGTCAGGTCAGATCACTTAAGTTATCGAACTTTTTGGGCGGGTATCGGTTCAGGTTCAGGTCATAAAGTATTGGGTCAAGATCAGGTATCAGTTATTATCAGGTTGGGTACATATCAGGTTACAGGTGACCTATTTCACCAAAATTTTAGGGGCAAGTCGATTCGGGTCATTACCGGGTTCGGTCGAGTTCTCATATCAGGTCATTTTGATCGGGTTCAGGTTTGGAAGGGGAAATATCCAAACATAGTTTTTTTCTTCTTCTTTTTATTAAGTTGTTGATCACTTAATTGACTATTTCATCAAGGTATATTCATGAAGAAAGAAAGTGCAAGATTTGGCTTGCAATTGTATATGATATGTCTTGAATAATTACTCCCTCAATCTTACAATATTTTACCGATTTAATTTTGTGCCATTTTCGAAACACATCTTTGGTAACTAATATCTTTAGATATGTATTCATATACATTTTAATTGAAATATATATTGATAAGGGGAACCATAGCTTACTAGTTGTATCACTTCCAATTCTATAAGGGAAGAAGTGGGTAAGAGAACACTGTAAATGTTCATTCTATAATTTCAAAATAAATAGGAAAAATTGACAAGAGCAGGCCCAACTATGACCACCCTTCCATAATAGATCCCAACTTTTAATTATTTCACACCAATCCAACTTTGGAGGGTCTTTTACGAAAACGGTCCAAATGGAAGGGTGACCTGCTTAACTTGTAAAAAAAAAAATTCAACCCTCTCCTTCCTCCTTTTTCGGTCTTTCTCTCTCCTTTCCCGCCACAAAACCACCAACTAGCCACCCACACCACCACCTCCAAACCCGCCACCCACCATCACCCCCTTCCACCTTCTTTGCCCGGCGCCGGACCACCCCTCTCCGCCGGCGCCAAGGCTTCCTCCCCCGCCGCCGATCGTAACCCGGGACCCAAGAACCCTCCCCGACCCTCTTTCCCCCACCTCGACCAACCACCGCACCTCGTTCTCTCTCTCCTCTCGTCCAAACCGAAACCCACCACCCACACCATTTCGGACCCCCAACCTCCGGCCCTCCGATTTCCAAGATGAACCCTCCCCGACCCTCTTTCCCCCCACCTCGACCAACCGCCGCACCTCCCTCTCTCTTCTCTAACAAAACCGAAACCCACCACCCACACCATTTCCACCACCCATACACCCTAAATTGCAACCGGTTCTTCGCCATTGAATATTAGATCGGAACTCCATGGAAGAAGATGAGAGAGGGGAGGAAATCGGAGGGCTGGAGGGTGGTGGAAATTGGGGTGGTGGAGATTGGGGAAATCGGTATAGGGGAAAGGGTTGGGTGGGGTCTGGGCTTTGCGGTGCTAAGTTAGGGTCGACGACGGGGAATGGGGTTCGGTTGCGGGCGAGGAAGGGGAGAGAGGAGAGGGTGAGGTGGAGGTGTTGGATGGGTGTGGGGTTGCCGGGAGGTGGTGGGGTGGGGGGTGGGGGTAGAGTCGTAGAGAGAGAGGGGTGGAATTGTTGTTGCAGGGTAAAAACATTATAGGAGTTACGATGGCTGGGGAAGAGGTGGCAGTGCAGGGGAGAGGGTGGCAGAGGTGGCAAGGGTGGTGGTTTCAAATGTTTACCTGTTGTAGCAGGTTAAGTGACCTGCTAGGACCATTAATGTAAAGCACCCCCAAAGTTGGGACTGGTGTGGAACAATCGAAAGTTGGGATCTATTATGGAAGGGTGGCCATAGTTGGGCCTGCTCTTGTCAATTTTTCCAAATAAATATTCACTCCAATTTATTTACATTGACACTAGAATATAATTTTCCTCCCTAAAAAATACCTATTGTTTGTGTCAATTGAAATAGATTGGAGCCGCAATTTCCTTAGAAATTATGTGAAGCTATCAACAAATTATAAAATGAAAACTCGTGCAAATATCTATCGGTGAAAATGTTGCCTTTTTCTATACGCTCTTGCTAAAGTGTCACAAATTGGGTTTCCTTGTGAAGTTCTAGTGTCACAAATATATGATTTCATAGAAAAACAAACGGACAATCCTTTGAAGGACGGAGAGGGTATGATAATATTCAAGTTCAAGACTATATAACTAATCTAATTACAATGAACCCAAAACTTTCTGGAGTTTGAAGAAATTTTTCGCCTATAGTACTGCAAGATGCTTCACATAATCACATCACTAAGAAAACAACTCCTATAAAATGTTTATTACATACTCTAGATTCAAATTTTCCCTCTCCAAACTTGTGATTCACATATCTCACTCTCTCGCTCCATTATCAACTGAATTTCCCGCCAAATACAAACCAACTAATATTAGCAAAAAGTAATAATTGAATCTAAACTCATGTTGCAGAGAAATGAAATACTTAAAAGCAAAGAGTTTTAACTGTTGATAATTTAACATTAACTGGAAACATAAGGAGATTAAAAGAAAGAAGAAGAAAGTAAATTAAAGATAGATAAGTAAAGCTAAAGCAGTGGTGCAAAAGCTATGCTATTGCGGTGGAGCTGAGTAGGGAAGCGCTGGTGCAGGAGTGGTGTGAGCGGGTTATACAAAGAGCGGAGTCCCTGTCGATAGAAACGCGTATATATCTTGGTGCGCAAATTGATTCGTAAAATAGAGTTATTAGATCGTATGAAAATAACATGCGGTTGATAGGGATGGAAAGCCAGAAATCTGAAGCAGAGTTCGCGCAACACTTTGCTGAGGGAACACATTGCTGGGATCTTGATTTTCAATTTCCACGGCCCATTGCGACTAGCAGCTTCCGCCCCAATTTGAGTCTCGTCGAGTTGCCAAACACACAGACTAGATCCCCGACCATCTACCTTGGTGATGACACGAAGGTGGCCTCTTGTTACTCCGAATCCGATCAATCTATTTCTTGAGACAGTAGTAGAACGAGCAGTAGCAATGCTAGGGGAAAACAAAGTGGTGGGCAATTGAACGATCCGGTTGAGTTTGATCAGTCTTAGCAATTCCCCTTGAGCGTGAGCCTGTGAAGGAGTATGTCCTTAGACATCCCGGCAATTACTAAATATAAATAGGAATTATATTATGAAGATAATAAAGTTAATTATTTTAGTAATCGTATTTACTTGCTAGAGAATAAATATGATTAATAGGTCAATATTGATTGAGCCTATAACTAAAATAGATTAATCCTATGAGGTCACACATTGTAGCACAAGTTGGACAAAGCAATCCAAATCCATTTAGGATTAGGATTGGGCCGGTCCAAAGGGGAATAGGAGGATAATTAGTTCTCCTAACTAGCCTATGACTCTTCTATTATATATAGGATATAATATTAGGGTTTAGGTGATCAATTTATTAGTCAGTTTCTTTTCACTAGAGAGAGAAAGAGAAACCCTAGAACTATTCCCTAAACCGGCGCCTATACCATAAAAAGCAAGAGGATTCTCGCTCTTCCGTTCTAGCAAACGTTGGTGTTCAACTGGTGCTCGTGGACTGATTAAATGAGCAACACTTAGGGCTCTCGGATCTTCAAAAGCTTGCATACAACAGGGAAATCACGCTACAAAGGTTTGATATTTAATCCCTATTGAATGATTCATATGTTTGATTATGTTTGCGATCCTATGATAGATGTTAGGAAATTATTTCCTGAAATTCCGCTATATGCATCTATATATTCCTACAGTGGTACCAGTTTTGCCTAATTCATAATATTCATATGATCATATAATTGTATGCAAAACTATTATTTTTGTTCAATTAAGGGAGGATTTATTTATGGCTTGAATTTGCATAATTGATATTTGATATTAATTGATTGGAAATTGTAAATAATTGATTTAATTGTGATTTATGCTCAAATTTTTTTATTAAGGTCTGATTTTTTGATATGAGGGACGAAATAAATTGTTTAATTCACTCTAAAATTTTCGGATTTTTATAAATATCTTTTTTAGATTTAAAATTATTTATGTTTAATTCGATTAATCATTGAAATAATTTGTTAACAATTAAAGATTTGATTTTTAATTTGTTAAATAAATCTAATGTTCATCACCCACATAGATCTAGAATAATATGATGGCTGAAAATAATTTGATTATTTTTCCCACTAATTTTCGAATTTTATCATATTATTTATGAATTTTGGTTAAATTTTATGTTTAATTTGATTATTCATAGAATATAAGGATAACAATTAAAATATTTGATTTTATTTGTTAAGATAATTCAGTAGATCACCCTAAAAATTATTTTCAAAATTTTCGGAATTTAATTGTTAATTTTCTGAATTTTTGGAGATAATTTGATTTTTACCCTAAATTTGAATTCTTGTTGGATTTAATGTTAATAAAGATTATACATTGAAATCTAATCTCAATAAACTTAAAATTTGCTTAAGATTTGTTGATTGATTCAAATATTCTGCAACAAATTTTCGGATTTTTATAACCTAATTAAATCCTAAATCTTTAAATAAATTGTTAATTAAAGATTAATTAGAATTTTGGTAAATTGTTACAAAATTCAAAAAGGAAACCCACCATGGCTGGGTGGCCCCACCTGCGGCGGTGGAGCCACGATGGAGGGAAGTTTTGGTCGGCGGCCAAGGGGCAGTTGCCGGGTGGTGGAGACGCAACCAGCGGCGCACGTCCGACGTGCGTGGCTGCTGGCGCTCGCTGGCAGGGGTGCTGGCGTGTGCTGGCAGCGGCTGGGCTGGCCGGAGTTTTCTGGCGTGGATGCCGGAGACCCGTCGGTCGGTGCAATGGGTGATGTGTTGGCCGTGCGCTGGCGTTAGGTTCTGGTTGTTGTTGAGGTAGGTGATGGTCTTGAATTCACGTGAAGTATCTCGTGAATTTTGGGTGTTGAAGTTTGGCTGTTGACTGGCAGCCTTGTGCTGCTGGTCAACGGTCAAAGGTCAACCCTTAAATAATAAAAAAAAAAAATTTGTTTTTTTAAGGAATATCTGATTTTCCAAAGTTGAGTATAAATCCAAAAGTTTCCTATTTTGCAAATTTGTGATTAATATTGATTAATGCCATATGTAAATAAGTAATTGAATTAAAATAATATAGTTTCCTAAATAATTCCTAGCTTAAATTTGTTTTGTTTTATAATTATTATGGAAAGTTTTATTTGCTTATTAATTGTTAATAAGTAAATAGTTTGTGTTTATTTTATTTAATATTATAAATGCGTGGATGTTTAATGTAATATGTATGATATTATATTTTGCATGATATGACTAGTATGGCCCAAATTAGGATAGTAATTACGATCTGCGAATCGTTATATTTGAATGTAAATTAAATACGATCTGCGAATCGTTTGTATTTTTGTAATTTAAATTTTCGTTATTTATTTAATTCAACTTATGTAATCAAAGCATGAGGATCCAAGGAGTTTCAAGGATGGTGATCCATGGAGACTCAAGGGAGGATTCATGAAGATTAGTTATTTTCCTAAGTATAGGGGCCATACTAGATCATTTTAATTATATCTTTTATAATTTTCTTGCATTTATTTTGTTTAAATGCTTGCTTCTAAGTTTGTTTGTGGTTAATTGATTCATATGTTCACTATTAATTGACCATATTAGTAAAGTTAGGTCCCCACAAGTAATATTGAGTTTTGATTGCTTTTCCAAACAACACCTATAGGCTATAAAGCCTTAGATCATGAGTAATAGGTTCTGCCAAAGCAGGGTGTTGCTCATAGTTCCGCGGATAGTAGGGTAGGTTTTTTCAAACTTACATGTTAATGTTTGGTTTAACTCAACAAAATCATCAAAAGACAAAGTTTTGGGTTTTGAAGCTAAGAGATAGGAGTAAACAAGGAGTTGTTAACCTGTCTACCAAGAATTATAATTAGTTATAATTAGTAAAGTGTTTACTTACCTCAACTACTATAAATTGAAGGCAGGGCCAAAGTCCGTTTGATTGTAGTGGGAGGGGATCTTGGTTATTTCTTTATTCAATAGGAGACTTTCATTTTGAATAAAAGATAGTAGTAATTAAAATTTGTTTAATTGCTGCTTTTTTGATAAATATTGATTGGATCTTGCTTAAATATTCTTTTGTTATAGTTATCATGTCTCGTTCAACCAACAACAACACTCCCGGTTTTAATTTGCGCTATTTACTCGAAAAGGACAAACTGAATGCACATAACTTCCTAGAATGGGAAATGGCTGTGAGGATCGTTCTCAGAGCCGAAGGAAGAGAAAAAGTTCTTGACAATCCTCTCCCTGAACCCCCCGCGTAAAATGCTACTATAGCTGAACAAAGAACAAGGCAAACCCTAGAGGCTGATTCTGTGCAAGTAACATGTCTGATGCTTGCTTGCATGGAGCCAGACTTTCAAAAGCGTTTTGATGGTCTAGATGCCTACTCCATCCTCCAGCAGCTGAAAACTATGTTTCAGAAGAATGCTAGATTGGAGAGGTTTGAAGCTCACTGTAAGTTGTTGGAGTGCAAGTTGGGAAAAGGAAAACTCGTTGGTCCGCATGTGTTCAATATGATTGGACATTTTTAGATCATGGAAAAATTGGGCTTCCCTTACTCTCCAGAACTGGCAACTGATATTGTGATCAAATCCTTGCTCGAAAATTTTCAAAACTTTCGTTGAATTTTTACATGCAAGGAGGGGAGGCTACCTTGCAAGAGCCGCATGGTATGCTAACTCAAGTGAAAGGAGCTTGCTGCGAACCCGAACATAAGGATGTTCTTATGGTTAGGAAGGGCAAGCAATTCAAGAAGAAAGGGGCTCCTAATAAGAAGAACAAGGGCAAGGTTGTTGCCATTGATGATACTTCTAAGCCACAAACCACTCCTAAGGCAAAAGTAGCAGCACTACATGAGTGCTACCACTGCCACAAGATTGGTCACTGGAAAAGGAACTGCCCCAAGTATCTGGAAGATAAGAAGACTGGCGCTTCGACTTCAGGTATTTATGTTATAGAGATTAACTTAACTACTTCTACATCATGGGTATTTGATACTGCATGTGGATCTCACATTATTTGTAATGTGCAGGCACTAAAAAGAAGTAGAATGTTGAGCAAAGGAGAAGTGGACCTCCACGTGGGCATTTAAGCACGAATTGCTGATTTGGCTGTGGGGATTGTAGTCTACTTTTGCCTTCTTGTTTAGTTTAGAACTCCATAATTGTTATTATGTTCCAACTATTACCAAGAATATTGTTTCGATTCCGGTTTTGGATTCGGAAAGTTTTTCATTTCAAATAAAGAATAATTGTTGTTCTGCTTATTTGAATGATTTATTCTATGTCTCAACCAAGTTATCAAATGGTTTATATGTGCTAGACTTAGAAACCCACATCTATAACATAGACAGCAAGAAACCTAAAACAAATGATTCGAACCCGACATACCTATGACATTGTCGATTAGGCCACATAAGTTCAAAGCGTATTGAGAAGCTTCATAAAGATGGAATTCTCAAATCATTTGATTTCGAATCATTTGATACTTGTGAGTTTTGCTTAATGGGGAAAATGACAAAATCACCTTTCACAGGTTCAAGTGAAAGGGCCAATGACCTTTTAGCCCTCATACATACAGATGTGTGCGGACCCATGAGTACGTTGGCTAGGGGAGGGTACAGTTACTTCATTACTTTTACCGATGATGTGAGCAGATTTGGATTTGTTTACCTCATGCGGCATAAGTCGGAATCCTTTGAAAAATTTAAGGAATTCTAGAATGAAGTACAAAACCAACTTGGGAAGAAAATTAAGGCATTACGATCTGATCGTGGTGGTGAATATTTATCTCAAGAATTTGGTGATCATTTGAAGGATTGTGGAATACTTTCACAATGGACTCCGCCAGGAACACTACAGTTAAATGGCGTTCCTGAAAGAAGGAATTGAACTCTATATTGATATGGTTCGATCCATGATGAGTCTTGCTGATCTTCCTATTTCATTCTGGAGATTTGCGCTTGAAACAGCGGCATTCACACTTAACAGAGCACCATCCAAAGCAGTGGAAAAGACACCATATGAAATGTGGACTGGAAACGCTCCAAAATTGTCTTTTCTAAGGATATAGGGTTGTGAAGCCTATGTAAAACGTTTATTTTCTGATAAGCTTTCACCCAAATCCGATAAATGTCTCTTTGTGGGTTACCCAAAAGAGACTGAGGGATACTACTTCAACAACCAAAGAGAAAACAAAGTGTTTGTTGCTCGTAATGGTGTCTTTCTGGAAAAGGAGTTTATTTCCAGAAAAACAAGTGGGAGAAAAGTATATCTCGAAGAAATTCGAGATGAGCAACAAATGGATGAGGTTAACACCTCATCAGAGGCGGCCCGGCATGAAAATGCTCAGGAGGCGGTGCATTCAATTCACGTACCTCCTACCGTCCCACTTGGAGATACTCCATGCGAAGTCACTCAACCTAGTGAGGTAGAAACTTCTTCTGTTGTTCCCCAACGTAGGTCTAGTAGGACCATCATTCCGTCAAAGAGATATATTGATTTCCTTTTGACTGAAAGTTCTGAAATAACGATTTTAGAATCAGAAGAGCCTACTAGCTACAAAGATGCTTTGGATAGTCAAGACTCCGAAAGATGGCTTGAGGCCATGAAATCTGAAATGGATTCCATGTCTGAAAATCAAGTATGGGACTTGGTTGATTTGCCTGATGGGGTAAAACCCACTGGATGCAAATGGATTTTCAAGTTGAAAACAGACAAGGATGGAAACATTAGTGTTTTCAAAGCAAGGTTGGTGGCGAAAGGTTTCAAACAAATTCATGGTATTGACTATGATGAAACCTTCTCACCAGTAGCCATGCTGAAGTCCATTAGGATAATCCTTGCGATTGCTGCCTTTCATGACTATGAAATATGGCAGATGGATGTCAAAACCGCTTTCTTGAATGAGTTCTTGAAAGAGGATGTGTACATGACACAACCTCAAGGTTTTGAAGATCTAGAAAATCCAGGGAGGGTGTGCAAGCTTAAGAAGCCCATTTATGGACTAAAGCAAGCATCAAGGAGTTGGAACCTCAGATTTGATGAGGCAGTCAAGAAATTTGGCTTTCTCATAAATGAAAAGGAATCTTGTGTATACAAGAAGTTAAGTGGGAGTAGTATTACTTTTCTGGTCTTGTATGTGGATGACATACTTCTCATAGGAAATGATAAGACCATGCTTGAGTCAGTCAAGGAATGGCTTAAAAATTGCTTCTCTATGAAAGACCTAGGAGAGGCATAGTACATATTGGGAATAAAGATCTATAGAGATAGGTCGAAAAGGCTGATTGAACTTAGTCAAGAGACTTATAAAGATAAGATTCTTGCAAGGTTCGAGATAGAAAACTACAAGAGAGGATGTGAAAGTAAGCAATGTTCGAACTGAGGATAATATTGCAAATCCTTTGACTAAACCGCTTGCTCAACCTAAGCATGAATGGGGCTTAAGCATATGGGAGAATGGCTTTAGGTTGTTTACTTCATGTTTACAATTGTAAAGACATTTATTATGCTTTGAATGTTTATCAATAAAAAAAAATTCGTTTCTTATTTAATCACTTGGTTTAGTATTAAAAAAATGTCCAAATAATTTGTGTTTTCAAATAGGATTATCGAAAACGTTTTGATATTGGAACCCTATAAAGTGAACTGAAAATCACAATTTATTTAAAGTCCCTAGTCTAAATCACTAAATTGGACATAAGTGATTTATTTAAAAGACTAGTATATAATTAATTGATAGCGCAGTTCCATGGGCTATAGAGACATAGAGATGTCTAATTGATTATATGGATGTATAGTTGATACATTGAGACTTGACCTAATTAGATTCTAAAAGTAGAATCAAACTACTATATTTAATGGATTCCTTAGACATGAGTATGTCTTAATAACCACAATATAATTAGTTTAACTTTGACACTGTTAAACGCCGCGCCGTAAAAGGAGGTTATAAAGGCAGTGATCAGGTGGGCTAAGAATTGAGTGGGAGTTATGGTCATACAAGAGTGGATAAATCTTCCTATTAAATAGGAATGGTGTCTGGGCCTCTTGATGAGCGAGAACTGGAAAATTGCATGGCCATGCGGAATAGGATTAAAGAGTTAATCCTTATTTGATCAGTTCGAACTCAGCGATCAAGGAACAAAATTTGAGAATAACATTGTGTTATCAAATTTGACATTAAGTGACTTAAGGAATTTAACATTGCGCTCTTGTCTTCTGACAAGTGGGAGATTGAAGGAGTATGTCCTTAGACATCCCGACAATTAGTAAATATAAATAGGAATTATATTATGAAGATAATAAAGTTAATTATTGAGTGGGAGTTATGGTCATACAAGAGTGGATAAGTCCTCCTATTAAATAGGAATGGTGTCTGGGCTTCTTGATGAGCGAGAACTGGAAAATTGCATGGCCATGCGGAATAGGATTAAAGAGTTAATCCTTATTTGATCAGTTCGAACTCAGCGATCAAGGAACAAAATTTGAGAATAACATTGTGTTATCAAATTTGACATTAAGTGACTTAAGGAATTTAACATTGCGCTCTTGTCTTCGAACAAGTGGGAGATTGAAGGAGTATGTCCTTAGACATCCCGGCAAATGCTAAATATAAATAGGAATTATATTATGAAGATAATAAAGTTAATTATTTTAGTAATCGTATTTACTTGCTAGAGAATAAATATGATTAATAGGTCAATATTGATTGGGCCTATAACTAAAATAGATTAATCCTATGAGGTCACACATTATAGCACAAGTTGGACAAAGCAATCCAAATCCATTTAGGATTAGGATTGGACCGGTTCAAAGGGGAATAGGAGGAGAATTAGTTCTCCTAACTAGCCTATGACTCTTCTATTATATATAGGATATAATATTAGGGTTTAGGTGATCAATTTATTAGTCAGTTTCTTTTCACTAGAGAGAGAAAGAGAAACCCTAGACCTATTCCCTAAACCGGCGCCTATACCATAAAAAGCAAGAGGATTCTCGCTCTTCCGTTCTAGCAAACGTTGGTGTTCAACTGGTGCTCGTGGACTGATTAGAGGAGCAACACTTGGGGCTCTCGGATCTTCAAAAGCTTGCATACAACAAGGAAATTACGCTACAAAGGTTTGATATTTAATCCCTATTGAATGATTCATATGTTTGATTATGTTTGCGATCCTATGATAGATGTTACGAAATTGTTTCCTGAAATTCCGCTATATGCATCTATATATTCCTACAGCCTGAGCATGAGCCTGAGCCTGAGCCTGAGCCTGAGCCTGAGCGACAACGAGAATATCAAAGGGATTTAAGGACACAAGAGAGGTACCATTAAGCCAGTGAAACATCCCATTGTTGGAAATTATGGGGGTTTTCGACAGGAAATGTGTCAGTCGGAAAGGGTACCAATCCACAGTGTATTCACTCCATTTATTGGCTTCAGAGCAAAAGATATGTACACTAAATTCACTAGTGTCCCAACTCGGGTTCTCCATGAAAACTCTACTCTCACAAATATAAGGAATCCTGATCACCTTCAACCTTACATTATCATGATCATAATTGCACAACAACCCGTATTTGAAATTTATACCCTTGTATGTTTCCGGAGGAGGAGGAAGAAGAACCCAGTGACGAATTTGTGGATTAACCACATACAAAAAAATATTGTGATAAGCCAGAAGAAGCAAGTCATGGCACGATGCTTTAATATAAAAGCTTTCCGAAGCTAAAACTGAAGGCTCCTTAGAACATAAGAATTCCAACTCATATGGATTTGGTTTGGGTTTGGGTATTGTATTTTCGCATGGAATAAAATTCAAGTCTAAGTCGTGCATATTTGGGCTACCTCTAACTGTAGACAGAGCTACAACAGGAAACGAATGTTTATACTTATCCAGTGCAAAGATACAATGTTGGAAGAGTAAAGTGTAGGATTTAGGCTTACGGCGGTCATTGGCGACGTAACGGCGGATGAAGTGGTTGCTGGAGATGATGGAATTCCATTGTTTGCATACAAACTTGCATTGAATCGCGTGTTTGCTTTTTGGTATGCGCATTAGGACTTCAACCAAAATATGGTCTGGTAGTCTGCTCAACCATGACTCCGCCGCCGCCGCCGCCCGATCTTCTCCCTTTTACATGCTCGGATCTCCATACTTGTGTTGTCAATGGCCTGCTATATTGATGTGATGTGTATTCAATAATGAACCATGAGTACAATATATATATAGAAGTATAAATGGACGAAAGTATATCTCAGAGATATTTTATTCTTAATACTAATCAAAATATTCCTAAAATAATATTTTTTACAAAAGATAATAATGTATCGTAACATACTAATATATCCTAAAGATATTACCGTATCTTTATTATTTTTAATATTCCTAATATCTGCTATTGATTTTCACACTTTTAAACCCACTCCATACGAGATGTGACCATGGTTGGGTCGGGATGGGCTCTGGCCAAAAAGTGAAGTGAAATTGTGAGAGAAAAGTAGCTGAGCTAACTAAACTATAATCTAAATCATATAACTAATATATAAAGTAGAGTTTAGAAGTCAACGCACGAGGTCGCAATATTTGGCGTACTTATTAAACGTTATTTGTCACGCTTATAATGTCATTATTTTTGGAAAAAAAAAATAGAGTTCCAAATCGATAAAAATACATATATAGAGGGTAGGATAAGAAGAAATAGAGTTTGGTTTACAATGAAATACTTAAGTATAACAAATCGATTATAACTTTTGACATATATTTCGAAAAATTATCATTTTTGTATCATTGGAAAGTATTTAAAGATTACTTAAAGATTATGTGAAGCTATCATCAAAATATAAACTGAAAACTAGTGCAAATATCTATTGGTGAAAATATTGTCTTTTTTTGGGCACTTGCTAAACAGCTAAAGTGTTACAAATAGGGTTTCCTTGCAGAGTTCTAGTATAACACATTTATGATTTTATAGAAAAATAAATTGACACTGCTTTGAAGGACGGACAGGGTATGATAATATTCAAGTTGAAGACTATATAAGTATTATTTTTAACTAGTCTCCTTTCAAAAAAAAAGTATATAACTAGTCAAACATAGATACATAGGTATATGCTGAGCCCAACTATAACGGCTCTGAACCCAAAAATTTCTGGAGCTTGAAGAAAATTTCCGGCTATAGTAATGCAAGATGCTTCACATAATCACATCACTTAGAAAACAACTCCTATCAAATGTTTCTTACATACTCTAGATTCAAATCTGCCTTCACATTTTCTCTCTCAAAACTTCTGATTCACAAATCTCACTCTCTAACTCCATCAACTGAATTTCCCGCCAATTACAAACCAACTAATTTTACCACATTCTCTCACCTGCTAAAGCAACGCCCTCCTCTCCCACAACTGAAGCAAATTCACGCCCAAATTCTTTCCCAATCTCTCTCCTCTGACCCTCACTTAGTTTCGTCTCTCATCCATTCTTATCTCTCTTCTCACCTTCTAAATTCTGCTACTTTCTTGTTTGATAATTACCCTTCTTTCCCACCTTCTACTTTACTATGGAATTTAATCATAAGGGCTCACTCCAAAATTCAAAATTGTTTACAACCCTTAAAATATTTGAGTCGAATGTTGTTAAATGAAGAATCTTTTATGGTTTTTCCAGATGATTATACATTTACATTTGTAATTACTTCTTGTTCACAACATAGTTGTTCATTATATGGAGAAATTGTTCATGGGATGATAATGAAATCTGGGTTTGCGTGTAATTTGTTTGTTGGCAATTCATTGATTAAGTTGTACTCGGTTTTTGCGAAAGCCGGTGATGCACATAAAGTGTTTGATGAATTGTCTGAGAGGGATGTGTTCTCTTGGACTAGTCTCCTGGGTGGATATGCTAAACATGGGGATATCAATAGATGTTGTGCTATTTTTCGTGCTATGCCTACGCGTAATGATGTGTCTTGGGTAGTTATGATTTCGGGTCTTGTTAGTAATGAAAGGTACATTGAAGCCCTGGATTATTTTCGTGGCATGTTGAAGGAGAATAATAAGATGAAGCCTAATGAAGCTGTTATTGTTTGTGCTTTATCAGCCTGTGCTAATTTGGGGGCTTTTGATCAAGGTAAATGGATTCATGTTTATATGGAGAGAAACAATGTTTTTGAGACTACAAACATTTGCACAGCTCTTATTGACATGTATGCCAAGTGTGGGAGGATAGACTGTGGGATCCGAGTTTTCAACAGAATTTCTAACCGGGATGTTCACAATTTCACGAGTATGATATCTGGTTTGTCGATTCATGGTCTTGGAAAGGATGCTATGAGGGTTTTCTCGGATATGTTGGCTGAGGGTATTAGACCAAATGAGATTACTATGCTCAGTGTTTTGAATGGTTGTAGCCATTCGGGGTTAGTAGAGGAAGGCACCTCGATTTTTAATGACATGGAAAATTTATGGGGCATTGTTCCAAAGATTGAACACTATGGGTGCTATGTCGACTTACTAGCTCGTTCCGGTCATCTGGAGAGAGCATTTGATGTTGCTAAGACCATGCCTGTAGAACCTGATGCTGCTATATGGAGGGCTTTGCTTAGTGGGTGTAGAACTCATCGCAACATTTCTCTAGGTGAGCAGATCTTGAATCATGTTCGCCAACTTGGTTCTAGTGGCCAAGTTCTGCTGTCAAGTTTGTATGCTTATACGGGTAAATGGGAGAGTGTTGTTTCAACGAGGAAGCAAATGGGTAAGAGAAGGAATACATCAGAACTTGGTTGCAGTTGGATTAAGGTGGATGGTGTTACTCATGAGTTCCGAGTGGATGATCAACTACATCCGCGGATTGTGGAGATTCGGGAAAAACTTGATGAAATGTTGAACAAGGCAAAGCTTGGGGGATACATCACTAATACAAACATGGTTACATTTGACTTGAATGAGGAAGACAAAGAGCAAGCTGTTTCTTTGCACAGTGAGAAGTTAGCTATTGCGTTTGCATTCCTGAGTACTAAATCTGGGAGTGTAATCAGAGTAATGAAAAACCTGAGGACCTGTGAGGACTGTCACTTGGCTTTGAAAGCCATCTCTCTTGTTTTTGACCGAGAAATCATTGTCCGGGATCGGTCTCGTTTCCACACCTTTAAACATGGGAAGTGTTCTTGCAATGACTACTGGTAGTTAAAGCATAAGCTAAATTACAGACATGGAGACAATCCAGGTGCAATGAGATCATTGCATATCTAGAAGTTATACCTTAAACGCGTTTCGCAGTGGCATACTCATTGCATACAAAGCCTTTACAGTGAAATCTGGACCAAGATGTTTAACTGATGAGAAGATGAAACTTAGCTGATTGGGGATGTTTTGACCAATTTAAAGGCATGAACACCATCGAGCCACGCTCATCAGGTAAAAGCAAAGATTCCATCTATGATTGCATGTGCATGGTCATCAACTTCATATCATGCTTGTACCATCAATCATTGCAATTATAGTCAGCTGATATAAATTATGCTTTTATTTATATTCCTAGAGTATAGGGACAAATTTTATATGATACAAAGATATGGTTTGTAATGGAATAAGATTAATGGCCCACATCTAGGATTTTTGTTTATCTCTGTGGGCTCTAAAAGCATCTAGTATTATGCACCTAATTCATGCTTACAAAGTGTTCAAATGAGCTGGTTGTGGTTGTCCTTTCTAAAGCTTCACAAAAGTGATCCATTTTTGTTAACACACAGCAGAAAGTGAAAGTAAAGCTATGCTTTTATAGCTTTAGATTCCCTGGAAAACTGAAAGAGAGAGAAGTAACGGCTTGAACGTTATGAATTGTGTTATGATGGCTATTTAAAGTCAAAAATCCACATGCTTAATGATTGCTTATATTCTTAAGAATCTTAATTTTTTTTCCCACTGGTAAATCTTCTCTGAAAGAACCTGAACCAACTTATTCTGATGCAGATTTAGTCATTTAGTGCATCTAGAATAAGCTGTACAGGAACATTAGAATGCTGGGAATGGAAGTTAATTCTTGTATGATTCCCCCTCTAAAATGCATACATAAATGATAACTTACATAATTTGGTACAAGCAATTGCTTAACCTTTTTAGTTTGTTCATAACAAAGGCTAACTAACAAAACATATTCGAATATTATTTGCATCATAATTTCTGACTTTTGTACTTTGATGATTTTCGTGTTCCCCTTAAATAATTGTCACTGCGAATATGTAGTTTGTACCTATGCGGCATCACTGCCAGTTTCTAGCTTTTGGTTTTTAAATATGTTAAAAGCATATGGTGTTTATGGTATAAGGAACTTAAAATTAGTCATACAATGCTAATCATGTTTATGCTGAAAATTGAGAACATAAAATTGGACACTACTTATTCTAATTTCTCTATTTTGAATTTCAATTTTCACAAAAAAAGTGAAATATAAGAACAAGAAGATGATAATGAATAGCTTAAGATGAGTTTTAGTTTTTTAACAATAATATTCATCTTCCTTTAGGAAGGAGAGTAGGAAAAATCTCCATGCATTTTTCACTACTCTTTTTTTTTTTTTGATAAGGATATTTTTCACTACTCTTGAATCTTGATATCCATGTTCATGGGCCCTTTTCTTTTTCTTGATATCAGAATGGACCCCTTTGTATGGTTTGTACGTGCGGTTCACACTCCGAATGTGTAGACTTTTTCTAATTTCAACAATGTAAAGAAGAAAGGAAAGGTAAAAGCCAAAAAAGAAAGGCTCCTTAGGCCTAGTCCTTTCACTCAAAACAAATTAGTAGTTCCTCCGTTTCTTTTTAATCTACACACTTTCCTTTTTAGTCTGTTTCTTTTTAATCTACACACTGTTGCTTTTTCTACTTTTGGTAACATGTCACATCTACTTTCTCCTCTTTTTCCGCCCATGTCATCTACTTTTTAATATTTTAACCCACTTTTTAATTTATCTCTCTCACTTTTCAATTTCTCTCTCCACCTTTTCAGTTTATCTCTCATACTTTTACACTTTCTCCTTGGTTCTCCCCCAAAGTGAAGTGAGTAAATTAAAATGAAACGGATGGAGTATGTTTTAGGCACAATTAGATATACTTAGGGCTAATAAGTTTAGATAAGGACTAACATATTCATTTTACAACTAAAAATAAGATAATTAGTCAAAAAGAAGCTACTAAGTTCACTTTCTATAAAATTTAAGTTTTTTTTTTTTTACTAAGTTCAAATAAGTCGGGCTAGTTTCTAGTAAGTTCCTTTTATCTAAAAGAAAAGATTATGGTAAGTTCCTTCTAGTAAGGTGAAAACAATGATTCTTGAATGGAGTGGTAGTTGCAACTACTTTACAAGTTCTGAACTACAGATTCATTGTTGATGTTGAAGTTAGAGTTACTGAAATTTTGCGCTTGGACACTTAGTGAACTAACTTGCTTGTTTAAGCTTATGACATTAATTTAGGTTGTCTTGTCTTTACCTTAGAAAAATGCTATTTTTTTTTTCCTGTATACATAAACCAAGAAAGAGGAGAAAGAATGAAACATGGACCATATGCCTAAATGATGAAATAAGAATTTCTTTGTATGAGAAATTCCCAAAAACAAAAACGTTGCAACTATTGTGAAATTTCCCTAATAGCTAATCAGATCCAATCAAATCTAACTATAGTTCAAATAAGTCATGTGTATATAACTTGAAGCACACATTTCCCGGAGTTTATGATTTTGGTTCAGATTGACTAAACTTTTGAATATGGTTGTTGATTTTGCATGCCTAACTCAATAATAATGTATAGCATACTTTGAAGGGTCTGCAATGACTAGTTTCTTTCTTCCTTTTTTGATTTTTAAAATTCTTTGGAGCTTCTGAAGCATTTCCTTTGCTTCTATCTCACTTTTAGATGGTCCATGCTTTACGCACACCCATTCAGCTATTTCTGTGTGACCTTGTAGAGCATCATGGGTTGTGAAAGACAACGACTATTATTTTGAGGAAGTAGTAAAAACAATAACAATAACAATAACTAATTTTTTCCCCAAAAAAGTGTGTTGAATAATTGTGATGGGACAAAGCCTACTTCTGAGAAACAGTAATCACTTTGATACAACAATGTCAATTGCATTTCATCTGTCAAATATGTACAGTTTTTGCAAGACCCTGATCATCATTATCATCTTCAAGATTTGTTCTTTCACTAACTTTTCTCAAATACAAACCTCAGCTTTTTCCTCAGATTCTCTCTCCTACTTAAAATGTGAAATTATTGATAACATTATTTTATCAGCTTGCAGCTTCAGAAATGCTCTGCAGAGCAGGCTGCCATGTTTTTGGCTTAGCTGTTCCTCCATTTGAAGCTGATGTTGTTCTGGATCGATGCCCATGTCTATTAACCTGAAATAATTAATTTTAATATATAAGAATTATATCAAGAGTAATAGTAAAAAGTTGGGTTTTTGATTAAACATTAAAAAAGGAATGTCTTGATTGATTTGATTAAATTCAAAGCTTATGAACAGGGAAAAACAGGACATGGGTATTTCTGAGAGTCAAGACAAAAAAAATTCAGGAGTTCTGAAATTAATTCATAAACAGAAAAAAGAGATAGAGAACAAAATTAAGTTTAGTATGATAATTTTATAAAAACGATTCATGGGAGGTGTTTGTTAAAAAAGAAATCTTGGTTTTTTTTTTTTTTGGGTGTAAATGAACTGGTTTAGAATGCAAAAATGAAAAAGAAGAAAGTTCTGTAGAGGGACAAATTACCTGATGAGTCTTCTCCTTCTCTTGCTGAGATCTTCTAGCTAATATCTCAACTTCTTTGAGTCCTTCTGAGTCTGCTAATTCTATACCATTCTTCCTCATTTTTGCCTGTTTTTTTGCCACCAAACCTTTCATAACTTCTGCAAAAATATCAACATCCAAACATCAGCAATATATTCTTAATCCAACTTACTTCCTACGCACCAATCATACAGGAATAAGAAGAGTAGGGAGAAAAACAAAAACTATCACAAACCTTGAGTGCAGATGAGCCTATAAACATGACCAAGAGCCAAAGTATCCGTCGGCCGAAGCAGCTTAACTCGAGTAATCCGCACGGTATTCCGCCCGTCTCCGCCTGCGCCCGTACTGCTACTCTTGTTATCAGTGTTTTTGCTTCTGTTTTGACTATTGTTGTTGCTGCTGCCTCGGCTGTTGCTGTTGTTTTTCTGACTGTTGTTGTTGCTGCTGCTGCGGCTGTTGCTGTTATTTTTCTTGCTGTTGCTGTTGTTGTTGTTGTTGTTGTTGTTGTTGCTGTTGTTGTTGTTGTTTTTGGTGGGTGTATTAGTTTCAGTTTTGGAGGTGGTGTGGCAGATTGTGGTGGTGATCAAAAGAGCAACATAATGACCAGGGTTCATTTTCATGATCTCACTTGCAAGAACAGGCCAATATAGCTTGTCAACTTTACCACTTGGGTGTTGGATTACTAGTGTTGCTGCATCTATGGCTTGACAATTCCCCATCTCCTCTCTCTCTATCTCTTCTTTCTCTCTCCTCTTTCTCCTAGTCTCAGAGAGTTTTAAGGAACAAGACCAGGCAGGCAGGCTATAATTTTCCACAGTTTTGCAAGTACCCACTTCTTTCTCTCTCTTTCCCCTCTTTTATAGTCGCTACCCACCAGAGACTATTAATTTATGGGAAATGATATTCATAGCCCTTAGGGCTATGTATAAGGTGTTTTAAATGGAAAGAAAAAAATCAAGTCAAGCATTTATTACTTAGATTAATATGTAATTTTGTCTTGTTTTCCCAAATTATTTCCTTTATTAGAAATATATTAAATGCTTATACATAGCTCTAAGGACTACATATAACATTACCCTTAATTTATACTATTAGATAAATCAGTAATGTAAATAGTGCATATATTGATATATCAGCGACATTTTTTTTTTTAAATAACTTTCTAAACACTATTAATCTTTTTGGGAAGTACCTAAAATACCTATCGGCTTTTTCATAATTATGTACACTATTCACATATTCATATTAGATACTTCCTCCGTTTCACAATATATGCACTATTTCTCATATGGACACTATTTATTAACCAACTTTGACAATCTTTCTCTCAAAATTATGTAAGAAAAAACATAGTCAAGTGGGGGTTTTGTTAAATTCGTCTCAATGCAAGAATTTCAAATATCAACTTTTTATAATTTTTACCTAAACACAATTAAAGATATTACTGTCGAAAGAAGAGCATTGGAGTGTGCGAAAAAGCAAATGGTGCATGTATTGTGAAACGGAGGTAGTATTAATTAGCTCAGAAGATTTCTTCTTACCTATTAAAAAAAAAAGAATTAAGGTTGGCTCAAGTGGTGAGCTTTCACATCTTCGCTATCAAAGTCTAGGGTTCAATTCCTACCCCAAATAAGATTTAAGCGAGGTTGGGGGTTAGGGCCTAGGGGGTGTATGTCTTGTAATGGACCTCTATGTGGGAGTCATATGCGAAAGCAGATTATAGGATTTCTTCTTCTCTATTAAAAAATAAAAAATAAAAAATATCGGACATTAATTAGGAAAAGCTCCCACCAACCAAGAGTTTTTAGTAGTAATTAAGAAGTTAATGCATGCCCAGCTGTTAGTTTACTAATTACAAGGCTTAGCAGTTAGACCATGTGTTAATAATAATATTCACTGTGTCTGAGTGAGCAATAGCATGACAACATCATATGGTTCTTTTTGTTCTTTCAGGTTTTGATGGGGGTATATTTACAGGTTTACCCCTCCATGTGAGTGTGATCAGTGAGCTGTAAATATATATTTTGGTGCAGAAAGATGAGATCAGATCCTTTGGAATGTTTATAATCAGAGATGAAACTTCCTATTTAGGGTAACTAAAACTGGTAAATTTGTACTTAAACCTGGTTCATTACATGGACAGATTTTTGCCTGCTGATTAAGGGAGAAAAAGCTGGGGCACTTTGGTAAAAGCCAAACTTTGGGTCCGTTACTAGTGGTGGTGCTAGTGATTGTCACGTGACTGGTATGCAGAAGTGATTAACATGAATACATGATACATCTTATCTTATTGGGTGAAATAAAAATTTACTGATATTATGATTTTTTAATGTGTAACTTTTATATGCGAATCAAGAAAGTTCAGTTAGACACATTATTATTCCCATCGTATCACGTTATTTAGCCTGTCAAAAAAAAAACGTTATTTGGACTCTTTGGCAAGAGCTAGGGTTACAAACGAGATGTATCAAACCGAGTTTAGAGTGTGTAGGATTACATGAATTTCTAAGTGTTGGAAATGAATCAAACTAAAGTTGAAGAGCGATTAAATGCAATAATGTAGATTATTTGATTATGAGTTTTGGGTATTATCTTTATAAAAATTTTACAACTCAACTAGATAGCATCCATTAAAAGATAATATACTGGGTAAAGAAAAAAAAAAAAAAAAAGGTGGTGAATTTATTTATGGAGTAAAAACGGAAAAAAAATCAAATTTAATGGTAAATATATAAGATTGGAGAGGATTAAAGTTTTTTGATAGATAATACTTTGTCCACTATTTACAAACTAGAAAAAGAACATTGAGAAACATTTTTTTTTTTTCATGAAATGTTATTTTTCTAATCAAACTTTGTTAGATGTATTTCCTTGCCTTTAAACATGTGTAAAAGTTGTCTTCATGGTTTTTTTCCTTCCTTTATGAGGTTGTTAAGGGTGGATTGACAATATTTTTATTATATATTTTAATATACACACGTTTTTTCTAAATTATAAAAATTTAACTCATTTAGCATTTTAAATATTAAATAGTAATAAATTGATTCCTAAGTTTATTTCGTTTTCGAAAGATGGGAAAGATCTCAATTTCAAAAGAAATAATAGTTAAACAAGATATAAGAGAGTGGTATATCTCATACCTAATGAAAAAATAGAAATGCTCCCCAAATAGGCTCATGAGATAAATATTAATTAATTACTCTCTCTGTCTCATATTAATCAATACACTTTTTAGTTTCACCAGTCCCGCATTAATCAATGCTCTTCCTAAAGTGGTAAACTCCCACCTATTTTATAGACCCTCTCTTCATTTTTAGCTATACCATTTGGCATTTAGGCACTATTCATCAACTAACTTTGACAAGCTTTCTTTCACCATAATATAAGCAAAAACACAGTCAAGTGGAATCTTGTTATGTTCGTCTCAATACGAGGATTCCAAATGTCAGCTTTTTATAATGTTTACTTATTCGCAATTAGATATCTTAATGTTCAAAAAAGCATCTTGATATACGTGAAAAGTAAATTGTGCAACTAAAAAAACATATGAAGTATTATATCCCTCTCTTCATGGGAATCGCAATAATAATGAAGAAATATCACCCCACCCTTTTCTCTAAAAAGTTAAGACCAAAATTTTCACTAATTACAATTAAAAAATACCCCACTACCAACTATCAACACTAAAATGAAGAAGTCGAATAATAAAACTCCTAAAACTTTGTGTCGGTTAAACTATATCGATTAATATCTAATGGACAGAATAAACTTTAATCAAATAGTCTTACTAATCTTAAAAATGATTATAGGTACATATGTTATTCCCCATTTCTAGTCATGTTTGGTGGACATACTAATAATTTGGTAAGATAGTACTTGAAAACCAATTTCTACCCCATTCTTTGTTTATGTTTAATTTGCATATGATGATTAGAATCCGACCTAAGTATGAAAAGAGAGAAGTTTATATTAAAGGCAATGTTATATATACAGATCAGGATCTTGCTTTGGATTGGATTGTGGAAGTTGGTAGGATAGGATTATAGGGTCGTAGTAAAGTCCTACTTATTTAGGTAAAACAATGAAAATTATGCAACAATATGGTAAAAGACTTGTGTTAGAAGTTTACGTACGGCACGCGAATAGTGACTTGTTTTCATTCGCGGATGTTGATAGTAGCTCAACACACGAATGTATAAGTGTCATGTAACATAAATCTAATAGAAGAAACAATAATTTGTGAAATCGCATTATAATTTTACATAATAGGAATGGATTATAGAATCGTAGGATCGTAGAATTAAATTGAGACCCTACCATGTAAATCATTTTAGTTGAGTAGGATTGAGAGATCCTACAAAATTAAAATTCTACATAGAATTGGGATAGATCAAAATTCTACATAGAGGCCGAACTTGATTTACGTCATGTCCTTTGTTCTACATCAAGGAGTAGTTGTTTTTGAAGGAAGGTTTGATATACAAAAGTCAACAATGGAATATAATATTGATGTTGAACCGATTAGATTAATATTATTGAACATAATCATCACTAGTTTAAGATGTTAAAAATATAAACAAGATTTTTGGACCTCTCAGGCTTTCTTATTTATTAGCAAAAGTAAGAAGAGGGCGGCAAAGAGGGAAGAAAAAAAAAGGCTTAGAAGAAGTGAAATAGTTGGAGACTCTTATAATTTGGTTCAACAAAAAGAATAAAAAAAAGTTCCTTCTAACAAAAGGTCACAAATTTTATTCCCATTATCTCAATATAATTATAATGCTCTATAGTAAGATGAGATAATCTACAAAAAGAGTTAAAATGATATGGTTGAGAGGGATAAGTAGTGAAAACCATAAGTTTAGAATCAAACTTTAGAAAGAAAAAAATATTGATAAAAATGCTAGCATATATTATTGCTCCATTTGTCTTATAATATAGTTTTTATTTCTAACTTTTACATGAATCAAGAAAGTGAAACATATAAACATTTCTGTTTAATATGTCTTCTAAAGCAAAAAAAAATTCTTCCGTTTTTTCTTATTAGCAAAAAAAGACAATATTTATTGGAACTTTTGCTAAATTATTCTGATCGTTCAAACCAATAAAATTAAACTAAATAAACAAAATAATCAATAGAATAAAAACAAAATAACAAATTAAATTAAACGAATTTGAAACAGAAACAATTGTTTGAGCCTTCTAATAAAGAAAATAAGAAATATAAGTATATATAAGAGAGAAAGAGTAAAATAAGAAATTTAACATACTCAAAATAGAAAATGTTTTTTTTTCTTTTTAAATGGGGATAGGACTCGTCTAATCTCACACACACCACCACTCAAGCTTCCCCTCAAAGTGTGTAATTTGTCATAAGTGCGTGTCGCATGTGAGTGAGCCCTATTATCCTCGCACGTTCATAATTGTCATTTCCCGAGTTAAGCATATGTTTGGGACCCAAACAATAACTTTTTTCACTCTTTAAGACCTATTAACTTTTTTTTCACCTTTTGGGACCTGTGGTTGAGATTCCGGCCAGTTAACCAAATGTTAACTCACCTGAAAGCATTTACACTTGAAAAAAAAGTTATATTAAAAAAAATAATAATAATAAGCTCGCTCTGGGAACTTCTTCCTTTAGTTTCAAAACCATATCATATGACTGTCTTCTATCAACTAACCTCCATCTTCAGCAGTCATCTCTCGTCTTTCTGTCTCATCTATCTACTAGAACGAAGAACCCATCGACGCTCTTCAATGGCGGAAGAACCCGAGGTAAAATTTCCAGTACCTAATTTTAGAAATATATTCTTTTACCCAGTTTTAATTTTTTCTTACAGAAAATTTATTTTTTGTGATTCTGCGTGTGAAATGATGGAGTTGCAAATGAAAATAGAAGCTTTGAGAAAAGCATATGCATAGATGGTGGCAGAATGCAAAGCTCATTGCTTTGAGCAGCAATTTGTTTTTAAGAAATTTTAGGATCTTTTATTTTTTAAAATGATAATTTCATTTTTGTTTTTAGGAAATTTCGGGATATGTTTTTTTCTCTGGTGTTGTATGTCTGCGCTTGATCTACGATTTGGGATGCAACCATGGAAAAAGTTGAAGAACTGGTTTCGAGAGATAGTTGACAACTAGAAAAAGCAAGTAGGTCTAATTTCTTATTTTAAGATTTAGATTGAGATAATTGGCTCAAGTTTATTTTTCATGATGACAAGCAAAAAATTAGATGACGAGAATATATAGCTCGATGATTGTTGTGTTCTTGAACAAAAAACGAGCTTGAAGGACCATCAATGGAGTTCGTCAAGGGGAGTCGTGAATGGAAGCATGTGGAAACAGATAAGTAAAATGGGATGAAGTTGCAGTGGCACATTTTTTTTTTGAAACAACAGATTAATAAAGTATGCTTTTTTGAGTTAGTGTATCAAAATAAATAACTATTGGGGTCCATAGTTAACCATGGTAAACATTTTTCACCTAAAACTCATTCTGGGTCCTAAACGGTGAAAAAAAAAGTTTTAGGTCCCAAACGGTGAAAAACCCAATAGTTTGGGTCTCAAACTTATGCTTAACTCGTCATTTCCCATCTCATAGCTTTGTGTGAATTTAAACTTACTAGTGTCTTATTTTAGTAATAAGTTATGTTTGGTTTAGTAATAAGGATTGTACCTTTTAATCTCAGGATTTGGGATTCATGTTGGAGGTTCAATTCTCACTAGAAGCACTTCGGGGGTGGGGATTGGGGACTCCTCTTACCTCCCCCCCTTTTCAAAGTGTTTAGCTTTCCCCTAACAATATATTTGGTTCGAGGGATAGATATTACGAGATAAAAGGGTAAGAGGTATTGTAAATAAATAAAATAGAGAATTGGTGTATGATAGAGTAAACACTAGTACATAATAGACGATTTGCGTCGGATGCGAGGTGCCTATTTGCGTCAGACATAGGTCCGACGGCACAGGCCTCGTCGCAGATAAGGATACAGGATATGCGTCGTATCCGACGCGACGCGGTTGATTAGCCATCTGCGTCGCACTTTACTCTTCATGCGACGCAGATTAATCTTCGCTCGTCACAACAGCAAAGACTCATCTGCGTCGCATGAAGAGTAAAGTGCGACGCAGATGGCCCCAACCTCACTCATGTGCGTCGCATGTAGTGCTATGTGCGACGCACATGAGGCTTATCAATACTCTAGAACAGCAGACCACTGAATCTTCACAAATGTTCGTAGATATGTTATTTCTTAGTCCAGCTCTGATTTTTATCACATCTCAAAAAGAAAAAAAAATCCAGTATCCACAAGAAAATCGAGAAAGAAAAGATGGATGTACCTTAATTTCATTAAAAAAAATGTAATTTACACATATGGCTTACAAATTTTACCAGATCTAAAAACAAAATTGAAAGTAACTTACAACACTAGAAAGTTCCTAAACAATGAAAACTAAACCTAAATTCTGGAACCTTGCTTGAAAATCTCATTCTTCAACTTTGCAATGTTGTAGACTTCTTGAAAATCTGATACAAATAGCAGGTAACCCCATAAGTTAACTAAAAAGAACTAAAATTTACTGAAAATTAAAGATCGAATTTTCAGATATAAAAGTTCTTATTTTTCAGATCTGAAAATGAAAAAATGAATTTTCAGATTTGAAAACTAAAAAAGAAAATCAGATCTAAAAATGAAAAACGAAACTCGAACCTGTCAAAACGAATTTTCGCCGCTCGTCGGAAAACGAAGATGTTATGATGTGGCAGTGGGCTTGACGGAGTTTAGTGAGAACTCGCAGCGGCAGGGGCAGGGGGAGTGACGTGACAGTGGCAGGGGGAGGAGAGAGAGAATCGATGGTGAGAATCGCAGCGAGGAATTCCGGCTGAAGCAATGAAGTTATCGAGTCGCTTCCTAAACGCCGACGACAAGGCCTGGTGCTTTTCTTCAGTCTTTTGTCTCCTCCTAAACGATTTTTCCCTCCTGATTTAGGGTTGGAGTTTTTCAGAGTGGTTTTCTTTGCCATTTTCTCTCTGCTCTGCTCTGAATTCGTGAATTCGTTGCATGCGAAGGAGAAAAATAAGAACGGCAGTTGTTGATGATGAAGTTGTTGATGATGAACTGGTGGTATGAGAAAGAGAGAGGGAGAAAGGGACAGAGAGAGAAGAACGCTGAAGAAGTTAGGGTTTGAAATATAAGGGAATGAAGCGCGCGGGTTTGCAACCTTATCTGCGTCGCACATACAGCCCATGCGACGCAGATAAGCCCAAATCATCTGCGTCGCACCCTAATTAACATCCGACGCAGATGACTATCTGCGTCGCATGCTCGTTAAATACGATGCACATATTTTGTCTTTTGCGTCGATTCCCGGCTGCATGCGACGCAAATGAGTCTTCTGCGACGCTTGTCCTGTTGTGCGACGCAGATGGTGAGACGCAAATCGTTGTTTTTCTACTAGTGAAAATAAGCGTTTATTTCTTGTTTAGCATGGATGAGAATCGAATAAAACTAAGGAATAATTGTCCATAATAAGTCAACATTTGTCCCATCCGCTAAAAATAAACCATCGTTTGATTGTATCCTGAATAAGTCTACCTTTAGTACTTATCAATTTTAAACAAGTTAAATTACAAATAATCCGACTTTTTTCTTTCTTTTTTGTAATTTTTAATTTATTTTTGTTTGCTCTCTCATCCCTTTGAAGAGTTACGCATATCATACTTAAGCAGTTTAATAAGTTAACAACAAGCAAGGACTTGTTAAAAACAGATTGATATTAAAGGTTGACTTAATCAAGGATAATCAAAAGGCTGACTTGTTTTTAGCGGATGGCTTAAAGGTTGACTTATTCTTGACAATTTTTCCTAAAACTAAAGGAGCAATAAAATATACCCTTAATAAACTCTCCTATTCTTGAGCTTTGCCAAATTTATGTCTGATACATACAAAATTGAAGATATTGATGACATTTTTGTAACTTCGAACGATTTGATAAACAAAGTTTTATGCCCTTTCAACATTCCTTCCTTATCTTTCTCCCCTAAACAAACACTATGACTCGACAAATAATTGATCTAAGTACCTGATTGTATCAAAGTATTTGCTATGAGTATTTTCTTAATTATGTTACACAAAACTTCGTTATTATGGCTTTTTACCAAATACCCCCGAGTTTTTTTTTTTTTCTAGATAATTGATATATATTCTCAATATTTTCAAAATTTACCATATACCCATGAGTTTTTTTTATGTAGATCCATTACCCTTACCGTCAATTGAAACTAATTAGTATTCTATTAGTGGTAAACTTAATTTATCATTTATCCATATATTAAAATTTTAGGAAAAATATTTCAGAGACCCTGATATTTATGTCGTTTTCACAAATGACCCTAACATTTTCACCTTTACCGCGGATAACCCTAAAATTGTATTTTGTCATTAAAATTGACTGAATGGGTAATGGTGTTAACTATTGAAACAAAATTAATTTTTTTTATTAAAATAAGGCCCAAATCCTCTTTCTCTATGAAACCCCACTCAATCCAAAACCCCATCTAGCCTTGAAACCACCACCGTCCCACCAGAAAGCACCACCTGACCTATTAAACCTCACCCCCAGCCCCCGAAACCACCATCCCAACCCCCGATGGGATTTCTATCAAATTATTGCCCTAACTACGTCAATATATTTCAAATGGTGCAAAGGAAATTCTAAGAGGGCTCAATTTTTAATTTTCTTCCATGTGCAAAATCTATTTGGGAATCTTATATATGCAAAATCTATAAGGAAGTTCTTTATTAAGGAAGTTCTTTATGAGTGTAAACTCATGACTAAAGCAAAAATAGATCACATTAGAGGATTAAAAAGTTGCAAACTTTTATCAAGGGTGTTTCATTTATGTAGAAAAATGCAGCAAAGAGGCAATAACTGACTTTTAAAATGGGAAACTAGCTTTTATAATGGCATTTAATTAATATATAAATAAGAGTATAATGTATATTAAGGTTTAATATAGGGATATACGATGAACTAAGTTTTGCACTAACACAAAATTAATTAATACTCCCTTTATTCCATATTATAGTGCTTCTTTCCTTTTAAAGTGTCCCAAAATGTAATTCTTGTTTCCTTTTTTGATTTTACACTTTCCCATGATTTTCCTAGAAAAATTGTGCCACCATTATTTAATTCTTATTGAAAATAGTTTTTTGCTTTGTTTATTCAACCCAAGGGTTGAATTAGTCATGCATTTAATGCTCTTTAACCACTTATTGTCATTCTCTCTCTTAAAATCAGTTTTTTCCCCATAAAATTTATTTTTAATACACAAACACTATTTACCTTCCTCTTAGATTCTATTGACCTTAATATCCGTGCAAAAATAGAATCAGACACTATAATATGGGACGGAGGGAGTACAACACTAACGTTCAGTTGAAATAAGGGCAATTGGATGTATTTGAGAAAAACTTAGGTGTATATGCTAAATTTTGAAAACATCGTGAGTATATGAAAATTTTTCTAAAACTCTAAAATTTTTTGGTGAAAAATCCGTTAATTCTATTTATAGTCGCTAACTAACCTGTCATTAAGGTTATTGATAAGTAGGACATACTACATCTGTTCCTAAATAATAGTTACACTTACACTTTTCACGCATGCTGATACAATACTTTGAGCCTTTATATCTTTAATTTTGTATTTGTAAAAAATATAAAAAGTTGATATTCTAAAAGTACATATCGAGACGAATCAAACAAGACATCGCATGACTATATCTTCTCTTACCCATAAATCACAAATGATAGTCAAATTGAAATTTGTGAATAGTGTCAAAAGTCAAAGTGTAACAATTATTTAGGAACGGATGTAGTATATAAAACATAAAATGTTGATAACAAGATAATTCCCGACATGCCAGGATGCAATATACTTTTACTTTATTAATTTTATTTTAATTTCTCATTCTACATCCTTTTGGAGACTATGTTGAACATACTAATTCTGAGAATTTAGTATGGAGATTGGAGACAAAGAGGAGAAGGAAAGCAATTGATTGAGAATTGAAGCTAAGCATGATTTAACATATAATGTCTTTCACGCCTATGCAGGATCACCTTTGTAAGAGTGGAGGACAAAATAACATAGGACATTGTCGTCTTATGCTTCATGGGAAGACACCACGTCGTCATCCCCTTTTCCTTTTCCTTTTCCTTTTCCTTTTCCTTAGTCTTATGGAATTTTACTTTTTCGTTTTTGTATTTGTAATGCTAATGCATGTTCTTTTGACAATCTCCCACTAATGGAAAAGGCTGCTTCCATGGTTTCCACCTTTCCTATTTCGTTTGTTTATCATTTTGCCATAAACGTAGATTAGGACTCTGAAGGAGTATCGAATTCAAAGTTTTTAACTATCCCTAACCTGATGTTTTTCTACTATTTACCCATTGGTTTCTAAAAAGGGTTCTTGATATGATTGATAAAGTAATAGTTGGATTAGTTTTTTAATTATTGGCTCGTAGCTTTTGCTTTTATCATGCATTAAACAACCAATATTATCAGTTAATATAACCAAATATATATAAATATAACCAATAGTCAAACAATCAACATAAATAGTTGGTGGAACCAACCAAGTAAAGCACTGAACATCTAACAGCTAACAACGAACTGTCAAACACTCAATATTTAAGATTGTAAGGTGTATTTCATCTAAAGTGGGATCAGTTGTTTTAGTTTTCCCTATATAGTTTATGATAGTATTGGGAAATACTAGCTAGTTCACATTATTAATTATTGTATTGTGAATCATTAATCAAGGCTAGATTCAAGTATGCTCGGCGTTGACTATTTGGTGTGGCTCGATCATATGTTGGAAGCAAAGTAGGCTCATGTGATGTTATTTGCTTGGGTGAGCAAGAGGTTTGCTCGAGCAAGTATATATATGTTGCAATGTGGCATGATCAATGTTAGCTCCTCCCATAGTGATTAGTGCTTAAACAAGCATGGTATATGCTTAGGCTGTTAGGAAACATGGTGTTGTAGTTTGATTAATGCGGAACAAAAATCAATGAAATAATAAGGATGAGAAAAACAATAAAGAAGAGAAACAAAAGAACACAAGGATTTACGTGGTTCGGTCGAAATAGACCTACGTCTACAGATGGGGGATTCTAGCTTCTTCACTATGATGGAGAAAAACCAGAGAGAATAATACAAGGAGTCCTAAATTGTAGAGGCTAAAAGTGTTTAATAAGTTGTGTTACTAATAATGAGCACCAAGGGGCCTTTTATAACATAAGAAACCCCGCACAAAACCCTAAAAGATACTCCGTGCAAAAACCCTAAAAAGAATCAGATTCGAAAAACGCGTCAAGCGGCAAAAATTCCAGCCGTCCGGTCGACCGGGCCAAACCGCCCGGTCGGGTGCTGCTGCACGGTCGGGCCAAAATTCGCCCGGTCAGGCTAGACGAAATTTCAGTTCGACAGTTCTTCGTAAAACAGCCATAACTTTCTCATTTCTCAGCGGAATTGGGCATATGATCTGTCGTTGGAAAGCTCTTGGAACAAGCTTTCACCTCCAATTTGAATCACATCAAAACCATTTATATATTGAGAGATATGTGCATTCAAAGTTAGCCTTATGCCAATTTCACAAAATTTCAAGTCACAAATAACAAATCTCCACCTTGACTTGAAACCAATCAATCAAGATACCTCCACCTTGAACCAAAATTGATGCTCACCCAAAAAACCATAAAACCTCCACCTTAAACAAAATTCCATAAGCCTACTCACTTTAGGCAATCCAGAAAATGGACATCTTCTATAATTGTGTACCAATGCGTCTTCGAACACAAAACTCTGTATACGAAACCATCACATGGCCTAGATTGAGAGTATAAAGTCACCAACTCCAAGCATGCTTATTCAAATTGACCAAACTCTCTTCAAACACTTCTTCATCTCAACAACAAACTCAAAGCAATTCTAGAAAATCAAATTACATCAATAATTTCTAAATTGCAATTGTACTTAACAAAACACAAAAGTAGCAAATTTGAGATAAGAAAAAGCATAACTAGAACAAAATCTAATGCATAACCAAGATTGCTACTTTACTACAAAACTCAAAAACAATCATCATAGACTCCATAGCAAAAATCCACACGGATTCTCGTTTCACCAAGAGATCTCAAAAGGGGACCAAACATGAAGAGATCGTAGAAACAGCATCCCCAAATCCTGTAACCCTAAAGTGCAACACCATCATCAAAGACATCGTTGGCAATATTTACGGATTGGTCCTCATTGGACTTTTCCCCATTCTTCTTCTTTAATTTCCAACACTCAGCTTTGACATGACCCTTCACATATGACAATAGTTACAGATTTTATTCTTGCCAGAATTCTTTCCACCATGAGCAACCAAAGCATTAGTTTAAGCATAATTATTAGATTTATTAACTAACTTATTGCCAATTAAATCTCTCTGAGTTAAGGCATCCTTAACATCCTGCAAACTCAAATCATCTCTACCATACAATAAAGTATCTCGAAAGTGCTTATACGAAGGCGGTAAAGAACACAACAACCTAATAGCCATATCCTCATCATCGATTTCAACATCGATGTTTTGCAAATCCATAATAATAGAGAAGAATTCATCTAAATGAGACTCAAGCGGTTTACCTTCTTCTAGAATGAGATCATGAAATATAGATTTGAGTAGTAGACGGTTGGTCACGCTCTTTGTCATATAAAGTGACCCCAACTTCAACCACAAACCAGCAGTTGTCTCCTTGGCAGCCTCTCTCAAAACATCATTAGATAGACAAATGAATTGCCGAGAGTGTCTTCAAATCGATCTCCTCCCACTTGTCATCCGTCATACCCGGAGGCTTTTTGGATGCACCATCAAGAGCCTTGTGACAACCACTTTGAACCAAGATGGCTTTCATCTTTAATTGCCATAGGCCAAAATTTACTTGCCTATCAAATTTCTCAATATCAAATTTCATTGACATAATTGAATCAAACTCGTTCTATAAACACCTAAGATCTGTAACAACCAAGCTCTTGATACCAGTTTGTTAGGAAACGGGGTGTTGTAGTTTGATTAATGCTAAACAAAAATCAATGAAATAATAAGGATGAGAAAAACAATAAAGAAGATAAACAAAAGAACACAAGGATTTATGTGGTTCGGTCAAAATAGACCTACGTCCACAAATGGGGGATTCAAGCTTCTTCACTATGATGGAGAAAAATCAGAGAGAATAATACAAGGAGTCCTAAATTCTAGAGGCTAAAAGTGTTTCATAAGTTGTGTTACTAATAATGAACACCAAGGGGCCTTTTATAACATAAGGAACCCCGCACAAAACCCTAAAAGATACTCCGTACAAAAACCCTAAAAAGAATCAGATTCGGAAAACGCGTCACGCAACAAAAATTCCAGCCGCCCGGTCGACCGAGCCAAACCGCCCGGTCGGGTGCTGCTGCCCAGTCGGGCGAGACGAAATTCCAGTTCGGCAATTCTTCATAAAATAGCCATAACTTTCTCGTTTCTCAGCGGAATTGGGCATATGACCTGTCGTTGGAAAGCTCTTGGAACAAGCTTTTATAGATTGATAGATATGTGCATTCAAAGTTAGTTTTATGCCAATTTCATAAAATTCCAAGTCACAAATAACATAGGTAATGAGAATACTACACCTGCTGCTCATGCTACACCTAAGCTCACATCTAATCCAGCTGGACAAAACTGATCTGTTATAACAACACCTGTTATTACAAGCACGTGCAAGATATCTCCCCTTGTATTACAGCTTAGATATAAATAGCTTTGTATTCTCTTACATATGATTCATTCAGAAATAATAACAAACACTTTACATTCTTCTCTCTATTCTCTCTATGCTATGGAATTTATTCCTTCTTTGTTTACAATCTATGATTGATAACATGGTATCAGATGCTACATTCCGCAAATTTTTTCAACATTTCGTACCTGAAATCAGGTTTTTTCATTCATTTCTTCTTTTTCTTCGTTTTCTTCGCTGAAATCAGTTTTTTTTTTCTCTTCTGTAAAAATTCAGTAGTATGGAATTGAAAGCTACAATTCGTTAGAAAAATCTGAGTCGATTGTGATTGTGTGATTGTTAATTTCTTCAATTGTTGTCGTGATGCTGAAGAAATTTGTTGTTGAGATTCTCAAATCTGGAGAATTGGTGATTGTTTGATGAATTGTGATTTTGTTGTGAAATTTTGATGATTCTTGATTAAACTGCTGTTGTAATATTGTTTTTGTTGAAGAATTATTGAATTCTTGCCGTGTATTGTTGTTGATATCTTCCTATTGAGGTTGAAGATTTCTTGATTTGAGGTTGTTGTTGATATCTTCGTATTGAGGTTGAAGATTTCTTGATTTGAGGTTGTGTTGATATCTTTGAGGTTGAAGTTTTTTTTGATTTGAGGAATTGGAGACGTTTTCTTGAAAATTATGGCTGAAAATTCAACATCTACACCTGAACCTACAAGCTGTTCTAGGTAGCGTGTATTATATTCATCCTTGATTCTTCTAATACTAAGCTAGTGAATGAGTTGTTTCTTTGGAAACAATTATGGCGATTGGAAGCGCTCTATTATGCTTGTTTTATCTTCTAGAAACAAGTTGTGCTTTGTAGATGGCTCTTTAGAAGAACTTCGGTGTGACTAATGCAAACTATAAAGCTTGGCATAGGTGTAACGATTTGGTGACTGGTTGGTTATTGTTTTCCTTGGAGAAACAAATTGCCAAAAGTGTGTGGTATTACAAGAAAGCTAGAGATCTGTGGCTAGATTTTGAGGAAAGGTTTGGCCAAGCTTCTGGAGCGCAGTTATTTTCTTTACAACAAAAAATTTCTGAAATGCAGCAAGGGAAAATGTCTGTGTCTTCATTCTTTTCTGCTATCAAGGCATTATGGGACGAGTTAGATGATCTAGATCCATTGCCTGTTTGCACATGTGGTGCAAATTGCACCTGCACATTGACTAAAAGGATGCTGAAAACACAACAAGAACAAAGGCTAATGTTGTTTCTAATGAAGCTTAATGATGATTACATCCAAGCTAGAACAAACATCCTTATGATGCAGCCTTTGCCAAACTTGAGCACTGCTTACAGACTTTTAGTTCAAGAAGAAAGACACCAGGAAGTAAGTGGAATTGTTACTCAACATGATGCTATGGCCTTTGCTGCTTATGATAGAAAGAAGTATTCTGAGAGATTTGATAAGAGCAAATCATCATATTCTGCTCCTAAACAATCACAATCATTGGCTGGAAACAAAAGGTCTTCTACATGGTTTTGTGATTATTGTAAGAATCCTGGGCATGGTATTGAAAGATGTTATAAACTCCATGGGTTGCCTCCTCATCTGAGTGCAAATAGAGACAAAAGGTCTGCTAATATGGTTCAAAATGCACCAGAAGAGTCTTTTACTAGTCAGTCTGAAACCAAGACAATGACTGTTGAGCAGTATAACCAACTTATGTCATTACTTGACAAGCAACAATGTGATGATGTGTCAATAACAACTGGAGAGCCACCTGCCACACATGGAGCTGCTTTCATGGCAGGTAAACTTTGTTTTATGTCCAATATAGGTGTTTCTTGGGTATTAGACAGTGGTGCAACAGATCACATCTGTTGTGATTTGAATTTATTTGTTAATTTTAGACAAAATACTGATCATGATGACACTATAACCATACCTGATGGAAGAAAAGTAGCCATTGCACATAAAGGAACAGTTAATCTCAATTCTGACATTATCTTGCAAGATGTGTTACATGTTCCCCACTTCCAATTTAATTTGATCTCTATTCCTAAACTTTGCCAAGACATGAATTGTTCAGTCAATTTTACATCTAATTCATGTGTTATCCAGGCACCTACTTTGACCCAGCCTCTGGTTCTTGGTAACCTGAAGCATGGATTATATTGCACCAGCTGCTGCAAATAACATCAGTCATGTTGCTTCTGCTTCTGTTAATAATTCTGTCAATAAATGTATAGATCAAGCCAAATTATGGCATTTGAGGCTAGGTCATTTACCATTTCACTCTATGAAATATGCTCAACCTAGTCTAAACCTAGATGATATTAGTTCTTGTATCTGTCAAGTTTGCCCTGCTGCTAGGCAAACAAGACTACCTTTTTCACAAAGTTCAATAAAATCTGTCAAACCTTTTCAATTGATTCATGTTGACTTGTGGGGTCCCTATAACACTTCTACTTATAATAATTGCAAGTTCTTTGTCACAATTGTAGATGACTATTCTAGGCATACTTGGGTGTTTTTACTTAAACATAAATCTGATGTTGTCCAGATTATGGAAAATTTCTTTGCATATGTTAACACTCAATTTCATTGTTTAATTGAATGTGTGAGATCCGACAATGCAAAGGAGTTGTGTGAGGGGAAGCTGCTACAATTCATGTTACATAAAGGAGTTATACATCAGAAAAGTTGCACAGAAACTCCACAACAAAATGGAGTGGTTGAGAGGAAACATAGGCACCTCTTGGAGGTTGCTAGGGCTCTATTCTTCCAATCCAATGTTCCTGCTGCCTATTGGGGAGAATGTATTTTGTGTGCTGTGCATTTGATTAACAAGCTTCCTCTCAAAGTTCATAAACATATCTCACCTTATGAAAAACTCCACAATACTTCACCTTCTCTTGCCCATCTCAAAGTCTTCGGTTGCCTTTGTTTTGTCTCTACTATCAAACAAGGCAGAACCTGGCAGATGTCTTTACCAAAATTCTCCCTTCTCCTTAGTTTCACTCTTTGTTATCCAAGCTTGGCATGCTTCACACCCTGCCTAGCTTGAGGGAGGGTAATGAGAATACTACACCTGCTGCTCATGCTACACCTAAGCTCACATCTAATCCAGCTGGACAAAACTGATCTGTTATAACAACACCTGTTATTACAAGCACGTGCAAGATATCTCCCCTTGTATTACAGCTTAGATATAAATAGCTTTGTATTCTCTTACATATGATTCATTCAGAAATAATAACAAACACTTTACATTCTTCTCTCTATTCTCTCTATTCTCTCTATGCTATGGAATTTATTCCTTCTTTGTTTACAATCTATGATTGATAACAATAGGCAAGTACCATACCTCTGGCTGATCAAGCTATAAAGTGTGCTTGGGTACAGTGAGCCCAATATTCCAGCTCATATTAGCTTCTAAGCCATCTGCCCGGGGTGGGCATAAAGTGTGCATGTTTTGGCATTCGTGGCCTTAGTTTCCATGCGTAAATTAAACTTTATATCTGAGCTTTTGGTATGAATATGAGTTTTGGATATTTAGTGAGAGTGTACTTTAAGAGAGTTGTTTAAGATAGTATATACATTCTACCTCGAGAGAAGTCTTGTCTTTGTGAGTGTGGTAGGTGAGAGAGTTTGCGATTTTCATCTATTTCGCAAATTCTCTCACTAACGCAGTTTCGCACACTCATAAGCACAACTCTAGCTTACGTTCTAACTCTCTTAGCACTCTCAATAAATGCTTATTTTTATCTCAATATTCTCAAACTACTCTCTTGAGTATAACTTAATCATATCAATACATTAAAATATTCAACTTGTTTGATAGTCTTCGAGTGTTTTGCTTAAAGGATTTCTCAACGTCCTAAATCGGTGTGTTCTTGTTTTCGATTTCTAACATTTCTTAGTTATTCTAGCTAGCTTATTCTGCCCTGATTATCTCTAACTATCAACGACGACTAATAAAAAATAATATTTTTTTCACCTGAAACCCTCGAGTTTTCAAAAAAGGCACCTGGTACCCCCCTTGTTTTCAAAATACACAGGGTGCCCCTAAGTTTCAAACTAATACACTCTACCCTTAATGACTAACGACGTTAACCACCGTTAGTCTTAACCTCTAAATAAACTTTAATTAACCTAATTAAACCCTAAAACCTAACTCCTAAACCTAACCTTAACCCCCTCCCCCACCCTCCCAACACCCCCGGCCCCCCTCCCCCCCCCCGCAGGCCCCTCCCCTCTCCCCACCACCCCCCGGCTCTCCCGTGGCCTCTTTGCCTACCCCGTCTCTCTTGCACCTACCCCGTCGAAACCTCCCCCCCCCTAATCCCCGTCAAATTCCGCCCCCCCTTCCCCCGTCAAACCCCAAAGGCCCGTCGAATTCCTCGCCATAATTACTCCTGCGAGAACAGTGTGGAAGGGGGCGGGGGCTGTGGTGGGCGCGCGGAGTGGGGGCGATGGTGGGGAGGCCGGGTTTGGGCTGCACAGCGGCGCGGGGGTGGGGGAAGGGTGGGGGGCTGCGGGGTGAGGGCTGCATTGGTGGTGGGAGGGTGGGGAGGGGTGCAGGGGTGGTGGGGGTTAGGGTTAGGGTTTGGGTTAGGAGTAAGGGTTAGGGTTAGGGTTAGGATTAGTGGTTAATTAGGTTTAAAAAAAGAAAATTAGGGTTAATGACTAACGGCGGTTAACGCCGTTAGCATTAAGGGTATCTGAGTGTATTAGTTTGAAACTTATGGGTACCCCGTGTATTTTGAAAACATCGAGGGTACCAGGTGAATTTTTTGAAAACTCGAGGGTATCAGGTGAAAAACCGTATTAATTAATCACTTCATTAAAATCTTTTACCCTAATGTTATGGACACCATATATTGACCTCTAAGTACGAACAAGAGTCAATTTAATGTAATTTATCAAATTAAGGGTTCTACTGTATCTCTTAATTAATTAGTTTCTGAAATCTGGCAATTCACGGGAATTAGGGACTACTAAGTGCAAATTAGCCCTTGCATATCTGGAGCTTATGTTGATGCAAATATGAATGAGAACATTATTGTTATTAAATATTATCGTGAATATGATAATGTACTACTAATATAGTTATGTTTGAATAACATAATGTATTCGTACAGTTCGTATACTTTCTGAGACTTCTTAGCATTAATTAATTGACTGACTTAAGAAGAGTGGTGAAGGGACCATGTTATTTATGTCTTTATGCATACCAAGTTGTTGGCCTTGTAAAAACAAAATATCCAGATCAATTGCTTAAGCTAACTAGCTGTCAGATACTCTATCCTGCACATCACGATTAGTTTTTAACTGACACTAATGGGAAATACTTTTTCTATCCATGGGGTAGATAATTTACTAGAGTCTAGAGGAAGTACATTAACATATAGTGAAATACACCTTCTTAATTTAGATTATTTTTTATTTTCTCTAGTGTGTTAAATACCCACTGAATAGATGTATCATCACTAGAAAATAGTGGAATTCTAACTCTTATTTCTCTTCTATTACAAATTTCGCTATATTCAATAATTAATATCTTAATGCATTTATCTCAAAAAATAACATATTTAAATATTAGATAGCAAGTATTTCCTCTGTCCCTCAATAGATTTCTCATTTCTAATATTGACATTTGACACTATTCATAATTGAAGAAAATCTTCCAATTTTTTTCCCATTATATAAGAAAAAACATAGTCGTGTGAGTCTTGTTTGATTGTCTCATTGTATATATTACGAAAATCAAACTTTTATTATTTTTACTAATATGTAATTAAAAATATTAATGATACAATATGTACATTGGCAAACATGAAAAGGAAAAATAGAAAGTCTATTTGAGACGAAGGGAGTAGTTTCAAGTACCTCAAATACTTTGAAAGGATCGCACCAAAAAAAAACTTTGAATGAAACTTTGAAGCTCTCCGATACTTTTGTTTATGTACCTTATCAAAACTTATCATGATGAGAGCTTGAAAAATGTTTATAACACTGTGTATGGACTGATTCGTCCACACGAAAGGGCAAACATGTGAATTTGTAAAATTTTGTACTTGAAAACATATAATCGAATTTACAAGACAATATATTACTGTTATATTATACAAGTACTTCGTATAATTTTGCCTGAAAAAAAACATACATTGATTTGTTGCTATCTGATAATATTACTACGTATATCTTTACAGATCGATAAATCTATTAATAGACAAACTGCCATGTATGCCCATGCGTTTGTATTCATTCGTTAGCTAACATTAATGTATGTAATTAATACACGTGCGAATTTGTATAAGCTGAACGTTAATTTTGTTTTTGGTCGTCAATAACCTTAGATGCATGTCAGGTTTTAGTGGAGGAACTAGATGTTTGACTCTCTTTAACAATCAGCTTTGTAGCCTACCTATTTCGTCCGCCAAATTAGACTAGTAGGGGCTGTAGCCTGTAGGAGGATTAGGTCCAATTATGGCGTCGTCAAAATGAAGTACATTAGACCATAAGCACTTTATGCTTATTAGTTCTCACTTTTTTGTTTTCTTAATTAATGTTATAAAGTTTGTGATTCATGATTACATTACACTTAATTAATGCTTATTAATTAATACTTGTTAAATATAGAGAGAAGTGGGACTTTTTGTGAATTGCATATTTGATATGTTCTTTGGTTCGCATATAACCAAAAAAATATGAGAAGTTAACTTAAATTAAGTTTAAATTCGAACCAAATATAGGGAGTGCTTACCTAACTCCATGGTATCAAGTCAAAATCCATTCTTAAGAAGTGCAAATGCGATAGTGTTAGTACCCATCTAAGCAGATGTCACAGGAAAATTTTGAACTGATCTTTTGGCATACTACAGGTTCCCGTGATGGCCCCCTAGATAATGTGATCTACACCAGCAACCCACAAACACACACGAAACTAGATATCTTTAGAGAAACGTAAGCAATGACCAGCACACACAATAACACTTTTATTACTTACGAGACAACAACACAAAAAGGGTCGGCCCTGAGCAAGTCCAAAATGAGACTCAGAACAGGGCCTCCCTTTTGAAGGGGCCTCAATTTTTTGAAATTTTTTTTTTTTAACCCAAAAAACTGAAATCACGTACAGCTTAGTCAGAGGCAACATTACTTTGCACCAAAAAAACAGTCAACAATACTTTATCTCTCCTTACTTTTTTCCTAAAGCTCTGAACTTTCTATCTCTCTCTCCTCACTTTTTTCCTAAAGCTCAGAGCTTTCTATCTCTCTCCTTACCTCTTTATTTCTCTCTCCTTACCTCTTACAAACTATGAACTACTTCTATCAAGCTAATGAAAAATCACATCATCAATCTTCGTGAAATATTATTGTTTGAATTGGTGTTGGAAAAATAATTAATGGAGTGCAAGAGAGGATGCATTCTTCTCGAAGAATACCAGTTCCGACGACCATAACGAAAAGGAATAAATCTGGGTTTGATGGACTTGAATCTGATTTCGGATCTCTTGGTGTTCCTCAGTGTAATCTCTTCAATATGACTATTAAATTTCATCTTTTTATAAAAGGAATGAAGTTGGATCAGGAATTTTAGTGAATTCTTCTCTAGATTTTGTCTAATTGAATCTGGGCAGCTGTTATTTTGGGCATGTTTTATCTTGGTTTTATGATCTGTGTGTTTTGACAATGTAAACTCAAAGAAAATGGGATGTGTTTAGTGTTGCATACTTGCATGTTGAGAAATTGGGAAATCCGTTAAATAGATTTTATAGTTGTTATTCTGCATTCTTTCTTTTTAACTAGTGTGCCTTTGGATTTAGTTGATTTTATAGGGAATTTAGGTACCTCTAAGATAGATTTTAGATGGGGCCTTTCTTTCAACTAACACAGCACGTGGCCTCCATATTGCTTGGGCCGGGGCTGAACACAAGTACAAGGCAAAGCGCCTAATATACATCATTGCCAAATGCATAAGCCAAATGCTCTATTGATAATGCCTAAGCACTGACCACAGTCTGGCCACATAAGCAAAGTAACTACCCATTACATAATAATTGTCCACCATGTGTCCCATGATCCTTGCATTGCACTCTCATGTGGGAGTTGCCTATTCTCCTGACTAGAGCCCCTTTTTCAAGGGGGGTGATGGGGAACGTGGGTGATTAGATAACCACTCACTCCATTGAGCATAACCATCCATTCGTCGAGTGTAACCGCTTCTTGAGTAGAGCATAACCGCCCACTACATTGAGTGTAATCACCCACTGGGTAGAACGTAACCGCTTCGTAGAGCGTATCTATCCATGATATCAAGTGCAAATGCTCACTACGCTGAGCATAACCGTCCACGACGTCGAGCGTAACCACCCACTACATTGAGCATATCAGCCCACTATGCCAAGTATAACTGTCGAGTGGTTATTAGGGCTTGGTAACCGCTACTCATGATCCACTATGTGACCTGAGGGCAACTGCTCATCGCGCCCAACTGCCTACTAAAAAACGTGCTCCTAGTTTCTAGGAGCCACGTTGGCTTGCCCCACCCTTGCAACCCTTACGGTCCAAGTAACCGTCGAGTGGTTACTAAAGTGTGCCAACCGCTCGTCATGATCAACTGCCCACTAAGGGATATGCTCCGGCTTTCTAAAAGCACTTCCTGAATTCACGCAACACCCAACATGTGCCATGTACAAGCCTTAACCATCGATAGGCAACCAGCGTCAAGTAATCGCTCGTGCATGTGCCGCACACATGTTGCAACGAAACAACACCTCGGCTTAGCGTCGCAGGTGCCACGCAAATGACCAGTGCATGGCAGCGATACAATGTGTGTGCCTCACGCATAGGCCTTTACAAGCCATCCACGGCACCACGACACCCTCAAGTCTTGGCCAAGACTATAAGCAGCCATTAAAAGCCAACCGTCATCCACACGACCCTACGAACACATGTGTGCACGTCATAGGCACTAGAGGTAACCACAGGTCACACTCCCGTCGTGTCAAAGGCTTAGTTACTCAAGGCACGTCCTTGCTATGATCGCAATCTACACCATAGGATTACGATAGAGAACCTAGCATAGGCATCTAAGTGTAAAGTGTGGACCGTTAGTCAAGTACACGACTTACAAGGGTCGCATACGATAGCCATCATGGATTTATCCAACACCTAACATTGCGCATAGGTGTAGTAGGCTTGCAAACTAGTGCCGACGAAAGTGATGGTTTTACAATAGACCACTTGCTATAAAGTTACAAGGGAAGTATGTTCCCATACAGTGAAACCATGAAAATTTAATACCTATATGATGAGAACACAACGTTCTTTCATTTAACTTGCGTCATTAATGAGAATTAAGCATACTTAAGAGTAAATTTAACAATAGTTGATATTAATCTTCAATAAGACCCCGACTCCTTAAGGATACAAGTTGTCACCAAATGTGCATCAAAAACCAACAACTAGTCCCTCAAGACAATACATTCTTTTGGCACATTTAGTCTTCATCCATGAGCATCCTATAGGAAACTTCCCAGAAGGTCACACCTCCCCCGTTCTATATTAATTGTAACATTTATCTTATTTGAAAGTTTCACATTAATTGCAATATTACATAATTTGGCATTGTGTTATCTCTATCTCTATCTGATACTATCACATTAGCCTCTCTTTCTATCTATCTCCAGCCTTTTCCCCTTTTTATATATGATCTCCTTAAAATTGTGTTATCCACATATGTTGCAATGATAAATCTATTAGGACCGGATAATGAAATCAATTTGTATGTTCTGCTCTAAAATTATAATTTAACAGTTGTCCTACATAAAGGTTGTTGCAATTAAAACAATAAAATGATACTTATCTGATGAAGCGAGAACGAAAAAACAATTTGACGTGACGTGGAAGACCACTGTCCTAAAAGACGATTTCGCGCTACCCCGGTGCAGTAGAAATCAGGCGATCGTCCTCTAGGATTAGCACGACTCCAAGATATGTGTGCACTCACACACCTCGGATGGAGACCAGAATATTGCCCAAAACAGAGAGTAATTTTTGTAGAAGAAAAGAGGAGAGTAATTTATGTGTGTATAATTTTTCAGAAGAAAGCAGCCCATTTTAATTGGCTTCAAAGAGAAAAACGGAAGGCTGTAAATAAGGAATGGAAATCAATTCGGCTCCGGAAATCTTGCTAGCAACTGTTACAGAATAAAATCCAAGATTTTTGCGATTTACGCCAAAAATAACAGAAGGAGATTTAAAACGGACTGCAGACCCGCGCTCACCACGAGCCCGATCCCGGCCCGGCCGGCGCGCGCACGCGTGTGTGGTGCATCCATCCATCTAGCACTCTATCAAACAAGTAGTGCTAAGGAACTCCTATTAATAAACAAAGTGAAGCATAGCTATTTTTCCAATGTGGGACAAGAGCCTTTTACTTGTTCTTCCACTCCTCTCTTTGAGGTTAATCTTTTAGAGTAATTGTTGAACTTTCAACAATCCCCCACATGGTCAACAAACGAGAAAAGAAAAGGAATGAAAATTGGCTTTGGGCAAAACAAAACAATTGCATTAGTGTCAATGTCTTGCGACTTGAATTAACACTTAGTGCTTTTAAGCTAGGATCTCTTTCCTATCAAGTGACTTGAGTCTTGAACTTAATAGGGAGGAAAAGATACATCACTTAGAGCACACAATTGAACATGTATAATATTCTGATTCTCCGCGAATAATAGTGACGCCTTATACTGGCCATACGTCCAGAACTGGATGCTCATAGGTGCTCTAGAGAATTAGCCCATGCAATTCTCATAGGAAGTGGCCACACTTCCACACCTAAGTAGGTGAATCCCATCAAGTGTGAGCTACATCACACCTCCAAACATATGGATATGGGTTCATTAAGAGCCTTGGCTCACCCTAAAGTTCAATTTGTAGCAAGCACATTACATCGTAAACATCTAGGGATGGAAAACATAAAAGTTTGTGCTTCTGAATTATTCATAATGTTCTCCCTTGCACTCGTAGTGAGTAGGAGTTCATTAGTTACAATTCATCCAATGGGCCTTAAGCCCATCCCTTCCGATGTTTCCAAAACTAGTTTTCTACACAGGCCTTTGGTTAGCGGATCCGCGATGTTCTTTTCTGATTTAACATAATCCAGTGATATCACTCCATTTGACAACAGATCTTTGACAGCCTTATGCCTCAAACGAATGTGTCTCTTTTTCCCATTGTAGGCGTGGTTGTTTGCAACAGCTATGGCAGCTTACGAATCACAGTGGAGAGCAACAGAAGGAGCTGGCTTCCCCCACATTGGAATATATGCAAGCAGATTTCTCAACCATTCAGCCTCATGACCTGCCAATTCAAGAACAATAAATTCAGATTCCATAGTAGACATAGCAGTACAAGATTGCTTGCAAGATTTCCAAGACACAGCTTCACCCCCTAGGGTGAAAACATAACCACTGGTGGAGTTTACTTCATCATTGTCATATACCCAGTTGGCATCACAGAAACCTTCTAGTACTCCTGGAGATTAGTGCAAACTCCAATCCACGGTACCTTTCATATACCTGAGCAATCGCCTTAGAGCATCCCAATGATCTTTGTTTGGGTTATGAGTGTACCTGCTTAGTCTACTTACAGAATAAGCAATGTCAGGTCTAGTGCAATTCATAAGAAACATCACACTACCAATGATTTTAGCATATTCAGATTGACAAACTGGATCACCTTTATTTTTCTTTAAGTGGACACTTGAATCATAAGGGGTACTAACTGGATCGACGTTAAATGAGTCAAACTTTTTCAAAAGTTTTTCAACATAATGAGATTGGCTAAGATAGATGCCATTTTGATTTCTTATAATTTTGACTCCCAAAATCATATCTGCCTCACCCATATCTTTCATTTCAAATTTGGAACTTAGAAATTTCTTTGTCTCATTTACTCGATCAAGACTAGTTAGAAATTTCTTTGTCTCATTTACTCGATCAAGACTAGTACCAAAAATTAGCATATCATCCACATAAAGACAAATAATCACACAACCACTTGAATCATGCTTAAAATAAACACAGGAGTCTCCTTCATTGACATGAAACCCATTTCCTGTCATAGTCTTGTCAAACTTGTCATGCCATTGTTTTGGAGCTTGTTTGAGTCCATACAATGACTTGACCAGTTTACAAACTTTGTTTTCTTGACCCGAAATTGCACAACCTTCCGGTTGAACCACATAAATATTTTCTTCCAGATCTCCATTTAGAAAAGCAGTTTTTACATCCATTTGATGTACAATGAGATCATGGATACAAGCAAGAGCAATTAAGGTCCTAATGGTTGCAAATTTGGTGACGGAGGAGTAAGTATCAAAATAGTCAATTCCCTGTTTTTGAGTCAAACCCCTCACTACTATTCTAGCCTTATACCTGTCAATGGATCCATCAGGTTTCAATTTTTTCTTAAAGATCCATTTACAAGTAATGGGCTTGCAACCTCTAGGCAAGTCAACCAATTCCCAAGTGTTATTGTTGAGAATTGATTCTAGTTCACTGTTAATTGCCTCTTTCCAAAAAAATTGCATCAATTGACCTCATGGCCTCATCATAAGTTTTGGGATCATTTTCTAAAATGAACACACTTACAAAATCATCGTCAATCAAGAGTGGTTCAGATAGAAAAGCAGTAATGAAATCAGACCCAAAACTATTTTCCTTTCGCGCCCTTTTGCTTCTCCTTGGTTCCAAAACAGAATCATTGTTAGTTAAAGAAGAAGCAACAGACAAAACAGGTGCAGTAATAGAGGATGGTAAATCATTACTACAGCGAGAAGAATTCAAGGGAAAAATATTTTCAAAGAATTCCGCATCCCTCGATTCAACAATAGTACCACCTGCATAAGAATTGTTAGCACCTTTCACTAGAAAACGATAAGCAGCACTTTGATAAGCATAGCCAATAAAAATGGAATCAACAGTCTTAGGGTCTATCTTATCTCTCTTAAAGCTTGGTATCCCAACTTTTGCTAAGCATCCCCCATACTTTCAAATATTTTAGGTTTGGCGTTCGACCTTTCCACAGTTCATAAGGGGTCTTATCAAGTTTCTTATGAGGTACTCTATTTAAGACATGACAAGCAAAAAGAATTGCCTCCCCCCACATGTTATCAGGAAGTCCATAACTAATAAGCATAGAGTTCATCATATTTTTGAGAGTTCTGTTCTTCCTTTCAGCAATACCGTTTTGTTCGGGTGTATAGGGAGCAGTTACCTCATGGACTATTCCATTATGTTCACAGAAGGCCTTAAGAGTGTTAGGGTCATACTCACCACCCCTATCACTCCTAAGTCCCTTGATTTTCTTGTCCAGTTGATTTTCTACCTCAGCTTTGTATTTGAGGAACATCTCTTCTGCTTCATCTTTTGATCTGAGAAGATAAACCATAGTGAAACGAGAACAGTCATCAACAAAGGTAATGTAATATCCTTTCCCACCTCTGCTCTCATGATTTTTAAAATCTCCCAAATCACTATGAACAAGTCTATCAGAATCAAAAGAGAGTTTGAGTCCAACTTTCATGAGTAGACTTCCAGAAATTAAGTTCTTGCGCATTTCTGGAACATGCAAAATATTAGTAAGAGTAAGCAACTTTCCAGAAGTAAGAGTTAGAACGATATTCCCTTTGCCTTGAACATTTGCAGAAGCTGAATTACCCATGAAGACATTTTCACCATCAACCTTACCATAACTTGTGAACATGTCTTTGTTGGTGCAGATGTGCCTGGTTGCCCCAGTATCAACAATCCATTCAGCAACATTACCAGCTAAGTTTACTTCTGACACAACAGCAATGATGTTATCATTAGCTTCAGCAAGGTTGGCGTGATTCTGCTTCTTGCTTCTACAAAACTTAGCCTTATGACCAGGTTTCCCACAATTGTTACAGTTTTCCTTAAACCTGTACTTCTGAACTCCTCCTTGTGGTCTATGGAAATTGTTAGGGCCCTTATTTTTCCCAGAGTTATTTGGTTCTACCAGATTTGCTTTAGAGGAAACAGGAAAAATAGACTGATCACGAATAACAGACTGACCTTTGTCCTTAATTCGGTACTCTTCCTTAATCTTAAGATGACCTATCAGTTCCTCTAAGGTTAGGTCTGTCTTATTGTGCATTAACTGGTTGCGAAATTTTTTCCAAGAAGGAGGCGGTTTTTCAATCAGCACAATAGCAAGGGTAATATCACAAATGCTCAGACCCTCGGCAGCCATAGCAAGACAAATATTCTCATAGGCATGGATTTGATCAATTATAGGTTTTTCATCATCAACTTGAAAGCCTAACCACTTACTAACACAATAACGTTTGGTTCCAGCATCTTCAGTCCCATATTTCTTTTCTAAAGCATCCCAAATAGTCTTAGCATGATCAAACAGCATGTAAATATCCAGCAAAGCATTTGACATATGATGCAGTAGCATACCCTTACAAGTTCTATCATCCTTAGGAAACTTTGACTCAAAGGCAGCCAAATCAGATTCATCAACAGGTTTAACAACATCATCATGAACATATGCAACATCAATTTGTTCCAAATAAAAACGCATCCTAACAACCCAACGTCTATAGTTTTTCCCATCTAGGGGTTCCATCTTAGACATATCAAGAATCATAAGTTTGGAAGCCATAATCGTCTTTTAGATTGTTGCAATTAAAACAATAAAATTATGATACTTATCTGATGAAGCGAGAACGGAAAAACAATTTTCCGTGACATGGAAGACCACTGCCCTAAAAGACGATTTCGCGCTACCCCGGTGCAGTAGAAATCAGGCGATCGTCCTCCAGGATTAGCACGACTCCAAGATATGTGTGCACTCATACACCTCAAATGGAGACCAGAATATTTCCCAAAACCAGAGAGTAATTTTTGTAGAAGAAAAGAGGAGAGTAATTTCTGTGTGTATAATTTTCAGAAGAAAGCAGCCCATTTTAATTGGCTTCAAAGAGAAAAACGGAAGGCTGTAAATAAGGAATGGAAATCAATTCAGCTCCGGAAATCTTGCTAGCAACGGTTACAGAATAAAATCCGAGATTTTTGCGGTTTACGCCAAAAATAAAAGAAGGAGATTTAAAACGGACCGCTGACCCGCGCTCGCCACGAGCCCTGCCCGGCCGGCGCCGCGCGCGTGTGTGGTGCATCCATCCATCTAGCACTCTATCAAACAAGAAGTGCTAAGGAACTTCTATTAATAAACAAGGTGAAGCATAACTATTTTTCCAATGTGGGACTAGAGCCTTTTACTTGTTCTTCCACTCCTCTCTTTGAGGTTAATCTTTTAGAGTAATCGTTGAACTTCCAACAAAGGTAACAACTCAATTGATCGACAACAATAAATGAATCTTATATGTAATTCTACAAAAGAATCTCAAGGCAATATATATAAGATTTTCTTCGTATACTTCCTTATATATATATTTGATGGTAGAAAAATGTACATGATATATTAATTCATCATATTTTGATTAGCTCATACCTTAATAAGCTATCATATACACTTTGTACATGTATTGAGAGTTGAGACAATAAGTTTCATACCTCAAGCCTCATCATGTGCCATTTGCATTTGTTTAACCCAAGCTACATACCTAGAGATTCTTTAAACTTTATCGATATAATGTTGTATCTTTTGGTGATTGAGTAGAGATGAACTAGTTCAGTACGTAGTTAAAGTTTTATAGGAGTGATATCCAAGACTTGAGATCAACTTCTATCTATTATTTAAATATATCTCTATCTTTACGACTCTCAATATACAAAAAGTTATATTTCGGTGACTAAGAAATGAATCAAATAAAACTGATTCATTACGTGCATTAAGTATGTTTTCTTATAGTCCCTTTTTTTCAACTTATTTTTGCTTATAGAAACTTATCTTAACATATCTGAACTTATTAAACGTTATTTATGAGTGAAACCTTATTTTTATGAAAGGAACTTATCTGATATATCTAAACTTATAATTCATTATAATTAGATCTTATTTGAACTTATTTAAACATATTATTTTTATGATAATTGAAGATAAAGTTAAAAGAACATATCCTTAATTATCTTATTTTTATGGGCTTAACCGTACCCCATCAAGATCGAGCTCTTCTTGCCTTCTTATTAATTTAAACATGTATATGCAAAAACTTAAGCCTAGTTCCAAGCGTAGTGATCACATAGAAAATAGAGGGAAGTGCATTATACTAATCAGCTACACGTGTGCCTCATCATCAAGTTCAGTATCCAACCTTATACCAACTAACCTCTCTGACAATATTGAATGATTCTAAACACTTGCGTTTTAACTTGCTCTCTCTCTCTCTCATTCTATTGTTTTTATTTATTCTTTATTTATTGTATGGGTAGGTTAAATAATTCTATAGATACTTTTACTATTCAAAAGGTAGTTCTATGGGTTTGAGTGCTAATTAAGGTTGCGTGACTTGTAAATTTTTTACACATTATAGATGTGATGCCACAGAATCTTGCATTAAGTGCAGTAATGTCCAGAGTGACTATAACTTATTGCCTGGCATCACAAGCTTATTTATGTCAAAATTGATGCTAAATTTAGTAGCCTAGTAGTTTTAGAAATTTAAACTCTTGTTTGAAGGGTCCATTCTAGATGATTTGTTCATTTAAGAGTACTAAGTCTGTTTCTTTTGGACTATTTTCGGTTCAGGTTTAGTTCAATTAATTTCGCCCGTTCGGTCAATTAATTTCATCCGTTCAGTGCCTCTCCCAAAAGAACGCAACCTGATAGCAGTTCAAATCCCTCACTTGCCTATTAAAATTCATCAAATTTATAAATTAGTAGTATCAATCTGCGAAGTTTTCAAAATGAGACTGAAAAACATCACTTTGGGTAATCTCATAAAAGAAGATGATGGAGTCAAAGTGGGCAATCAAAATCGCCCTCTTTTGAGTATAAAATTGCACTCTTCTAGGTTAAAAGTGTGATAAATTTTATTGTCCTTCTAGTTGTTATCTTACCTCCGTTACAGTACTAGGTATGCAAGACATATTTTAGGTTTGTCACCTCTTTGATTATGTTCAAAAAGCAAAAGAAAAATTGTTCTCTTTAACTTGAGGTAAGAAAAGGCAATATTTTTCGCTCTCCTATTTCACTTCAAAGAGCGACCTTTTTTCCCTCTTTGTTCTAGGCTTCTAGCCAAGCAAGGCAACTTAACACTCAATAATTGGTAATTTCTCTTTTTTTCATATACATCGTGCTTCTTTTACTTGTCGTACGGCTATTTTTGTTGATACTATTATATACTTGTGTCACTTACCTAACAAATTATTTAGAAATATTTCAAAAGTTATCACTTAATTGGTCCATGAAGTTAGGAATAGTATGTATGACTCAAAACAACTTTTTTGGGAAGCAGAGCCCTGTTATATAAAGATACATGACTCCACTTCTCTGCATGAACTTTACTACCTCGTATGAGTTATGAGTTATTATGACATAGTTGCAATATGCATTTATAATTTTTGAAGATTTCCAGTGTTAGTCAATTTGCTCTTATATTCGGTTTCTTGCAACACAAAGATCCTCCGAAATTTTATTATCGTTCACTCACTGCAGAAGACCTCAGATAACTCACATGCAAACATGTACTTAGCCAATTGAATCCCGGTAGGAATATTTTGAATGAGCTCGCAATTCTAGTTTGATTCATATGTTGATCTTCTAATAAAACTTATAGTAGGACCAAATCAAAGCTAATTATGATCAGTTACTCCTGAGATTAAGCAATTTCAAAAAAAGATATTGCATGATTATGTTATTACATGCTATTTGTTAGGTGGATAGTAATAAATAGTAGTGATAATAATATATTTATAATTAACTTGTTGATGTTTAAAGCCGTATTATTTTGCACAAAACATATGAATTCTGGTGATGCTCATAGAATAAATTCTAGAGGTTGAATTACTTTCTACATATCACTGAAATTTCATATTAGCCAATAATTCTAATAACTTTTTTGTCACTTTATCTAAAAAAATTTGTCTGAGTGAAAAAAAAGTTGATATATAATTGCATTATCTTAGATTTTCACTAATAAAAACTTGAGCATTAAAGTTTAGGAACGCCACGTAATATTGTTCCTTATTTAGGAACACCTTTTAAGTATATAAAGATAGATACATAGTAACATAATCTATAGATTATTTGCACGGTAGTAATCAAAATGAGGAATGTGGCATGACTAATCAATAATTGAAGAATCCTCTCAAAATAAAATTAGCAATTGAACAATCTCCCCTTCTTTTGTAGAAGATTAGTACACAACCAACGGGATATCGAAGTGTACTAAAAGGCTTGGGCTTTTCCCTAAAATGGGACATTGAAAATGAGATCACTAAGTATTAACAAATGGGAGAGCACTCAAATTCCTTTTATGAAATGCTAAGTTGGTAGGAGAGAGGGACAAAAGTAGGTCCCAATGTCTTTGTTTGCCAAATAAACATTCTGATTTCTGCCTTAACCTTCTAACCAACGAGCATGGGAAGGATGTTTTGAGATCAATCTTTAATCGCTTCACAAGATCATATTGCACACATAAGACAGAACATGAGGCAGGATTTGATAGCCTTTTTGTTAGGAAGATGTGACTTCTCTACATATCAATCTTCTTTTATCAGCTGCTGTGAAATTTTGAATCTTCAATTATCATAACTTGGAGCCTTCCTCGCATTGTTTTAGACTTTTAGGGATGGTAAACTCATGTGGATATTATGGGTTAGAATTATTGGGGACCGTCTTAACTTTGGACGGTCTTTAGGACTAACAATTGTACAGTTCAGATTATATTGTATGTACTAATGCATTTTACTTGTATTATTCGAATTCAGATTGAAATCAATTGTACACTATTTATGCTTGATTATAAATCATGCACATATATAATTGTCCTATCATTTTGTCACTTTAATCTATCAATTGTTGTGGTAGCAGTAGTAATTGGATTCGGGGGTAGATATAACATAAAATCTGCCATTTATCGAAATTCACTTTGGATTTCAAAAAAATTTAAATGCAAATCGAATTCGAAATGAATATTCATTTCTAATGTCTTGCATGTTTCACCTTCAACATCAAAGATGCCTTTATATACTTTGTATAGAGGGTGGAAGCAAATGAGTTATTCGAAGTGGATTTAGTTTGCATCAATATAATTGGTGAGTAATCTAGTTAGCGCTGAATCTTATGTTGTGCGTGTGCGTGTTGTCCCACATTGGAGAATTAAGAAGAGAGAAAGTACCCAAAATTTGTGCGATCGAAGTGGTTTTTTGAAATGTTTTAATGGGCTTTCTAGATTTCTATTTAGTTTTTATCAGGCTTTGCTTTGATCAAGTTTCAAATTGGTCAAATTCTTGATTGATTTGCTTGCCACCAACTCATACATGACTAGATAAAAGCTTCCACATGATGTTTTAATTGTGACATTAAACTCTTGATGCTTTAGTTGTGACATTAAAGTCCAATAATTTCAAAGGTTCAACCATGACTTCTACTTTAAGGCGGTGTTTACAACTTTACATATAAAAGAGTTGTTGGTCGATTGAAAGGCATGTATACTATATAGGTTGAAAATTCAAGAAAGAGGAAAGAGAAAGGAAGGAGGGAGGGAGGCTGAATGTAACACCCCGATAATTCTCTCTTTTCAGAAATACCATTATAATACAAAACTTAGAGAATTACCCAAGTATTATCGCCCGTGTGATAACGTATCGGCTTATTCGAATTTTGCGTCGGAAAACATCAAACTAAACTTTGTAAATAATAAATTAAGTACTTCAAAAACAAACCACTTTATGAAAGTCTATCAACCAACTTAATAATAACATTATCTGACTAATGCAGAACAAGATAACAAAACTAAATTTACACAAGCTCTCCATTCCCGCATTCCCAATAATGCTACATCTCGCGAACCCGTAAATGTCAATGCTTTAGAGAATCTCGCTCACCAAAATTGGGTCATCACGAGGATCAATAAGGCAAAGCCATGATCAACACACACAACAAAGCACGTAATCGCAAAGGCCGAGTACTACATATCAATACATAAAACAATCCTAATCATGATACTAAGGAATAATAACAGAGTTAAATAATAATACAACAATATAACATTCTGCAGATAACTTCTACTGAACTAAACTTTAATCAACTTTTATTATATTAAATGGAATAGTTATTGGACCGAGTTGTCTAACTAAAAACCAGTCTTCACCTAGGAAGACGAAATACGGGCGCGACTCCGTATTCCATAATGACCTACGATATCGAGGAACCTTTAAATAAAAAGAGGAATGGTGATCAATCCAATTCCCAGAAAAAGTCATGGCCCGCTCACCATGTACCCCAACTCCTGATTGTCCAACTTCAGACGTGCACAAGTCTAAAGCTTATTACTATCCAAGTTACACTTTACGTGATTTACAATTTATTACTTGTTATGACACACATACAAGCAACACATAATATAATTCAACATTCACAATTAAACTTCTTTTATCTTAGGATTACATAAGTGATCACACAACTTACTATCCAAGATTACTTTCTTTAATTCCAACCTTTCTTACTTTGTTGAACCTAGCCAACAATCAATCTTACCTTTCAAAGGCATAACTTGTCAACTTACCAAATAAGGCCCACGGTCCTCATAAAGTAGTGAAATACAAAAAGGGAACAACGATCAAACATGACCCAATACTAATAAATATATTAATTCCCCCATGTGAATTAATAAATAAAGTTCCCAATCCAATTAACATGCTCGCATCAATATTCCATACAAACATGATATTCTACTCATAATCAAATATTATAATCAACATGTTTGCACACAGCATAAAACATGCAAAATCCATCATAATAAATATCATACACGAACTCAACATAGTTCCTATACATGATACTATATAATTCTCCTTTATAAAATCATGATGCTATCTCAATCATCACATAGGTATGTACGTACCTTGTGTAAACTAGTTGACTGGCCACTTTAGCCCCTTTAGAAATCTCCTACGGAATATTCTCCGCCTAGAATTCAAATATAACTAAAATCAATACTCTTAAATAAAAAGACAGTAACTTAAAAATATTTAAAACCCCCTTTAAACATATTCAAAAGTTGATTTTACTATCAAAACTTCCATTACTTTTAATTCCTAGCATAGTACTACCATACTAGTAATTAAAATTCTTAAAATTCCCTAAATAAAATGCTTTCTGAAATTCCAGCAACTTATAAAATCATAAAACCTTCTTTAAACCCTCTTAAACATGTTTAAAATCATAAATTAAATTAATCTCATAGTATTTAATATGCTACTATGGTTTTCTAATCATTAACACCCTAAAAATCCATGTTTTAATTATTAAAACTTAAATCTAACAATAATAAACAAATCTGAATTTTTATGCTTATAATATAATATATATATATGAATCAAGATTATTCATTAAAACAGTAAATTAACATTGATAATCATGATTAACATTAAAATAAAGCATAAAAACATAGTCTTTAATGGAAAACTTGAGGAAAAGGAAAGAGTTAAACCAACTCAAGATGAAAGGGAGGATGCGCCGGCCAAGGAAGGGTCTTGGTGGCAGCAGCAGCGGTCCACGGTGGTCAACGGCGGCGGCGGTGACGTTTCTTAGCGAAGAAGAAAGCGTTACTTGAAGAAGAAGAAACAAAAGCTTGAGAGGAAAAAGAAACAAAAATTACGTGGAAGAGGAGAGAGAGAGAAAGCCGAAATTTTGAGAGAATGAGTGAAGAAAAATAATTTGTGTAGGGTAAAATAATTGGGCTTAGGGTATTTATAGTTAGGGTTTCCTTTTGGGCTTAGGAAAAAAGAATTTAAGTTTAAATAGGATTCGATGATAACTAGGATTGATGAATGAGGACTCCTAGTATCAATATAACTCCTCTTTCCTAATCTACTTAGAATTTGGGTTCCTCAAGTCCATTAGACTTCTTTTCTAAATCAAATTCATATTTCAAACCTTTTTCAAAGCATGATTAATTAAAATATTTTCAATTTCCTTAAATCCTTAAAATAATTTCATTTGACTTTCAAAAATAGTCAACCTACTTTAATAATAAAAATCATTTGAACTAAAATATAAATATATAAATGATAAAATATATTTATAAAATCCTTTAAAATTATGGAGGATTACGGCCTACCCCTTAAAAGAAGTTTCGTCCCGAAACTTGACACGAAAACTCACATATCTTTCAAAACTTGAACTAAACTTTTCAAAAGTTTACGAAGAATTTTGCCACTGGTGCACACTTTTGCTAACTTAAAACACTTGTGTTCCTTATGAACACGCTTTCTTATGCGGAGAGTCTACTTCTTTAGCACTAACATGTGCAAATTACTCAACATAGGCATACATATGCATAAAAATCTCATAAAAATAGACAAAAAGCGCGAAATTTATCGCATTCTATCCCCCTTAAAGAAAACGAGTTACGCCCTCGTAACTCACCTCAAGGAACAGATCTGGATACTTCTTTTTCATCTCATCTTCGGCTTCCCACGTTGCCTCCTCAGATTCGTGGTTAGACCAAAGTACTTTCACGATGTAGACATCCTTATTGCGTGTACTACGCACTTTTCTCGTCGAGAATCCCGACAGGCCTTTCCTCATATGTGAGGCTACTATCGATTTGAATTCGTTCAGGCTCTAGGACATGACGTTCATCGGGAATATAGCGCTTAAGTTGAGAAATATGGAACACATCATGCATCTTCTCAAACTCCATTGGCAATGCCAATATGTAGGCAACTTTCCCAATTCGCTCCAGAATCTCATATGGGCCTACATATTTAGCACTTAACTTGCCCTTTTTCCCAAATCGCATGACTCCTTTAGTAGGTGATACTTTCAAGAACACTTTATCACCTATAGCAAACTCATCTTCGCGACGCTTCAAGTCTCGCATAACTCTTCTCGTCTATCTTGCGCAGCCTTGAATTCTCGCCTGAATCGGCCCGACATTCTTAACAGTCTCCTCAATAAACTCGTCCCCAAGACTATATTTTCGCTAAAGTCATTCCAACAAATGGGGCTTCTACATTTCCGTCCATATAAGGCCTCAAACGGTGCCATCTTAATGCTCGCATGGTAACTATTGTTATACGAAAACTCAATCAGGTCTAATTGGTCCTCCCAACTACCTTGAAAATCAATAACACACGCTCTCAACATATCCTCCATCGTCCGGTTAGTCCTCTCGCCCGACCATCGGTCGCGAGGTGAAAGGCCGTACTCATCTTCAATGTTGTCCCAAGATTTAATTGAACCTTCTTCCAAACTTTCGAAAGGAATCTAGAGTCCCGATCGAAATGATATCCTTTGGAACTCCATGCGGTCTCACCACATGCTTAACATATGACTTGGCTAGTTGCTTCTTCTTCCATGTCTCCTTGATCGGTATGAAAACAGCCGACTTTGTCAGACGGTCCACAATAACCCAAATAGTATCATTACCACTCCTTGTTCTAGGCAAAGCAAGTCACAAAATCCATCGATATGGAATCCCACTTCCATCCCGGAACCTCTAATGGTTGAACTTTCCCCATGGGTCGCTTGTGATCTATCTTCACCTTCCGGCAGGTTAGGCACTTAGACACATACTCGCCTACCTCTCGCTTCATGTTTGGCCACCAATAGATCTCGCTTAAGGTCCTTATACAGCTTGTCACCCCTGGGGTGCACGTAGTATGGCATATTATGACCCTCATCCATAAGACGTTTCTTAATCTCGCCACACTTTTGTGGTACACACCACCTACCCTTGAACCTCAGACTACCATCATCATGAATCTTGAAATCACTTTCCTTGCCCTGACCCATCTTCTCCTTGATCTTCTCTAAGTGCTCATCCCCAACTCGACCCTCTTTGATCTCGTCTAGAATTGACAATCCCAATGATAAAGCACTCAATCTTGCCTCGATCTCCCCGAGGATTTAAAATTTCTAGGCTAAGCCTTTGCATATCTCGACACAACTCCTCGAGAACTATCAAGGCGTTCATGCTATGACTCGACTTCCTACTCGGTGCATCAGCGATTACATTTGCTTTCCCCTCATGGTATTGGATGTCTAAATCATAATCCTTTATCAACTCTAGCCATCTCCTCTGCCTCATATTAAGGTCTTTCTGGGTAAAGATGTACTTCAAGCTCTTATGGTCTGTGAATATCTTGCAAGTCATCCCATACAAGTAGTGTCTCCAAATCTTCAAAGCGAAGACAATGGCAGCTAACTCTAGATCATGGGTAGGGTAATTAGCCTCATAAGGTTTCAATCGACGCGACGCATACGCAATCACCTTCCCATTCTCGTTGTAACACACATCCCAAACCATTCTTCGAAGCATCACTATATACCTCAAATCCCTCATTCCCATCGGGTAGGGTCAAAACAGCGCGGAGGTTAAACGATCCTTCAAAATCTGAAAGGCTTCCTCGCACTTCTCACTCCACTCGAATTTTGACTCTTTTTTCATCAAATTGGTCATAGGTCTTGCTATCTTCGAGAAATCCCTCACAAATCTTCTATAATAACCAGCTAGACCTAAGAAACTTCGGATATCGTACACATTCTTCGGAGTTGGCCACTCACTCACGCCTTGAATCTTAGCGAGATCTACGGAGACTCCTTCCTTAGACACATAGTGACCCAAAAATGCTACCTTCTCCAAACGAAACTCACACTTAGAGAACTTGGCATACAATTGATTCTTCCTAAGCGTCTCCAATATGATCCTCAAATGTTCATCATGCTCCTTCTCGTTCCTCGAATAGATCAGGATATCATCAATGAATACGACCACAAATTTATCTAAGAACTCATGGAAAATCCTATTCATTAAGTCCATAAATATGGCAGTGCATTGGTTAACCCAAAAGGCATTACGGTGAACTCATAATGACCGTAACGAGTCCTAAATGCAGTCTTAGGTATATCCTTGTCGGCTACTCTCAATCGGGTGATACCCCGAACGCAAATCAATTTTCGAGAACACGCCGCTCCATTTAATTGGTCAAATAGGTCGTCGATTCTAGGCAAAGGGTACTTATTCTTGATGGTTACGTTATTCAATTCCCTATAATCAATACACAACCTCATACTCCCATCTTTCTTCTTGACAAATAACACAGGAGCTCCCCAAGGTGATGCACTAGGTCTAATATAACCCTTATCGAACAATTCTTGCAATCGCGTCTTCAACTCACTCATTTCCGGAGGTGCCATTCTATAAGGTGCCTTAGATATAGGAGCAGTTCCGAGAATTAAGTCTATGGTGAACTCAACGGCTCTCGCAGGTGGCATACCCGAAATCTCACTTGGAAACACATCCATAAACTCGTTCACAATTGGAACATCTTCGATACTCACCCCAACCTCTTTACCCACATCTTGCACACTACAAAAATATAACTCACACCCCTTCTTCATCAACTTTTTCACTTGCATTGCGGAGATGACCCCAAAGCTCTTGGATTTCCCAAAACGCCTATACGAAGTCGCCTTACCCAAAGGGTTCCTTAAAGTTACTTTCGAACTTCACAATCTATCTTGGCCTTGTATAAACTTAGCCAATCCATCCCCGAATTACATCTAGGTCCCCAGATTAAACTCTATCAAGTCGAAGGAAAAACACAGTCTTCCTATCTTTAGAGGCAAGTTTCTAAACATCTTGGTACACCTTATGGTCTCACCAAGAGGTATACTAACGAGCAAATTAATCACTTCAAAATCGATTAATTCCGGACTTTTAATAACTGACGACGAGACAAAAGAATAAGTCGCCCCCGAATCAAATAACGCTTTAACTTGCACGGTGTTAATAGAAAAAGTACCAGACACTACATCGGCAGATCGTTCGCCTTCGTTGCGACTCATCACGAACAGCTTTCCCGGAGCCTTGTTCTCGTTGTTCTCACCGGCAAGCTTGTTATAGCTTCCTTGATTGTTCGTGCCCCCGCAGCTTCGAACCCCGATTTCCCGGGCTGGTTGAATCCAGGCCTCGCTTGGTTACTACCCCCATTGCCATTTTGCTCCTTCTTTTGCTTAGCAAAGCACTCATACTCCCTATGGCCCTTCTTCCGGCAGTAGTTACAAATAACCGGTTCCCCCTACGTCTCTACCAGGGTGGTTGTTGCTACACTTTTCGCAAAGTGATACACTCTTTCAGCTCGACCCCTATTGCGGTTATCCTGGTTCGTTGTTTCCTTGAAAATTCCCATTACCATTCCTATTCTTCTTGAAATTCCCCGGTTTCCCCAAAGATTAAAGTCCTTCCTCTTCTCACCTACCACCGGATTCTTTTTATCCCGCCTCGATTGGAGTCCATAAATATGGGCGGCTCTCCCATACACGATATCTAGGGATGTAAAGGTCTCACCTCCTAATCCCAGCTTGTATCTCATCGGGCCAACCCCTCGTTCAAATCTCTCGAGCCTTCAACTCTCGCAGTAGCTACCACCTCGGGTGCAAACCTCGACAAGTGCTATGAATTTACCGTAATACTCCGAAATGGTCATACTACCCATCCTAAGATTAATGAATTCCCGGGCCTTCGCTTCCTCATAAATGCGGTAAAACTTCCCCCTCAAGGCAGTCACAAAAGCCTCCCAATTGAACCCTTCTATAGCACTCGGCCTAACTCCATTCTCCCTCCACCATAAATCAGCCTCATCCTTAAGGTACAACACGGCCCGACCCACTCTCAAATTTTCGGGCGTTTACAACCTCGAAAAGTTTCTCAAACTCCCTAATCCAGTTTTCTAGGAAGGTAGGGTCGGCTTGCCCCTTATAGTATGGTGGCTTAACCTTAGCTAGCCTTTCGAACATATCCCCGGCACTCTCGGGACGCTCGCCCTCTCCCCGAGTCAATTTCTCCGCCAAGAGGCGAATAGCAAGCAGCCTAGATCGTTGTTGTTAGCCATTCTACTTCGGGACCTCGTAAGTAATATGACTCTACTTTAGGTTCCAACATAACTCACATTTCCATCTAGGAAGGCAACATTTGATTTGATCATTAAAGATCGCATCACAGTACAATTTCTCAACTAGTTCCAAGTTCGACATGAAATGTTCTCTAATGATCACATAATCATCCATGTAAAATATATTCACATCAACATGCAAATAGAAGCAAGCAAGCAAGAATATAATTGCCTAATGAAAATAAAAAAAATATTCCCATTACGTGCCCAGAATAAATTTTTACTCACTCATATAATTAAGTAATAACTTTTATTCTTCCATAACGGGTATTTAAATGAAATAATTGTTGCTATAATATTATACCTTCCTAAAAGGAACCATGATTGTAAAAAAAAAAAAAAAAAACTATGCTATCACTTGTTGGTCGACTAACCAACCGATTATAATATTATTTCCTCTATTGCTAAGAAGAATAATAAATAAAAAAAAATATAAACAAGTAACCTAAGGTATCACATTATCATTTCTGTCCTCGGTTTCTATGTATAGCTCGGTGTACGAAGATCTCATCTTCAGACTCATCTATGTCCTCATCATAATATGCGACATATCTCCTTTGTCGTTTAGATCTCCTAGAAGGTTGAGGCTCCTCGTCCTCTGACTCCGAATCAGTTTCAAACCTGAACCAAGCACGATAGATGTCTTTTCTAGTCTGGCCTCTAGCATGGTCGAACTCCACAATGAGCTCATCATCACTGGTTACATCCCTCCTCATTAAAGTACGCATAATCCAATCCAGACTGGTATATTCATTATCAATAAGTGCAATGTCCTCATCACTTTCATCGTCACTCGTAACAATGGGGTTATAATAGCTTCCTAATCGCGAGACATGATTAATGATCTACAACAAATAAATATATTCAATAACATTTTTTTAGTACTCTCCCTGTACGTAATTCCCAATAATAACAATAAAATATACCATCAACATCATAGGCACAAAATATAACAATCAGCAGGGAAGAAATATATAAACAGTTGCAGGGAAGAAAAATAATCATGAATAGTTAGCAGGGAAGAAAAATATTAACATACTGAACTAACTATTCAATGCAGACATATAATATTGCTATCCTATATGCCCTTCCTATGCTACCCATTCTCACAATATTACAAGTAAAACTTCAAAGCCATGAAGAAAAAATAATGCAGACACTTTTATAAAATAATAAAATTAAGTGTCTAAAAATAAAATATTTCACCATAAAAAAACTCGAACATATTAAAAAAAATTCGATAAAAAAAAAAAAAATTCAGCTACCTAAAAAAAAAAAATAACTTCGAAATTCAATTCTAAAAAAAAAAAATATTCGGCCCCTTAAAAAAATTTCGGACCCTATATAAAAAAAATTTCGGTCCTCTTTAAAAAATATAAATATATATATATTCCTATAACAAATAAGTAGGACCAACTCTAAGAGTTTATTCAAATAACTAGTAAGTTAATTAGGCGCCTAAAAGTTTTGAAAATAACCTAAAGCTCTTATACCACTTTGTAACACCCCGATAATTCTCTCTTTTCAGAAATACCATTATAATACAAAACTTAGAGAATTACCCAAGTATTATCGCCCGTGTGATAACGTATCGGCTTATTCAGAATTTTGCAGCGGAAAACATCAAACTAAACTTTGTAAATAATAAATTAAGTACTTCAAAAACAAACCACTTTATGAAAGTCTATCAACCAACTTAATAATAACATTATCTGACTAATGCAGAACAAGATAACAAAACTAAATTTACACAAGCTCTCCATTCCCGGATTCCCAATGATGCTACATCTCGCGAACCTCGTAAATGTCAATGCTTTAGAGAATCTCGCTCACCAAAATTGGGTCATCACGAGATCAATAAGGCAAAGCCATGATCAACACACACAACAAAGCACGTAATCGCCAAAGGCCGAGTACTACATATCAATACATAAAACAATCCTAATCATGATACTAAGGAATAATAACAGAGTTAAATAATAATACAACAATATAACATTCTGCAGATAACTTCTACTGAACTAAACTTTAATCAACTTTTATTATATTAAATGGAATAGTTATTGGACCGAGTTGTCTAACTAAAAACCAGTCTTCACCTAGGAAGACGAAATACGGGCGCGACTCCGTATTCCATAATGACCTACGATATCGAGGAACCTTTAAATAAAAAGAGGAATGGTGATCAATCCAATTCCCAGAAAAAGCCATGGCCCGCTCACCATGTACCCCAACTCCTGATTGTCCAACTTCAGACGTGCACAAGTCTAAAGCTTATTACTATCCAAGTTACACTTTACGTGATTTACAATTTATTACTTGTTATGACACACATACAAGCAACACATAATATAATTCAACATTCACAATTAAACTTCTTTTATCTTAGGATTACATAAGTGATCACACAACTTACTATCCAAGATTACTTTCTTTAATTCCAACCTTTCTTACTTTGTTGAACCTAGCCAACAATCAATCTTACCTTTCAAAGGCATAACTTGTCAACTTACCAAATAAGGCCCACGGTCCTCATAAAGTAGTGAAATACAAAAAGGGAACAACGATCAAACATGACCCAATACTAATAAATATATTAATTCCCCCATGTGAATTAATAAATAAAGTTCCCAATCCAATTAACATGCTCGCATCAATATTCCATACAAACATGATATTCTACTCATAATCAAATATTATAATCAACATGTTTGCACACAGGCATAAAACATGCAAAATCCATCATAATAAATATCATACACGAACTCAACATAGTTCCTATACATGATACTATATAATTCTCCTTTATAAAATCATGATGCTATCTCAATCATCACATAGGTATGTACGTACCTTGTGTAAACTAGTTGACTGGCCACTTTAGCCCCTTTAGAAATCTCCTACGGAATATTCTCCGCCTAGAATTCAAATATAACTAAAATCAATACTCTTAAATAAAAAGACAGCAACTTAAAAATATTTAAAACCCCCTTTAAACATATTCAAAAGTTGATTTTACTATCAAAACTTCCATTACTTTTAATTCCTAGCATAGTACTACCATACTAGTAATTAAAATTCTTAAAATTCCCTAAATAAAATGCTTTCTGAAATTCCAGCAACTTATAAAATCATAAAACCTTCTTTAAACCCTCTTAAACATGTTTAAAATCATAAATTAAATTAATCTCATAGTATTTAATATGCTACTATGGTTTTCTAATCATTAACACCCTAAAAATCCATGTTTTAATTATTAAAACTTAAATCTAACAATAATAAACAAATCTGAATTTTTATGCTTATAATATAATATATATATATGAATCAAAATTATTCATTAAAACAGTAAATTAACATTGATAATCATGATTAACATTAAAATAAAGCATAAAAACATAGTCTTTAATGGAAAACTTGAGGAAAAGGAAAGAGTTAAACCAACTCAAGATGAAAGGGAGGATGCGCCGGCCAAGGAAGGGTCTTGGTGGCAGCAGCAGCGGTCCACGGTGGTCAACGGCGGCGGCGGTGACGTTTCTTAGCGAAGAAGAAAGCGTTACTTGAAGAAGAAGAAACAAAAGCTTGAGAGGAAAAAGAAACAAAAATTACGTGGAAGAGGAGAGAGAGAGAGAGCCGAAATTTTGAGAGAATGAGTGAAGAAAAATAATTTGTGTAGGGTAAAATAATTGGGCTTAGGGTATTTATAGTTAGGGTTTCCTTTTGGGCTTAGGAAAAAAGAATTTAAGTTTAAATAGGATTCGATGATAACTAGGATTGATGAATGAGGACTCCTAGTATCAATATAACTCCTCTTTCCTAATCTACTTAGAATTTGGGTTCCTCAAGTCCATTAGACTTCTTTTCTAAATCAAATTCATATTTCAAACCTTTTTCAAAGCATGATTAATTAAAATATTTTCAATTTCCTTAAATCCTTAAAATAATTTCATTTGACTTTCAAAAATAGTCAACCTACTTTAATAATAAAAATCATTTGAACTAAAATATAAATATATAAATGATAAAATATATTTATAAAATCCTTTAAAATTATGGGGGATTACACTGAAAATACCGCGAAGAAAGAGGGACATTAAAATTGAATGACATGATAATAAGTAAAGAAAGGGAAGGGAGATATAGAAGTGCTAATCAATGACATAAAGAGTCCATTTTTAACACTAACATGTAACAAAACAATACTTAAAATAATAAGTATTTAAAAATATATTGATGGAAAACAATGAATTCTATAGATTCTTGTGGTACTAGGGGAGTTTTTATATGATACTTGAAAGTGTTCCAATAATACTTCTAGTAGTATTAAAAAATGTTATAGTGGTACCATTTTTCCCAGAACTTTGCAAAATGTATTATTATGAAGGGTTTTTTTTACTTTTTATTTATCAAAACCTTCTTACTAGAACCTTTGATGATATTATGAAACTATTTTTCATATTTATAAAGTTTTTTTAGTGAGATTATAAAATTAAACCTTGTATTAGTATCCATGCATATTTGTATAATTGATCCAACATAATAGCATAAGTATGCCCCTCTAACTAGATTGTCCAATTTGAATTGAACTTCACTAGTTAGTGGTTGAGAACTCTAGGAATGGTAATAGTCTAATTAATGATGGTTTTATAAGAGACAATAGAGTGAGGAACAACAATGTTTTTCGAAGGTGCGTGGAGTGATATATAAAGAGTAAGGACAAGTTTTACTTAGGATTAATTAATTTAAATGCTTAGTATAGAACTAAAGATTGATCATAAATGGAGCAAATTCTACAATGTATATCAATTAAGTGATTAACCAATTATTATTCCCGAATTATCAATCTCCTCAGTTTTGAATATGCAACTTGCAAATTATAACTCTACCAAAAGGAAGAAAAAAAAGGTGCAAAACCATAATATTTTTTCCTTTTCCACCATGCATATGACAACTCTTGAGAGCAATGATATGAAAGACCAAAGAATATCTCATGTGATCAGAAGGGATTCTAACCACTCAATAAGTGGATAGTTCATTCAATGTACTGCTCATCCTGAAATGGTCCATAATATTATCTGATTCAGTGCTCTCAGGATCAATACTGAAATATGATTTGACCACCATATTGTAAAAAGAAACTCAAGATAAATTAAAGCAAAAAAAATGGATTTATATATATAAATAAAAATTAATTATATACATATATATATATATATATATATATATATATATATATATATATATATATTTTACATTCCCAAAGGATTCGTTTGTGCAAAAGAAACTAGCATATGTTACCTTAAAGTGCACCATATCATTCCACTTTTTGTCAGATATATCAAGAGCTAAGCATATGGAAAAAGAAGAAAGAAAACTTTGGTATAGCAAATTAAAGCATATCTCTTTCATATTTCACGGTGTATATGTGTAAGTGTAACAGCAAACCAATTGCAGGAACAGCACTAAGAAACTGTATCTTTCTTTTGAAGCATATATCACTTTTAGAGTTTTAGTATAAATTTATTTTTTAAGGGAATCATCACTTGGACATTTTTATTCAAGGACAATGATTTTGAGCTTTGTACATGCAGATCAGTAAAACCCATCAATGATTTGAAAAAAAAATGATATGCAATTCCTATTGCATGCCTTGGGGTGACGGTCATATTTAAAATTAATTCTTTGTTGTATAAGGTGCCATGAGTACGATGTGTAAATGGTACATACTTGATCCCAGTTCATAGGTACGAATGCAAAGTAAGAAGCACCATCCTTGAACTTTATCAACTAAAAGTCTAAAATTATTTATGAAGCTGATTTTTTTAATAAGTGAGAAGAATCGTATTGCTTTTAAAGAGTCTTACCACCTAAGATTATTAAGATCATTCACATCGGTGGACAATCTTATGATTTTTCTCTCCTCTCCTCCACCTTATTTTTCACTAACTTTATTATTTCTTACCCTCCCCAATTTACTTCTACTATCGACATTGCTTTTTTTTTTTTTTGTAGTGAACATGGTAACATTCGCTTAAATAGTCATGGCGGAAAGCCTATTACAATCCACAGTTAAAAGCTCCTTACAATAATCCGGGGGTTGGGAAGGTGAAAAATTACATTAAGGGAAACGGGTTCCATCCTGCAACCATGTGCTAGAGCATCCGCTACTTGGTTGTCTTTCCTTCTCACGAACAATACTTCATCTCTCGGAAGTAAAGTTGCAGCTCCCTGCAATCCATAACAATATCACTGTAAAAAATCTATTTGATCCGGACTTACCTTTGTTATCAAATCCACTGCTTGTTTGCAATCTGAATATAGCACTAGGTGGGAATAATTTTGCTCAAGCTTCGTGTGCGAGGCCATGTCTAATTGCTAGTAGTTCTGCATGCAAAGGGTTAGCTGCATAGGAAATACAATGAAAACCATTACACCAATGACCTCTTGAATCACGAATAGCACTTGCTATGCTAGTGGTGGTTTCAATATCCACAAAGGAGGCATCTACATTCACTTGAAACCAGTTGTTACGGAGAAAGGACCTTACATTACCCGGCGAGACAGAGGGGGTTGTACTACTCAGTGATTGAATACGAAGATCTTCTTTCGCTCGCTCAAGGGCAATTTTCAAGGTCACAGGGAGAGGGGGGTAGGCTTATCATCAAAGATGAAACGATTTATGGCTTTCCAAATTTCAAAACATAAAAACGGAACAAACACCACCCATGGGACATTCTCGTAGTTTTGTTTGATCCTCACACTCTCTCTAATCCACCCTTCCCCGATGAAATCATCCCAGAACCCATCAGGTGGTGTTACCAAATCCCACACACGCGTCGCCTCTTGGCAATCTCTCAACACATGGACAACACTTTCTATACTAGAATTATAGCAGGGACAAGAGGGGGATGGTACTATTCTCCTCGAGTTTAATAACAACCTAGTGGGAAGCCTATCCCACCAAATGAGTCATACGAAAAAGCGTAATTTTGGGATTATATCTAGTTTCTAAACCCACTCCCCTCCTAGTTTTGACTACTCCTTATGTTGTACTAAGTTTGAGTAAGCTTTGGATAGGGAAAATTTTCCATGGACAACAAAATTAGAGAAATTTCGATCAGTCCTTTCTGGGCTTGGACTAGGGATTGGATAGGAGCGAATGCGTTCCTCTATAAAACTAGGAAGGGGAAAAGAAATATTTTGCAAGTTCCATGAATTATGGCAAATATGGTCAGCCACCCTTAGCTCGGCTTCATTTTGAGAAAGGGGGCCTTGCACCCATCCCCTGATTGACCCTATTCCTAGCCAGTCATCCTGCCAGACTCTAATAGATTTCCCATCCCCTACGTGCCAACATGTATTTCTTTCTAGAAAAGGGAAGCTCTTCCCTATATTCTTCCAAACCTGGGAATCTTTTCGAAATGTGATCATATAATTGTCCCTTACAACTTTGATGTTATGCAGTCCTTTGCTAGGTTCCTCTCCCCTTCGGTCATTTTCCAACCTAACTTCGCTAACATGGTATAGTTCAGGTTACAATGGCTTCTAATTCCCAACCCTCCCATTTTTTTTGGTAGGAACGTGTGAGCCTGTCCTACTAAGTGAATTTTCTTAGCTTCTCCCGAGTCACCCCACAGAAATTCATTACAAATTTTATCAAGTTCCTTAAGTGTTGCTTTCGGGAGTTGGGAAGCTTGCATATAATAAGACGCAATTGAGTTCATGGAAGATTTTATCAAAGTTAACCTACCCACCCTTGAGAGTAAATTAACTTTCCACATAGCTAACTTACTCCGAACCTTGTCCACCACGAACTGAACCTCACTCCTCTTTGGCCTTTTGTGAGAGAGCGGGAGCCCGAGATATAAACCTAGGTTCTCACTTTCTTTAATGTTCAAGGTGTCTTGGAAAAGGTGTTTATGTTCAATAGATGTGGTGGGAGAGAAGGTTAGCCTACTCTTGCTTTCATTAATTGCTTGCCCCAAGCACTCGCAAAAGGTCTTCAGGATTTTTCTAAGTGTAAAGGAGGTGGTTTCATCGACCCTCTCGAAGATAAGCAAGTCATCCGCAAACATAAGGTGCGAGATAGGGACCTTGTCTCTCCCTACCCAAAAGGGTGTCCAAGTTTTTTCTAGACAGGCCTGATTAATGAGGCCAGTTAGGTGTTTTAGACACAAGTTGAAAATGAAGGGCGACATAGGGTCTCCTTGGCGTAACCCCCTAGTAAAAAATTTCAGTTTTCTTCCCATTTATGAGTATCGGGGAGTTGGCCTTGTAAATACAGTTCAGAATTAAGTCTATGGAGTGTTTATCGAGGTTATGATCCGCAAGACACTGACGAATGAAATCCCATTCTAAGCGGTCATATGCCTTTGCTAGATCCACTTTCAGAGCAAACCACCCTAACTTTCCTTTTTTCTTGTACATAGCATGTAAAACCTCAGAAGCAACTACGAGATTAATATCGGTACCCCGCCCTTGAATGAATTTGTCTAGGTTTTAAGAGACCCATTTTGGCATGTAAGGCCTCATCCTATTCACCAACACTTTAGTTACAAGTTTGTACGGGGTGTTAAACAAGGCTTATAGGTCTCAATTGCTTCACATTATCCCGGGTTCGACCGCTTAGGGATGAGACATATTAATGTGTGACCTAGGTATCTAGGTATATCTCTTCTGGCGAACCACTCCCTAATAGTTTCACAGATTTCATCCCCGACAATGTGCTATTCTTTCTGAAAGAAAATAGAGTGAAAACCATCAGGCCCCGGGGCTTTGAGAGGCTTCATGAAAAACAATGCAAATTTTATTTCCTGGTCAGTGGGAGAGTTAGCAAGATGGAATTGATCCCTATACTCCCTAAGGTCAGTCATGCTCGAATAAATTTTTCCGTGGTGTACAACTTCACATAGAAATTTCTTATTAAATTACTAAGCTCCCCTTGGTCCGAGACTAGGTTTCCAGCACCATCTTTTAGGCACCGTATGTCATTCTTTTGTCGCTTAATAAGAACACTCCTATGAAAGAAAGCCGTGTTTCTATCCCCTTGAGACACCCATTCTAGCCTACTCTTAGCTAGCCACAACATTTCTTCTTGAAGAAAGATGTCCATAAACTCTTTTTGTAGGTCCTCCTCCAAATTAAGGTGGTAAACAGAGTAAGGGTTAAATTGCAAATAGTTTTGAATCCCTTTGAGTCTCGCTTCTACCCTCCTTTTTTTTTACATAAATATTACCAAAAAAAATTGTTCCGCAAAGTCAGTTCATTCCTAACCCTATAGAGTTCCGAACTAATTCCCCCCTCAACTTCACCCTCCCAAGCTTGCTGAACCACTCCCTCAAAGGTCAGGTCTTGGATCCACATAGGTTCAAAACGGAAGGGTTTATCTCCTGATGTTCTAGGAATATCAGCAAAGGTACACCTAAGGGCGCATGGTATGAAGATACTCTAGGGAGATGCCATACACTCGAGTTCGGAAATCTAACTAGCCATTCATCATTACCAAAACATCTATCAAGTCGTTCAAAGATAGGTATAATCTTCCTTTTATTAGTCTGATAGGCTGTCGTAGACCTGTTTAAAATAATTCCTGCAAAACCTTCTAACAATATAGTAGGGTAATTAGGGTCAAATCCACATAGAGATGGTTGTTCTAATCTAGCTTCTAAGGTATGGAGACAGTAAGTAAGATCAGAATTATGTGAATTAAGATTCTAAACTAATAAATAAAGATTATCAAAGTAAAAAGATCTAGGGCAATGGTTCACCATGTTTATACTTATAATCTATCAAAATATCATCAATAGTTCGATTAATCAGATATCTAGAGCACAGGTTAATCCTACGGTCGGGTCTTAACGCTATCAAATTGACATATGCTAGTACGATCGCTCAACATAATTAGATTTGCTAATTGTAGGCAAGCCTCTAAAAGTAAGATCTTGGTCAATACAAACAATTTTATTAGCAATATTTAATCAGACAATTGATCAGATTGCAAGATTAACAATAAAAACACTAATCAATTAGAGATATCAATAACTAATCAAACCATCAATAAATATCAATCAAGAATCATAGCATATAAACATGGATTCCCAAACCCTAGAAATAAAAACTACTCTATCATGAAATAAATAATGAAATTAAAATCTACAAAGGAAAGCATAATCAAAGAAATCAATGAAAGAAAAGTGATGAAAATTATAAACTCATGAATTAATTAAGAAAAGAGAAACTAGGGTTTAACATGAAAAAACTAGAGAGAAAAAAAGGAAGAAGAGAAAACTAAACTAAAACCTAAGAATGAAAACAACGTCAGAAGGGAGAGAGAGAAAAAAAAGATATCTCTCATCTAAAAAATATACAATAACCTAACAAGACTAGGAAAGTAAGTTACAAACATAAGGAAGGTCGAAATATCATTAAATGGGCGGAATTAGTGACCCGCGCGTACAAAAACAGATTCCAGCAGAAACTGTCCCAACTTCGGAAAGGCATAACTCCTTGACTAGAAGTCTCCTCGGGGCGTGCCACCTATCGTTGGAAACCTCTTCAAGTCTAGTTTCAAATATGCTGGAATTACTCTATTATAAGGAGCACATCAAAAGTTATGATCAGAAGAGTAGACATGACTCCTTTTTCACATTTCTTCTAATGATTTTCCACTTCGTTTTTGCTCAAACTCGTACTTTGACATATCCATATGATCCTTATGCATTGTAGCTTCTTTCCAAGTGCTCCTAATCCTCAAGATTAGCTAATTACAATCTAAATACGTCCTCAATGCCTGAAATTCATCAAAAATAACAAAATATACCGAGTATGAGTAGAATAACATAACTTAAGAATATAATGCAATAATTAACCTAAATACGAATCTAAATGCTCTAAAATGCAACCTAAATACACCTAAAAACTATTATATATATGACTTATCATAGTCCAAGTGAATTTAGGGCCATTGAAATCAAGATCCAACAATTTACAAGTATTGATTGTGTGATTAAACAAGTTGGTGCGATAGTTATTTAATGCATTACCTCCCCATTTTTCCGTTAGACACATCACTTCATTGAAATCACCATCAACTAACCAAGGCATGCTAATATTTTTTGCAACATCACACATGTTTTCCCACAAAGTTTTCTATTCCTAAATTTTGGACTAGCATAAATAGCCCAAAGAAAAATAGTGTGTTTAGAATGTACCTCCACAATAGCGTGAACTCCTTGAGCATTCTTATTTATGATATGGACATTCACCCGAGCCGAATTCCATAGCATAAGAATGCCCCCAGCATAACCAATGGGATCAACTAGAAACCAAGAGTCATAAGATAAGCTTCCGACGAAGTTGGTCGTGTGGGTACGGGTAGTTTTAGTCTCGGCTAGGACAATAATGTCGGGTCGGTTGTGAGTAATGAGGTGCATGAGGTTGGGTTTGAATGTATTGCGCCCTAACCCTCGCGCGTTCCAATAAAGAACCGACATATTATGAGGGAGGTGCGGTTTCTGCTTTAGAGCCTTGATGACACCCGATTGGATTTCTTCCCATGGATTTACATGCTCCCCGGTCATCGGACATACCCATGTGTGCCGTTGCGGCTTGACTCTCATCATGGTGATGCTTAGGGGTATTGCGCCTCTTGCCTCGGCCCAACTCAGCGTGAATGCCATCTGTTTTAGCATTGGCATAATGTCCATTTCCATGATGGCATTCGTGTTGTTGTACGATGACCATTCCATCGACGAAAACCTCAATCTCACCCGAGTTTTCCTTTGAAGGATGGAGGGTTGAAGCTCTAACCACGGCCCTAGTAGGTGAAGTATTTCCGTCTCTTTGTCTTCGACTCCTACCTCTTTGTTTAACACCCACTTGAGAAAGATCCATGGAACCGGGGGTAGGTGGTTCGCGTCTTGCAGTTGGGGAAGGTGAGCGGGCACGATCTTTCCTTGGTGATACATGAATAGGCCCAAATTCTCCTCCTCCACTTCTTTCGGTTTCACAATTAAAGCTTTGACCTCCGTGAAGGTCAACTTGTCCATCATCTCGCCTTCTTGCCTCAGATAAAAAACCTGGCGCTGGTCTATTTCCGGCAGGAGTGGCAACATGGGTTTGGTGATTACCCATGGGTTGCTCCAATCAACTCGCTGAATGTAGGGGGGAGAGAGCGAGTGGGAAGTCGGGCGGGGAGTTTTCCGAGGACTCGGGGGACAAGGGTGGCGGGGTGAGGTCGGACCTCAAGACTTGAGTGTGTATGAGTTGGTGTGGGAATTGTGGGAACATCTTGTGGAGGTGGGATATTGGGAGGAGGGTGAGATTTTTCGAAAGTGAGGAGAGAGAGTGGTTCGGATATTGGGGTGGGAAATATATTGGAGTCTGAGGAAGCAAAATGGGAACATGTCCCAACACACCAGTTTTCGCAATCTCATTGGTAGGGGGTTTAATCTCAAAACATTGTTCTGACAGTAGGGAGAAAGAGTTTGAAAAACTCCCATCACCTTTTCCATGAAGTGACGGCTTAGGATTATAGGTATTGGGCAATATGGAAGCTTCTTCAGTCCTAGGATTTGGGGAGTTGACAATAATCCCCTTTTTTGGGTTCCATCTTTTGGGTAATAATGGGCCCCCTTGTTTCGGTACACTGGTATTTTGGGTGTGGTTGCTTTCCTTTCACCTTAACCCATTCATTCTCAGGTGGTTTCGTCGACGCGGTGTCCGCCGGAGTTGGGTGTATTGCTTAGTTTTTTTTCGCTGTGTCCGAAACACCTGACATCTGGAGCAATACCATAGCCCGTCCACGTACTCAACTTCCTGGAAAAATTTTCCCAACCACATCCCTTGAGGAGGTTTTCTCGCTTCCTCCATTAACATGCACAATTTCGCAAAACGACGGCCTTCTCCCTGCATGGAGGCACTATCAATTCTCAGTAATTTGCCTAAATTAAAGATCTTCCTATTGTTTCTAGCATACCGCTATTAAAGAATTCCACCGGAAGCTCATTTAAGATAGCCCATACTGCTCCTAGTTTTGGCGTGTTTTGTGATGGGCGGAACCCCGGTTCCCAGTTCTGCACCCATAAGTGGAAGTTCTGGACCATCTAAGGTCCCTTTGATAGTATTTTAGCTTTGCTTTCTGTCGAGTCACACTTAACGGTATATAACCCTCGCCCTAACGCAAGGAGGTTGGGTATTTTGGGGAGGTTCCACATCTTTTTTAATTCATTTGCTAGGAATTCCTTTGCAAAGGATCTTCCGACTACTTTAATAATAAACACTAACAACCACGGTTCACTCAACTCCTTATACTTCTCTAGGGAGATTGGAATGAAGATATCTCCCTCCTTAGACGGCTCTGGCGGGGAGACCACCGCTGGGTAAGAAACGGTAGGGATAAAGGATTGATGGGAAGGTTGGGTGTTTGATGCGAGAACATGGCTGAAAGATTGCGCAATCAACGAATGGGTTGGTAGGTTAATTTTGGTGGTGGTGGTTGGTCCGGCTGGGGGGTCAGGTGGGAGGAAAGGTGGGGGTTGACTCTTGGTTACCAATATGGGCCCATTGGCGCTGGAGTTCACGAGGGGAGGGGGATTTTGGGCCGTGAGGGTGGGTTCTCTCTCTGGGAAGGGGTCTTTCTCTCTCATCTTCTTTGGTTGACTGCTTTATCGGTCTCCTAAGTATGTCTTTAAAATGGTACGACATTGCTAGGCTTGCCTAATAATTTCTCTCTCCTTTTTTTTATCCTCACAGCTGCTTAAAATATTAAACCTACACATGGTCCCACGCCGGTCGCAGGCCATATGTCAATTTTTAATTTATTATTGAGTTTGGGAAATGCCTAACTTTTAAAGCATCTCGAATAATGAACAAGCTTTCCACAATGGTGAGTGTTAGGAATCGGGGTGTTGTAGTTTGATTAATGCGGAACAAAATCAATGAAATAATAAGGATGAGAAAAAACAATAAAGAAGATAAAAAAAAAAAAGAACACAAGGATTTACGTGGTTCGGTCAAAATAGACCTACGTCCACAAGTGGAGGATTCGAGCTTCTTCACTATAATGGAGAAAAAGCAGAGAGAATAATACTAGGAATCCTAAATTCTAGAGGCTAAAAGTGTTTCATAAGTTGTGTATATAATAATGAGCACTAAGAGGTCCTATTTATAACATAAGGAAGCCTCGTACAAAAAACCCTAGAAAAAGATCCATAAAAACCCTAAAAAGAGTCAAATTCGGAAAATCGCAAAACCGCGTCAAAATCAAGCCGCCCGATCGGGCGGTCATTAAAATTAAATTGGCTGGCGTTTCGCGCCCGATCGGGCGACATCCGCCCGGTCGCAATTCGCTAGGGCGCCCGATCGGGCGGAATTCCAGCTCGACAGCGCTTCGTAGAACAGCCATGACTTTCTCGTTTCTCAGCGGAATTGGGCATATGACCTGTCGTTGGAAAGCTATTTGAACAAGCTTTCACCTCCAGTTTGAATCATATCGAAACCATTTATAGATTGAAAGATATGTGCATTCAAAGTCAGCCTTATGCCATTCACAAGATTTCAAGTCACAATTAACAGTGAGCAAGCCCAAGTAGAGGACAACGAGTAAAATCAGAAAGGGGGTTACCTAGCAATGATGTTGCTCTAAGGTGAACAAACAATCTAGAATACGAAACCACATTAAAACCAATTTCCATAACCTAAGAGCCACCATGTGTTTCTCAACTCACTTTTATGTAATTACTTACTTAACAGTGTTAGTTAATTTGAAAGTCATCATAATCTCAATAGAGCTAGCCCAACTTAATATACGAAGTCATTTTACTAGCTAATTGAATCTACAAAGTCATCTTAATATCAATTTAATGTCAAAATTAGAATATGAATAGTGTAAAAGTCAAAAACTTTGTATTTTTAGAAGAACGGAGAAAATATATGTTAGTTTTTACTATTTTTGCACTTGAAACACACGCCTAACTTTTCTCTTAGAACTATTATAAAGTGGACCTAATATTGATCATTTGAAACTAATAGTCACACTTATACTAAAAAACGAAAAGGGTATAATTTAAATTATTGTAAGATGACGACTAATTGATAATATGATAATTAAAATCTAAACAAAACTAGTACAACATATTGAAATGACACTCTCCTGATCTCCTCTCCATAATAAAATTCGTACACATTATGACTTACTAATCTGCTAAACTATCACCAAACCAGGAGGTACAAGCTAAGCCCTACTTTGACATTTTAATTTATCAAGTCAAAACCTAAGCTGTTATATTATGTACGCGGTTTGGATTTTGAAGATCTGTACTTTATGCTCAAGATTGCAAATATAAATGCGGGCCTAGTTATCTAATTTGTGGATATGAACGAAAGTCTTTGATGCCTAGCGACCAGCATGTCCATAAATTTAAATCTACTACTGTTGACTGTTGTAGACTATTTTTTTTTTTTTTTTTTTTTTTTTTTTGAAGAAAAACTAGTAATGTTGTAGACTAAGCACGCACTTGCATACTGCTGGAATGTATAGTAGCTTCATGCAAGTCATACATTGCAAGTTTAACATACCCTACAATAATGACTGAAATAACAAGCTAGGACAAGTAAGTGGGTGCGGACCAACTTTTTTTTTTTTTTGACAATAAGATAAACAAACCTAAACTAAAATCCCCTGGATAGCCCTTAAGGCCAATCCATGGGCTGGACAAACTTGACTCTTATCAACTCTACGAACATTAAACAAAACACACATACTAAGAAAAACTAGTAGTGTTGTAGACTAAGCACGCACTTGCATACTGCTGGAATGTATAGTAGCTTCATGCAAGTCATACATTGCAAGTTTAACATACCCTACACATTTATTGTATGACTGAAATAACAAGCTAGGACAAGTAAGTGGGTGCGGACCAACTTTTTTTTTTTTTTTGACAATAAGATAAACAAACCTAAACTAAAATCCCCTGGATAGCCCTTAAGGCCAATCCATGGGCTGGACAAACTTGACTCTTATCAACTCTACGAACATTAAACAAAACACACATATTAAGAAGCGTACAGATATCTTTGACAATATTAACTATATCTACCGGACCTAGCATACGATTAACCCCGTAACCAAAAGTGCGGAATCTAGGCAAATGTGAAGTTGCTCAATCCGTCGCGTGCAAGCCCGACGAAGTCCCAGCAGCAGCCGCATAAGCTTTCGTTTGTAATGTGGACGTAGCATTTACTCTAGCATTACCCCGAAAAAGATATCATGACCTTTAATACATACCCATCCCACACCAAAGACAAAGTGTATACCATTCTTACGTTTTCTCCATATTCCGTCCACTAATAGTACACACTTATCCATTTCAACCTCCGAGAGACGAAAGCTTGAGTTGTTAACCTTATTTGAAATCGTGTTGGACCTAACCTCTCCTAACTGCTTACTATTAAAGTGCGGACCAACTTAGCTAGCTACTTACACGCAATTCTTTTAGTAGTTGTACATGACTAACACCAACAATAATGTTTCAAAATATGCCACCTCCATTCTCATATAGTAAGGCCCTGAATTGAGAGAAACTGAATAGAACTGAATTATATAGTTCCGAGCTCCGTTCTTATCAATATTGCGTTTGAAAGAACTATATACTTCCTCTATTTCTTTTTACTTGCAATAGTTTGACTTTTACACTATTCACAAACTCTACTTAGTTTATCTTTGGTGAATTATAGTTAAGGAAAAACAATTCATATGGCGTCTTGTTAGATTCATCTCAATGTACATTTATTGAAGATCTATTTTTTGTAATTTTTAATTATTGGTAATTAAAAATATTAATGGTTGAAGTTATGCATTGCCAAGCGTGAAAGCCAAACAGTTGCAAGTAGAAAGAAAGAGGACGTATATAGACAACAATTGACAACAATTGTAGAAATAAGTTCCAACTAAATTATTTAGAAGATACCATGCATACTTTGGAAATAATTTATCTAATTCGACTTCTCACGATTCTAGTTCTATTTAATTACCCTGACTTTTAATGAATCTGAATTCGCATACTAACAACTAATTAATTCACTTATGTGCTGTATTTGTGAATCACATTATCCCAATATTAACAAAGTATGAAAGCTTCATTTATGTATCAGTATGAACTGAGGTCAAAGTATGTCCTTTTTATGATCTATCCATGGCAATCTAAATATGTTTTGTCAAGTCACCTTGTTAAGAGTACAGCTTCAATAAGCTAGGAAAGCATTTAATGAATTTCGATCTCCTACTTCCCTTAGCGATAAAAGGGAAAAGTATTCAAGAAAAGACAGCAATAAATTTTCCAATCTTCACATTTTAGATTTTCAAACATGTGGCATTTTGATTTGTTGTCACAAACATATGAGTGAAGACTTGAAGGTAAGTATTATGGAATCTTACCCTTACACTGTATTGTCTTTAATGAGTTTCACCTACATTTTCTCCATCCATCACCTTTTCAAGGTGGTTGACATTAGTGTCTTGCAAACCATGCATTATAATCCCTTAGGCTATGTATGTTCTCAAACCAGAAAATTTCAGGTTAGACGTTTAGTTACGTTTACCTAATATTAGATTTAGATATGTTTTGTATTAGTAAAAAAATTTAAACTATCGTATCAAAAAATATTATGAAAAGTAGATATTTAAAAAATATATGACAAAAAATATACCGCATAAATATGGTTTTATTTTACTTGAATATGTTTTTTTAATATATTAGCGTCAAAATATTGTCAAAGTTCAGTTAAAACAGTTGACCAAACCAGACTAAAAAGATTCAGACCAGGTTTTAATACATATATCTCCTTATTTCAGGTGGAGAGTTCAACTTAAATGATAGAATAAAATACTCTATTCTATCATTAAAATCTATAATAGATTCTATATGGTATTCAAGTGTATATAAAGTTCGTTGGGTCCATTGTTCAAAATTATTTATATTGAAAATGTGTGTGTTAGAGAAATGATAAAACGCTCACATGGAGCAGGCACTGTGCCTACTCACAACAAATTTTTTATTTTTCAAAAAGTTACCTTTATGTAAAAAAAACTTTATGATTAAATAAAAATATAAAAAGACAACTTTATGTAGAAAAAAAAAAACATGTGATCTCTGTCAAAAAGTAAAAAGTTGCATCGATTTGTGTGTCCCGTTCAGCTTTTCCCCCAAAAAGTACAATTGGTTATTTATAAAAACCCTTGTTTGTGTTCGAAACACTGATTATTGATAAAATCAACCCATGTTTATGTGTGTGATACATTTGTTATTGTTAAAGTAACCCCTGTTTGTGTATGTAGATGTGCTGATGTACGAGATCATATAATCCCTTGACGGATGACCGCCACATACATGCCGGTCAAATACACATGCCGGCGGTCGCTCGTCTAGTCATGTGATATCCTGATGGTCATAACATTGGGGGCCGACAACCTTATACTTGTCGTCCCGACAACACGCCCTAAGAGGGATTACTATTGTCATAACAGACGTCATCAGAATAACAATGCTCGTGCACAAAGCGTTTACATGTATGGACATAGATTGCGACGTCTACGTGTACAAAAGAGATTCCATATCAGGAACCAACCTACTGTTCACCACCTATAAATAGACCACATGCACTGTTCCCAAGGTACATTCATTCGGACCCTACTTACCTTATATGCACATTACCTTGTTGAACCTTGTCTTACTTAGGCATCGGAGTGGCCGGGTTTCCTCGGCAACCCCCGAGGTCAGTCACTCTTGTTCCCTGTGCAGGTACACCGGCAACCTTATATCGGCATACCCGACGTCATCAAACCTTGTCATCCCTTCAATGGTCGTCAACACTTGACGTCCACTGTTTCACATCGAAACAGCTGAAATGACAATATTGTCCATGTTAAACATGTGATCTCTGCTAAAAAGAACTACCTCCGTCCAGGTAGTAGTCAACACTTTCCTTTTATGTTTGTCCCAAATTAGTTTGAACACCTCCATTCTTGGCATGGTCCCACCATTAATATATTATTTCTTTTACACATCTTTGGCCCCACACTCTACCTTTTATCAATAAAAAGTTACCCAACTTTCTCTCTCCTCTAATAAAATATACCCCACCAACTCCTACCACATCTACTTTTTAAATAAAATAACATTTGATAACCACACCACAACTTATCACCTTAAACTACGTATCCCAACAAGTGTTCAGATCTTTCTGGGACGGAGGGAGTAAAAAGTTGAATCGATTTGTATATCTCATTCAACTTTTCCCCCAAAAGTACAATTGGTTATTCATAAGAACCCATGTTTGTGTGTTCAAGATACTTATTATTGATAAATCAACCCATGTTTTTGTGTTTGATACACTTGCTATTATTAAATCAACCCCTGTTTATTTCTGTGAGTGGACAAAGTGGCCGCTCACTATGAGCGCTTTATCATTTCTCGTGTGTATTATGGTCTTATGGGTGTCACCCATGGCAAATGTTCTTACACACAAGCCACAGCCACACACATCGCACTTCTCTAAGATTTTGTCATGGCGTGACACGAAAGAGGCATAGGCACGTCACACATGAAACACCATCGAGGTCCAAGCAGTGGCGGATCTTGAAAGATTTGCTACAAGGGGCCAGATTTTTCCACAATAACATATTAACATATATGAAAGTATAAAACTATAAGAACATATGAATATTACTTCCAAATCCAATGTAAAAATATAGATTATACTAAAATATCGGAATAAAATAAATGTAAAAATGTTAAGAAAATACATACCTAATAAGTAATAAGCGTTGGCACAAAGATCTATGCTTTTGTTTGAATAATATACTAATCACCTATATTTGTCAATTTTTTGTATGAGTAATCAAATTGATATTAGTAAATCAATTAGTTATATATACTTATATTTTATATAGTATAATTAAATAATTACATAGTACAGGAACACAATGATAGATTGCTTGAATCTACAATAATTTAGAAATTCAAACAAAGCACACATCACACGTGTTGAGATCCTCTAGAGTTTTCAATTGAAAAAACAAAAAAAAAAATCAAATTTCATAATTGAAATACTGTGATGAATGTCGAGTGATGACAAAACACAAAAGTATAAGGGGTTGATGAATTATTAGTCATAAGTGTAGGTGTAGCAACCAACAAGTAAGCAACTTGAAGATAACAATTAACAAGATTCATAAAATTAGAAAAACGGTGCACAATTCCAAAATTCAAGAGTCAATGAGATAAATACCAAAATTAGCAAGTAACCAACATGTGATGTACATTTAGTATAATGAATCGAAAATAAATACCAAAATTCAGATTCGATGAGATAGACTAATGCTGTGTAAACTTTTTTTATTTGTATGTTGGGCTTTTGGGCTGCTAACATGCAAGCTTCATAATTTCTTTTTAAACCTACGGGGGGCCATGCCCAGGCCTGCCCCATTAAGATCCGCCAATGGGTCCAAGGTGTAAGTAGTTCTTATGCTTCATAGGCGTACTCTTCAATCCGACTATAGGAACCAAGTAGCTAGCTAGTATTGGGCCTAGCGGTAAAAGATGTCAATTAGATATTGTTTGGGGGTACGAATTCCATTCTCTTTTACTTTAACCTACTAAGGCTCCGTTTGGTAGAGTGTAAAATGTTTTTCATGAAAATGAGTTTTCCTTTTCCTCTCATCTTCCGTTGTTTGGTTGGATAAAGGGTGTAAAATAAGTTTTCCATCAAGGGGAAAGAGCTCGTGTATAGATGAAAATCATTTTTCTTTCAAAAAGATGGAAAAACGCATTTTTCTCCCTCCTCTTTAGCAGCCTTTCACTCTCCACTTATCCATCCTCTCTCTTCCCCTTCCATTTTTCTTTTTTCCATAGCTTTTTTATATTGAACCAAACGAAGGAAAAATTAGCTTTGCAATTGAATTTTCCATTGTAAAAATTTCTACATCAAAAATTAGAAAATGTTTACATCTAACCAAAAGGAGCCTAAGTTAAACTTCCTTACTGAAGTGATGTCGATCCAATAGAACTTCCTCTTTACTCCCCAATAAGATATTCTAATCTCAGGATTATGTGCGTTGATAGTAACATTTGACGCAACTTTCAACTGGGAAATTTTCCTATTTATTTAGGACCCGCAACAAAAGAGAAAAAATTCGCCCAATATTGGCCATATGATCTTCACTCCTATTAGGTCTATGTTTTTTGAGGGGACTATTAGGTCTATGTTAGATATTTGCAATATGAGTGTAAATCATTTTAGGTTTATGTTAGACTCCAAAGTGTTATGGATTCTCCGATCATATAGGAAACTACCTATCTTATTTTCCAAGTTTACTAGTTTACGTGCATTTTATTAGCAGGTCAGCAGTTAATAGTATAGATTTTGCATGAAGTTCCTATACAAATTACAATTCAAATCATTCCATATCTTTTCTCTAACCTTAACTTAAAATGGTGAAATATTGGAAGAACTCAAGTGTTATTAATACACACACCACACTAAAAACTTAGTAACTTACAATAGAACTTGAAGACTCCTACATCAGAATCACAAACAAAAATTCACTTATAAATTGAAGGACTCAGGCTCGGCACAATGTTTTGACCCAGAGTACGTCTTATATGCAACCTGTATGATCCTGTTGGGAAGAAGCCGGAAAAAACGCCAAGCTCAAGTTTAATTTCTCAACAATGGCAAGCAGGACAGCATAGTTACCACTGGAAACTCAAAACCATCGGCCTCGTTTCCTTTGTTTAAACCTTCGCTTCATTACAACTAATACATTGGATTTACAACACATAAAGAAACAAATAATTGTCCTAAATGCATCCTACAAAAAGTAACAAACCAATTTATACTGAGAAGTGAACTATAACATATTGTCGTAAAATTGATACTTGATAAAATAATGATTAACTATAGAGCTCGAGCATCATCATATACGAGGAACTTTTTGGTGATATCTCTTCAGAAATTAAGAGGAAAAATCACACAGAAGGGAAGTACTTGTTGAGGTTGAAGGGAAGAGAGTAAAATTCCTCACTCCTCGTGTCTCCCTTGTAAGACCGGAACTTATCCCACCAATGCTTACCCCTGTCCTTCCTCACTGAGCTTTCTTTCCGGTGGAGGGTGTTATCTAAGAAGTATGCTACAATTCCCGCAACAAATGCTTCCGAAGAGAACGGGACATTCACCATGTCGTTGAACTGTCATTTATAAAATGCATGAAATTGGCATTCATCCATTAGCCAACGGAGACTCAAGCCCAAAAAAAGATCAAAACTTAACACCCCATTGTAGCTGGCCGGTAATAGATTGCGTGAATGGTAACAAATTTATATGTGATTGTCAATATGCTATGGTAATGAACTTCATCCCTGAACAAATTTTTTTTTTTTTTGAAAAAATTTCATTATCACTAGATACCACCTGTAAAGTATTAATAGATGGTAATAGGAATTTGTCAGGAAAGAATAGAATTTTGGGATCGATAAGTATTACCAGGGATATTGACACGATACTCCGCAAAATTACTCATAAATTTATTAACGTTAGCATCATTTATTACCCGCCTACCAAACAGGCCATAAGAATTTATAGAAAAAATAGCATTACCCATCTTGCACTTGTATGGACGGGGCCAAAACCCTTAATTGCTTCGTACTCATTGAAGTATTGGGGTATTGACAAGCCCAAGAAAATGGAGAATCCAAGTATGAACTTTGTACGGAAACTGTTGAGATTGCAAAACTGAAGGAAGCTCAATCCAATAGAACCTGCATCGAATTAAGATTATTTACATGAGAAGTCAGTTAAAGACTTAAACATTCCCTTGTAGTTTTCGCTCATATCATGTCAAATCACATGCTTACCAACATAGGCAAAGAAAAGACAGTACAGAGCAGCGATAATTGGTGAAGGAATTGAAGCAAACACAGCTCCGAATTTCCCTGCGATATCATGCATGATTCAGGAACCAAATGTGGGAAAAGAAGGAATGGAGTGGATCCCACTTCCACAACATAGAAAAGATATGAGAGATATACACACCAAGAATCGAGAAGAATAACATAAACCCAGCTGATATTTGGACAACCCGTCTGCTACCAACACGTGTCAGTGTTAAAAGACCGGCGTTCTCACTGCATAAAACACCAAAAAGCCTGCCTTACTAAACAAAGTCGACACTACTGAAAATTATAAAAAAATTTAGGCTTCTTAAGTGAAGTACAAAAAGATGTCTTAGTCTTACACAGAAACGGAGGACCCAATCCCGGTCCCAAACAACCCAGACAACAAAATGCCAACACCCTGTCAAGAGGAAAGAGTTAGCTATCAGCCTTCTAGATAAAAAGATAGTGCTTACAAGTAAAACAAGAAAGGGAGAAGAAGTTCAAATAAGCAATTTTATGAGAGTTGAAGCCAAGTTGAAGTTCTTGTATACCTGCCAACCAATACCACGACTGAGTACAGAAGGAGGCATCATTGTTGCACTAGCCGACCTTGAAACTGCAATGAAGGCACCAGTAGACTGCACGTGGAACAAGAACCATTCTAGATATTACGAAATGATCAAGAAAGTTATTTTCACTCAACATGGACTAACTGACTTAAGGTTTAATACTTTAAATCTGGGTAATGTAAATTTCATTAATGCATTTACAAACACTAGCAATTCTGATAACATGACAATAACAGTATCCATTTTATAGGTCTGAAGCTTCCATATGAACAATGGTGACAGTTTTTTAAAAGCTAGGATACAATATTGTGCATCTGTCACAATATATAGCAAAAGCCACAAGAAACCCTTAATTTTATCCCCTTCTTGCAGAAGTAGCGACGACAACTATTAAAATTCCTCATGTTTCCAAATCCTACAGCAGAAGATAAACATACCTCAATAAGAGTAACAAATGAAGTCAACATCATAGCAAAGGCTTCACCAGCATCAAATGTGGGCGCTCCCCATTGAAAAGGATACGGAACTCTAATCCTGCAACATGAGAACAGAAAGGATTAGTTTGTCTGGAGGAAATTCCCATTAAGAGGGATAACTTCCTTTCACTTTTCAGACTGACAGCATGTATACTACCCAGGCTACAGTTCTCATCAAGACCAGTAATTAGGATAGTGTAAGGTAGTTCTCTGCTTATATAGGGGACAGGATGATAAAAAAAATTGTAATCAATTCCTTTCCTCGCTCATTGAACAGCTTTTCTTGGTGTAAATTTATTCTACTACTATACAGATACATCCTTCCATGGACACTGACATGTAAGAATAACACATGTTTTAGGAGAAGTTGCATTACCATGGACATTGAAATGATTTTTATCTTACAAAATTACACAAAAATTAATCAGTTTTCTTGCCAAACAGGCCTTTTATGTATAAGGAAATACAAAGCGGGAGATCCACTAATGAGGTAGTAATGCTATAACCTCAGATAATCAGCAGCCCTTCCCCTTTAAAACTAATTAGATTAGCCGTCCAGAATTTTCACTATTATTAAGTACATAAAGCACATAACCACATCCATATAACCACATCCATATATGATTAACAAGCTTAGAATAGCTCAAACTTCATTCCAACAGAAAGATTGAACTATAAAGTCTACAAGAAAAGCTTCTACATAGAACTGTAATAAGACAAGCTAAACTGCAATTAAGCAAGCTCAACTTTGATAAATATAGCTATGCTCCACAACCCTACAAACACACCCAAAAAAAAAGAGGGAGGAAGTGAACATGTGGAAGTAGCAAAATTCAGTGCATGGTTCTAGCCACCATTAATGGAACACATTGGAAAAAAGTAAATCATAACTCAGGATAACTTCTGGGGAAGATAATAGTATTAATAAATAAACAAACATATTACCATGGAGCACCACTTATAAGTCCAGATCGGTCAGTACGACATGTAATCTGCGTCCTTGGAGATGCATGATTATATGCTCCCCCACTGTAAGAATGTGTGCATATAGCCAAACTATAGCCACAGAGATCAGAACAGCAAAACGCTCAAAAATGTGCTTGCCAACTTTTGTTGCTTGTGATAGATACTACAAAAAATATCATAGCTGAATCAATCAATTGAAAGTAGATGATGATACATTGTAGAAGATACAATATAATAGTCCACTCCTAAATTCAGCCACAAGTTATTGGCTGCTTAGTAATCATACCACTGCAATAAATATTAGAATGACAAGCTCAGGCAAGCCAATCTCCACGCATTTTGCCACCTAAAGCGACAGAAAAGCTTTACATCAGGGATGACAAACAGCATATAAAAGCAGCTGGAGAAAATGCAAATTATCCTGGGAAAAGGAGATAATTAGGTAATTGGCACTGCAATATTACCCCAGGAAAACCAAGTTCATAGAGTCCAAATCCAACCAGAGATATCAAGGGAACAACTGAGAGCGGGCTCAGAAACCTATTGAACATCAAAGGACAAATGTAAGACTGACAGCACTTTAATAGCTTAACATGAAAAAGAAACAAAGAATTCTTGAATAGAGTTGATCTGGACAGCATCTTTTGACCAGAGGAATATCTAGAGCACCCTTTATATACATCTCAAGCTAAGCAGCACTTCTTAAAATAAGAATAACAATCAAGACTGGAAGATGTTAATGTGCCAGCAAGTATGCCTCTACCAAAGTCAAGCAGGTAAGTGAACAAGTAATATATAACACTGTTATAAGTCAAGGGTGCCACTTAGGAATTAATTTTTCTTGAAACTATGATTAACCTAGCTTAAAGAACGTATACCAAGTTACTACTACTGCTCTTTATCACAACATACGGATTAGAGAGGGTAGGGTTTCCTCGGAAAAAAATTATACAAAAATATTGATATATGATCCACAGTTAAGTCTCAAGTGCTCCTCAATGGCTCTTTAACTGAATCTTTGATGTGAGCTTTTGAATCAAAAGAAAACAAAATATACTTAGCCCTCCTTTATTAAGATAGTAGTTAACTAGTTTATCAGAGTTTGACATTGACTTGAGCTTCCAAATTAGTGCAATAATGTAAAACTGCAAGCAGGAAACGAGCAAGGTGTTGTCTATAACGGAAAATGTAGCCACCAGTACATTACAACACCCGACATGAGAGGAACACATAAAGCTTTAACACACAAGTCAAAGTACAAACCAGATCGTCAAGTCAGACATACAACTACACGTGAAAGCTAGAGATACTGCAAATCGATAGGATTCGAAGTGTTTCCAGATAGCAAATTTGACTTCAAGCCATAATATTTGCAAGGAATAATATGAGGATATGATATCTTCTGTAGTGTCGCTTGAAACAAAAGAAACTATGTAAATTGTGAATGCCTATGATTATTAGTATATGAATTTTACTTATGAAACTGCTGAAGCCAGTGAGCAAAGAAGCACCATTATGGTCAATAATAAGCACTAAGATGAACCATAAAATCACCTTGTGACATTACGCCAAAGACCACTGAAGCCAAGAACAATTTGAAGGGTTGAAGCAACAATCAACGCCCCTTGTATTCCTCGCATTATTCTCTTAAATTTCTGTTGAGACATAAGAAGATTAGTTGTATTAAAGCAAAGGTAATGTTTCAGCATCAACCTTTCCTAGTATGAGCACTAAATTATGCCTAAAGGCCCTAAACACTTGTATTAATTTTCACACATTTTTCCAACCAGCACCTGCCTTTCAGGTCTTTGATTTTTCCTTCAATTAAATACTGAAAAGAGAATAAAAGCAAGCTACTTGTATTTATATAGAGGATATATAAGCAGTCCGGTTGAACATCAGTCCAACAAACAAATTGAACTTTAATACAAAACATTGGATATGATATACGCTTTGTGATAGGAAAATAGGCAATTGGTGAACAGGTCAAGTTCACATCCTTCATGTTCCAACCTCACTTCAATGAGAAGGCATCTTCACCAAAGCCCCGCAAAATTCTCTCTGTAATGTTTTACCTAGTCTGCGCGCTAGTCAACATCTTACTCATACTGCTGAACCATGATAGATGAGATAGTATGTAACTCATGTAAGTTATTTGCTTATGTGAATACCTCAATCCTATTGAGAACTAACACCACCATTTTATGTCACACACTTTACTGCCCATTAATCTGTCATGGCAAGCAAAAATACGAAAAGACGCATAAAAATAGAATGGCTTCTGCCCAGAAGCTGCTATAATTTCAAGATTTATTGTTTAGGGTGCATTCATCAGGAGTACTGTTATATGCAACAACAAACCAGTCCACTTAAGAGTTCCCAACATTCTCCATCTTGTTTCCCCCAGACTTGCAAGTACCAATCACATACCAATATGATCATGAAAATGAGTTTTCAGGGCCAAATCATTCTAGGGTCTGCAGAGTTACAGTAAGAACCAGCCAATACAAACCACATATCGATATAATCATGAAAATGAGTTTTCGGGTACAAACCGTTATAGGGTCAGGAATGTTACTGTAACGACCAGCCAAGATTATGGAAATAGTGGGTGCAACAAAGGTGTAGGATGCTCCAATCACAGCAGGCAATCGTGTCCCAAATGTTGTCTGAAGTAGTGTGTTCAAACCAGCAACAAAAAGCAATGTCTGAATAACTTCTGCTTTCTCTTCCTATCGAGAGATGCAAACATAAAAAACGGTTAGACATTCATCAATCAAAAAATTTCGGCAGTCAAAAAGCTAGTTATATCAAGAGTCTCATCTCATTGGTATCATCTGATTCATCCTCATGACCTACCTTTCCTCCTCCCATCTGAGGAACAAGAGCACTAGGGATGAGCACAGTTGTGCCAAGCATCACAATATAGTGCTGGAAACCAAGGAGGATGGCCTCAGCTGCAAGACAATCAGCAATTTCATTAGCTGAGCAGAAGACGTAAAGTTTGCTAATTGACATGCAATGAAAGGTCACAACAATCCATCGCAACAAGCTTGGACACAAGCAATGAGATCAATGGTGGTGGTGGATAAAGCCTCTCACTGAGGGCCACACAGATCAGTAGATCACTAATCATATGCAGCACATTTTTGCAAAAGGTTGTAACAGTTAAATGAATCATCCATCCAAAAGATAACAGTCATACTCAAGAGAATCCTTCTATTCACCAGGACATAGACCTTGCATCAATGTGATCTTATCACAAAGAAGCAATAGCACGTCTCCTTTGCACGCTCAAACAATGGTGCAGTATCACAGTAACCCCATATATCCATCATCAATAAACCCCATTCACGCTTAGTAGTATCACTATATGTGCATTATCACTAACCCATATCGCACCATCAACTAATAGTATAGTGCACCACAGGGACCTAAATATTTCATTAATACTCGGTATCATCAACCGAGTAGAGACAATAAGGTATGGGTTTGAAAGTGGTTGCCAAACACCAAGGTGAGGATGAATCTTACAAGTGATCCTGATTACTAATACAGCAAAGAGTAGAACTGGTCAATAAATAATGTAATAAAAATTATAAAATCCTTCCACTTCCAACAAGGCAACCACAATTTAGAGTCTCAACAACATTTTATAAATTAATAAAGCCCAATCTGTAACTCCTTTTTTAAGTAAATAGATAATTTTAAACCAAACAGGCTAGCCCACCAAAATTAAAGAAGCTTATAAACATGAAGATATAGAAAGAGTATAAATAATTAAGTCCATCATACTACAACTACAATAAATCACCTTCATCGCTGCCATAATTAAATCCCCTTCACCCCTCAAAAAAAAAAAAAAATCCCCTTCAGAAAACACTCAATTACTTTGCATATAACCATTACTATAAATAAACAAAGAAAGAACAGTAACTAAGCAAATGTAAACCCAAGATTAGAAAGAAAAGAGAGATACTCACGCCATGGAGGAGGACTTGTAATGCAATAAGACACATTAGGCAGCTGATCCTTTGGTGGATGTGGCGCTGGTTCACTTGCTTTTGCTGGTGCTGCACCTCCTGACATCTTTAACTTCTCTCTCTACTCACTTCTCACTCTACGACCTTCTTTTTCAACATAAAAATTCCAGATAAAAACAACAAAAATCAGTGAATATTGCAAATCTAACCAAAACCCAGATCCAAATTTATCTTTTTTCAGAAACCCAACATAACAGTTGAACAATTAGTACCAAAAAAACAAACACCCAAAAAACATCAAATTTTTCACAACCCAGAAAGCAGAAAACTCCATTTCTTACCCAGCTAACACAAAAGACACCGACTTGACATGAGGGAACACACCCACATGTATATCCACTATAATTGATTACTCTAATAGAGAAAAATACTGTAAAAACTAAAAAGACACTAAAAATCAAATAATGTGACTAAGGAAAAGTAGAAAATTAATTATGGAAAATGTAGTATGAAAGGAAAGCTAGTGTACTACCAACTTTTTACTAACTTTAAAGCAGCAAAATCAAGTGGAAATGAAAGAAACTTAAAAAAAGGTCAACAAACTTTCAGTACCCACCTAAGATTTTCACCAGTTTAGTTCTTCTTTTTTATGCAAATTTAAAAAAGAGAGAAACTTTACCCAGAAAATATTTTTTTCCTGGGTAACAAACTATCAATGTCCTTCTTCTCAGCCCTCAGTTCAGGTTATCAGGACAACACAGAAAAAAAAACTCTCTCTTTCTCTCTCCTCTTTGTTCTTTCTCTCTCTAAAAATCACTAATTTGTTGTTGAAGTGCCTTTTTGCTAAAATTTGCTAGTTGTTATTGTTACTTAAAAAAAAAGTTCTTTAATTTCTGCTTTTGAATATTTGAGAAATTTTACACCCAGAAACCAATAAAGCACCCACTAGTAAGAAAATGACGTCGTTTTATTGTACTGTGAGGTTAAAAGGAAATGACTTTCTTACCCTTCGACATAATAGGTTTAACAAACTCCATTATTGGACTGTATTTGGCAAAATCTTGACCCTTCTGTCTTCTTATCTTCCTGTTTCGTACCATGTTGGTCGTGGAAGAATATTAGGCAAAAGAGTTAGTGTAAGTGGAAGTTTCTTATTGGAGTAAATGATTTAAATAAAGTTTGAAAATTTGGTGAAATTACATGATTTATTTTTTGTTTAATTATCCCCTTAATTCGTGGTAGTTGCCCACGAATCCTGTTCCACACAACTTGACAAATGTAAGTATGTAAGGATCAAGTAAAGGCCCCTTCATTTTCAACTTTCATGTGATTTAGTTTTGTTTAATGTTCTTGGGTATGGTTGATTGTGACAAAATTATTCTATTTGTATTTAACAATTGTGGGCAATTGATAGCCTTCTTTGATGGGGATACTGAATTTTGTTTGATTATATGATCATGATCATTGACACCTTTTTCCTTTTAATAAAAAGTGCAAATATAAACGGGATTCAATTTTAGGTAATATTTTGTCAATCAAGCTAATTAGCAATGTCATGGTCAGTTCGTGTAGTTTGATATTTGATTATTTTCTAGACTCCTTCGGTCTCAATTTAATTACGAACTGTTTATATTCAGTTGTTCTAATACGATTACAAAACTTTTATTCAAAACATGGTCCCACTATGTTTTATTTCTTGGTCCACCACTAAACTTAATCAAAATAGCCCAAAACTTTAGAGCATGTAAAATGGGTTCTTGAGAGGGCTCTCAAACTAGCTCTCTAAGAAGAGAGAAAATAAATAGCTACTTTTTACCCAAAAATTGTGTCTTGAGTGTGTCTTGGGAGGAGATACTATCTGGAAGAAATGGAAAATGGCTCTCCATTGCTCAACTAATCAATTGCTGTCACATGACACAAAGGAATAAGTTTCCTTAATTGACATGGGGACCATTATTACATAGTAAAAAATTAGTGGAAAAGAGCTTTATTATTGTTGTCTGATGTTATTTAAATATAGTTTTTTAGAGTAGCTTAAAGAAAGAGAATAGTAGAGAGTTTATTGGATAGTCATTACCATTGTACATGCTCTAAGTTAGGTCGCAGGTTGACCTGTCTAGTGACTCCCTCTAGTAAGATTTATATTATAATTAAGTGTGAAGTGTCTAAGTTGTGCAAGAAATTGAAGGCTCTATTATTGGACCTTGGAGAACCAGCATACTATAAGTTTGTGATTTATTATTGTCAATTATTAATTGACAAATCTGGATTCATTCCTTTTTTAAGTTAAATCTATTTATTGTTGGCACAAGATGAACACTATACATTGATTGAAGCATAGATGTTTCTTATCAGTCATCACACATGTATATTAGTTGAAGTCGCCAATTAGCCAGATAATCATTTTTGTTTTGCTCCAATTGTTATCTAGCTAGCTTTTCGGCCGCCGTAATAGTATTACCAAATAGTTGTAACCAGAAAGGTAAGAAAGGATTTGTAAGACGTAGAAAAAAAGTATAATAAGCTAAAGAAATGCATGTAGATGCTTCTAGTTCTTCCGGTTATTCACACCATCGCACTTGAGACTTGAGAGGAAGAATTATTCGCATGATTTGTAAGATAAATTATTTCTTATTATTCTCCATCTTAAGAGTTTACAAATAGATCAGATTAACCTACCAAGTTTTGAAGTTGTCTCCATTTTAAAATTAAAAAATGCAAAAGGAAAAAGGAAGTCTTGAGGGGAAAATGCAAAAGAATACAACGATGGATCGGATTTTTGGATCGGATTTTCAAAGGAATTCATTAGAAGGTAGCAATTTTAGAACTTGTGCAATACTCCTTCTCTCCCCCAAGGCTCCAAAGGATTTCTTATTTATAATCTTGACAATATGTGATCAAGGTCCAAAGATGTATAAGTTTGGTTAATTACACATGGATTTATGTTATTATATAATTATGATTTTATGAACATATGGAGTAGATAATCCGTCTTAAGATGATAGTCATATTTACTTTTTTGACTTTAGAGATCAAACTTTAACTCCTTTTTTTTATCAATATACTTTTAGAAAAAATTACAATAATATCATTAACGGATGTATTCTTCAAAGAAAAATATTATATTGGTCGTACAATCTAAATTATTATGTTTGAAAATAAACTATTGGTCATATTAAATATTAAAACGTTTACCTTAAAATTATATAAAGTGGTTACTTTATAATAGAACGGGAGATATAGGACATCCCATTTTCTTATACATGTTTATATTTTGTTCTTTAAAAAGAAATTCAAAGAGATAACGGCTATTTCAATTTCTTACCGAAGAGATGCACCTAAGAAACTATTACTATCCAAGACATGTTAAACATCTCAAGTAAGTACAACATAAATTTTGTCTATTTATCGACACATCGATCTATATAATAGTGACCATATCAAAACTATCATAATTCATACACATCCCCCAATTAACTAATTTCCCAATCAATATGATTGTTACAATAATTCTCTCTCGTGAACTAATTCAATTAGGCATTAGGAATACCCCTTTCCCTCTTTGTCATCATGTGGAAAGAGTAAAAGGAGAAAAAGATTCTCCAAGAAAAACAATGAATTAGTGAAAAGGCAAAAGCCAAAAGCATAATCTTAAGAATCCAAACCTCTCTTTCTTATCCTGACACTTTTTTGGACACCAACTTGAATTTCTTATCTTATGGTAAATTGTCACCATTGTAATCACCAAACCAACCTAAACGGCTAATCCCACGTCTTTTTGGAATTTTTTATAGAAACATACACAGAAAAAGGGAAATTTACAATCAAAGAACCTGTTAAACTTTTTAGTAATAAAAAATATACTATATGATGGTAAATTAAATTGTTGAGTGATTGAACTTTAAAACTATAGAGATCCAATATTTTCTATTCTTTCTAGGAGGGAGTGACGGGCAGTCGGGCATAGATTCGCACAATTACTGCTTTACTTGACGTTGGTGAGATCAATGTAAAAGTAAAGGGTGGATTAGCATAATAGAAAGTCAGAATAATCTAGTACTCCTAAAATATAGAATCTTTTTCCTAGATAACAATGCTCTTAAGAAACTTATTTCCTATTTTACCGTCCTTTAAAACTTAATAATTCCCAAACTTACATGGCAGTCATTTCACCACTTAAAAAATAAGTGTTTTTTTTACTGTTAAAAAAAATTTGTCTTTATCACTACGTACTGTTGGAGTTTTTAATGTGAACTTTAAGTTTCTTCAAAAGAATATGAAGAAATATCTTTTTCTATCGTCCCACATGAAAGAATATGGGGGAAGAGTAAGCGTTTATAAACTATTACTCTTCCTCTACCCTTTGAGTTGAGTAAAGAATGGCGCTTTTAGTGGGTATGTGGTGAGGTGTGGATACCACACGCGCGCGCCGCCGCCCGCCCGGACCGGGCCAGGGCCTCGGGCCTCGGGCCTCGGGCCTCGGGCCTCGGGCTTCGGGAATTAACTTAACTATAGTTTTGGGTTGGTATTTTTTGACCGTTTTTTAATCAGTCTTAAGTTACCGTTTTTCCCTTTAATCTCTCTTTTAATGCCGTTTTCTCCCTTAATCATGCTCCTGATTTTCGGCCATGTTCTGGTATTCTCGAAAGACATAAACACATTCACTTCTCCTCTCTTCCTTCCTCCAATATTCTGGGCAGTATTCAAGAGCGTTCTTAACTGCTTTTTCTCGTCAACACGGAAAAGGCGTAAGCCGTGTATCCCCGGAGGTTGATTGCTGTGAGTCCGTGTGTTGTTGCGGGGCAAATTCAACTTTAGGGCAGTGATCTTCTCACGCCACGGTTGTAAGCTAAGTGTGTCAAATTCGTTACCAGTTTTTGTTCCTACATTCTAAAGTTGCATTTTCTATTGTTTTATCTATTTTACGGAACAATGTCTGGTGAAAAAACTGATGAACCTGTGCGTGTTACTGCTGTGCCTATTACCAATTCGTTTATTCCTGACATGTCTAAGTTAGATCCGTTTGATGGGAAAAATTATAAAATGTGGTCTGATAAGATGGAATTCTTTTTGGGTCAAATTGGGGTAGATTATTGTTTGTCTGCTGTTTCTGCTCCTGAGAATTCCAAGTAGGGATTTTGTTAAAGATAATAAGACTTGTCGTGGGATGTTACTACATTATATGTCTCTCGCCCGTACATGATTTATAGTAAGTCCAAAAATGCTAAGGATATTTGGGATGCCTTGAATGTTAAGTATGGTACCGATGATTTTGGGACTAAGAAATATGCTTGTAGCCGTTGGTTGAAGTTTTCTATGTCTCGATGATAAACTCCGTATTAGATCAAGTTCATGAGTATGAACATTTGTGTGCTGATATTGTGGCCGAGGGTATGGCTATTCCCGATATGTTCCAAGCCAATTGTTTACTTGAAAAATTACCTCCGTCTTGGGAAAATTTTGTGCATTCCTTAAAACATAGGCGTAAAGACTTTACCCTTCAAGAATTAGTTTCCCACATTAAGATTGAGGAGCAGAACCGTATCCAAATTAAAGGGAAATCGTTGATCATTCTTCCTCTTCGCTAATCTTGTGGAAAATAAGGTCGCTGCGCAGTAAAGGACCAAAAGGTAAGGTACCTAATCGGTTTCATGGTACAAGGCGGAATTATAACAACTTCAGAGGAAAAGGGCGGTTTAAGGGAAACCGCTTTGTTTGTGGTAAGTATGGGCATGCTTGCCAAGGATTGCCGTCTAAGAAAGGAAGCTCCGAACAAAGCAAAAGACAACAAAGCTCAAGCCAACCTTGTCGAAGACGACATTATTGCCGCTGTGGTGTCTCGAGGTCAATCTGTAAGCAATGTTCTTGAATGGATCGTTGATATCGGTGCAACCCGTCACATTTGCGCCAACAAGGAGATGTTCCGAGACTACAACAATGTTTCGTAAGGAGAATGCGTCTTCATGGGCAACTCAAGCATCGTGAGTGTTCTAGGCAAAGGAAAGGTTTTCCTGAAATTAACTTCCGGGAAAACCATTGCTTTGCAGAATGTTTTGCATGTTCCCGACATCCGCGTAAACCTCATTTCGGTTCTCTTTTAAACAAAGCTGGAATTAAGTTAGCTTTTGAATCGATAAACTTGTATTAACCGGAAATGGTGTTTTTGTGGGTAAAGGCTTTTGTAATGTTGGACTTTTTGTTTTGGATGTTGTAATTGATAATAAGAACTCTCATGCTTCCGTTTATATTGCCGAAGTCTGCTTTCTTTATGGCATTCTAGACTAGGTCATGTGAATGTTGCATCTATTAAAAGACTTAAACAACTTAGTCTTATTCCCGACTTTAGCAATACATCTTTTGAGAAATGTGAAGTATGTGTAGAAGCTAAGCACCCTAAGAAAGCATTCAATAAAAATGTATCCCGTTCCTCTACTTTATTAGAGTTAGTCCATAGTGACTTAGGTGACTTTAAGAATTCCATGAGTAGGGGAGGAAAGAAGTATTATATTACATTTGTTGATGACTTTTCACGTTATACTAAGGTTTATTTATTGAGTTCTAAGGATGAGGTCAAGAGAAATTCCTAATTTATAAAGCCGAAGTTGAGAACCAATTGGACCTTAAGATTAAGAGGGTGAGATCGATAGGGGTGGGGAATATGATGGAGTTTCCCTTAAGAAATTTTGTGAGTCTAACGGGATTATTCATGAGGTTACAGCTCCCTATACACCCGAGCAAAATGGAATAGCCGAGCGGAAAAATAGGACTCTTAAGGATATGATGAATGCAATGCTTATTAGTTCGGGTATGCCTAATAACATGTGGGGTGAGGCTATTTTATCTCGCTTGCTATGTTCTTAACCGAGTTCCCCATAAGAAGTTAGATAAGACTCCCTATGAATTGTGGAAAGGCTTCAAGCCTAATTTGGGTTACCTCAAAGTGTGGGGGTGTTTGGGTAAGATTGGTCTTCCCGACTTTCAAAGGAGTAAGATTGGACCTAAGACCGTAGATGGTATCTTTATTGGTTATGCTTCTAGCAAAGTCTCGCATATAGACTCATTCTTAAGGATGCTTCGGTTTTGGTCCTATTAGAGAGTCAAGGGATGTTGAATTCTTTGAGCATGTTTTTCCTATGAAAGTTAGTATATCATCATACTTGCCGTTGCATCTTCTTTCTACTTTGCATCATGACATTGCATCATCTAGTGAGACTTTAGAACCTAGAAGGAGTAAGAGAGCTAGAATTGAGTCTAGTTTCGGACCCGATTTTATTACTACCTTTCTAGCCGAAAAAGAATGTTTAGATGAGCAAGATGTCAATGTGCTTGTATTGGAAGAGAACCCAAGAACCTATGCCGAGGCCATGAAATCTGTAGATTCAAGTTTTTGGTTAGAGGCTATTAACGGTGAAATTGAGTCTATTATGAGTAATAATACTTGGATTTTGTCGACCTTCCTAGAGGTTGTAAGGCCCTAAGTAGTAGATGGATTTTTACAAAGAAATGTAAGCCCGATGGGTCTTTAGACAAATATAAGGCTAGACTTGTAGTTGGAGGGCATCGCCAAAAACACGGTTTAGACTTTTTTGATACTTATTCTCCCGTGACTAAGGTAGCCACCATTAGAGCGTTAATTGCACTTCGCATCTATTCATGATTTGATTGTGCATCAAATGGATGTGAAAACTGCATTTTTGAATGGTGAGTTAAATGAGGAGATCTATATGAAGCAACCTGAAGGATGTGAGGTTCCCGGTCAAGAGGACAAGGTATGCAAGCTTATTAGATCTTTATATGGATTAAAACAAGCACCAAAACAATGGTATGATAAATTTCATCAAACGATTACTTCAAATGATTTTTTGGTAAATGATTCTGATGCTTGTGTTTATTCCAAAGTTGATGAGCTTGGTTGTGTTTTCATATGTCTATATGTGGATGATATGTTAATCTTTGGGACCAATATAGACATAGTAAATGCAACTAAGAGTTTCCTAAATTCTTGTTTTGAGATGAAGGATTTAGGAGAGGCCGATGTTATTCTTGGAATAAAGATTACTAGAACATCATATGGGATATCTTTAAATCAATCTCATTATGTTGAGAAAATATTGAAGAAGTTTGATCAATTTGATTGCATTCCCGTGAAAACCCCATATGATTCTAGTATTCATTTGAAAAAGAATAAAGGTGATAGTATATCCCAAGAACAATATGCAAAAATAATTGGTAGTGTAATGTTCTTGATGAATTATACTAGACCCGATATAGCTTATCTTTGTTAGTAGATTGAGCAGGTATACTCACAGTCCTAATCGAGAGCATTGGGTTGCCTTGATTAGATTGTTGAAGTATCTAAAAGGCACTATCAATTGGGGTCTACATTATCAAAGGACACCTTGTGTCCTTGAAGGATTTTGTGATGCCAATTGGGTGTCGGATAATGATGAAATTCAATCTACTAGCGGTTATGTTTTTACTCTTCTTTGGTGGAGCTATATCATGGAAATCATCAAAGCAAACATGTATTGCCAAATCTACCATGGAATCTGAATTTATTGCTTTAGAATTGGCGGAGTCAAGAAGCCGAATGGATAAGGAGTTTGCTTGCCGATATTCCATTGTGGGGAAGCCGGCTCCATCGGTTTCTATGCGGTGTGACTCGCAAGCAAAGAATTGGAGTAGCGAATAATCAAGCCTATAACGGCAAGAGAAGGCATATTCGCTTAAGGCATGCTATAGTTAGAAATTTAGTTAAAAATAATGTGTTATCACTCGAGTATGTAAAGTCGGAGAGGAATATTGTCGATCCTCTTACCAAAGGCCTTTGTAGAAAAATGGTCTTGGAGTCAGACAAGGAATGGGTTTAAAGCCTATTGTGGAGTGAATTGTGGTGGATACGCTTCTTAGGAATTCCTAAGTTCATAGGGTCAAACGAAATCACAAAATAACTCAAGTTGTTAATACTTCTACCATTCCTAGTAATAAAAAGTGATGTAGTATTTTATTTCATTATACTTGTTATATGTGTGAGGTTGAGCTTATAGCTCTTAATAAGTTCATAGCCTTACTTAAGGTGGTTTGTGACAAGTACAAACTTGATGAACTTACCTATGTGAATGTGGGGGTTACGCCCAATCCCCTATGAGAGTTAAAAGGCTTAGACTCTCTAGAGCATTCATGAGAATCCAGGTTAATTGTGGGGCACTAATATTACAATTGCGAGAACGTTTCTTGATTTGAAAAAGGTTGAGTGCGCATCTATGGTTTGCTAACCTCATGAAAGGTTCAAAGAGAAATCTACCTTTTATGACAGTAAGACATACTTGTATGCACTAAGTGTCAATTCAAGTCCATAAGACATTGATACTTCAAAACCTAGTATCTATTGCCCAGATCATCTTTTTCAGCCCCGTTTCTTTCTGTTTTCTTCTTTTGAATCATGTGGGGGATTGTTGGAGTTTTTAATGTGAACTTTAAGTTTGCTTCAAAAGAATATGAAGAGTCATCTTTTTCTATTGTCCCACATTGAAAGAATATGAGGGAAGAGTAAGGTTTATAAACTATTACTCTTCCTCTACCCTTTGAGTTGAGTAGCAATGAGGCTTTTAGTGGGTATGTGGTGAGGTGTGGATACCACACGCGCGCCGCCGCCGCCCGCCCGGACCGGGCCAGGGCCTTGGGCTTTGGGCTTTGGGCTTTGGGCTTTGGGGAATAAACTTAACTTAACTATAGTTTTGGGTCAGAATTATGTTGGTATTTTTTGACCGTTTTTTAATCAGTCTTAAGTTACCGTTTTTCCCTTTAATCTCTCTTTTAATGCCGTTTTCTCCCTTAATCATGCTCCTGATTTTCGGCCATGTCTCTTCCCATTATGTGACCGTTCTTCCCACGATTTCAGCCACGTTCTGATTTCGTCTGGGTTTGCTGCCTCTATAAATACCAGTGTTCTGGTATTCTCGAAAGACATAAACACATTCACTTCTCCTCTCTTCCTTCCTCCAATATTCTCGGGCGTATTCAAGAGCGTTCTTAATCTGTTTTTTCTCGTCAACACCGGAAAGGCGTAAGCCGTGTATCCTCGGGAGGTTGATTCTTTGTGAGTCCGTGTGTTGTTGCGGGGCAAATTCAACTTTAGGGCAGTGATCTTCTCACGCCACGGTTGTAAGTTAAGTGTGTCAAATTCGTTACCAGTTTTTGTTCCTACACGTACTCCCTCCGGTTCCTAAAGATCTTCCTTGTTACTGTTCCTACAGATACCAAGGAGGGTCCATTTATGTGGGGTCTAAAGTGGGTAAAGAATAATAAAGTAAGACCATAGAGGAGAGAGAGGGTAATAAAGTATAATAAAGTAATAACATAGAGGAGAGATAGGGTAATAAAGTATAATAAAGTATAATGATGGACCCATATGATAGTGACATGAGAGGGTAAATAGGGAAATTTATTTTGCCAAATAAGGAATAAAGCAAAAGAGGGAAGATCTTTTGGAAACGCACTTAAACGGAAAGAGGGAAGATCTTTAGGAACCGGAGGGAGTATTTACTAACAACTAATATTATATACATAAAAAAAAATTAACAACTAATAGTAAATGAGTGTTCCTAGTAAATTTTTTGATAACTTTTTTTTTTAAAAAAAATAGAGTAATTAATATGATGATATGAAATATCTTTCTAAATACCAGTTCCTCCACTTTTTAATTGCAAGATCTTGACTATTTCACTATCTCTATATATGTACAAATTTTACGCTATATGTTTAGAGTGATATATGAAAATAAAAAATAGTTTTAAGGTTGTTGGATTTGTATGAGATGTATGTTTTCAATATATCAACTTTTTAAAACAATTGTTACTTATAAATAATTAGATATTGATGATCGAAAGTTGTAGATACGAAGTGTGAAACTCAAACATTGCAACAAAAAAAAAGCGTGAAGTGGCCGGTATAGATACACCTAGTAATACATGAGAGCATGACCACCCATTACAAAAAAAAAAAAAAAACTTGTCATCAATCACTCTCCCTCGTCAACTTTGTCACTCCTCTATCTCCTGGTCTCATACATAGTTGGTACTGGATTATGATCCGATACAAACATAACTCATTTTAGGATTTTAGAAAACTAATTTATTGTATGTATTGTGAAACGGATGTGATAATAGTGTATATACATACATGTAAATATGTTTTTCAAGTTCTTTATTTTTTTTTTTTTTACTTTTGTCAACTTAATTATCATTTGAAGACCGCAGAACACAATGGTGGAGCCAGAATTATTTTATTAGTGTGTCCAGATCTGTATATCATATATGGATTTCAATGAAAATCATGAAAGCAAACTAAAAAATGCAAGTAATAATATTTGAAGTCCTAGACATATAGTCACAAAAAACTAAGGGCCCGTTCGGTATTACTGTGGTTTTCTGTTTTTTGGTTTTTTGATTTTCAAAGTCACATGATATATGTTCTATAATGAATAAAAAAATAGTCAAATTTATTGGGAACATGGTGATTTTGAAAACTGACAACTAAAAAGTGAAAACCACTTTTTTCGGTTTTGCTTGTTTTTGGTTTTAGTTTTCAAAAAAGTGCCGAAAACAAAAAACGATAACGAACGAGCCCTAAAATAACATTTAATACCAACTATGCTAATGCTACTGTATATGTAATGTATATTTTTACAAGATATAATAGATATCTAAAATCATAGGGAGGCCATGGCCCGCACCAGCCCCCCCTTAGTTCCGCCCCTGAGAGAACGTTAAGGGTATAGGCGAATAAGGTGTTGTTGATGGGTTGGACTAATAACTTTAAGATAAGGCATTCGGCCCCAAACGGCCGAACCTACATGCACGCATATAATAGTTACAAGGAGCGCATGAGCAGTGCGCTTGATAATTGTGTTTTTAAGAAGAAAAAAGTCGGGACAATAACAGAGTACATAATAGATAATACTCCACAAGAAAGGTGGTGACTGGTGAGGAAGAGGACAAGGTGTAGAACGTGGGTGTTGCTGTCAAGTGGCTTACAAAGTACCCTAATCGCCCACACAATGCCGAGGATAGAAATTTATTAATGCCCCAAAACTGGACATTTTCATGCATGCATTTTTGTTGCTTTCATTTCATTAATTATCTAATTCCCTTGCGCTTCTTCTAGACTACTCTCAAGTCTCACCCCTCGCCCTCCTTTGTGATTAATAAGGGTCATTTTTTGTTAAACGCTCCACCCACCCAGTCCCTATTCATTTAATGGTGAATCTAATCATGTATATCTAGTATGTACGATCCACCATCCACAACAATAATTCAATAAGTGTTCTAGCAATTCATTTCCGCTTAATAATTGTAATAGGATTATGTATGTTTGGATCCATAATCTGTTCCTACAATAAAAGCCCACCTAAAAGATCCAATCTACATGTAAGGGCGCCCATCTCCATAGACAGAAAATAACTTTACCATAAAAGGTAAACAACTTTCCTACAGACATGGATGCCTCCCAATAAGGTTTCTTGTCTGGGAAATCCCCGACATTATAAAAGCAGCAAGTCAAATCAATGAGCAGGCATTGAATTGGGAAATCCCCGACATTATAAAAGCAGCAAGTCAAATCAATGAGCAGGCATTGAATTCTCACCTAACCAAACCAGAGCATCTCTCTCTACAATTACTCACTTTCTCTCTCTACCTCAATCTCAACTGACTTGAGCGTCGGAGGGACTTTCTCGGGAACACCCCTGGTTCAGTTTTCCTTGTTTTGCAGGACTCCAAGTGACAAGACTCGGGACTATACTCCAACTCGAGATTTAAACCTCTCTAAACACACTTAACTCATTTGACTAGTTTCTAGGCTGAAACAGTTTGACGTCGTCTGTGGGGATACTACATCTCAAAGCTACGTACCGAGAGCAACATGGCACCCCCAAGGACCCGAGCTTCACTACCGCCCCAACCAACCCCGATTCAGTCCCAAAACCCAATGCGTGCTAGTGGAATCGCTTCCCCTCGATGACGAGGAATCCACACCTCGTAACGAAGAAGCCGAACCATTTCCCCGAGAGCGATTCCAGCCTGATCCGCCTCCCATCACCAGAGCAGATATAGAGAGGATAGCTCAGCAGTTGAACGCGAACATGCAACGCAGCTTGCAGGAACTCATAGCGGGAATCCCTCAGTTCAAACAGGGGGCACCCCGAGAGTTGACCTAGGGAGAGCCTCGAGTCGGGGGTGATCCAAACACGCAATCCCCTAATCGGGGCGGGCAACGAGTGGGAGGAGAGAGATCCCGACAGGCTAACTCTCGTAGGACCTCAAATTCTGACGCCCGACGCACTATTGAAGAAAATCGTAGGCGCCTGATGGAACAAGATGCTCGAAACCTCCTTAACGCCAAGAGGGCCAATCAGGAGAAAACCCATCAAGAGGAACAAGCCCATTCTCGGACTCCTAGAAGAGGGCGGGAAGGATCCCCCCTCGAGTCCAAAAAGACTATAGCTGAAGGAGAAGGAGACTCGGGGCCCCCTAGAAACAAGAGCCCCGTATTGGTTAACAGAGGAGTACTCAACTTTATGACACCCTTCAGTCGGGAGATAATGGAGGTACCCAACCCGTAAAAAGGTCAAGGTTCCCCTGATTGAGCAGTACTCGGGAAACAGTGACCCTGATGATCATATGGCGGCATACAAGGCCCAGATGAGTGTGCAAACCATATGCGAAGCAGCCTGGTGTCGCTATTTCCCAACAACTCTCAAAGGGTTAGCACTCAGCTGGTTCTCGGGACTCTCCCCCGGCATTATCACAAACTTTTCTGCGTTAGAAGCATTATTCCACCAACATTTCATTGTCGGGCGCCTGCACAAAAAGACTAGCATCCACTTGATGCCAATCAAGCAGCAGGAGCATGAAAGCCTGGCTGACTACATCAAACGATTCAACGAAGAGTCTCTGAAGATCTCTGATCTTCAAGACGGGGTAGCCTTTACTGCCTTAATGTCGGGACTGTGGCCCGGCAAGTTCAGGTGATCCTTGGGTGAGAATGAAGTCACCACGTTCACTGAAGCCATGAGTCGGGCTCAAAAATTCATTCAAGCCTCAGACCTTTACAAATACGTCGGGGAAAAATCGAAGAAAAGGAAAGAAATAGTCCCTTATCGGGAATCCAACAAAAGCAGCAAAAGCAACCAACAACTCCTCGGGGGAACTCTTCCACTCCTGCAAGAATTCCACCCGCACTTTCTCAAGCTTGGGACGAGCCTTTTGCAGCTTATGCTTCGAACTCTTTGCCTTTTTCACAGCCTCGGCCAACTGAAGCTGAAGATCCTCGACGCTCTTTTGAGCGGCATTACGCTCCATTACGGTAGCCTCAAGGTCGGCCTTAATCTTCTCGTTGGACTCCTTCAGCGTGTCCATCTCGTTAACCGCCTTTCGAGCTGTCTCGAAGGCCTCTTTCTGATCATTAAGCTCGGTGTTGAGCTTAGCAATTTCAGCCTCCTGATCAGAGACCTTCTTAGGCCCAGTTCTTTTGGATTTATTTTCAGCAAAAATAAGTAAAAATAAGTTCAGTTCAGCAAAAATAAGTTCAATTCAGCAAAAATAAGTAAAAATAAGTTCAGTTCAGCAAAAATAAGTTCAGTTCAACCAAAATAAGTTCAGTTCAGCAAAAATAAGTTTAGTCTTGTCTAATGTTGTAATTATTATTTTTGTTTTCAATATTACTATTACTATTGTTCTTATTATTATTATTATTAATATTATAATTATAATAACGATGAATTCGTATTTTTTATTTTTTAATTTTTTTTATTTATTTTTTTTATTTATTATTTAGTATTTATTATTATTATTTATTATTTATTCTTCTTATTATTATTATTATTATTATTATTATTATTATTCTAATTATTTATTATTTATTATTATCATCATTATTATTATTATTATTCTAATTATTTATTATTATTATTTATTATTTATTATTTATTATTTATTATTATTATTATTTACTATTATTCTTATTATAATTATTTTATTATTTATTATTATTATTATTATTATTATTATTTATTATTATTATTATTTATTATCTATTATTTATTTATTTATTATTATTATTATTATTATTATTATTATTATTATTATTATTATTATTATTATTTATTATTATTTTTTATTTATTATTATTTTTTATTTTCTATTTATTATTTATTATTATTATTATTTATATTTATTATTATTTATTTATTATTTATTATTTATTATTATTATTATTATTTATTATTTATTATTTATTATTATTATTTATTATTATTATTTTTTATTTATTTTTGTTATTTTTTATTTTTTTATTTTTTATTATTATTATTATTTATTATTTTTTATTTTTTTTATTTTTTATTATTTTTTATTATTATTATTATTTATTATTATTAATATTATTTTTTATGATTTATTATTTATTATTTATTATTATTAATATTATTTTTTATTTTTTATTATTTATAATTTTTTATTTATTTATTATTATTATTATTATTATTATTATTATTTATTATTTATTATTATTTATTATTATTATTATTTATGATTTATTACTATTATTTATAATTATTTTTTATTATTATTACTATTTATTATTATTTATTATTTATTATTTATTATTTATTATTTATTATTTATTATTTATTATTTATTATTTATTATTTATTATTATTATTTATTATTTATTATTTTTTATTTTTTATTTTTTATTTGTTATATTATTTATTATTATTATTTATTATTATTTATTATTTGTTATTTATTATTATTATTATTATTTATTATTTTTATTATTATTTATTATTTATTATTTATTATTATAAAATTATAAAATAATAATAATAAGTATTGATAATATTACGTTAATATTTATTGATTATTATAATAAAAAGTATTGATAATATTTTGTTAATACAGTTTAGTTCAGCAAAAATAAGTTTAGTTCAGCTAAAATAAGTTCAGTTCAGCCAAAATAAGTTCAGTTCAGCAAAAATAAGTTCAGTTCAGCCAAAATAAAATAAGTTCAGTTCAGTTCAGCCAAAATAAGTTCAAAAGAACAGGGCCTTATTCAGGGCGTCCACCTCCTTGTTCAGAGCACTGACGCCCGCCTCGTATTGTGCCCGACGGTTAATTACCGAAGTTATGCGGATAGAGGTCTGCGGGCACATAGAAGAAATCAACAAATTAATGTGAGAGAAATCAATATATATATATAAACTCGGGATAGCTACGTACCTCAAGCCAGGACTCATAAAGAGTGTTAACTTCCCCATGGCCCAGGCCAGAAGAGCCTAATCATCCGCATCAGTATAGATCGCTTTGACAGCGTTCCTCACCCTTGCCAATTTTTGAGGCTTAGTAATCGCCGTAAAAGGAACATCCGACCCAAGGTGATCAGCTCGGGGTCGCTTAGGGGGAAGATCATCAAGGACCTCAAGGGGGCCTTCATCTTGATCCTCGGGTTTTCTCTTGCTTCCTGTAGACACGCCCGATGTCGCCTTATCGGAGGCCTTGAAGGCAGCCTTCTCCAAAGCCTGAGCTTTCTCAGTGTCCCCCTTCAGTTTACGGGAACGAACATGAGGCTTCTTAGCCCTCTTCGGTCGGTATCCTGGTATAGAAGAAGTCAGTCAAAGTTGGGACACAAACTAAAGCAAGTGACGAATCTAATTTACCTTCGGAGGTGGCGGGATGGACATAGTTTCAGCATCGAGCTCATTCAAGATCTTAGCAGCTATGTAACACACCGACAATTCTCTCTTTTCCAAAATACCTTTTACTCCCTCCGTCCCATAAAGATCCGAACACTTGTTGGGACACGTAGTTTAAGGTGATAAGTTGTAGTGTGGTTATCAAATGTTATTTTATTCAAAAAGTAGATGTGATAGGAGTTGGTGGGGTATTTTTTATTAGAGGAGAGAGAAAGTTGGATAGCTTTTTATTGATAAAAGGTAGAGTGTGGGCCAAAAATGTGTAAAAGAAATAATATATTACTAGTGGGACCATGCCAAAAATGGAAGTGTTCAAACTAATTTGGGACAAACATAAAAGGAAAGTGTTAAGACTATTCGGGACGGAGGTAGTAATATAAAACATAGAGAATTATCAAAGTATTATCGCCCGTGTGAAAACATATCGCCTTATTCGAATTTTACAGCGGAAAACAATAATAATAAACTTTATAAATAAAACTTAGTCAACAATAAAGTCAACTCCAAAACCAACCAACAACCAAAGTCAACCTTAAAACCAAATTAAACCAACTATGAAAAGTAAACTCAAAAGTACCGTAAATAGACTACACAAGCTCTCCAAAATCCCGATCCCAATGATGCATCATCTTCGAACCTATTAGATGGACTATGCACTATTGATCCCAAGAGATTGCTCACCAAAATGGGTCATCACATGATCAATAAGGCAAAGTCATGATCAACATACACAACAAAAGCACGTAATCGGCAAAGCCGAGTACTACATACTAAACAAGTAAATAATCCTAACATGATACTACCAAATAGTAGGCGGGAATAAATAATGACATCATAACTTGCAGATAACTTTTACTCGAACTAAACTTAAACGACATTCTTATTACTTTAAATGGAATAGCCAATGGACCGAGTTGTCTCATCAAAAACAACCTTCCCTTAGGAAGACGAAATACGGGCGCGACTCCGTATTCCAAAATGACCTACAATATCGAGGAACCTTTTAATAAAATAGGAACGGTGATCAACCCGAAACCCAGAAAAAGCCATGGGCTACCACCATGTACTTCAACACCTAATTATCCAATACTTCGGACGTGCACCCGCCTAAAGCTATTGCTATCCGATTTCACTTTACATGATTTACCGGTTATTTATGACTCATAAGTACAACAAACATCACAATCAAGCAACAATTACAAACTTTCATTTTTATCTTAGGATTAGATAAGTGATCACACAGCTTTACAATCCAAGATTACTTTCAACTTTAATCCAATCCTTCTTATTTGTTAAACCTAGCCAGCAACCAAGTTACCTTTCATAGGTAGAAAATATCAACTTACCAGATAAGGTCATCGGTCCTTATAAAGCAGTGAAATATTAAAAAGGGAACAATGATCAATATGATCCAATACTAGTAAACATATTAATTCCCCCATTTGAATTAATAAAATAAAGTTCCCAACCAACATGCTTGCATCAATCTTCCATATAAACATGATATAAATCTCATAATATGAATCTCATAATCAACATGTTTACACAACAGCATAAAACATGCAAAATCCAACATAATAAATATCATATATGAACTCAACATAGTTCATATACATGATACTACATAACTCTCCTTCCTAAAATCATGATAATATCTTAATCAACACATAGGTATGTACGTACCTTGTGTAGACAAACTGGTATGCCACTTTAACCAACTTAAAAGTCGCCTAGAGAGAATTCTCTGCCTAAAATAACCAATATAAACTTATAATCAATACTCAAATAATTTCCAGTTAAAATACTTTAAACCTCCTTTAAAAATATTAAAAAGTTGTTTCCATCATTAAAACTTCAATTACTAATACTTCATAGCATAGTATTACTATACTAGTCATCAAAATCCTTAAAACTCCTTTAATAACATCCTTTTAAAAATTCCAGCAACATACAATTTATTAAAACTCCCTTTAAACATGCTTAGATTCATAATTTAAATCAATTTCATAGTTTATAACATGCTACTATGATTTTCCAATCTCTTAAACCCTAAAAATCCATGTTTGATATTTTAAAACCCTATTCTAAATGTAATAATCAAATCTGAATTTTTATTCTTTCAACACATAATTTATATAACTTAGATTCAATAATAAATCATCAACTTATAACTTTTAAACATAAACTAATTAAAACCAAACCTAAAAATATCATCTTTGAAGAAAACTTGAGGAGGAAGAAAAGAAACAAACCAAAGCAAGAAAAGAGGGGAGAAGAACGCCGGCCAAGGAGGGCAGCAGCAACGGCGGCTGGCGGCTGGTGGTCGCCGACAGTGGTGGTGCTCGGACAGTGGCTGGCCGGAACAAGGAGGAACCGAAAGAAGTGCAAAAAACGAGCAAGAAAAATGGAAGAAGAGAGGGAGCCGAAATATGTGGGAGGAAGGAGGAGAGAGAAAATAGAGTTTTGGGGAAAAATTGGGGTTTATGGGGTATTTATAGTTTTCCCTTTGTGGGCTTAGGAAAAAGGTAATTGGGCTTCAAATAGAGTTTAATGATGAATAGGAATGATGATTGAACTCCTAACATCACTAGAATTAGTATTTGGGTTCCTCAAGCCCATTTAGACTCCTTTTTCAAATCCAAATAGGTATTTCAAACATTTCAAGTACTTTCAAAGCATGACTTTAATAAATAATTGACTTGAATACATTATCAAAACAATTCCTTTGACTTTCAAATAGTCAACCTTTGAAATATGAAATCATTAAAATGCTAAAATATATTAAAATATAAATAACTGTATATTAAAATATATTTATAAAATTCATAAAATTACGGGGGATTACAAACTAGCGCAAAGACCTTGTCGACGTACCTCTCAGCCATCGCATAGTCCAGTCGTTGTCGGGCAACAGCTGAAATAAGAGAAACGTCAAAACTTTAGCATAAAAACAAATGGGTATACTTCATAAGGGGAATTACCCTTGTCACAACTAGGACTCAAGCCCGCTGCCGCCAAGAACATCTCATTCCACATCTCGTAGCGAGTCGGCAACCAGTTCTGAGGCACATAGGTAATGGAGCCTGTCAATGTTCTCGGGGTAGTGGAGAGATAGATCCCCACCACCGCTTCTTCCCGAGACATCTCGGGGACTGTCTGATTGAGCCTAAAGCGAGGCCCCTATTCGGGGGGAAGGATAGGGATCCCCCATTCACCACTCGTATATATATGGTAGAACATCCGCCTAAACCCTTTCTGATTCGAGGGGGGATCGCGGACAACCTTATAACCAGCTCTACATTGAAAGCGGAACCACCCGGGGCCATGTAGATCAGTAGGCCCAAACATCAATGTAAAAAGGTTGCACCATAAGCGCACACTTTGGACAACACCGAGGAGGTCACAAATGAAAATAAAACCATTTATGGTCAGCCAACTGTTGGGGAAGATTGGTCAACGTCAGTTGATAGGCATTCAGAAGATCCTTGATGAGAGGATGCAATGGGAACCTAAGACCCATCTGCATGCTCTGATGATACACACAAACACACCCCACGGGAGGAGTCAACACCGAGTCGGTATGTTTAGCTCGGATTACAAAATAAGGGTCCTGTATCCAAAACTTGGTAGCCACGTACTTGGCATTCCTCTCAATATATTTCATGAAGGTAGGCTTGGGGTAATAAGTGTGAGGACCCCCCTCGGGACCTAAAGGGGGATACTCCTGGCCTGACGTAGTCAAAGCCTCTTCTTCAGCTTCCTCGGATACAGTGACAACCCCCTCGGAGAGAAATCGATCAAGATAGCTAGTACTACAAGGCCTATGAGCTACTGAGCCCTCCCAAGGGCCCGGAATTACACCCTCATCCTCCTCACTAAGAGACTCAAAAGGGCTGGGTAAGGGGATCGCCTCGGGAAGGGCCAATGGGTCCTCACACGGAACTCGGGTGCTAACTAAGAATCCGTCAACCCCGCGTATCTCTTCCGACAGTTTAGGAGAAGCGAGGACATTTGGATCAGACTCGGGATCCATCCTATAGATGGCTACTTTAATTATCAAAACAATGAAATACAAGAATTACGGCTAAGGAAAGCGTACCTTCTCGGGAATAATCGACCTCGGGACTGAAACAAACACTGGATCACTCGGGATTGATTCAAATAACAAGAGGCAGAGGAACTTAGAGAGAGAATGAAGAGAAAGAGAGAGAGAGAGAGAGAGAAAAACACAAATGATTCGGGAAGTACGGAATCAAGGCTCCTCCTACTCTCTATATAGTTAACTCTTCATCCCCGCGTTGCGACAACATCTCCACCACTCTAGACATGCTTCTAAGGTCTGGGCCTACAGTAAGAAAAGCCCAGGGACAAAGCCTTGAACCAAAAGCCCAAATTGATACAAAGGTATTAAGTAAAAAGTCAATGGTCAACGGTCAAACATATAGTTTGACTAAGATCCAACTCGCTCTCTACAAGCTCAAACACTTAGCCAATATTTGGCTAAGTACCTCATGACTAAATTGGGGTCCCTATGCAAGGGCTCATTAGCCCCCGAGTTGGTGCGCACCCCCCTCGGCCTTGCCAGAGGGCTCAAACACTTAGCCAATATTTGGCTAAGTATCTCATGACCAACTCCGGGTCCATATGGAAGGGCTCATTAGCCCCTGAGTTGGTGCACACCCCCCTCGGCCTTGCCAGGGGGCTCAAACACTTAGCCAATATGTGGCTAAGTACCTCATGACCAACTCGGGGTCCTTATGGAAGGGCTCATTAGCCCCCGAGTTGGTGCGCACCCACCCGGCCTTGCCAGGGGGCTCAACCACTTAGCCAATTTTTGGCTAAGTACCTCATGACCAACTCAGGGCCCTTATGGAAGGGCTCATTAGCCACCGAGTTGGTGCGCACCCCCCTCGGCCTTGCCAGGGGGCTCAAACACTTAGCCAATAATTGGCTAAGTACCTCATGACCAACTCGGGGTCCCTATGGAAAAGCTCATTATCCCCCGAGTTGGTGCTTACCACCCTGGCCTTGACAGGAGGCTCAAACATTTAGCCAGTATTTGGGTAAGTACCTCATGACCAACTCGGGGTCCAAATGGAAGGGGTCATTAGCCCCCGAGTTGGTGCGCACCCCCCTCGGCCTTGCCAGGGGGCTCAAACACTTAGCCAATATTTGACTAAGTACCTCATGAACAACTCGGGGTCCCTATGGAAGGGCTCATGAGCCCCCGAGTTGGTGCGCACCCTCCCCGGCCTTGCCAGGGGGATCAAACACTAAGCCAATATTTGGCTAAGTACCTCATGAGCAACTCGGGGTCCCTATGGAAGGGTTCATTAACCCCAACATTGGTGCGCACCCCCCTCGGCCTTGCCAAGGGGATCAAACGCTTAGCCAATATTTGGCTAAGTCCCTCATGACTAACTCGGGGTCCCTATGGAAGGGCTCATTCGCCCCAGAGTTAGTGCCAACCTACCCGGCCTTGCCAGGGGGCTCAAACGCTTAGCCAATATTTGACTACGTACATCATGACCAACTCGGGGTCCCTATGGATGGGCTCATTAGCCCCAGAGTTGGTGCGCACCCCCCTCGGCCTTGCCAGGGGGCCTAAACATTTAGCCAATATTTGACTAATTACCTCATTACTAACACGGGGTCCCTATGGAAGGGCTCATTAGCCCCCGAGTTGGTGTGCACCCTTCCCGGCCTTGCCAGGGGGCTCAAACACTTAGCCAATATTTGGCTAAGTACCTCATGACCAACTCGGGGTCCCTATGGAAGGGCCCATTATCCCCCGAGTTGGTGCGCACCCCCCTCGACCTTGCCGGGGGCTCAAACACTTAGCCAGTATTTGGCTAAGTACCTCATCACCAACTCGGGGTCCCTATGGAAGGGCTGATAGGCCCCGAGTTGGTGCGCACCCCCCTCGGCCTTGCCAGGGGGATCAAACACTTAGCCAATATTTGGCTAAGTACCTCACGACCAACTCGGGGTCTCTATGGAAGGGCTCATTAGCCCCCGAGTTGGTGCGCACCCCCCTCGGCCTTGCCAAGGGGATCAAACACTTAGCCATTATTTGACTAAGTACCTCATGACTAACTCGGGGTCCCTATGGAAGGGCTCATTAGCCCCCGAGTCGGTGCGCACCCCCCTCGGCCTTGCCAGGGGGCTCAAACACTTAGCCAATATTTAGTTAAGTACCTCATGACCAACTCGGAGTCCCTATGGAAGGGATCATTAGCCCCCGAGTTGGTGCGCAACCCCCTCGGCCTTGCCAGGGGGCTCAAACACTTTGCCAATATTTGACTAAGTACCTCATGACCAACTCGGGGTCCTTATGGAAGGGATCGTTAGCCCCCGAGTTGGTGCGCACCTCCCTCGACCTTGCCAGGGGGGTCAAACACTTAGCCATTATTGACTAAGTACCTCATGACCAACTCGGGGTCCCCATGAAAGGGCTCATTAGCCCCCGAGTTGGTGCGCACCCCCATCGGCCTTGCCAGGGGGCTCACACACGTAGCCAATATTTGACTAAGTACCTCATGACCAACTCGGGGTCCCTATGGAAGGGCTCATTAGCCCCCAAGTTGGTGTGCACCCCCCCGGCCTTACCAGGGGGCTCAAACACTTAGCCAATATTTGACTAAGTACCTCATGACCAACTCGGGGTCCCTATGGAAGGGCTCGTTAGCCCCTGAGTTGGTGCGCACCCTCCCCGGCCTTGCCAGGAGGCTCAAACAGCCAAATTTGGCTAAGTACCTCATGACCAACTCGGGGTTCTTATGGAAGGGCTCTTTAGCCCCCGAGTTGGTGCGCATCCTCGGCCTTGCCAAGGGGCTCAAACCCTTAGCCAATGTCTGGCTAAGTACCTCATGACCAACTCGGGGTCCCTATGGAAGGGCTCATTTGTAATAGCCCAAGTCCTAAGCAGCTTTAATATAAGGCTAACAAATTTCGTTAGCTTAATTAAGTCTTAGTTTGTTTGACTTGTGGTGTATTTTGACTTTTATCATCTTATTTAAATGTTTTTTTAAAAAAAAAAAAAGAAAGAAAGGAGAAAAAGAAAGGAGTTTGAAGAACCATCTAGATCTTCTTAGAAACCTATGAACCATATCTACATAAACCATCTTTTTGGAACCAAAATTCCAACTCACTCGTATTTCTTCTCTCCACTCTGTCTACTCACTTTCCTCTCACAAAACACTTGAAATTTTATGCCATCTTTATTGGGTTTGCCATGGTGCCCGGTGTGCTGCTGCCTCCGTGAACCGGCGGTGTTGTTGTTGGATCCTATCGCATCTCCTCTTTCGGCGCAGTTGTTGTGGTGCGTTCTTTCTCTTTCCTCTGTTTCTACGGTGCTGCTGCCACCTTTTGTGTGTTGCTGCCTTCATTTCTCTCTCCTCTATACTCCTTGCACGGTTGCACCGCCATGCTCGGCGGCTCGGTATGGGTTGACCGGTGTTGTTGCATGCCTTCTCCTACTTGTATTGTGTTTAAAAGAAACCCAAAATCAGTTTCATCTAATTTCTATCAAGGTATGAACTTTGGGATTTATGTTCTTTGTCTGAAATTACCAATTCAAATAAGATTCATGTAAACTTAGCTTAATATTGTTAAATTTGCTTGAGTTTATGAGGACTTACTCAGAGCAACCCTGCGACAGTGTGTCGAGTTAGCCACATAGCGGGGGTAAAAGATTCTTGGGATAGTCTGAAATGTATTTGGGTTGTTAGTTGGTTAAAAATTGAGGAATAGATATTGAGATCTTGAAAAGGTGAAAAGTTACTTTGTGGATTAGCTTTGAGTACTATTAGAGAAAGATCGAATTATGTTTATTGAGATTATGGAGAATTCGTAATTGAAGTTATGATTTAAGGGATATCTGAGTTTTATTGAATCGGAATTATAGAATAATTTGAATTCGAGATTAGTAATTATTTGTTGGGAAGTAGCTGACCTTTCGAGGTATCGGAATTAAGTTAAGAGTTGAATTTGGTATGACTTTTCGTTAAAAATGTTTTCTGTGTTATTTGTTTTCAGATGTTCAAAAGTTTTCTGCTTTCAAGTTTCGAGGACGAAACTTCTTTTAAGGGTGGTAGTATGTAATAGCCCAAGTCCTAAGCAGCTTTAATATAAGGCTAACAAATTTCGTTAGCTTAATTAAGTCTTAGTTTGTTTGACTTGTGGTGTATTTTGACTTTTATCATCTTATTTAAATGTTTTTTTTTAAAAAAAAAATGAAAGAGAAAAAAAGAAAGGAGTTTGAAGAACCATCTAGATCTTCTTAGAAACCTATGAACCATTTCTACATAAACCATCTTTTTGGAACCAAAATTCCAACTCACTCGTATTTCCTCTCTCCACTCTGTCTACTCACTTTCCTCTCACAAAACACTTGAAATTTTCTGCCATCTTTATTGGGTTTGTTGTGGTGCCCGGTGTGCTGCTGCCTCCGTGAACCGGCGGTGTTGTTGTTGGTTCCTATCGCATCTCCTCTTTCGGCGCAGTTGCGGGGGTGCGTTCTTTCTCTTTCCTCTGTTTATACGGTGCTGCTGCCACCTTTTGTGTGTTGCTGCCTCCATTTCTCTCTCCTCTATACTCCTTGCACGGTTGCACCGCCATGCTCGGTGGCTCGGTGTGGGTTGACCGGTGTTGTTGCATGTCTTCTCCTACTTGTATTGTGTTTAAAAGAAACCCTAAATCAGTTTCATCTAATTTCAATCAAGGTATGAACTTTGGGATTTATGTTCTTTCTCTGAAATTACCAATTCAAATAAGATTCATGTAAACTTAGCTTAATATTGTTAAATTTGCTTGAGTTTATGAGGACTTACTGAAATTGATTTTTGATCTTGGCATAAGTACCAAATCAATTTTTTTTTAACCTTGTTTTAAGAAATTGAGTAGTTTATGAGCTTGACCATACTATGTATTTTCCTTCGGTTAAACTAAACTTTTTGTAAAGAATTAAACTTAGAATTGAGAATGTCTTATTATGTCAGATTGTTGGAAATATGAATTCTTATAATGAATAGTCTGATTCAAAAGAAATTTGGTTCGAATGATCCTTTGATGGGCTTAAGTTGAGGTATATTGTGGTCTATTAATATTGTTAGTAGGTTATAATCATCTATTAGGTTTGATGCGAGTAACGAGTAGAAAAGAAGTCAACTATGCAAAGGTTTAGTTTTGATTTAAAAAGTTAAATTGGACTAATGGAAGAATTTATGTAAACAAAGTCCTATCAATGTAAGGTCATCATTTGAATATTTGTGGAAATGGGTATTAATACCTTGTTATTATTGTTGTGAGATGAATCTCAAGTATTAGTCTATGGGATGCAAGCTTTATTAGAGGTCGAACAAGGTTATGGTGTAATGTCAGTATTATTGGAAAAAGGTACACATTGTCCCTCCACCTTATGAACTGAATTACGTTTGCAAAATTGTAAGTTGTATAAAGTTTCAAGATTTTGTTCTTGGAACCTGTCCTGGTGGGGGCAGAGTTCATGATTAAGTGTTTTTGCAGGATTAAGGATTTGACAAGAGTAATTCAAGGACCAGAAGCATAGAAAGGGGTAAAGTTGAAAGTGAAGTGTCCCGGAGAATGTGATGGTTAATGAAGGATGATTCTTATGTTCCCTCATAGTGTACTCCGTGGATCCAGTATAAGATAAATTGAGTCAAGAGCATTAGATATTTCTGTTGTGAGGAAGTGCGAGTTGTTACATCACTAGCCCCCGAGTTGGTGCGCACCCATCTCGGACGGCCCGAGGGCTCACAATTAGCCAGTACCTCATGACCCACTCGGGGTCCCCATGGAAGGGCCTGTGTGCCCCCCAGGTTGTTCTTATCCTCCTCGACCTTGATTAGGAGCTCCCTACTTAAGACGCCCAACTCAGGAATAATAGAGGCCGGGTCCCGACGCCGGCACATCAACTCGGGAAATCGGGATAAGTTGGGAGGAGATACATCGAACCAACAAAAGTACCCTCTCTCGGGGTTATCAATAGCCTAGCCCAACGCCCCCTGTCGGGGTTCTCCTAATAGGAAGTGCTATGCACACGGGGTTCGACTGAGGCATCTAAACATCGCCGAACAAGTCGGGAGTTGCGCTCTTCGGGATGGAGCTCCCCGACGGGAAGTGTGTGCGACGCACTTGGGGATCGGCTGAAGCACCTAAATATTGCCGACCAAGTCGGGTTTGCACCCTCTCGGGTCGGGCTACCCCGATGAGAGGTATGGGACGCACTCGGGGTTCGTCAAAGCGCTAGGCGCCGTGCTGACTACATCAGGGCCAACACAATCTCAGGACGTATCTAGAGGTGTGCAACAACGATAGCAAAAACGTGATCATTTCGCCAATCAACCGCACTGAAGATGGGGGATCTCACTCCGATTACTTGGCGTGGAGCTTATTGTTTGGACCCATGATCTGTTCCAACAGTACTATGCAAAGCCCACCTAAAAGATCCAATCTACATGTCCCCAAGGGGCCCATCAGTCCCCTAGACGAGAAAATAACTTTACCATAAAAGGGAGACAACTTTCCTACAGACATGGATGCCCCCCGATAGGATATCTTGTCTGGGAAATCCCCAACATTATAAAAGCAGCAAGCCCAATCAATGAGCAGGCATTGAATTCTCACCTAACCAAACCAGAGCATCTCTCTCTACAATTACTCACTTTCTCTCTCTACCTCAATCTCAACTGACTTGAGCGTCGGAGGGGTTTTCCCGGGAACACCCCCGGGCCAGTTTTCCTTGTTTTGCAGGACTCCAAGTGACAAGACTCGGGACTATACTCCAACTCGGGATTTTAAAAACACACTTAACTCATTTGACTAGTTTCTAGGTTGAAACAATGTATAACTTTCTTCATGGAGTTATCCGTTATATATCTAAAAATTTTAGAAAAACTAACGATGTGACGGTTTGGATTATCAACGTAAGTCAGTTAATTAAACCACATATATCTATATATAACAAAATGTAATACTTTGCGATTGTCATCTATTCTTAATTTGGTACCATTAAATGTGCTCCTCAAAAGAAGGGTTGCTGATTATTTTTTTTTTAACATTTACTCTAAGAGATAAATGTATTTACTTATGAGTGCGTCTTTGGTGTAACATGTTACATCATAACTTATTCTGTAATATGCATAATGACATAGACTTCAGGATAAATGACATAAATCTCATGTTATTTTGTCATTTATTTCATGTCATTTGATTTCTTTTTACAAAAGAATCGGTAGTTTATGGATTGTTACACTAGAAAATGTGGTATAACAGTTGTATCTAAGAATTTGTGTTTACTTAATGGATATCCTCCTCACATTGGGGATAAAGTATTAATATATTTTATTTTTTACGAATCATTATACTTTTATTATAGACTATATTTTTCTCCCTTGATCTAATTAGACAGAATAAAACTTAAAATTTTATTTAACAAATCTTTTAATAACTCTTTAACTTATAGTTAAAGTTACTTTTCTTTTCAAAGCATAGCTATCCTGGCTCTTATGTAACTTTAGAGAACTTTTTTCTCTGCGGATACTCACAAGTCTTCCTCCCTCTTTTCTCAATCTATATTGAGCTACTTCTTTTTTGTGCGAAGATGCTCCTAAGTCAAGCTTCTTGAGCAAGTTAAATTATGATGGTCCACCTCAAATTATTGGTTATCTGCTAGATTTATTATTTGTAATTATGTTGCTAGCCCTTTTTTTCAACTTGGGTTGCTTTCTTCTCATTTTACATAGTGCAATTGCTCTTTGAAATGATCATCTCTTATGATGTTCAATAATCAATATGAGTATCCTTGAAGAGTGAATGTGATAATTTGGTAGTAAAAATTCGAATGTGGCATTTTTTCTAGCCCCTCTAAAGATTGATGTTCTTGTACTTTTTTTTTTGACGTTGATGTTCTTGTACTTGAGTCTTGATATTACTCCATTAGACACGACTATCATCAAACTAATTGTGGAGCAAATCATACAACTTTTACTAGCTAATAATCGAGCAACGCTCATTTTTTTTTAGTAAAAAAAACACAAATCATACAATTATATTGATTCTTATATTTAATATTTTTGTTTGTCTTTTTTTTTTTTACTTGTGTAGTTGTGTTGTATGTATAGTCGGCAAGGACAATTTAGGATATCTTTATTATGAGAAGAATTTCTTGTACTCCAAAAAAAATCAAAATGATGACTATGATGTACTCTTACAAGAACATCTCGTGAATGTATGATTGAAGAGGAAGTAGAACTGCAGAAGTCCAAATATTCATACTATATCTTACCAGAAAACACAATCCTTTCATTAGCATTTAGCAAAATAGTACGAGAAAAAAATGTTTAAAAGCTGCAAAGTCCATGTTTACATGGGGTATGAAAATTGGGGCCCTTATATCTTTGCCCTAGATTTTTCAGCCTTTTGGTTCTTAGGATACCTCCAAAAGCCCACATAGCTTGTTGTAGTGTATAAGTGGTCCAATACGTTACAACTTTCAATGCAGCCTCTTCTGATACTTTTTGTTCTCCCAGCCTCTAAAGTTCTGACCTTAAAGCCCTACACTACAGGGTGCTTTGCTTTGTGTTGTGTCGTTTTCTCTCTCATCAATCAACTCCAAAGAAAGAATAGGATATTAGGGATTAGTTTCATTCTCTACATCAATTTATGTTGTGGGAAGATGGATTTTAAGAAATGCTAGCCCAATAATAATGGTTTTTTTTAATTGTTATTAAAAAAAGTGATGGCGAAATATTAAAATAATTTATAGAATCTTTTATAATGTATTCTCTTAACCTGAGCCAATATGGATCGAACTTATTATACTTCGTTAAACCTGACATGCCTTAATTGCATCTTATATTTACGCTTTATTGTACTTGATTAGCCCCCATTAGACCTATACATCTTGGAAATTTTTTTTAAGGTGAAGAGACGATACTTTTATTCTTCTTTATATAAATCTGTTAGTTCTATTATAAAAGTACATTTTATTTAAAGATAAGTTAAAAGAAGATTGTATAGTAAATTCATTTACTTATTTTTACCCGTGCTAATTCTAATTTTGCATGCTTTGAAATGATTGTAGCATATATTTTGGGCTTAAGGTTTTGCTCTCTCTATCTCCTTATCAAATATCTCAGTTGTTCTTATTTTAATTCTCTTATCTCGTTTTTCATTATATGAACTCCTTTAAAAACAAATCGTATATTCTTACGTTGTACTTCTTCCATTTCTTTAAAATTGTAACATTTTCAGATCATCATTATTCACATATCATATATAAAAACCCTTCTTTGCTCTTTCACTTCGTGGGCTATTCGTCATGTCTACCGAGAAGCAAACAAAGCAACAGATTGGATCACCAACGTTGGTCATTTAGTTGATTATCAGTTTAATATAGATGATTGTACTCACTCGACTCTTCACTCTATTCTTATAAACGATAAGGTTAGAACTCCCCTCGTGCGTAGGGTCTCCTAACATACATACATATATATATATATATATATATATATATATATATATATGATGACGATTAGGGAAATTTATGCGAGAAGAATAATGTCAAAATTTAAAAAAAAAAACACTTGAAATAACCCAGGGATGGATGCATAACACGCATGCATGAGACACATGACAAACAACAACATAAATTTTCACGGCCTATTACTTTCTACTACGTCTGTGACAATAATATGTACCAACCATGCAAATGAAAGGGTTTTTGCTAGCATTCATTATGATCCAAGATAACTCATTAGGGGATTTCTGTTTCTTTTGCTCGCATCCTTTATGATCTTAATCAAATACAGAACTTATCATTAGCATGATCCTATGCTCACCTTTGCGAACGTAAAATTGCCACAATAAGAGATGTAAACACATTGGGAATGATAATGACCAAAGTTCTTCAGTCTTATTCTTACAGTTGTACCATAACCAAAATTGGAAAGCAAAAGCATGTCCTCAAATGCAGTAACAAGGCGCCAGAACAATTAAAAACACATATTACCATTTTTGAACATGCAGAAAAATATGATCGAAATGATCCGAGAGTGAAAAAAGAATAAATCTACTCTGTTGGAAGCTTATTTCTTCCCTAGCAACCAAAATATGACTCCTCAAGCCACTCGATTGAAACAATCAACCACAGCAGTCAAAATAACATCGGGCGAATAATTATTTTTCCAAGGGGTTCATCCCATATTCAATACATGGAAAAGAACGCCAGTCTCTAGTTGATAACATCAAGGACCAGCTTACGAGACTTGACGACAGACCACTTCAAACGACGGTAGTATGCTGCTTGAAGTAATGCCAGTGACAGTACAAATATCCACTTGAATCCCATCTGCATACAAAAGCACAAGATTAGATAAGTTGTAGTCAGCAGACAAATCGTCAACCAAAACAACTTGAACATTACATACCAGTTTCCTCTCTTCCATCTCTGGCTCTGCTGCCCATGTTAAGAATGACACAACATCTTTGCCCATCTGCACCATCAGCAGCAAGATTTAAGTGCACTTCATTAAAAAAGTTAGCCAACATGCTGCAAGGTAACATGTTTACTCGTACAAAGCAAATAAACTTCTGGGGTGAAAATAAAACCTACCTGAGCTTCTGTTGCAGGAACGCCATCCTCATATTCAAGAGCTCCATCATTGAGCATCTTAGGCATTGCAATTGCACCCCCAGGGAAGTATGGATTGTAGTGCAACCCTTCTCGGATCTACAACACAAGGAGCAAGCTCAATAGCCGATGATGAGAAAAATAATTAGAACACAAAGGAATAACATAATGATGAAAACCCATAAACCTGCCTTAAGTGAGAGCCTCAAGAGTACTGGAGCAATCATATGAGGTTAGGCCCAGTATGATAACAAAACCCCAAAGGAGCTGTTTAGAGGACAAAGAGATAATCACAGCTCCACCACCATTAACAGAAACAGTGACAATCTCAGTTTTTGGGTACCAAGCTGTTATACTGACAATCAAGAGTGAAATTTTAAAACTATTAAAACCATTTTACTCTACAAATGAAGAGCTTCCTGCAAGTTCTTCACAACCTTTACAGAAAATGCCAGTGGGTCTTTCAGAAACAACTTCTACCAATTAGGCATATATCTGGACCTAAAGTGGGATCCCAGATTCTCACTACTAGTTACTGTTGTAGGTGATACAGAGCAAAAGGGTAGAAAAAACCCTTAGGTGATATGTATTGGAAATGCTGTCAGAAAACTACCTTTTAGATCATACAAGGGAGTAAAAGCCTATAAAATTCAGTAAGTAGTCATGCAAAGTGTAGCAGAGCCTCCACCATTTTGTGCAAGGGATTTAATTGCAGTCTTTACTCCAAGAAGTGAGAAAACAAATTGGTCTCTGGTGATTTAAATTTTTTGGCTTCTGAGATCTTTCATATTCTAACACCCCATCCTTCTACACATCAACCTCTCTTATCATCCATATTAACACTAATCTACTATCCAATTAGATTAACAATTCACAGGTTAACCATCCGAATCATACTCTTCTCTGAAGTATAATTGCTAACCTTCAACTCCCAACTACCCATCCACAATAAACTTTTTTCCTACAGAATTGAGAAAGATAAACCCTAAATAGAATAAAAAATTCACCAGCAGTTCGATGTTCTTTTATCTTCCTTTTTTTTTGTGGGGGGGGGGAGGAGGGAGGGAAGGCGGGAATTAAGTGATCATACAAGACGCAAGAGAAGAAATATACGGCTCAAACTTCAAAGAACACTGCCAAGATTGGTGACACAGTATAGTATGCAGATCAACGTACTGGTGCTAATATGGCCTGTATCGACCCAGAATGAGAAGACCTTGAGTAAGAGTCCATCACTCATAGGAAGTTAACTTCCTCGGACATCTTCCTTCTTCCCAAAAGAAAGGTAGTTGAAAATATCAGCAAGAGTCTACCCATGAATTGAAAAGCCTCAAACTTTTATTTTTAGTAGGTAAAAAGATCAAAATACTTAAATCAGCCAGTGGGCTGATCATTTCCAATGGCGCTGCTGGTGAATGAAGAGTTATTACAAGTCTTTCTCTATCACTTGGGGGGGGATTCACCATTATCTCACCCTCTAGACTCATCCAACTTCTAACCCTATCATGATCCTCTAATTAGCCTGTAGACTCACCTCAACATCACTGCGAAACGTTTGGGGAGGTTTTCACAGGAAAAACAAAAACTCTAGAGAAATACTATTAGCCAACTCCATATCTCAACCATTAGCCAGGTGAGTGTGCAAATGAAAATTTTTGTTTTCTTTGAGGATATACTATTTTATTCCTAATACAGCTTATCTAATCCATGAGGAAGAATTGGATTCTGCACTAGCAAAATCTGTAACTAATGTTCAGCTAAGTTCCAAACAGTTACTGCATTTCGATTCAGCAGACAGAAAAACAATTGAATAATATTACACACCGAAACTCCAGCAGGTGGATCACGGTAACCAGTTAGCAGAGCGAATACATAGTTCTGACCATTGTGTCGAGCCTGCAAGAAAAAGCAAATGGTAAAGCATTGGCCACTAACCAAGCAACAATTTCAAATGATCAAGAGAAATCTGATGCAAATTAACATACCTTGGTAATAAGACTTAGATCAGGAGGATAGGCTCCACCATTAGCAAACCTAGCTGCTGCTTCGTTAGGATACGGCTGAGGAAATCGGTCACTGAGTTTACCAGGACGAGTAAACATCTCACCCTCATCATTAGGTCCATCAACCACCTCAATCTCAGCGGCCATAGCTTTTGTCTCCTCCTCAGTGTATGCTACGCCCACCAGATCACGGTATGAAATCAGAGACATAGAGTGGCATGAGGCACAGACCTGCTGGTAAACTTGGTGTCCACGACGAATCCTAAGCACAAACAATACTATTAATCTACCACAACAAAAACTTCTTTATAAAAAGGCACAAAATGATTCTGTAAAAGTGACAGGAACTCACGAAGCATGGTCATATGAGCTGAGAATGCCATCGTGAGGCCAAGGGTACTTCGGGCATTCTAGGCCATGTTCAGCCTCATCTGCAGATGCTACGGTGGCAAAACTCAAAAGCCCTGTAGCCCCTGCTCCAAGGAGAGCAAATGCTCTCAAGGCTTTTGCACCAGAAGATCCAGCACCTTCTTGATCTTTTGAGACCACAGATGATAAAGCTGGAATTGCCTGCAAACCCATAGAAAACAACAATAATAGTTCAACAGTTGGCATTAGCATTCAGTGACAAGTAGCCAGTACCTTATAGCTAACCAAATGCTGTAGAGAAGCAGTATATCCATTACAAGCTTATTGCACTCAATAGATGGTAACACCAAAGAGAAAATCCTGCATGCTACCCCTATACTTTTTGAAAGTTCCATTTGGTGAACCAAAACCTTCACAAATTTCATATATTACCCTTCTAATTTTGATATATCCCACAATCCACACCATGCACCTGCCGCTAAGGTTTCTGTTAGTTTTACCACTAAGGGATTGTGTGGCATGGTTGCAAATAATTTATAGTTAAGGAAATCCATCTCCACCACCAATCTACTCATAATAGTGGAAAAACAAGGATTGATAAAATAAAATAAAAATTCCTCAAGCAAATGCTTGCTATTCTTCCAGTTGACATTCGTGCCGAAACTGTGGCATCTCCGAGAAACCCAACAACACTTACTAAACACTGAAAACAACCATCCTCTCCTTCCTAAAGCCTTGACTGCACCGCTGATGTAATATCTTCTCTGTCTATATGCTCCTCGCTTTCAAATCCTCAATCTACCCCGATACCTTCAGCCACCATTCAAAGAAGCTCATCTAATGGAAGAGTTGTCACTGTTAATATCACATTTCCGGCAAAAAATGGAACCTTATACTTGCCAAAACAGTAGCTTCTTACATCACTTTGGGACGATGGCAGTGGTGGAGCCAAGGGTCTGGCTTAGGTAGTAAATTAGTAATGGACTTATGGTTTGTTCTAGAGCACAAGTTTGGGGTTATTTGTGAAAATCAGTAATTATAAGCTTCTTCCCCTAAAGTAGCAACTGTTGCTTCATAAAAGTCTATTAGGGAAGCATAACACTAAGACAACCAAATTCATTTGGATTGGTAAGGGTAACCAAATCAAGGAATCTACGGGCAGATAAATCGCTACCAAAACAACACCGGCAATAGCAGCAGTCATCTTTACTCCACCTACCACAACTGTCAAAGATACCATCCTAGTGCCTTCTTCAAAATAAAGCAAAGTAAAAGGAACCAATAGTAGCAAGATCTAGCAAAGCAGACAGCAGCGCATTACATTAAAATCTAAACAGTAGATATTTATAAGTGCTCACTTGAGAGACACAACATGAAAGATTATTCTTTCAAGATAGAGAAGCACCATATCAGCAATACCCAACAATTACTACTAAGCCCAAAAGCTTCAACAAGGCATAAACACCATGAAACTGTAGGAGACTAGTACTTAGTGATAAAATGTAGGAGACTAGTACTTAGTGAAAAATGTAGGAGACTAGTACGCTCATAAAGCTGTAGGTGACTAGTACTCAGTAGAGGATGTAAATACTAGATGAAACAAGATTCCGGAGGTTTCAGCAATCAATGTTATCTCACGAAGGAAGATCCATAGCAGTTAACAAAGTGACAAACATAAGAAATAAAATTAATAATAAAAATGTGCTAGCAAAAGGTGTATCATGTTGGCAGTTTGGCACTCACTACTAGACATGCCAAGGATAATTCAAGATAGATAGCTAAATCAAACTGTCTTACATGAAAAATATAGAAATGGAGGTGTAGAGTGAAAACTTACAGGAACAAAACAATACTATAACTAGAATCATGTTCAACAAACAACAAAAGATGTGAGTTGTGACCACCAACTTATAAGGACTGTCGCAACAGTAACCACTTCGGGATTCTAGTAAGGCCATACGCCATACCAATTATATGACATTATGTCATAATCACTACAAAGGGTCACGACTATAATGTGCAACAATAGTTTCATAATCATGGGAACAAGGAACTTCAAGAAAGTCGGAAAGTGTAAAATTCTAGAGCTTGAAATATCAAAACAAACTCAAAACTAATGACAATCACAGTGGAGTATGAACCCATGTAACTCTGAAAACTCAGAAGTTACAATCTCAGCTAGAGTTCCATATCCTGCTCTTTACTCATTCTGTAATTAAACAAGGAACACCCAAATTCTAATAAACCAAATTCTTATTATGTTAAAACATAAATAATCTGATAAAGCCAACGTGGCCGCAACAGAATATGGAATGTGCCCATACATCAACAACTACAACAACAACAACGAGCACATAATTTCCAATTTATTCAACGGAATAATTTAAGCAATAGCGCACACATTGCTCTATGCTCATACTCATAGTTCATGTTTCCACAACAATTCGAAAACGATAGGCCGGCCACAGGAAGACTAATTCTTTTATTTCGAATCAACAATAGTAAATCGAATCACATTAATCCAATCTTACTAATACAAAGAAAAACGACATATATGTAGCTCAATTCAACGCCGAAATCGAATTAAAATAAACACAACATAACATTATATTCGAGCAACAATGAACAAAACAAAAGAAATGGAATTAATTACATTGGAATGAGACTGAAAATTCCTCTTTAGAATCTGCTGAAGTAATCTACCTCCAGCCATTTCGCAGCTGACCTCCTACAAATCAAAATCAATCCGCAAAAAAAAACACGATCAAAATCACATAATCATATAACACATAAAATTCAACTCCAACAAATAATAAATTAAACTTCGACAAATCAATTTCAAATCGGATTATCCAGATCGAGATTTTCCAGATCGGATATCGAAAGTTGCGCAAAAAAAAGAGGAGAGAGAAAATATTACTTGGTGTTGAAGAGAGAGAAAAGAAAAGGAGAAGTCGCCGGAGAAACAGAGGGGTGGAGCCCACGGCGGAGGAAGGAAGAAGAGAGGTGAGAGAAAAATGTGTGTGCGAAAATGGATTGGTTTTGAGTGATTTTGATTATTTTTAGGGTTCACTGTTAAATAATCTACAATTTTGGAGGAGAGGAAGTTTGAGAAGGGAAATGATAAAAGAGGGGATGTAAATGATGGTGGTGTAGGATTCGAACCTGGCTTGATGATTGAAAGCTGAAATTAGAGAGCGTTGGATAATTTAGTGATTAGAAGGTCCTCTGCGTGTCACGGGCTCCATCGATAATTATGATGATATTTTCTAAATGATTTAGGTAAATCTTATCTTTCTCTCCTTTTTTTTTTTGGTGTAAAGAGAACCACAAGGACAAATGATCTAGACGAGATTTGATCTCAGGTCTTGAGCACCACCTCTCAAAACTTTAACCAACTAAATTAGTTGACATCCACTAGGTAAATCTTATCTACAATTTCATTTAAAAAAAAGTACAACTTGTTTCATGAATGATCATGATAATACTTTAATTGTTGAAACTTACGTGACTCTAGGTGTAATACTCCGTATTTTCGGGAGTTATTCTTTTATAAATAAGAAAATATAAAGAATAAAGTTTAAAGTGTTTTTAATATTATTTAGAAATATATATAGTTGGGTAAACTTACAGTTATAATTTAACTATATAACCTACTGTTGTACCTAATTATATTATAGTTTGGTTTCGTTTTATTTTCCAAATAAAATAAGAAATCGGAGTTTGAGTTGGAAACGAATCCTATTAAACCAGGAAGGTTCCGTACGATCTTGGGGGTATGCATACTAAGGTGATGAATGTGGAACGGAACGAAACCGTATTTACATTTCATCTAATAGACCAAGTTGCCTATTAAGGATTAAGTAGCCCGTACGATTCTAGAAAGATGACGGTGCCCGTTCGATGGCAAATAAATTGTAAAAATGGAATTTAATGTTTTTGTAGAATCATGTTTAGGAATTGTTATTATTATTCTGATTATGTTTAGTGTATTATGTAACTTATTATGTACGTACTCAGCATAGCTGATTGTTTGTTATTTGTGTTGTTTATTGGCATGTGATGAACCATTGATGTTTCAATGGGAAGCAGATTAGGTATGCTTGTGATGCTGCATGAGTTTAGGCATACGGGGGATATTCACTGGTTTATAAACTTTTAAAGTGTTTTGGTTGAACATTCTAGAGTTTGTTTATGATTCACTTAGGTAATGGTTTAAATAAAAGGGGTCAATGTTGATTCCCGAGTTGTAGTTAAGTTAACATTTTATTTCCGCTGCAATTTAGTTTTCATAGTAGAGAGTAGGTGTTTTAATTTCAATAAGCCTTGCGTTTCACCGCGGCGGTAACACTCCCAAAGTCGATGCGACATAGCTTAGACGTGCATGGAATTTGGGGGTGTTGCAAAACTGGTCATCAGAGCCAAAAGTTCCTATTTTCAAAGATGTTTTAAAAGATTTTGAAATGGGTAGTATGGGATAAGAGCATATAGATTACTTTTGCGTGCATTAAATCATAGGAATGATTTTATTTGTAATGCCTTTCTTGCCTGTACTTGTCTGATATGTTTAAAGAAAGCATGCAAATACTGTGGAATGAATCAGATGTCTGATTGTATGAAATGTAGTGTGGTTTGCTTGATTGAATTGATGAAAGATTCTTTGAAATCTTCGAAATGTGAATAGAGTAGGAGAATGTACAAGGATATGTACGTAGATAGTGGTTAGAAGCACTAAATTCGATAGTAAAATATTTTATTTCCTAAAATTTCGAATTAATATAATATTCCAAAGATGTTTCGTAAAAGGTATTGAACTAAAACCTTATTTCGAATATTTTAGGAAAGAATCATATAAATTGTTATAAATATTTTGATTTGGAGTTCTAAAATTGAACATAATCGTTTTACCTCTTATATATGTTTATATATAATGTATACTTAAAAACCTTAAATTCACAAAACTTAGACTATTTTCCTTCTTTAAATTCGCAGATGGTTTACGACATAGGTCCTAAGGAATACCTGATGAAACACCGAATAGCGGAAGATTGGGACATCTGGGCCCATAAAATGAAAGCTGCTATGAAATATAGGACCTTACAGGGAGATACTAGACTAAAGACTGAAATGAGAAAATATATTTTATGCTGCAGTACATCCCTAAGGAGGAACCCTACCTTTTCGTACATCGTAGATATGGGGATATGTGGTCAGAAAATGGAGGTTTTAATAGGGCCAAACACAATTACTGGAACCAATACCTTCCTACTGTAGGACATTTTATTACCGATCTAAAATACTGTGAAAATGAATGGAGAATTCGTGAGAAAAGAAGTTGGGAGCCCTCTACCTCATCACCTTTAGTTCGAGGAACCTATCATGTGGGGGAAAGCTCGGGAATTAATGTGAATTATGAGAACCCTAGAGTTAAATCTGAGCCGCAAGAGTCCTTTAGAGCTGCAAAAAGAGCTAGGTACCAAACTTTTGAGGATGAGTTCATACCCGAGGACTACCACATAGCGTCAAACCTCAGAACTGTTATCTACATTTCCGATGATGAGGGGAATAATAGGACTTTCATCGCAGTGATTGGGGAAGATAATGCTGAACCTATACTTGACTTGGAAAATGAGGAAGAGGGAGATCCTAATGAAAATGAGCTTGTTGAAGAGGGACATCCTAATGAGAATGAGCCTGCTGAGGAGGATCCGATTGAGGAAAACGAAGAAGAAGCAGAAGAAGAGCCCATAGAAGAAGAACCTCTGGAGGAAGAACCTCTGGAGGAAGATGAACCTATAGAGGATGACGAGTTTTCTGACGACGAATCTGACATGGAGGAAGGAATAGAAAATCCTAATTTAGATGACGAAGCTCACCATTATAGTCCTTAGTTTCTTTTGATTATATAATTAGGATTAGAATATTATTTTATTCGTTTATTTCAGTTTTAATAAGGCTTGCATGCCAAGTAGCAAATTAGTATTCTTTTATTCTTTTATTTATTCATATTATGTTTTCCTTGGAAACAATAAATTTTACTCTTTTTAATAATAATACAACAATTTTATTCTTTCATTTGATGTAACGTCTTAGTTGAGATGTTTATATTGCAAGTCGATAGAGACTTAATGATTGTCCGCAATAAAGATGTGTTATATAAATGTGCCCATGTATAGTAGTTAAATAAATAAACGACCATGTGCATATCATTGAAACAAATCGGTGTGTCATTTTTCGCGTTGAGAATGGTTCGTCAAGGCGCACGCCCGATACCCTCTCGAATGTCGAGCAATCGATTCGTGATCTAGTGCGGATCACGCCTAACCTAGCCCAGGGTCATAACCGGGATGGGGACTTGTCTCGAAAAGGTTGCCCGTAGGAACCCACCAATACCGAATGGGAAAGGGGGGCCGAGGAACTGGAAAACCGGGTTGGGAGTTTGATAAGTCGTTCTTTACCCTCTCCCGTCCAGATGACAAGACTGTGCCCTTAGCAAGCTATTACTTACAGGGGGATGCCCACTTTTGGTGGACCCAAGCTAAGGACAACCTCCTCAAACAACTTGACTTTGGGTGGGAAACCTTCAAGAAAGCCCTGAGGGATAAGTACACCCTCCATACCTCAAGAAGCAAAAAAGCCCAAGAGTTTATGATGCTAGAACAAGGGAACCTGTCTCGTTGAGGAGTATTATCGCAAATTCATTGAGTTGATGAGATTTGCTCCTGAGATTGCCCCTACTGAGGAAGCTAAGGCCTCACGCTTTGAATTAGGGCTCACCCTTGACCTGCAAGGGAGACTGGGGGGAGATACCTCCACTTCATTGGACCATGTTTTTGGCAAAGCTGCCCACCTATATGCAATAAGGAAACGAGAGGAAGGAGGTAAACAAGGTGAGAAGAGAAAGGAGAATCCAAATCCTGAGGTTCAGAGATTTGAAAAGAAACACCATGGGAACCAGAACAATCAAACCTCCCAAAGAAACTTCGATAAGGGACCCAACAACGATAACAATATCCGCAACAATAACACCAACAACCGCAGACCTGAGCGTGTGTATAGGTGTAAGAAGTGCACATACAACCATCCTGGGAAGGATTGCGAGGGTAATAAGGTGGAGTGTTATGAATGTGGGAAAATGGGGCATAGAGCGTACGAATGCTATTCGAAGAATAAGGTTAACCCCAATAGTCAAGAAAAAAGGAACTATGGAGACAAGCCTATGAATGGGAATGAGAATGGTGGAAATGCATACAATTGGTCAGGGAACTCTAATTACTCCAAACCACCAACCAATGCAGATAATCAGGCACCAACTGGGAACCATGTGACCGACAACAATGATAATAAGGGCACAGGGAAGCTGTATATGATGACGGTTAGCGAAGAGGAGGCTCGTAGAGATGTTGTCACGGGTACTTTCTCTATCAACTCAATTCCTGTTAAAGTCTTGTTCGATTCTGGAGCATTTTGGTCTTTTATTGCCCATACAACTATTAAAACTCTAGTACTGGTTGAGTCCGAGTCAATTTCTATGCCTATAGTTATTCCGTCTGGGGATACTGTTAATTGCTCTAAGAAATTCCTTAATGTCTCACTAAAAATAGGGGAGGGCTTTTTTCCTTCCGATTTAATAGAATTTAAGGTCTGGTTACCATCAGTTGAGGATTGCTGACCAAGATATACCTAAAATGCCTTCAGGAGTAGGTATGGACACTAGAGTTTACCGTCATGCCTTTCGGGTTAACTAATGCACCTGCTGCTTGCATGGACCTCGTGAATATGATTTTTCGACCCTACCTTGATAAATTCGTAGTCGTGTTCATAGACGATATATTGATATATTCAAGGAGCAAGGAAGAACATGAGGGACATTTGGGGCTTACTTTATAGACATTTAGGGAGAACTAATTTTATGCAAAGTTTTAAACATGTTATTCGATTGCATAAAGTACCCGGAGCTCTTTCAAGGGGTGGGCGAGTTACGGGGACGTAACTTTTCTTTTAAGGGGGGGAAAATGCGATAGAATTTCGCGCTTCCCCTAAAGTTTGCTTAAGTCTGTTATTTATGTGTATTATTGCTTATGTGACTTGCGAAAACTAGAAATTGCTTGTGAAACATTGGGACTTAGAAGCGCAAAAGATCGTCGTTAAGACTGGCTACCTCAAAGTTTCGGGACGAAACTTCTTTTAAGGGGGGAAGCCTGTAATACTCCGTATTTTCGGGAGTTATTCTTTTATAAATAAGAAAATATAAAGAATAAAGTTTAAAGTGTTTTTAATATTATTTAGAAATATATATAGTTGGGTAAACTTACAGTTATAATTTAACTATATAACCTACTGTTGTACCTAATTATATTATAGTTTGGTTTTGTTTTATTTTCCAAATAAAATAAGAAATCGGAGTTTGAGTTGGAAACGAATCCTATTTAACCAGGGTTTACCGTGCTATAAATAGGAGAAAAAAAAAATATAAAGAAGAGAAACAAAAAAAAAAACCTAAACACTTTTGTAATCAGCCGTTTTTTTACCCAATGATTTCCTCTCTCCTCTTTCCTTCTCCTCTCCCACGTTATTTTCTTTCTTCACCTTCCTCTAGCACTACTCTTCTCTCTCCTTCCCCTGCGCTGGTGGTTCGTGCCTGCTGCCCGGAGGAGGTCGAGCGTGGCTCGCTGTGCTGCACGTCAGTCGAGGAGTGCAAGTCGTCGGTGTGCGAAGGCTGTGCGTGAGTGCTCGACGAGGCTGTGCGAGCGGTTTGTGAGCAAAGGCTGTGCATGAGTGCGGCTGTCGAGACGAGCAAGGGTGTGCCGACGAGTGTGTTGTGCGGGTCGGCGAGCGCTGCGAGTGTTCGAGGGCGGGCCGGCGAGTGCTGCTGCGTGGGTGCTAGGCGGTGCGTGTTGGTCGAGGGGTTGCGAGAGTCGAGGTTGTGCGTGGCTGGCGTGCCGTGGGTTGTCGTGCGGTGTGTATTGTGCGTGTGGCTGCGGCGCCGTGGTCCGAGCTCCTCACGTCGCCGGTGGTTGTCGCCGGCGAGTTACCTCGGTAAAATAAAAAAAAAACTTCCTTCTTTTCTACTTTAGTTAATTTGTAAATTCTCGATTTTTTTTGTAATTTGTATATATATATATATATATATATATATATATATATATATATATATATATATATATATATATATATATACATTGGATTAAGTTGTATTGGAAGTAAAAGTATAAAATAAGTAAAAGAAATCAAATTTAGCATTATGTTTTAGTTCTTATGATAATCCCGTTTCCCAAATCTCGATTTTGTTATACTTGGGTATATAATGGTTTAGGTTGGTTTTGTAAATTAAGTAGTAAAAATTACGAAAATCATATTCTTAATTATACTATTAGTCCATAGGACGTTTTTAAATCTTAATTTCGATTTAATTATACTTATGAATATTTATGTAAGTTTTAGTATTATAAACCAAGTATAACATAAATTACAGAAAAATCAGATTTGCAAACATATGATTAAAGTCCTAAATATGTTAGTTCAATATAGTTTATGAAAGAAAGGTTTAACCCACATGAACGTTTATTTTATTATTCGAAACATTAAAGTTTTACATAGTTAGTTAAGCTGGTTTTTATTTAATAATATCATGGAATTTGCACTGAAATACGTTAATCATTCGTTTAGGTCCCAATTTCATAAGCGGAACGTTTGTTTAGGCAGCGAAAATTCTTCGTTACAAGGTACGTACGTGTACCAGTTCAGTTGCAATTATTAGTATCATGTTAGGTTGTGAATTATTCTATTGGAACCTAGAATCATGATAGGGAAGATTGTATGATTGTGATTGCTGAGATTGTTTGGTAGCATGAATGCGGTATGTAGCATTGTTATGCGTAATTCTATCGTATCATAAGCATGAAAGTTTGGATTTGTATTCTTTGATCTATGGTGTGACAAGGATGTTACAAGAATAAAGATTTGAGTATTGTATCTAAGAAGGAATGTTAAATGATTACATGTTTAATGTGGTATGAATGGTCTATACTAAGAAAGGATTTTGGCAATAAACTTGTAGTTGGACTCCCTACAAGTGATGAACAATGGGGGGAGTGTGAGACTTGCTCTACACTCCTACGCAGGCCTACTGTGACGACAGTAGTGTCCTTATAAATTTTGATAACTCAAGTAGGCGGAAGGTTCCGTACGATCTTGGGGGTATGCATACTAAGGTGATGAATGTGGAACGGAACGAAACCGTATTTACATTTCATCTAATAGACCAAGTTGTCTATTAAGGATTAAGTAGCCCGTATGATTGTAGAAATATGACGGTGCCCGTTCGATGCCAAATAAATTGTAAAAATGGAATTTAATGTTTTTGTAGAATCATGTTTAGGAATTGTTATTATTATTCTGATTATGTTTAGTGTATTATGTAACTGATTATGTACGTACTCAGCATAGCTGATTGTTTGTTATTTGTGTTGTTTATTGGCCTGTGATGAACCATTGATGTTTCAATGGGGAGCAGATTAGGTATGCTGGAGATGCTGCATGAGTTTGGGCATACGGGGGATATTCACTGGTTTATAAACTTTTAAAGTGTTTTGGTTGAACATTCTAGAGTTTGTTTATGATTCACTTAGGTAATGGTTTAAATAAAAGGGGTCAATGTTGATTCCCGAGTTGTAGTTAAGTTAACATTTTATTTCCGCTGCAATTTAGTTTTCATAGTAGAGAGTAGGTGTTTTAATTTCAATAAGCCTTGCGTTTCACCGCGGCGGTAACACTCCCAAAGTCGATGCGACATAGCTTAGACGTGCATGGAATTTGGGGGTGTTACACTAGGCCTCAATCACAAAAATTTCTAAGCCTCCTTTCTATGTTTACTTGGGCAATATTGAAACAAAGGAAAAACACAAGGCCACAAGGTTGGATGCCTATATCATGGCCTAACTTCCACCACACATACTTCATGGCTATGTTCTAGATACTTATGGCAGCTGTATGGACAACTTTTTAATACTTTGTAGGAGTTGCAATGGTTTGGATGACTTTAATGAGGGTATGTTTGTATATATATTAATTGGTATGTCTATAGTGTCGCTTACTTCATGCCTTTGAGAATAGTTAGAAGCTCTAATTGCAAGTGGGTGTTTGCAAGCATTCTAGCCGCTCCTAATTTCACAAATCGTTCTCGCATCGTTGTATCCTAATGTGCTTTGTCGTCGTTTCTCTTTTATTTTTAGGATCCATTCACTTGTTGTGTTGGGATTTTTTCTCTCGAGTTGTGTTGGGATTTCACAATCACCATTAGTATTCTATCGAGCCGCATTGGGATTCCGTTTGTCGGCATGTGTCTTATGTTCTCTTACATTCCATCTTTTCATTGGTAGATATATATGTCTATGTTGTTGAAAGCTACACTCCATCTTCTTTTGTATCTATTTTGTCTTTAACATGATTTGGCTCAAATCACTAGTTACATCCCTAAAAATTATGACATTTGTGTGACACTAGATGCTACATAGAAAAGCACAACATATAACACTATGCCAACCCGTTTCCTATCTTTTTTAGAAAAATTATTCCATAAAATTTTAAATCCGTTGTTCGGCATCTAAATCTACCCCGTGATGAAGTGTGTATACCCCCAGTTGAGACCCTCAAGGTTCTTTCGGATATCTTGTAGTCATGCAAGAGATACTTCTTGGCCTCCTATCTTCTCTTGGTCTATTACTTTATAACCGCTGCAGGTGAATGTGAGTCTAACAACTCATCAACAAATTTTATTATTTTTAATCCCCCAATATAGATTTTTAGGGCTACTTTTGATAATTTGAGTTTTAATGATATTCTCTCCATTTAATTTTTGTATGTGTAAGGAGAAGGTTACATTATAAGGCCATTTTTAATAAACATATATGAGAATGGGCCTAGGCTCCCCATATTAAGGAGGGAAGCTAGACTACTTACAAAAATAGCAAGGAATATCAGTTTTGTCATGGGCATGGAAATACTTGATATGAAACATGGCAAGTTTGGATGATGGTTGTACATGAAGCTAAACTATCACAAAGCTTTCTACTTTATTTTAATTTTCATTGTTGTTTAACTTTGTTTATGTTCGTTCTTGTTTAAATAATACTTCCTCCTTTAAAGAGAGGATCGTTTCTCCCTTGAAAGAAAGGGTTTTTTCTCTTCTCCTTGGGAGAGACTTTAGTTTACTCCTTTGTTTCTAGATGAATTATCGTAATTTTGGTTCGTTGATGAAGAATTATGCGGTGTTGAAGCGGATTTCAGATCTACAATTACAATAAATGGTATCAGATTCAATTCAATTTCAAAACTACAGCATATCGAAAGACCCCCTCGTTGAAGGCTGTATCAAACAGCGATGTGGAAGAGGGTATGCAAAATTGTTAGATCTACTACACGACGATCGTGGTTTTGCAAATTCTGAATTTTATTTGTTCAAAATTGTTATGTATTTGTTATTTCTTGATTTTTATTGTAGATGTCGTATGACTCTTTTATTAATGAATTAATTTTGCTTTTTTTAAAAAAATATAACCAATAACAATAACTCCTCCTCCAACGTAATTTCAAACCTTTGATGCAACCAACAAGCTTGTATTGTGTGTTATCATGTGATAGTGGACAATTCTGTGTGTTTTGGTTCAATGTCTATTAGAGTTCGTGTTAATGGTTATAAATGGCTCAAAGTTCAAGTTTTTCTAATATAATTTTCCCATATTTCATTTGGCTTAATTTATTCCCTAAAAGTCATTCTTCAATAGACAATTACCCTTCTAGTTTAAAATATACTCCTCTTCTTTCATTTTGATACATAATTGTTTCCTTTCTCACGGTTTTCAATTCTTATCTTTGACCGTATACAAATATACATATCACAATTGTTGTGACTTGTGAGTTCTGGATTGTTTCTCAATGGAAGCATAGTAGCTAGTTTTATAAAAAGGATGTCTTATCGAAAAACACCTATATATGATCTAGAAACTCGTTGTGGGATGGTCTCACATGCCTACCCGACTAATTAATTTATTTGCCTTTTTTTACTAGTGACCCACCAAGTATAGGACAAGCAACAACGACACGACTAGATCGTTCATGAGAACATGTATAAAATTGGAACCTTAAATGTCATCATAAGTATACTTAAATTAAATGAAATGAAGTATAATAATTGGGCCTATGCTATTCATATGATTTTATGCATGATTTAATTTTTTTTTTGAGAGTTGCATGTGAAGGAATTGTGTCCTTGACTCTAATGCAATTACTAAATATAACATGGATCATATTATGGAGATAATAAATTCATTAAATTGGGTCGTCTATACGTCTTGCTAGAGGATGCTATAGAACTTCAGGTTTAGTAAATAATAAACCCGAAGCCCAATTAGATGGATCCTACAAGGTCACACTTACACAATCCGGATCAATAAAAGAATGACCTAGAGCCCATGTAGGACTCTAGGGGTGGCCGGCCAAGGAGAAAGAAAAGGAGAGGACTCCTAACCTAATTAGTTCCTATAATTAGGTGTGGGGTGAGAAAATAAAGTAGTCAGTTTTATTCTCTCATTATTTTTCTCTCTCCTCTTTTTCTCTCTCTTCAAAAGCTACGTAATACTGCTCCAAGAAATAGAAGAGTCTCTCTTCCTTCCAACTAGCATTGGTGGAGCATTGATCTGGATTCGTGGACCAAGTAGAGGAATCTCAATTGCGGTTCTATCTCCGGATCTCGAAGAGCTTTGTGGAAATCACGCGTCAAAGGTTAATTCTTAACTATTATGTGATCCTTGAATGTATATGCATGAGATTCTGTTTTAAGTGCTTATGAATATGATTCATGAAATTCCGCTTATAGTACTTAGAATCCTACAGTGGTATCAGTTTTAGCCTCTTGCATATAGGTTTTTGGTCATAATAATTAGATTAATTTTGATGTGATCATGCCTAATTTTAATTTGATTAAGGGGAGGAATTGAATTATGGATTGAATGAATAATTGAAATTGATTAAATGGAGATTTAATTACTTACTTTTTCAAATACAAGTGGCCGAAAATTTCACCCTTTAAACCCTAATTTTCGAAATTAAAATTCTGATTTTATTTCGAATATTAAGTTCATATTATTAATCTGATTTTCATGTTTAAATTTGTTTATGTATGAAAATTAATTCATGTGAAAAGAGTTTTATATGAATTAGAGATTAATTTATGTGAATAGCCCTAAAATTAATTAAAATGGAGATTTTGATTTAATTTTCTGAATTAGGCATAAAAGAGTTTATGTTTAATTTAATTAAGATCACTAAATTAATTTTACAAATGTTGTAATTTTAATTTCCTTCAAATAAAAAAAAAAAAAAAAAAAAAAATTAAGGAGGAGGAAGAGGAGCAGCCACGGCTGGTGGCTGCTCCGGTGGTCTACCGACGAGAAGCCGAGGAAGGCGACGCAGACTGCCGGCGAGCAGTCGAAGTCGGCGAAGGAAGGGTTGACGGCAGCCACGCGTGCGACGTGGGGTTGACAGCAGCCACGCGTACGACGTGGGGTTGCCGTGGTTTGGTGTTTTGTGAGCTGGCGCTGGTTGCTCTGTGGCCGGCGTCGGCTCGCGGATAATGTTGCCGGTGAGGTCGCCTGAGAAGGGTGGCCGTTTTTCTGGGCTTGCGTGAAGACTGGCAGTTTGTGCTGCTGGTCTTCACGGGGTTTTAAAAAAAAAAAAAAAAAAATTTCAGAAAACGTGAATATATTCTGCCGAGTTTTTAGGGGCAATATGCAGTTTTTTTATTTATTTTTTTTATTTTGAAAATTTTAAAAACAGATTTTGAGAAAGTTAAGTAAACTTCAATTATGTTAATTTTGACTGGGTCATAAATTAAAATCCATAATTTGATTCTTTAATCTAATTAAAATTAGTAGGCTAGATTTTCTAGGATAGAATTTTAGGTGGTTAGGAATTACTTAAATATATTATCCTCTTGCTTTAATTAAGAATATTTGATATTTTGATTATTGGCAAGTATAATATGTGATATTATTATGTGGCATTTTATATTTGATATAATTGCTATGAATGACTAGTATGGCCCAAATATAAGTTAGAAAATACGATCTGCGTATCGTGATGTATTCTTGTAATTTAAATACGATCTGCGTATCGTTAAGTATTTTTGTAATTTATTTAATTTAGATATTATTTAAATTTTTTTTGATACTTATGTAATCCAAAGACGAGCCCATCAAGAGAAGGCCCATGGCTAACATGGATGGAGATCCATGAAAAGTCCAAGGAGGAGCCCATGATGCGTAGTTCTTAGGATTAGGGGCCATGCTAGATCATATTTATTTTGCATTTTATTATTATTTAAAATGCTTATAAGTTTATTGTATGTTGGTTATCAATGCGCTAGAGTTCACTAATTCATGACAACATAATAAACTTAGGTCCCGCAAATATTAAGGTTAGCTTTTCCAAACATAAAGTGCTTATTAACCCTTAATTAATAGTAATAGGTCATGCCTCCGCAGGGTATTATCATTAATTTTGGGAGATAAGGTAAAATTGCGAATTTTACTACTTAGTTTGGTTATCCTTAACAAAGTCATCAAAAGCGTTTTGGGTTTTGAAGCAAGAGATAGTTAAGCATGCGATGTTTACCAATCTAAACAAGAATTATAAATTGTTATAATTAGTAAAGGAGTTTACTTACCTTGAGAATGTAACGTTAAGATAAGGCCTCCGTCTGCTTAGTGTTGCATGTTGATAGGATCTTGTAATTACTTATTCAAATGGGACATTAAAATTGAATAGGTAATCAACCTAGAAACCTTTGCATGTTTTAGGTTGTTTTGTAAACATAATATTGAACTTTGCTTTTATTCTCGTCTCGTAGATACTATGTCTAACAACAACAACAACTCTTTTTTCAACATTCGTCCTTTCCTTGAAAGGGACAGGCTGAATGGTGAAAATTTCATCAATCGGGAAAGAACCCTAAGACTCATATTGAGGTCTCGAGGGTCGAGAGGATGTCTTAGAAACCCCACTTCCCGTGATTACCGATGAGTCGTCCGAAGCCGACAAACGTCGTGCTAAGCGAGGCCAATGAGAGGTCTCAGACCGATCACTTGCTTGATGATAGCAACCATGGAGCCGGACCTCCAAAGGAGGTTCGAAACCAAGGATGCTTATACCATCATGCAAGAGCCGCCGGGCTATGTTTCGAACACAAGCCCGAGTTGAGCGGTATGAGACTAATAGGGAGATACTAGAATGTCACATGAAGCCGGGTCAAGCTGTTGGCCCCCATGTTTTCGCTATGATGGGTCTTTTCGAAAACATGGAACGACTTGGATTCCCTTACAGGGTTGAGTTGGCCATCGACATTATTCTCCACTCATTGCCTCGACAGCCTTCAATCGGTCCAGGATGACCTTCAACATGAATGAGTCTCGAAAAGACTTTGCAAGAGCCGCACGGGTTGTTGGTCAATGCCGAGAGGAATATCCCTAAAGAACCAAAGAAAGAGGTTCTCGATGGTTCGAAGGGAAAGGGTTTTAAGAAGAAATGGGCAGAAAGAAGGACAAAGGCAAGCAAGTTGCCGTTGTTGCTGAAAAAAACCTAAGCCAACCGCCAAGCCAAAGGTGGCCGCGAAAGCAAGTGCTTCCATTGTCACAAGATAGGACACCGGAAGAGGAACCGCCCTCTATACTTGGAAGAAAAGAAGTCCTGGGGCTTCCACTTCGTGTATATTTGTTATAGAAATCAATATGACTTCTACTTCTTTATGGGTATTGGATACCTATTGTGGTTCTCACATAGTTAATGATGTGCGGGGACTAAAAAGAAGTAGGAGGTCGGCAAAGGGCGAGGCTGAGCTCGCGTTGGAAATGGAGCACGGGTCCGCACTTGCCATAGGAAGCTATAGTCCGCATTTGCCATCCGGCTTTGTTTTAGAATTGAATAATTGTTATTTTGTTCCTTCTATAACTAAGAACATAATTTTCGTTTCGTATTGGATTCTCGAAGGGTTTTGTTTTGAAATTAAGAACAAATGTTGTTCCATTTCTTACAATAATATGTTCTATGCTAGTGCTAAATTGATAAATGGCTTATATGTGCTTGATAGGTCATTAGAAGTCTATAACATAGATAGCAAGAAACAAAAAATCAAATGAATCAAACTTAACCTACATTTGGCATTGTCGAATGGGTCATATAAACCAAAAGCGCATCCAAAAGTTACAACAGGATGGTATTCTTCCATCATTTGTTTTTGAATCATTTGATGTATGTGAATCATGCTTGATGGGGAAAATGACAAAGTCACCAAGCATCGGAAAGGGTGAAAAGGCCGGCGATCTCTTGGGCCTCATACATACGGATGTTTGTGGTCCTATGAGCACAAAGGCAAGGGGAGGGTTTAATTACTTCATTACCTTCACCGATGATTTGAGTAGATATGGGTATGTCTACTTAATGAAACATAAGTCGGAATCTTTTGATAAATTCAAAGAGTTCCGTAATGAAGTACAAAATCAACTTGGTAAGACAATTAAAGCACTCGCGATCCGATCGTGGTGGCGAATATTTGAGTCAAGAGTTTGATGATCATTTGAAGGGTTGTGGAATTCTTTCACAATTGACTCCACCAGGAACACCGCAGCTTAAATGGTGTATCTCGAAAGGAGGAATCGGACCTTATTGGATATGGTTCGATCAATGATGAGTCTTGCTGATCTTCCGATTTCTTTTTGGGGATATGCTCGAAACAAACTTGCACACACACTAAACAGAGCCCGTCAAAGGCTGTGGAAAAGACTCCATATGAGTTATGGAATGGAAAAACTCCAAACTTGTCTTTTCTTAAGATCCGGGGATGTGAGGTCTATGTAAAACGTTTACTTTCGCACAAACTTGCACCCAAGTCGGATAAATGTCTCTTTGTGGGATACCCAAAAGAGACAAGGGGTTATTACTTCTATAACCGTCAAGAGAACAAAGTGTTTGTTGCTCGTGATGGTGTCTTTCTTGAAAAGGAATTTGTTTCTAGAAAGACAAGTGGGAGTAAAATAATTCTCGAAGAAATTCGAGATGAGCAACAATTGGACGTGGTTCACACCATGTCGAGACGGCCCGACAAAACGAAATTCTAGTTCGAGAGATGACGTATTCAACGCGTGAACCTCCTACCGTCCCACTTGAATCTAATTCAAGCGAAAATCTTCAAGAAGTTGAAGAGAACATTTCTCTTGATGCTCGTGCCCCACGTAGGTCTATTAGAGAAAGGATTCCAAACAAGAGGTTGGTTGATTTCCCGTTAACCGAAAACTCGAAATTATGATTTTGGAGAATTCGTAACCTACTACCTACAAACAAGCTTTGACGAGCCCGCACTCGAGAAATGGCTTGAAGCCATGAAATCCGAGTTAGACTCCATGTCCGAGAATAAAGTTTGGACCCCGGTCGACTTGCTCGATGGGGTTAACCCTATTGGATGCAAGTGGGTGTTCAAATTGAAAATGGACAAAGATGGGAATGTCTATGTCTATAAAGCAAGACCGGTTGCAAAAGGATTCGGACAAATTCATGGTATAGACTATGATGAGACCTTTTCTCCAAGAGAGCAATGCTTAAGTCAATTCGGATACTTTTAGCGATCACGCATTTTATGATTATGAAATTTTGGCGGATGGATGTCAAAACAAAGATTCTTGAATGGGTTCTTGAATGAGGATGTGTACATGACACAACCTCGAGGGTTTTGAGGATCCGGAAAATCCTAAAAGGGTTTGCAAGCTTCGGAGATCCATTTATGGATGAAGCGAGCATCTCGGAGCCGGAATCTTCGATTTGATGAGGCAATCAAGAAATTTGGTTTCATCAAAAGCGAAGAAGAGTCTTCGTGTTTACAAGAAGTTTAGTGGGAGCAACTTAGTCTTCTTGGTATTGTATGTGGATGACATACTACTCATGGGAAATGACATACCAATGCTTCGAGTCAGTCAAGGAATGGTTGAAAAGTTGTTTCTCTATGAAGGACCTTGGAGAAGCCGAGTACATATTGGGAATTAAAATCCATAGAGATAGGTCTCGAAGGATGATTGGACTAAGTCAAGAAACTTATATTGATAAAGTTCTTGCAAGGTTCAACATGGAAAACTCGAAGAGAGGATTCATTCCCATGTCACATGGCATATCGCTTAGCAAGAGTCGTGCCCGACCGAGCCTCGATGAGTTGAAGCGAATGAGTAGCATACCTTATGCTTCGGCTATAGGGTCTATCATGTATGCCATGATAAGTACTCGACCGGATGTTGCATATGCCTTGAGCATGTGTAGCGGGTTCCAAGCAAATCCAGGGGAAGCACATCGGATTGCAAGCTAAGAGCATCCTTAAGTACTTCGAGAAGAACTAAAGGCATGTTCTTAGTCTATGGAGGTGAAAGTGAGTTGGTTGTTAAAGGTTATACCGATGCGAGCTTCCAAACCGACAGAGATGATTACCGCTCTCGCCGGTGGTACGTCTTTTGTCTAAATGGAGGAGCAAAGTGAGCTGGAAGAGCTCAAAGCAAAGCACGTAGCGGACTCTACGACAGAATCAGAATATTTAGCAACGGTTGAAGCAGCTAAAGAAGCAGCTTTGGATAAAGAAGTTCTTGACAGAGTTGGATATCATACCTAGTGCTCTGGAAGGGATTGAGTTGTTCCGTGATAACAATGGTGCTATTGCGCAAGCAAAAGAACCGAGATCACATAACAAATCCAAACATGTAATGAGGAAGTATCACCTCATTCGGGAGATAGTTGACAGGAAGGATGTCAGGATCTGCAAAGTTCAAACGGATGAGAATGTGGCTGATCTGCTCACTAAACCACTACCTCAACCCAAGCATGAGTGTCATGCTAGGGCTATAGGCTTGAAGCAAATGTTAGAGTGGCTTTAGATTGTACTAGGTTTAGAGAAACTTGTTATTATGTAAAGACATGGTTTTGCTATATTATGCTTATGAGAAATATATTTTGTCTTATTTAATTTTGGTTTGGTATTAAATAAAATGTCCAAAATATATCTTGAATTCAATGGTTTTTTCAAACATGTGATTTGATGAATGAAACACCATAAGTGAACAGAATTCATAGAATATTATAGTTCCTAATCTAAGTCATTACATTTGACATAAATGACTTATTAAAGGATTAGCATATAAGATTGATTGATAGCGCCGTTTCATGGGCTATGGGAACATGGAGATGTTTAGTCAATCATATGGATATGTATAGTTGATACATGATCGAACAAGACCTACTTAGAAGTTTCTATTACTTCGCAATTATATTAGTGGATTCCTAAGACATGAGTGGAACACTACTTAGCCTAATGATTGGTATAACTTTGATGATGTCAAACGTCATGCCGTAAAAGGGGACTATAAAGGCAGCGTTCCGGTTGTGCTAAAAGTTGAGTGGGAGTTTTGGTTGCCACAAGATTGAAAAGTCCTCCTATGTGAGATAGGATGGGTGTCTTGGCCCCTTGGAGAGTGAAAATTGAAAAATGCATGGCCGTGCTCAAATGGATTATATGATGATCATTTGTTTGTCAATTTGAACTTGGATTTCAAGGATTAATTTGAAGACTAGTATGGATGACATAGAAATATGATCATACTATCAAATTGGACACTAAGAGACTTAAGGAATTTGAAGATTGCACACTCGTCTCGGACAAGTGGGAGATTGAAGGAATTGTGTCCTTGACTCTAATGCAATTACTAAATATAACATGGATCATATTATGGAGATAATAAATTCATTAAATTGGGTCGTCTATACGTCTTGCTAGAGGATGCTATAGAACTTCAGGTTTAGTAAATAATAAACCCGAAGCCCAATTAGATGGATCCTACAAGGTCACACTTACACAATCCGGATCAATAAAAGAATGACCTAGAGCCCATGTAGGACTCTAGGGGTGGCCGGCCAAGGAGAAAGAAAAGGAGAGGACTCCTAACCTAATTAGTTCCTATAATTAGGTGTGGGGTGAGAAAATAAAGTAGTCAGTTTTATTCTCTCATTATTTTTCTCTCTCCTCTTTTTCTCTCTCTTCAAAAGCTACGTAATACTGCTCCAAGAAATAGAAGAGTCTCTCTTCCTTCCAACTAGCATTGGTGGAGCATTGATCTGGATTCGTGGACCAAGTAGAGGAATCTCAATTGCGGTTCTATCTCCGGATCTCGAAGAGCTTTGTGGAAATCACGCGTCAAAGGTTAATTCTTAACTATTATGTGATCCTTGAATGTATATGCATGAGATTCTGTTTTAAGTGCTTATGAATATGATTCATGAAATTCCGCTTATAGTACTTAGAATCCTACAGCATGATTTAATAATATTGCTTTATTCTCCACATATATAATCTTTATAACCCATGTAATACATATCAGTTGATCGTTTCATCATAAATTTTGTTAAATAAATATGAAGTGATGGAAGGATATATAAAAGGAAGATCAATGATAAACATTGTTTAGTGAGCCATCCTTGTCTTAAAATGAGAAATATACTTCACGCGTTCTTTTATTATTGCAACATTTCCCTTATTTGAAAGTTTCATATTAATTGCAACATTTCTAAATTTGATAATGTTTTCTCTCTATCTTTCTCCTTATCACATGAGTCCCTTTTCATCTCTCTCTATCTCTCTCATCTCCTTAAAAAATGTGCAACCCCTACATGTTGCAATTATTAAAGAACGGAGGAAGTAATAAACTTTCATGCTCCGTCTTCTGCTTAGTAGTTGTCTACAATATGAATAAAATTTTTATATAACCATATAAATCATAAAAGTTGTAGTCCACTCAATCAAACAAAACACAATGATACTACAAATAAGCACATAAGTAAACATTGATGATTAGCAGCATAATTATCCTTAATATCACAATCATAATTATAGTAATTATAAAGCTTAGATTCTCAATCATTTGTACTTTTCTTGAAAAATGTGGTATACAGGATTGTGATATAATTATAGTTGCTCCTAAGATCATGACAAATCTACGATATCTATATCTTCTATATACTTCTTCCGTTTCTTTTTAAATGCAACAATTGGACTTTTCCACTATTCACACCTACCACTTTGACTAAGATTTGTGATTTATACATAATGAAAAATATAGTCAAGTGGGATCTTGTTAGATTTGTCTCGTGACCTACTTTCATAATATGTAATTTTTATAATTTTTACCTATATGTAATTATAGATATTTATGGTCAAAGTAATATCTCGTTACACGTGAAAATCCAATTGTTGCATTTAAAAAGACATGGAGGAAGTATATTATCAAAACGTGTGGTGAAGAATTGGATCCCGACACGTGTCATTTGAGTGTATAAGTTGACATGGAGTTTCGAAACTCATCAATGATGGACTTAGTTTCAATATTGCAGTTTCAAAATGAGAAAACACTTATGCTCATTTTAGAAAAATGATGAAAAGAAGTTTGTTCATTTTCTCAAATGAATAGAATTGTTTGGCCATTTGAGAAAGTTTGTTCATTTGGAAGAATGATTAGAAGTGATTAGAAATGAGTACAATTTTGTTCATTTGGAGAATTTTAATGAGAAATGAGTAAAAAATAGTCTTGAGCGTACAAATCTACTATAATATTTCTTGGGGAAGAGGAAGGAGAAATGATGAAAAGGGCAAATATTTAAAAGATAAAATTGAGAATTTGCTATAGACAACGCCACATGTCTTGTTCTGGTATATCTATACAAATATATTAAAAGGCGTGCTTAACAACGTCTATGCGCCACGTGACACCCTCCTCCTGCCACTAGAATTTTGCCACGTGTCTATTAACCAACAAAGTCAAGTGGTCATTATTTAAAAAATAAATATAATGAAGCCTGGGCTCGAACCCCTGACCTTATGTAAGGATTTCCATAGAATCACCATCTGATCTAACGTCTTTTAGTGATCCATGTTTCTACAAAATTATAGATATGTGTTGTAATAGTTAATGTTATTAAACATAGCCCTTGCATCCTTAAAGATAAATAAATTCGCATGTTCACTAAAATTAATTATGTATGCATGATACCATTTGAAGAGCAGTGTTGAATACTACAATACTACCCTTATATTTACAGTAATACTATAAACGAAATTTGATCATAAGTCTGTATTAAATATGGACCTAGGCCGCATCCATCATAAGGAGAGAGAGTCTAATTCACAAGATTAAGGAGTTTCCATCTTCAAATCATATGACAATATGGGGAGTAGCCCCTTAGCCTTATAAAGTGAACTTCTCTATCTCCGTTATCAATGTGCAAAACTTACATCTATCTATATTATTATATTAAAAAGCGTTCATAAGAACGTATATGTGTCATGTGTCACCATCCATCATTAGTAACATTCTATCCACGTCTTTCTCATATAGTAAAAAAAAGAAGCATTGTTAACGTGAGCATTTGAACCCACAACCTCAAGTATGAAAGAAAGAGATCCAACCATCACTCCACCATACTATTATTGCTTATTTAATCACAATTAATGATGATATATGAAAAGAATACTTTTGAAATCCATATAATGAATGACATGACTTTTTTAAATGAGTATGAGATGACTTATTTAACTACTACTAAATTGTAGCACCAAGAAACCCCGGGGCATCGCCCGGGCCTAAACACTAGTTGTTCTATTATATTGATCCTAAACTTGAGTATCAATACCCGTAACTTAAACTTAATTAGTGTAAGTATACTATATTGATTTACACATATTACAAAACAATACTAGATAAACAATAGGTAGAAGATGATGAATATGTTAGCAAAAGTAAATGTTAATTACTGTACTAGTTGTTAGCTCTTAAAAAAAAGTAATTAAAACAATTAGTATTCGGCAAAAACTAATAGTTATAATAGTAAAAGAACAAAAAATGAACTGATCCTTACCTCAAAACTACTGCAACAGTTACGATCTCTACCTAATTAACTATTTATTGTTTACCTTTCTCAAAACACCATTGCAACAAGCAAATCAGAGCCTACTTCAAAACATTAATTCACCAAATATTACTTGCACGTTCAGTAGAGTTTAGTCTTGGTCAATTCTTTAAAAATATTTGAAAATTTACTGTCAAACACGCCCAATAACTTGTTAGTTTGAAATTTGGATGCACAAGATCACATGATTTTGGAGTATCATCACAATTCAACCAAGCAACAATAATTTCCTCCTCGTTGAACATGTGATATTAACATTTATGGACTTTTTCCTTACTCCTCTTAAGTTATTTACCCAATTATCAGTAGGTTTTTTTAACGCATAAAGTGGAAATATATTAAACAATGCCTAAAGCCCCATCAAAAAGTTTTACAACAAAGCAAAACCCAACAACAAACCTAGAGAATAACCTAGTAATAAAGCCCATCAGCACAAAAGGGGCGCAACACCAAGCATGATTAGAAATACCTAGAACCCAAAAGCTGAAAATACATCTAACCGGAGAATGGAACCTAAGCATTAGCAGGAGGAGCAGAACCATTAAGATCCGCCTCATAGGCAATGAAGGCCTCCATTGGAACAACAAAATGAAGCTTCTTGACGGGATCCATTTGATGCGCGATGTGGGATAATATGTGAGCAACTTTGTTCCCTTCGTGACCAACGTGATTGATTATAACAATCCAAGAATGACCCAATTATCAGTATGATATATCATTATCTTCACTTTATTATTTACTCCTATTACAACATCCAACCTTATACAGACTCACCCGAGTATAAAACAACTCACTCATGTATACATACAGTATATAACAAAGACGTTGAGGTGGAGGTGGTGGAGGTGGTGGAGTAGTGGCAGCGCTTCCCACCTCGTATTCTTGAGGTCTAGGGATCAAACCTCATGTGACTTATTTGAGGAATTCCCCTTATTTCCCCCTCAAGTGAGTTCCCATTCATCTTACCTTTAAATATATATATATATATATAACGTCTACACCCTCTTTCCTAGGGTAACTTTATTAAATCCAAATCACTAAAATGGAGTTCTGGTGTTACATTAAAATTTAAAGGTAAGATTGTTATTTTCATTGCTAAATCTGATGAGATCCAAAAATAAAAGCAACAAGCAGTAACCAATAATCGAAAAAAACGTTACAACAACTTCCATCTGGACAAGCCTTTAAATTTTTTTTCACCACCAAGCATAGCAAGAAAATAGACACAATAAAAAAGGTAAAAAAATGTTGTCCTCCAAAAGCACCAAAACAACTTATCCAACACGCCCAAATTGTCTCCAAATTGATGATTATCAAATTTCCATTATTGTCAAGAATAACTTTCGTCAATCAATCAAAATTAAAGACTATGGACAACGAGAGGATGTTGGAGCACAAACTACCCCAAGCTCTTTTAGAAAGTGACTTGTGTATTATTTGTCCAACCTATAGTAATGTCAATTGCCAATAGTTAGGCTTTGTTGGACAGTGAAAGAGTTGCATAAATTCAAACTTCTTATTGAAAATGACAACACCCAAAATTATTGAATTGGAGTTTTTTTTTTTTGGCACACTTTAAGAGTGAGAGGATGGTAACTTAATAAGGAGAAACCCTCTCCCAAAGTGCCCCTAGTGGGGATCGAACTCCAAGGTTGGAAGGTTCTTTCCTTACCACTAGGCTAAGCTTAGCTTGGTAATATCTCAATTTAATTACAAACGTTTACCCAATTTAATTACAAACGTTTGCCCACCCGTGTATTCTTTTCCGGTAGTTCTTCAATTTTTTTTATGATTACTTTTCGGGAGAGCATAGTGATTCGAGCTGAAATATTGGAGGAGTTCAAGGCAGACAACCTTAACTCTCTCTCACATGTGAAAAAAGCAAAACCAAAAACCACATCATCGTGTATAAAACAACATATTTCAAGGGGTTTATATAGGGGAGGGTAGGTCCATGCAACTGAAATGACAAACTTACCCTTCACAATTACGTGGCCCCATACCCACAGGAAAAACCGGAAAAAGTTCACACATTTGAGTTGGATGATGCAACCCATTACCCCACTTCCCACTTATGTACACCTGCAGAATGGAACAAATTTGATATGGTTTCTCATTACCCAAATTTAAGGACCTCACTACCACCCATTTCCCTTTTCTTTTTTCTCTCCACTTATCTAAAATTACACATTCTATTTTTTATTATTTCTTCTGTATTATTATTATTATTGTTATAAATGAGCGACTAAATACGATAATATAGACAGATTCAATCTCAAGTTTTAAGTACCACCCCCACAAGACTTTACTATCTAAACTAAATGCATCCATATTTCCTCTGTATTTTTCATTTTAAGAAGTTAATTGCTACTTATAACGTTGATATTTTTGGCAATATATATTATCTCTTCCTCTCTCCCGGGAGTCCTAGTATATAAAGGTTCTTTTTGTGTCCCTATTTCTCTTATTCTTGTACACATTTCAACAGTGCGAGTCTAAAAAAATATAAATTTAATTAGATAAAAAAGAGTCGGAATGTGTCAGTCAACTGCCCACGAGGCTAATCCTTTAGACGAAGGGGAACAATACGACAAGAACAAGTCACATTCTGTTTTGTCTGTGACTATAAGTTACGTGCCAGCACCAGTAACATTATCACTGCCCGTAAAAAACCTACCCGATCTGCCCAACGCAGTTGCCCGGATTTACGTTTAACCCAGACCCAGTTACGCCTTTCCTTTTGCCGCCTGGCGGGTCCTCCTCACGACCCCATTTTTTTCTCCTTCAATTGTTTTTTCCATTTTTCTCTCTCCTCTTCTTTTCCTCATTTTCTCTCTCCTCCAAATTTTTTCCCCCACTTTCTCTCTCCTCGAAATTTTTTTTTTTCCTGGTAGATCGGAGTTTCTTCTTCCCATTCCTTCTGCCGTGTGGCGTAACCTCACTCGTCACTGCGATTTTCTCTCTCCTCCCCGATTTTTCTCTCTCTAAAATCTCTCGTAGATCGTCGATTTTCGGAAAATTCATCTTTAAATCCGCCGATTTTCTTACACTTCTTGCTGTTTCACTGGATCTGAGGCTGTCTACTTTTTCAATCCCTAATTTATTGGGGAAAAAAGAGAAGAAAAGTTAACCCTAATTTTTAATCGCGAGAAGAATAAGTTAGGGTTTTTGTGTATCTGAGATTGAGTTTGGGGATTTGTTGTTGATGTGTAATTGAAGATACGGTTTTTTGCGGAAATTAGGGTTTTTGAATTAGGGTTGAAATTGATGGTGGAGGGTGAAGAAGGAGAAAATGCAAGGGTATTATGCATGGGCGGGAAGGCGACGAGAATAGGAAATTGAGTTGGCATATGTTGTCAGTCCCTTCTACGACGACTGTAGCAGGTGTTAGTGATTCTAATGGTTCTTCATCTTCTTGTTTCGTTAAGGTATTTTTTGCCTCTTTTTAAGTTTTTATTTACTTCTTTTTTTACTTTAGAAGATTCGAGGTTTGTAGATTTTCCTGTGTATTTTTGTTTCAGGAGTTGTTTAGTACACTTGTTGGTTCTAGTTACAGGCTTGTTTGCAGAAAGTTGTATTGTTGTAATGAAATGAATTGATGTTTGGTTTGCAATTAGCGGTTTCGATATTTGTTTCGCAACGGAAATTGCAGGAAACTACATTATCTGTTTGTCTACTATCTTAAGGGCTTAATTTCTTGGGGAACTACGGAATTATTGTTCCATTTCTTCGGTATTGAAATATGATAGAAGAAGTCATTACTGACGACTGGTGTCACTAAATATTGGGGTTTATCATCTCAATACCGTACTTTTATATTGTCATTTCCTGATGATTAGGAGACGAGGACAAGTAGTTCTGTGACCTAAAGGAGATGGTAGTTTTTGAAATGCAAAAGCGGTTGAGTGTTTAGCAAATGCAAAAGCGGTTAAGTGTTTAGCTACAACTATAATGCACATGAACTCAATAATTTGAATTCATGAGACATTGGTATGTTAACAAGAGATACATAAGCCCCAAAAGTTTGATGTGTCTGTTAAAGAAGAAATGTAATAGAAGTTGAAAAAATGCCTTTTTTTTTGGGTGGGTTCAATAAGCAATGATTAGTTTCCTGTCTTTCTACCGTAACAAATAAAATCTAAATTTATTTAGCCTTCCTTTGTTGCTACTATGCTTGACTGTTGTAAGCTTGACATTCAGTAGGTTTTGGTAGAGTGTGTCTGTAGAATGTTCCTATCAAAAGCTATGAAGTTTATTTCCAGGACCCCTCTCTCTCTTTCAATCTAATAGCCTGTACTTTGTAGCGCCAGGTTTTATTTGGTCACAACTCCCAGGCATGGCTAATATTTCCATATCATACATTGCTGTCATACTAATGTTTGTGGTGACGTTGCAACAAATCATTTATATACTATAGCAGAGAGGCTGGTTTTGTTGGATAAGGGGTTAAAAGTTTTGCTATTATGTTGCAATTTCCAAGAATTAAATTTAACAGAATGGACATGCACAATGAACACTTTTGCCCTTTTGTTAATGGCTTTTGTTATTGAATGCTAGATTATTTTGTGGGTGATAAGAAGATGAGAAACATGGAGATGCCTTGGCAGTTGTGGATGCATTTGTTATTTCTTTTCATACAGAATAGACCCAGAAAAAGTCTACAAAGAAACTTTTCACATCATATACTTTTTTTGGTCATGTTGTGTTTGGAAGCCTCTAGCATCAAGATGGTGTGTGTTTGTGGCTTTGTGCTTGGTTTGGGGTATGAGTAACATATGATACGCCACATATTGGAAGATGACATAATACTATAATAGTTTTGATGTGTTCATCATAATAGTGGAAAGGGATAGAGAATTTTTGCATCAGAAGGCTGCTCTTTGTGGCTTTTGTGATTTGGTTTCTGTTGGAAGTTTAGTTGTGTTTTTCTTAGCAAGGCACCAATGAAACTAAGCTCTCTTGGATTGAATATCCCCTTCACCTCACCTCAGGTTGCCTCTTTTTGAGAGGCACCAGGGTAATTAGGGGAGCAGGGAGTTGTTGAGCCACCTCTTGGAGCATCTGATGGTGAAACATATTCTTTTTTGGGTGTTGTAAGCAATGAAAGTCCTTTGGCGTATGCCGTTATTGTTTTTGGTGTTCGTTGATGGGGAAAGAATTTTGAGAAACAATTTCAACACTATCACCTATTTGGTTGTTTTGCTTAAGATACATTTATTTGGTTTCTTGTCTCTGTTTGACTAAAATATTGAGTGATTGCCTTGGATATCTATATCAATAATTTATTATACCAATATGCCCCCTCTCTCGATGCAGGCACTTGAGGGCTTTAATGCTATGGGGTTTATTGGGAATTAGCATCACAGATGAAGCTGAACTATGACTAGTGACTATAAGCATGCGCAGAATTCTACCTGAAATTGCTAACTTTAGAAAACTAAACATTCCAGCCACTTTTAGATTTACACGGTCTTGATTTTTTCCCTCTCACCTACGACCCTATTATTCCCCTAAACTAACTAAAATTAATAATCAGCACAAATATCTCAGAATTATCTGCAATAGAAATTGTATTATTTGAATTTATGCTTTATACTAAGATACATGGTATTGGATCTTGAAGTTCTGTCCAACTTCGGAAAAAGTATAAATATTGGTTGGGCAAGTTGTTGATGTAGAATCTCTGATTCCCCATCAAATCTGGTTATCTCCATGGCCTGCTTCAGGGAAAGGAGAGAGGGGGTGTACTAGTGAGTTGGGGTGCTCTAGTAGTTCTTAGAGTCAGGAGAGGGAGATTGGCTGAGATCATGTTGGCAGTTGATGAGTGGTCACCATTAGTATTTGTTCTCCAAGCTTCTTCACTGGGGGGGGTGTGTGTGGGTTTGGAGGTCTGAGTGCGAGTAGAAGAGAGAATTACTTTACTTTTGCTTGTTTTCTATGTATTTCATTCAATTTGGACTCTTAATATATATTTTGGCTTTTGTACATAGCATTATCCCTTCTACTTTTATTCCTACGCTCATCTACCATGGTTAACATGCTTGGAAAACAAGTCGCCTGCCTTATGTCTCTTGGCTTCCCCCTTAGGCATCCTTGTTAACGAAGTCATAGCTTGTGATATTTTAGAATAAGAATGCTACCGTCTTCCTGGATCCTAGAGTCTCACATTAGTAATTGTAACTCAACCATATGAGCACAAAGTACAAGTGTCTAGAGCTATGATTGAATAATAGACATAGGAACAAGGATACTTCTGTTTGTTCCTTTTCTATGTTTAGCATCATGTACAAGTCTTGCTAAGCTTATGTACTATGATTTTTTTTTTTCCCATTTGGTAGCTAAAGAGGCCCATGCTTCCTGCAATGCTATGCTTTGATCATTGGAATCAAGGTTTAGGGAGTCGTAAATAATTGTACTCTGAAAGAATTTATTTTGAACTCTAAAAGCTTCATCTTCTATTGTGATGAGTAATACATCTTTTTTATTTTGGTTTTGCTATAGAGTAGGATTTCTTAGCTTTGATCTTTTTTTAATAGTGTTTTGTTGCATTCACTCTGTGTCGAGGATTTTCGTACCTTATGTGCTATTATGTATATTTTGTACCTCTGTGAGGTGTTCAATCTTATTTGTGCCTGTTTCCACTGTTAACCGTCCTCTGAAAGCCACCTTTTACCAGCCTATTCCTACCTTCTTGTTTATGTCTATCTGATATTTAGTTGCTGAAAATCATGAAGCTTAGTTAGGAATGAGAACTGGTTGATCGGTTACAATTCACACCTTCAACCTCCTATCTATGCGATACAAATTTGATTCCTACTGTGGTCTTCGGAGGGGGGGTGGGTGGGTGGGTCCTTGAATAGGCTGTGTTCTGACCTAGGTAGGTGGACTCCTCCGAGGGTCTATCTATTCAACAAATACGAATGATGAAGATTATTTTTTAGGTTTGCCATTGGTTATGTTACTTAAGGAACCATATATGGGCTTTTGGCATATTGATTTCCATTTTCTTTTGGATTTTCAATCTTGTCATCCTCTGTGCTTGGCGATCTCTCATTGCCTTTCAAGGTTTGACTCATTTAATCGCAAATGTCAATTATGTTTTTTAAGTTTCTCTCAAGATCTACTAGCGATCGTATATGATTTGCCACTGTGAAATCTTCATATACTACTAACAGATAAAACATTGACTTCTGGATATTTTGGTAACCAAACTTCTCCTATTTGCTGCTGTGTTAACTGTTTGCTGCTTTACGAGTTTCTTGAGTGGAAATTCTTAATCTCAATTTTTATATGAAAGACCTTATTGTTTTTAACTTTTGTAGGATGGTCGCAAGATCAGCGTTGGTGACTGTGCTCTTTTCAAGCCTGCCAAAGACTCTCCACCTTTTGTAGGTTTAATACGTTCTTGGACATCTGAAAAAGAAAGTAATTTAAAGCTCCGTGTGAATTGGCTTTATCGACCCGCTGAAGTTAAACTTCTGAAAGGCGCTGCACTTGAAGCTGCGCCGAACGAAGTTTTCTACTCATTCCACAGTGATGAGATTCCTGCTGCATCACTACTTCACCCGTGTAAAGTTGCATTTTTGCCTAAAGGTGTTGAACTCCCCCAGGGATTTCTTCGTTTGTTTGTCGGCGAGTTTATGACATTACAAACAAGTGTCTGTGGTGGCTGACAGATCAGGATTATATTGATGTAAGTTCCGTTGTAATGCTCTTTGACAATTTGGTTGAACTGCTCCATTTCTTTTTTGATGTTGTGTCTGCTACCTCTTGCTTCTGTCATTAACTTTTCCTGTGTAATTTTTCCAGGACCGGCAGGAAGAAGTAGATCAACTGTTGCATAGAACACGTATAGAAATGCATGCATCAGTAGAACAGCAACAAGATTCCCGTTCTCCAAAACCAGTGAATGGTTCAGCAGCAACATCACCATTGAAACATAGTCCGGACAGCGTGCAGAATAGCAGCTCTAACCTATCTTCTCATAGGAAGGGAAAAAAGAGAGAACGAGGTGATCAGTCTTTTGACGCTGTTAAACGAGAACGATCGACGAGACCTGATGATGGGCACTCTAGTTTGTTGAGATCAGAAAGCATGTTGAACTTAGAAATTGCTAAATTTACTGAGAGAGGAGGACTTGTTGATTCTGAAGCTGTGGTGAGGCTGGTTCGACTCATGCAGCCTGAGAAATCTGAGAAAAAAATAGACTTGACAGGTCGATCCATGCTCGCTGGTATTATAGCTGCTACGGAGAAGCTTGATTGCCTTAATCAGTTTGTTCAGCTTAGAGGTTTACATGTATTAAATGAATGGCTCCAGGAAATTCACAAGGGTAAAATTGGTGATTCAGGAAACCTAAAAAACAGTGATAAATCTGTGGATGATTTTCTCTTAGTGTTACTTCGTGCACTCGATAGGCTTCCTGTTAACCTTAATGCATTACAGATGTGTAACATCGGCAAATCTGTTAATCATTTGCGTTCTCACAAAAATTCAGAAATTCAGAAGAAAGCAAGGAGTTTGGTTGACACATGGAAGAAACGTGTTGAGGCTGAAATGAGTGTCAATGAAGTAAAACCTGGTTCAGGTCAAGCTGTTCCATGGCCAGGCAAATCCCAGCACGACAGTTCTCATGGTGGCAATAGGCATCCAAGTGAATCTGATGCAGCCGTTAGGAGTACCGTCACGCATCACACTTCGTTGAAATCTGCTCCAGTGAAACCTGTGCCTGGGGAATCCAATTCAAAATCTGCATCTGCACATCCTGGTGCTGCAAGAACAGCATTATCACCTACTTCAGCTACTGATAACTATAAGGATGGACAATCCAAAATAACTGCTAATGGCGGAGGCTCTGAGCCTCAGACAGTAGCAAGAGAGGATAAAAGTAGCAGTTCTAGCCAGTCCCACACAAATAGTCAGTGCTCCAGTGATCAGGGTAAATATATGGTTCCATGTGGAAAGGAAGACAATAGGAGGTCTACTGCTGGGTCTGTGAGTTTGAATAAAACTGTAGGCAGTAGTTCCAAGCACCATAAATCGGCTAATGGTCCTTCTGGTGCTCACAGAGAAACTGCATCAAATAAAAGCTCATCGATGGCAAGAAATTCAGTTGTAGAAAAGGTATCACATAATGCTATTGATGCTTCCGGTCAAGAAAGCAACAACCATAAGCTTATTGTCAAGATCCCTAACCGAGGCCGGGGTTCTGGACAAAACATTACTGTAGGCTCTGTGGAGGATTCTCCCTGCAGAAATAGTAGAGCTTCTTCTCCCGTTCTCTCAGAGAAGCACGACCAGGCAGATGTCTTTGTGAGAGGTAATAAACTTGATTCTCATCAATCTCCTGTGGTTGATGGAACTTCAACTTCTGTACACCAAAGAACGAGTGAAGCAAGGAGATCACCTAATGTTTCAAAGGTTGCTTGTTCACCCTCGAGAAATGAAATCAAGTCTAGAAAAACTTACGATTCTTCTTTCAGCTCCATGAATGCTTTAATTGAAAGCTGTGCTAAGTTTTCAGAAGCTACTGCGTCTGTATCAGCTGGAGATGATGTTGGGATGAATTTGCTTGCCAGTGTAGCTGCCAGAGAAATCTCAAAGTCTGATAATGTTTCACCTGCTGTCTCTCCTCACAGAAACTCCAAAAAGGCTGAAAAGTCCTGTAGCAAGCATGTTGGAAATCAGAAGCAGCTGCATGTTGAAGATGTCGTTCAACAAGGTCAGTCAACTAATGTTGCTGGCACTGACAATCATATTAATGTTGCAGGTCTTTCAAAAGTTGATGGGGAAAGTAATGAACTGTCTGGGGTGACTGAGAATTTACATCAAAGTGTGGAAGGCGGCTTGAAGACTAATGGGACATTAGATGAAAATTTTGGTACTGCTTGTCCACCTGTGTCTGTCGCATGCACTGATGGAAGGATCGTAGGTGATCTTCATGCTGAAAGTATCTCTGGAGAAGTTACAGCTGCCAAAGAGGAGATTCAGAAGGAGCTTCCAGTTGCAAGTCAGGGATCTGGTGGTTCCTTGGAAGCTGAAGATAAGGTTAAGGTTGCCTCTTTGGATGATGAGTTTGAGAAAAAAGTTCACAGAGATATTGCATTATGCCCTGCTACTAATGATGATGATAGAAAAAGTAACGTTGGCCAAGGGCTTCAAAGCAACATTGCCTTGGAGCAAAATTCACTTGCCGTAGCATTGCACTCTGATCCTATGAATACAAACGAAAAGCCGTTGATGGTTTCTTCTGGTAAAAGTCAGCATTCGGCTGCAGTAATTTCAACTGAAGTTAAATCTCAAAAAATTGAGTCTGTTGCTCTTTGTGACCTTGCCAGGCAGGCAGGCAATGGGTTATTAAAGAAAGAGAGTGATCCTTCTTCTGCAGCTGTGAAACAAGGTGAACCTGTAGTGTGTTGTGCTGATGTAGATCCGGACAGAATATGCAAGGATGAAAATTTAGAGAAGACAGAAGCACTAACGCAGCAGTCTGGCAGTTCAGCGTCACAAATAAGTTCTGCAATTGCTGTTCCGGAAGCAGAGTTACGTTCAACTTCAGAGGTAACCAAGTCAACTGCTGTGGAAGAGAAGAGTCAAGAGAATAGTGGATATGTTACAGAAATTGTTGCTCAGCCACCTGCTTCAGGGTGTCCAAATGGCGATGCACAACTTGGATTCGACTTGAATGAAGGCTTTAATGGAGATGAGGGGAAGAATGACGAGCCGATTAACTTGGCAACTTGTCCATGCCCAGTTATTGTCTGTTCTGTCAGCCCCTTGCAAATCCCTGTCTCTTCTACATCATGTGGTCTTCCAGCTTCAGTTACTGTGGCTGCTGCTGCCAAGGGGCCCTTTGTTCCAAGTGATGACTTGCTGTGGAATAAACAGGAACTTGGATGGAAAGGATCGGCTGCTACCAGTGCATTTCGTCCAGCTGAGCCGAGAAAAGTTATGGAGGGGCCTCTAGGTACCAGCAAAGCCCCCTCTGTCTGAAGCCCCTGCTTGCAGACCAGCTCGGTTTCTTTTGGATATTGACCTTAATGTGGCAGATGAAAGTTGTGTTCAGGAGTTCAATGCTAGAAATAATCCTGTTTGTGAGCTTATGACTACAACATCTCTGCGTAGCTCTGGAGGACTTGACCTTGATCTGAATAAAGTTGATGAAGCTCCTGACCTGGCTCACGTGGGACGATACATGAATAGCAACATTCAGAGAGCTGAAGTTTCAACTCAGCATGTCAAACCTTCAACATCCAATGTTTTTTCCAGTGGTGCAGCAAGTGGTAAGAGAGATTTTGATTTGAATAATGGGCCTGCGACCGAGGAAATACCATTTGAGCAAATTCCATCTGGTCAACATAACCGTGTCAACATTCCGCTCCAAACACCTTTGGGGCCTAGAATTAATAGCTCTGATACAGCGAATTGCTTTTCTTGGTATCCTCCAGGAAACAGCTACTCAGTAAGTGTGACACCATCAGCTTTACCTGATAGAGAAGCTTTTTCGATTGTCGGGATAGGTGGTGGTCCACAGCGTGTCGTGGGTGGTCCAGCCTCAGCCTTAGCGTTTAATCCTGATGCTTACAGGGGTTCAGTGTTATCGTCTTCTCCTGCTTTGCCTTTCCATCCAGCCCCTTTTCAGTATCCAGTCTTGCCATTTGGGACTAGTTTTCCTCTCCCTACATCTGCCTTGGGTGCTGGATCATCTGGGTACATGGATCCAAGTGGTGGTGGGCGGATTTCTGCTATCCCTTCTCAGTTGGTTGGAAATGCAGCTGGAGTTTCTTTCCAGTATCCTCAGGCATATGTTGTTTCTCGGACTATCCCAGATGCAAGCAATAACAACATAATTGAAAGCAATCATAAATGGGGAAAGCAAGGTCTAGATCTCAACTCTGGTCCAGGAGTTTTGGACATGGAGGTTAGAGATGAGTCACTGCCAATTGTATCCAGGCAAGTCTCCACCATCAGTTCACAGTCCCATGCGGAGGAGCAAGCAAGGATGTATAGCATGGGAGGCCATGTGAAAAGGAAGGAACCTGAGGGAGGATGGAATATAGATAAGCTTAACTTTAAGCAATCGTCATGGCGATAGAATCACATGATGCTGCCATAGTATAGTGACCCTTGAAAATTGGAAGTTTTTAGCTATGTAAGTCTCTCCTCTGATATCTGTACAACTTTTTGTGCTTGATCTGCGTGAAAAATTATCTTCTAGCTAATTTTCTTTCATCTTTCTATTTGTTCTTTGCACTTGTTCCTTGTTTCCTTGCAAATTGCGTTTTGTGTAATTTCCATTTTATGATTGCTGGTTTCTGTTCGTGAAAGAAATATTAATCCTGGTAAACAGACTGGCATGCTTGTTGATAAGAGACACTGTTATTTATATTTTGAGTGATACATGGCATAATTATAGAAAGGTAGTGTAAGGTTAAGCACTTAAGCCTATGATCCTAGTACATCTCACTATAGTTTGTGGTGAGCATCTTGGTACTCTCATGAAAGATACGTTCCCCTGTCAAAGGTTTTTGCTGACTGGCCTGTGGAGTTGTGTTGTGTCCATGATGCCATGCCATAGGCCCATAAAGGAATGCATCCCTTATAGTTCCTCAGTCATGAAAATATTCATCTCTGGAAGATGCCATCTTCCCAACATCATTTTACCCCCCTTTTATGGTATGGTGTATTGGCTGCTATACCAGATATTTAATTGAGCAAGTCACATGCACGTGGCAACATTTTAGCCAAAATGCTCTATTTATTGGCAATTGAGGTTGTCAGATCTATCAACTCTGGGACTATACCAATGATTGTCAAGTTGATAATGGTCAAACTATGAAAGGATGTCAGATTTTGTAGGTTAAATACCCTGTAGTAATTTAGTTTGCTAAGTCACAAACCAATTATGGATGCTGTCCCAAGCCTGCCCAAGTTTATCCTTATTATTCTAATACATAATATAGATGATGTGTTAAAATTTTAGTAAGCTTTAACCTCCCTATGGTTAACAGCTTTGTTATATAAATTCTGCATGCTGGCTTCATGCTTTCGGAACTTGGAATTTTTTTGTTAGTTCTATCACTGTCGTAAATAAATTTGTTGGTGCTGTGTTGTTGGCTTGTTGCACAGGTTGTCACTTCTTGCTGGAGTATGATTGTCTATTATGTGTTGCCTTTCTTGTTGTCATACGATTTATTACCTGCATCGCCTTATATCAGTTTCTCTTTCATTTTTTTTGTGTATTACAGTTTGTAGAAGATGGACCCAGGCTAACTACCAAGAAGTCATCATCCAACTCTCCTCATAAAAGGATGGGTGGTAAGTGAGTAAACTGATGTGTTCATAAGTCTCTGACCCCCATCTGCTGCTGTACCGATTCAGTTTACTTGAAATAGGAAAAAAAATTATGTTGGGGTTCTGCTATTCATGAGTTGGCTATTGGTTAGTTTTCCTTCTGTAGATAGAAACTATTGAGAAAAATGCCTGTATAGCTTTGATACCATTTGTTCCTTTTTCAACCTCCCAGCAATGGATGTTGAAGTTGTTTACTTCTCTAAGCAGAAGTGTTTGTATGCGCATTTTTCTTAATTTATCCATTCTTTCCTTGGTATCTCTCATCCTAACTATATATGATTTGTCTTTCCGCCTCCAAAATAGTCGTCGACTTTAACGTTGTTATTGATATTCACAGGTTATTAAGAATTTGTGTGCTAATTCCTCTTCATAAGCATGTAACTCAATCCATTTAAATTTCCCAGTGTGGATTCCTCAATCTAGTAGATCTGCTACCATCTATTGAGCAGCCATGCTGAGTTGCAGGTGCCTGACATCAGTAAGTCAGTAACCATAGAGTGCATGTTCTAAATGCTGTTTTAGTATGTGAACGCTTCCTTTCCTGCCCTTGGTGGGGAGGTACAGATTCAATGACTGTATTCTGATGGCAATTACCTTGTGAGTTAGAGCTTCATTTGTTTGGTATTTACTGTTCAAAAGATGTAACTCCCCTTCGCCCTACAGCATCTGTAACATAATGGTGATAAAAGCCAGCTGGCTTTGGGTTCCTGTTTATTCTGCTCCTGCCATGCATTCGGTGGTGTTGTAATATTAGTGGTTCTGATGCAAAGCTGCTCTGGTAGTTCGCTTATTATCCTCCCCAGTTGGATAGCCGAAATGGTGCATGCGTGACACATCTGTATATTGGTTGCTTGAATTGCTGAATTTCTTGAGACCGGATGTCGCGCTCTTGATAGCTTTGGTTTCTGCTTAGGTTAAAGGTCTCAGTTGTCATCTGAAATGCTTCTGAAAATTTTGGCTCAGAGTATTCAACTGCATGTTTGTGTTCGTTTATAGTCAATGTAGATAATGAACAGTTAAGAGTGGCTGAATTTTGATGGTATTTTCCCACTAGCTACAGCTGAGGGAGATTATCTCAGCAACCAAATTTATACGTTTAAGTCTTAATCTGATACTTTAACCATTATCTCAATTAGGGGTGTGCACGGATCCAGGATCGGTCCAGAACCGGTTGGACCGTTGGATTGGAATTTGGGATTTTCTTGGACCGTGACCGGAATTTTTCTGGTCCGGTCCGGTTTTGGATCTGTTGGAAATTCCGGTCACGGTTTTTGGATATGTTGGAAAGGAATCTATGTTTTTCTAAAAAAAATCTTTTTTATTTTATTTAAAAATATTTATAAATTAGATACATTAAAAATTAATAGTTTTAATAAAAATAATCCTACAGTAATAAATAGTAGGTTTTTAACTTTCTATCATTTAAATTTGGAGTTTTTTTTGTCGTAGATAATCTTTTAAATACAACTTTTTGTGAAAAGACAACCTTTTCAAATTTTTTAAAGCAACTTCGACCTTAATGAAAATTTCTTTTGTCAAAAACAACATTGACCATAATTCCGGCGTTGACTCACCGGATTTCGGTGTTGACCATACTAAATGAATCACGTCCTCCTCACGTGAATTAATTTGTCCCAAATTCTGGGCGTAGCAAAGAGGGTAGCCGACGCTTGGACGACGTGATGTTGGTTGGGATCCGACGGGGGGTGCAACGACGGAGACAGAGTGGTGGTGCTTTTCAACAATCACTTCGAGGATAGAGAGATTGCGGCGAGAAAGAGTGTGTGAGTGCAAACGAGGGAGAAGATAGGAGTTGCGGGCGAAAGGGAGGTCAGGCGAGGCTTGCGGAAGGGTGGTGTTCAGGTGCGTCAGTGGCTGGGGAACGACGACAGCAGTGGGGGTCGATGCTGCAGGTGGTTCGCATTACTTCAGAAGGTGGCAGGCGGTGGTGGTGCGTGTGGCGTATCCCGAAACAAAGCGGTGGTGGTACTTCATAAGGTGGTGTCGTGGTGGTGAGATGATTAGAGGGGGCAAAGGGAGGGAAATTGGGAGAAAATGAGGGGCACGTGATTCATTTACTAAGGTCAACACCGAAATCCATTTCTGGTCAAGGTTGTTTTTGACAAAAAAAAAATTTCATTAAGGTCTCAAGTTGCCCAAAATATTTTAAAAGGTTGTCTTTCGCAAAAAGTTGTATTTAAAAGGTTGTCTCTGACAAAAAATTCTTAAATTTAACATATATATATATATATATATATACATATATATATATATATATATTTTACTAAAATAAAAGAAATTCTGGTCCAACCGATCTGGACCGGAATTTTTCCGGGTTTGGACCGGACTGGAAACCTAGATTTCGGATTTTTTGTGGATTGAGGACCGGACCGGATTCCTTGGTACGGTTCAGTCCAAATTTCGATCAGACCCTTGTCTTTGCACAACCCTATTCTCAATACCACTTTATTATTCTAACACATTTCTCCAAAAATTGGGAGAAGCTTCATGTATGAACTTATACCTAGAGTACTAGCGCAATTAGTTGAAGTGTCAATTTTTTTGGGACATCGGGGGAAGTGTCATATTGATACTACAATTTGTATAATTTCCAAGTCAAATGGGTTGCAGTTTTAGAATTAGATATCACTAGTAAAGTAGAATTGCTTTTAGAATGTTAAATATCACCATTCATTGCACATACTGCACGTAATTTATACTTGTGGCGGAGATTACTCTGGATTGTACATCTTTTTTCCGGCTATTAGTGCTTCCACGAGTAAAGCTTTTTTGTTATCTTATACTTCATTAGTTTTTTTATATATGCTACATTTCTCTTAAATGTAAATGTCATAATAAATGCTACATACTATAAATGAATCTATTTTCACCATAAAGATTTAAAAATACTATTAAAAAGTTGGTGATCCCCCACCTTTTCCTTTAAAATACCCATACTTTTTCCTTAACACATATTTTTTAATTTAAAAAGTGGTGGTCCCCTACTTTCTCTCTCTACCTTTCTTAAAAAGTCCTTACTTTCTCTATGTAGAATCTATAAAAAAATAGAGGAAGTATATGTGTAAAGGATGGAGCTAATGAGTTAACGGGTGAAAGTTATTCGGATAAAAATCGAAATCCAATCCAATTCAAACCGAGTTAGTAATTCGGATTGGACTCGGGCAATGTTGGGATTGGGTTCGGATTGATTTTTTTTGAAAAATCGAAAATCTGGATAGGACTGGATTGAGGGTGATTGGATCAAAAAATCCAAAATAACCGAACAGTAAATAGGCACAATATTTTATATTTATGATTGGGCTTAATTGATATTTTTTAAAAAAAAAGCCCAAATGGTCCGGCAGCCCTTCCCTTCCCCTAAAAGTTAAAGTCCTAACTTGCTGCTGTAAAGTTGAACTTGCTGTATAGTTGAACATGTTGTTATGTTGGTTTTGAACCTTCTATTATAATAAAGGATTTTTTGTCAAAACCTACCTATTAATTGTAACCTTTTGAAAACAACTACCTAATAAGTCTAATTTTTAAAACAGCTACCTTTTATCATTTTTTTTTGTTAGCACTACCAATACACGGTATTTTTTAACGTTTACTGTGTATGGGTAGTGCTAACAAAAAAACATGATAAAAGATAGTTGTTTTCAAAACGTTGCAATTAATAGGTAATTTTTGACAAAGAAATCCATAAATTTATATCTTTTAAAATGGAGGGAATTTTCAAGTGGGGCCCACCAGACGGAATTACTAACGTTTACCGTGTATTGGTAGTGCTAACAAAAAAAAAATGATAAAAGGTAGTTGTTTTAAAAATTAGACTTATTAGGTAGTTGTTTTAAAAAAGTTGCAATTAATAGGTAGTTTTTGACAAAAAATTCTATAATAAATTATTAGTTTATAGTGAATTTTTATGGGATTATATGAATTATTTTTATTATCGAATACTTTTAATTTGATGCTCGCACTAAATTCATTTCATCAAAAAAACAAAGTTTTACAAAATTGGGTAATTCGGATAGGATCTAACCTAGTGTATGAAAATTCGGATTGGATTGGTTTCGACTCAAACTCTAATTGGTTTGGATTGGATTGGAAAATTCAAATTCAAATTTTGTTCAAATCGGATTGGATAGGCCTAAATCTAAATCGTACACCGAACTTTCACCCTTATGAGTTAATGATTATTATAAGAAATTTAGATAAGCCTGAGAGTGTAGAAATGGAAATACTTCTTGCAACTATAATATTGAACAAAAGGAGGACCTTGTTAGGTGTGGACACTTTTTTTAATAGAAATTTAATTTGTTGGGCTTGGTGAAGCCCTTGGTCATTACACGTATTATTATATTAAAATTATGATTAAATTTAGTGAATACTTCCTCTGTTTTTTTCCCACAAGTCGTCCATTTTTGGCAATTCTCTATTACTTGCTCCGTTTCTAGTTTTGGCTATAAATCCGCTTTTTCTCTCTCCTTGCACATTGTTTTTTTTTTCTCTCGTCTTTCTCCTTTTTTTGCCTCTTGGTCCTTGTGTAAAGGGAAACGTTGCGAGTAGTTAAAAACGGAGGAAGTATTAATTAATTTTCTCTAGTTTGAAATCTAATTTACTTGTGTGTAGTTCATGATTACAATTTTATCAAAACTAATCACAAAATAGTTGTTAGTTTTTTAATTAAAATGTAACACAAAAAGTGGTTAGCCAACAATTAAGCAAACTAATGTTAAACAATTTTTACTCTATTTGTCTAAGACCGGATTTTTAAAAAAAAAATTAATATTGCAGATTCTTTGAATTATAAATTGTATGTAGAATTAGTAGATGTTTTTATTCATTAAGTTTTGCCAAAAAAAAAAAGTTTAGTTGATTGAAAGCTTTATGCATGCTTATGTAAAAGGTTTGAGGTATAACCGTATAAGTTTGTAATGTGTTACAAGAGATTGAATTAAATAAGTTGAGCAATAAAGTTTTAGAATTGATTAGTATGACTGCTCCCTTTCTTGATTACTCTATTAACAAATAACAATAATTGCGATATTGGAATGGTTGTAAATGATCTACCTTTAAACATCAGGGTGTGAGTAAATGGAGAAAGGCTACACATAAACAAGGTTTATGTGGTCCCCACATACACCACCAATAAAATTGTGCCACATCAACTGAGGGAAAAAAAAAGGGAGGTAAAATGGAGAACTCTTGGGAGGGAAAATTTTCACTGATTTGCGCCACAGGGTGCTAGTTGGCGGTAAGTTTGGAGCCAACATTTCATTGCTTCACCAAAAAACATTTCCCTCTCTTGGAATTTTCGAAAAATTATTGAACTTCACAGTAACTTTTGTTCTAAGTTGAAGTTCCTCCATTACCGAGCAAAGCCATTAAAAGCCGATAACTTTTCCGGCCAAAAAAATTTCCGGCGAGCAACTTTTTGTCCGCAAGTAAGAAGCCAAAGGTTCTTGTAGCAGAAATTCATTCGTCACCTGACTTAAAGGCATGAAAAATAGTATATGTGATAGCATCCATTCTCATCCGGCGAGAGTAAGAGCTGTCGAAAAACAATTTTTCAGGGGAGCAAATATAACTTCATCCATCAAGCATCCAAAAGTGGTAAGCATATGTAAATTACTTGTTAATTTCTTTAAATTTGAAGAGGCCAAATATATAGAAATCGAGTGATATTCATGAACTTCTGAGCTTAATTTACCGGTTAATATAAGTATTAGCTAACGGTGAGAGTATAACCATAGTGAATGAGTGAGTATTCTAGTATTAAAACAATAAGCTGTTGGTGATAAAGGATTGTTCCAGTAGTTCGGTATGATGTAGAAGATGAGAGAATAACGGCGGAATTTTTTAGGGTTTGTAGGTTATGAGTAGGTTTGCAGGACTGCAATGGTGTTGATTAAATTTTTTTTTTCCTCTTAGTAACACAATTGTACAATGTATAAACTGAATAGGGATTTAATTAATTTCATTATACATTTGTATTAGTATCAAAATTGAATAAAATGGTAAATGAATAGGGAAATTTTTAGTAGTATCATAATTATTGAAATAGTATCTAAATATAGCTTTATTTAATGACAGTGCAATGGATAATATAGAAGGACAAGGAGAATTCATGATTGATCTCAATCAAAGTTTGTCTGAAGAACAAGTACAGTTGGACTTGAATGAGAAAGTAGTTGATAATGTAACAGAAAAAGGGTTGCACTTCGACTTGAATGAGGAAGTAGTTCCAAATGTAATAGAATTAGATGAAGAAGAAGTGAATTTGAACGTGAATGAGGAAGTAGCGCAAAATCTAATAGAAATAGCAGAAGATGTAGAAGTGCAATTGGAAGTGAATGAGGAAGTAGCGCAAAATGTAATAGAAATAGCAGAAGAAGAAGGAGAAGTGCATTTGGAAGGCAATGAGGAAGTAGCGCGAAATGTAACTGAAATAACAGAAGAAGAAGAAGTGCACTTGGACGTGAATGGGGAAGGAGGGGGAAATGTAGCAGTTGAAGAAGATGTTCACTTAAATGAGAAAGAAGTTAGAGATGTAATTGATATAGAAGAAGAAGATGATGTGAATTTAAATGAGGAAGAAGTTGAGCCAACAAAAGGAATGTGTTTCATATCGGGTGTAGAATTTGCCAAGCACTGTCACGACTATGCTTATAAAAAAGGGTTCGAGTTTTTTGCTAGAACAACCTATTTGATGGAGGAATACAAGCAGAAAGGTGTTAAAAGAATAGGGGTGGGAGATCAAGAGTCAAAGTACCATATGATGGCCAGAATACGATTTTGTTGTAAGAAGGGGGGATTGAAACAAAGTCAAGGATCAAATGTTACAGGATGCAAAGTGTATGTTGATGCACGCATGAAAGATGGAAGAATGGTGATATGCACTTGTAATCTAACTCACAATCACGACCTTAATCCGTCATGCAGCAGATTTATGGTTAATTATAGGAATATTGATGAGGCAAGTTTCGAAAAAATGGTCAACAATGACGTCGCGGGTATACCCTTATCAAAGAACTTCAATGCGATGTTGGTCGAAAACGGAGGGCATGATAACCTAACATACAATCAAAGGGACTTGCGGAATGCAGTGAACGTCCATCGTCGTAAATCGAGAATCGAAGGAGATGAAGCTGCTCTTGAGAAATACTTCGAGAAGATGAGAAAAATGAATAGTGAATTTTACTACAGCATCAAGAAGGATGTGGAAGGGAGGCTGATGAATGCGTTTTGGTCTGATGCAAGGAGCAAGGCTGCATGTAAGGAATTTGGAGATATAATCACCTTCGACACAACCTTCTTGTGCAACAGGTAAGTTCCCTTTTAGATCATGACATACTATACGTAGTTGAACAAATATGTAGTAGTATTGATTAACAAGAAATTAGTATTGTAATGTGAAAGTAAAGTAAAGGTATTTAATAAATAATATAGTATCATAAATTATAACTTAGTATCCGTTGATACCTGTAAATGTCATATAGACTGTAAATAAAAAATATGTAGATGGACAATAAATTAGTATCACAAACGATAAACTTAGTATCTCTTTGTACACCTGCTACATGATAGTTGTATATGTCAGTTGATAACACTAGTATTCGTTTTTGTCTCGCTTTATTGAAAAGGTATCGAATGCCGTTAGCTCCTTTTGTTGGCGTAAACCATCACGGGAAATCAATCGTGTTCGCAGCAGCATTGATCTCACACGAAGATGCCGAGATATTTGTGTGGGTTTTTAAGCAATGGCTATCATGTATGGGTAAAGCACCAAGGGGTATCCTCACTGATCAATGCAAGGCCATTGGAAAGGCTGTTGCTACAGTTTTTCCAGATATCCCTCACAGATTATGTCTGTGGCACGTACTTCAAAATGCATGGAAGAACTTGGGATCTTATCGAAAAAACTTCACAGAAATAGAAGAGTGCATGCTTACAGTTGTCCACGATTCTCTATCTACAACCGAGTTTGATGAAGCATGGGGGGCGATGGTAAATAAATTTAAACTCGAAAACTATACTTGGATGAAGGATGCATTTCAAATGAGGGAAAGATGGGCGCCTGGTTATTGGAGAAGCACATTTTGGGCTGGCATGTCATCAACACAGAGAAGTGAAGGTATGAATCGATTCTTCAAGACTTATGTGTCCCTCAATACCGGGCTACTTCAATTTATTGAACAATACGAGATGACCATGAGAGGAAAAGCAGAAGAAGAGAAGATATTAAACTTTCGATGCGTGAATGAGCCCCATGCATGTGACCGGACCATACTAGTGGAGGAGGTGTTGCATAAGGCATATACGAATGCCAAATTTCAAGAGGTGAAAGACGAAGTCATTGGTCTAAAGTACACGAACATTTGCCAAACAGGGGGTGACGATACTATGACTTTTTACAATGCCGATAAAAAGGTTCCATATCCGATATGGAAATCAAAGTGGAAGCATTATACTCTCTCCGTTAGCAAGGCAAAAGGTGATTATTCTTGCTCATGTAAGTTTTTTGAATTTAAAGGTATTTTGTGTAAACACATAAATCGTGTGATGGAGGTGGAAGAAGTTGAATCCATTCCCGCAAAATATATATTGGATCGATGGAGGAAGGATGTTGTTCGATCTTATGAGGATATCCGTGTGTCATACTACGACCCGGATGATTCATTACGTGTGCAGAAAATGAGAGAAATATATCAAAGTCACAAGTACCTTCTTTCATTGGCAATGCATAATGAGAAGACTTTCTTGATGTACAATGAAGCGACGGATAGTGTTCGTTGCGCCTTAGAGGCTTTTATTGGTATAGATAGCAACGCTACAGATGAACAAGTGTGGTGGGATCCCTCAGTTAAGAGGGTTTATGGAAGGAGAAGGCTGCGTCCGAAACACTGCAACCTAAGACGCCTTGATAGGTGTGTAGTGCATGCCGAAGGTTGCACAAAAGACCCTGTAGACAAACAACACACAGGACGGGCTGCCAAAGGGAAGTCGAATAAAAGGCGAAAGCGCAAACAAACTGAAGAGGATGAGGAAGTGAACGAGGTAACTAAAATTTAACGTTAAGGTGATTTTTATGAACAATTGTATATCATATTATATGTTACTAATTTTAATATTCATATTATATGTTACTAATTTTAATATTATGTTCCTTATATGGAACTGGGCAATAGGAAATCGAAGAAGAAAGTTCTGAAAGCGATGACCCCCAAACCGAAGAAAAAGCGAAAACATAAACAAACTAGGGAACGTGAGGATGCAGTGAATGAGGTAAATTGAATTTTGCGTTAAGTTGAATTTTATGAAGAATGGAATAGCATAGTTTGACGATGTAGCCGTCTATTTTTAATAGTTAATGTTACTAATTTTAATATTATATTCCGAATATGGATTTGGGCAAAAGGAAATCAAAGAACAAGGGTTAGAAGGCGATAAGCCTAAACCGAAGAAAAAGCGAAAACGTAAACAAACTCAAGAACATGAGGCAGTGAATCAGGTTAGTAAAATTAAGTGTCACGGTTAATATTAATTTTGTTTTTGTTTTTAATATATCAAGAATGGAAACTCGAATTATCATGATTCTAAGTTTAATATTATGTTTTTTATATGGAACTGGCAACTAGGATAATGAAGATCAAGTGGTTGAAGGTGATGAAGGGAGTAGTCGATGTGTGGATGGCCAGAAGATAGCGAAAAAAAGCAGGGCAAGTCGAAAATTGAAGATTGACTTGAGCTTAGGGTTGTGAATTATAGCAACACATAAGTTATTGATTGATGTTATTTGTGATTGAATTATATGATGTCTTGTAGTAACGGTTGATCAAAATTAAAACATAACACATATTTGAATATGATTCTAGTAAACTAGTAAAGTTTGAAAAAGGTGGGAAATTTTGTTGGCGACTACAACTATCATGCTACTAGAAAAGGTGAACCTGATTACCAAAAAAAAAAAATGAAGTTATCTGGGACAATATTTTCACAAAGACACACATAAAGTACTATGTCATAAGCTGTTTTGAAATAGTCTTCCATAACATACTATTTATCCAAGGTGACAACACATATCCCATAGTCACCTAATTGTTACGATCACAAATAAATTTTAAAAACTTTACATCATATCTTGTTTTCTACTAATAGTCCACAATGACTTAGCCACATATTCATCGTTTTATACTCGTCATCTTCATTACCCCTCATATAAATATTATTCTTCATTATGTGGCTTGGTATTTCATTGGTGACAGATAACAGTAAGTATTCGAACGCATACTTACGATAAAGCATCTCATCATTCAGGTACCACTGTACAAAAGAAAAATTAGAGTAAGCGTCATTTATAATTCTTGCACATTTAACATAAATTATATCCAATTTTGTTCAACACACCTTGAGATAAGGAAACACATTATCGACCAGACACAAAAGGTGTAACATAACTAGCATCCCAGAGTCTTCAATGCATCTTTCTTTGGGTATGAACTCGTACGATTTAAGCGGCCAACGAGTTAAATTGCAATTGCTGAAGCAGGTTTGGTCAGCGAGCTTCAGTGCTTCCATTGTGTACTTTTTCTAAGATCAAATCAAATAAAACCCTCAAAAATCCAAACCTTCCGACTCTATGGATGGTACATGAAATGTACACTTAACATGTCTTACCAATAGAGGGAGGACTTGATTGTCGGTGCGATGACGAGAATCTAAAGTGTCCGCAACAATGATGTATAATTTCTTCTTTCTTAGATTGGCAGACAACAACATCCATCTCCCCTTATAGCAGACAGGCATGAACACCTGCACATGTAAACGCATAGAATGAATAGAAAAATAAAGCAATATGTAACAAAGGAAAGAATATATAATTAAATTTTTAATATATAGTTATGTCGCCAGTGCATACTATTGTGTTTCTAGAACAAGTCGAAATGATATAATATAAAATAACCAGTTGAAAATTACTTATTTATTACTCGTATTATGTTGTCGAAAATCAAAATAATTTAAGACATACCCTGGCAACATATGTGAAATTCACATCAGCTTCGACGTCACTCTTAAGCATACATCCACCATGCCGTAGTGTAGATGCCCTGCTATTTCCATTCCCTTTTTCATTCGCAATGACGGCGCACTAATATGGATATAACCGATTTATTACAACATATGACATAAATTTCCATCAATTCATAAAAATATAACTTCCATGTATGAAAATATCAATACCAAGTAAGAGGGTGGTATAATATATCCATCTCCAACGACAGGTTTAGCTAATGCGTCGTGGTTCACACTCATAGTAAAAGCCATCATGATCTTCGATTGGAAAACACCAAAGTTAGACGAGGAACGTAACATAAAACAAAAATTCACTAAAACCGTGCACACCGTGAACATGTGATGTGATATTTACCTCATGACTGATACTCCCACCCTTTTTAAACGCGGCGTGCAATATTCCTCGCGTGAGGGTAAAAGCTTTGCACTTAAAAAGTTCCAATTCTTTCACTCTGAATAACAAAACGAATTTGAACTGACTATCATATTCACAGTGCATAAGTACAATACCAACATAAATATTTATATTTAATTGCGATATATGATATATGAACGGTAAAGAAAAATGAAGGCTTACTTGTATGAGATAGATTTTTCATCCACAACCCAATTAAACATTTTTGTTACGGTTGGTCGAAATGTTGGTGGCTCAATATTTGAAAATGTGGCTGTCTTCTTGGTCTTCTTTCTACCACTAGTATCTTCTTCTTCTTCTTCTTCTTCTTCTTCTTCTTCTTCTTCTTCTTCTTCTTCTTCTTCTTCTTCTTCTTCTTCGTCATACCCCTCTTCCTCCTCATCTTCCTCTGCCTCCTCATCCTCCTCTTCTTCCTCCTCATCTCCCTTCTTCTTCTCATGACGTGCCTTTTTCTTCTTCTTTGATTCCTTCGACTTACCCTTTAGGTTTTCGAAGCATAAAATATATATTAATATAAAAACATAGAAATAACTTTAGTGCATGAGTTCCATGCGGAATAAAAATGATGTGTTACTAGTGAACAACCTCGTTGCGTACCTTCCTCTTTAGGGTTACATTCCTATCTTGCGTAACTTTTCTCCTCGTACCAGTTACCTGAGGCTGAGGTTCATCATCATCACTGCCTTCAGATCCAGAGGAGTCATCATTTTGCCAGGGGGGTATAGTCATTTGTTCCCCTATAGGGTAATCCTGACCATACACCACATTCCTGACTACCTACAATTTTAGATCAATAATATTTAACCATAATTACATATTGATACAATTAAAAATACTTACTGTCTATTTCCCCACAAACACAAACAACACCCATATAAAAAAATTGAGTAGTATACTATTCAAAACAATTAATTATGTATAAGGACATGACAATCTGACCTCTGCTGCACCAAAAGTTCCATCCGGGAATTTGTCGGCTGCAATAGCCTTCTCAATATCTGCTTGCTGCCATGCCCCTATCCTGGGTTGAAGTTTGTCCCATCTCATACCTTTACCATCAATGTTTAGCCTGTCCAGGTACGCAATCTGCAACACCACAATCAATAACAACCGAATAATTACATTTAGAGAAATTATTTTGTTACCAGGAAACTCATTTTTTTTTATTAATATAAATACTTACCAAAAGAACCAAGGCACATCCTTTGAATCCGTCACCTTTGTCTTGCTTTGTGGTCTTTACATTCCAATCAAGAATCCATTTAGACCAATTCCATTTTTTTGGGTTTTCTATTATCTCTCGACCAAGTACTTTGCACAATGTTGGAGTAATAAAATTGCTCTTGGTCACACACAACACTTGACCAAGGGAGTACAAAATAAAACTCCTCAAAAAATTGCGCCTGTTTTTTCTTTCCTGGACGCACTTCTGATGTACTACAGAATATCGAATGCCACCAACATTATTGTAATATTCCTTCCACTTATTGTACTCTTTGCCAGACCCCTTGAGGTCAGGAATTTCAAAGGTTGTGCTTCCTAATGGCAAGCTAGATATCCACCCAACCATATTCGCGTCAATTGTGATTATATAATCGTCGCGAATACGCAAGGTTTGGCTAACATTATCCCACCGCGTAATCAACCAGTTCATGAAAAATCTGTCAAAGGATTCAATCTTCAGGTCCAGTATTGATTGGAACACTGCCTTCTTTATCCAATTTCTCCTTCTTTTGTCCAGAACTGTAATGATTAGGCGCAAATCATGCGGGCATGCGCGCAGAACTGGATACTGCCCTCAACAAAACATTTATAATTATATAATAACAAATGTTAAGTTAATAGTAACATAACAATAAACTTTGGTAATATAATAATTATAATATTCGGATATCCAGCTACGGTTACTAAATATGACAGTAACATAACCATTTATCATCCATACAGGTATAGAAGGTGATTAAATATCATAATATGTACGTTAGTAACATATATGTTAACTATAGCAACAAACATATTAACTAAAGTAACGTTTTCTCTTTTGATACTAACATGATTAATTTGTGACATAACAGTAATATGTTAAATAGTAAAACTAATATATTGTCATTAGTAACATAGTTACCTTAATAGAAGCCTTCTCAGACTCTGGTTTCTTTGGTCTACCACGCTTCCTCTTTTGAGGCTCACTAGCCTCCTTTGTTGTGACTGATGAGGATACCCCTGCAGTACTCTCATCCTCAATTGAAGGCTGTGTTGTGGCCGTCGAGGATACCCCCGCATTACTCTGAGTCTCAAGTGGAGGCTGTACTTTGGTTGAAATTGGAACTTTCGTGGGTTCACCTTGGGTGGCTGGCGTAGCAAGGTTCTGTTTCTAAGCCTTGTCCGCAGGTTTTGAACCCTCTTTCCTCCCTTCATCACCACTCTTCCTCCCTTTCAGAGACTGTTTCCTCTGTTTATGTTGTTCTTGCTTTTTCTTCGAATCCTTTTTATTTGTTCCCTGTTGCTGCCTCTTCTTCTTTGCTGGTGCTGCTTTCTCTGCAGCCTTCTTCTTTGGCTCCTCTTGCCTCTGCTTGGCTGCTGCTTCTTCCTCCTTCTTTCTATTCACATGCTCTATCCTCGCCTTCTCTGCTGCTGCTTTCTCTGCAGCCTCCTTCTTCCTAGTCTCCTCCTCTTGCCTCTTCTTCTCTGCAGCATCCTTCTTTCTAGTCTCCTCCTCTTGCCTCTTCTTCTCTGCAGCCTCCTTCCTATTCCCCTCCTCTATACTAGCCTTCTCTGCTCTTTCCCTCTCTGCAGCCTCTTTCTCCCTTCTTTCTCTCTCCTCATCCTCCTTTCTCTCCTCATCCATTCTAGCCTTCTCTTCTCTTTCCCTGTCTGCAGCCTCTTTCTGTGTGTTCTCTTCCTCCATCCTTTCTCTCTCCTCATCATCTTTCTTTCTATTCTCCTCATCCATTCTAGCCTTCTCTTCTCTTTCCCTCTCTGCAGCCTGTTTCTGTCTGTTCTCTTCCTCCCTCCATTCTCTCTCCTCATCATCCTTCTTTCTATTATCCTCCTCAATTCTAGCCTTCTCTGTTCTTTCCCTCTCTGCCTCTTTCTGTCTGTTCTCTTCCTCCCTTCTTTCTCGCTCCTCATCATCCTTCTTTCTATTCTCCTCCTCCATTATAGCCTTCTCTATTCTTTCCCTCTCTGCATTTTCCTTATGTCGTTCTTCCTATGATATTTTCCTATCCTTCTGTTGCTTCTGTTTCCAAATTAGACGACTAAGTTACCAGAAACATATAATGTAATTCTGTAAAAGACAACTATGTTACCAAGAAAATGCTCACTTCCTCATCTAATGTAGGTTTTTGATCTGACTCTGCAGGCATTGATGTCTGTTGTTGTTCAACATTGCCAGTAGATTTTACAGTTGGACTACGCTCCGGGTTAATGTAAAAAATTGTAATAGACAATTAAACATGTTTCCACATACGTTTATCATCATATATAGGACTAATAAATTGACTATTAGGAAATGTGACAGGCATAACAAATTTTAATACTCACTTGCTCATCTGATGTTGGTTTTGGAATTCCCTCTGGAGTCGTTGTTTGTTGTTGTTCTTCAGCATTGCCAGTAGATTGTTCAGTTGCATTCCCCTCGGGCTTAATTTATCAAAATTGTAATAGACAATTAAACATGTTTCCACATACATTTATCATGATATATGACTAATAAATTGACTATTAGCAAATGTAAAAGGCATAAAAAAATTTAATACTCACTTGCTCATCTGTTGTTGGTATTGGAATTCCCTCTGCAGTCGTTGCTTGTTGTTGATCTTCAGCATTGCCAGTAGATTGTTCAGTTGAACTCCCCTCGGGCTTAATATATAAAATTTAAATAGACAATTAAATATGTTTCCACAAAAGTTTCATATGTTTGACTTTAAAATACAAAATATTCAAGTTATCGATGTTACTAGAAAATATAATACTCACTTGGTCATGTATTGTTGTTGTACGATCTCCCTGAAAAGCCATTGATTGCTGTTGTTTTCCATCATTGTTGGTAGAACTCTCGTCGGCCTAATTCCAAGAAAATTCCGTATTTGTAAAATAATTTCCAAACACCATTGACATATATATTGGGTGTTTTTTTTTGTGTGGGGGGGGGAATAACTTTAAAAAAACGTAAAATTCAGTTAAGAATGTTACAATAAATATAATATATGTACTCAAATATAAAAGTAACAAATAAAAAAAAGTGAAATATATATATATTTAAATTAATTTAAGAGCAATGTTCTTCTAAGTGACTAGAAATTCCCCTCAAAATAATTAAAAAAAATTAAATACAAATTTACCAGAAATAATTAAAAAAATTAAATAAAAAAATTCACCAGAAATTAGCGAACTTCGAATTACACTCAATGAAAAACACAAATTACCATAGTTGACGAAACATATTCTTTTGAAATATTCATGACGTCAGTCCAAAAATCTTCTACCTGGTTTGTTTGTGAAAGTTGATCTCTGCAAACAAGCACCATGCATAAAAGTTCATCATATATGGTCGAAATTGACTTGTTATTTTTTGACAAAAATAAATGTAAACATGCAATCGGAGTGTAGTTCAAAAAAATAAGAGTTGATACTTGAAATTTCATTAACGGAAATTACATGGTTTTTCTGTGAAGATTAGAAACTCGAACAAACATACAGTTTCATAAGCATAAAAAAGAGTCAAAAAAAAAAAAACCCCTTACTTGTTTGAAGTGTTCTCCATGGAAAGTACTCTCAGTTTTTTGATGCAGTTCGCTGGTTAGCAGAGGAAGTATTCTTTGAGTACTTGGGGTTTCAATAAACTGACATTTGCAAAAGCAAAAGATATCTCTCGTATTTTAAAATTCCAATATTGAGCAGTTATCTTAAAAAATTTCAATTTCACGCAAAAGATTATAACCTAGAAACAAGACTAATCAACCTTTTCAACTAACCCTCCCAAAAAAAATAATGTAATAAAAAGCTTTAGTTTAAATGTAACTGAAAATAATGTTCATAAGTCAACTTAGGGAGGTATAGTAATTAAAAAACTTCAGATTATAAAAGACTAACTCGTATAATAATTACTAATATTACTAAAATCATGCCCGGTGTCAAGACTAATTACTAGTATTAATAGTATCATTAAGGGGTTAAGAGTAATTACTATAATGGAGGGAAATCATTATGTGGTTATGATTAATTTAATCATAATCATAATATTATCATAACCGAGAACTCTCCAATATAACGTATTCCTTAATAGTATAACAGTAATAGAAGTCACGAATTTCGCTTACATATTTAGGGTTCCACTTTCAAAAACATGATGTATATGCCTTAATGGGGTAATACTAATTCAATCCACGAGTCTATAGTATCTATCTTATTCCAAAAGTTCGTATGTATCCAATTGATCACCGACACCTATGATCAAGTAATCTCCGAACCCTTTATTTGAACCAAGAATTAGGCCTTATTAATAATTCTTAATAATTAGCTTCTTATTTCAAACATCATAACCGAGCACTCTCCAATATAGTCATGTACTGCTTAATAGGATAACAGTAATAGAAGTCACGAATTTCTCACACATATTAAGGGTTCCACTTTCGGAAACATGATGTATATGCCTTAATGGGGTAATACTAATTCAATCCACGAGTCTATAGTATCTATCTTAGTCCAAAAGTTCGTATGTATCCAATTGATCATCGACACCTATGATCAAGTAATCTCCGAACCCTTTATTTGAACCAAGAATTAGGCCTTATTAATAATTCCTAAATAATTATCTTCTTATTTCAAACATCATAACCGAGCACTCTCGAATATATTTATGTACTGCTTAATAGGATAACACTAATAGAAGTCACGAATTTCTCACACATATTAAGGGTTCCACTTTCGGAAACATCATGTATATGCCTTAATGGGGTAATACTAATTCAATCCACGAGTCTATAGTATCTATCTTAGTCCAAAAGTTCGTATGTATCCAATTGATCACCGACACCTATGATCAAGTAATCTCCGAACCCTTTATTTGAACCAAGAATTAGGCCTTATTAATAATTCCTAAATAATTATCTTCTTATTTCAAACATCATAACCGAGCACTCTCGAATATATTTATGTACAGCTTAATAGGATAACACTAATAGAAGTCACGAATTTCTCACACATATTAAGGGTTCCACTTTCGGAAACATCATGTATATGCCTTAATGGGGTAATAATAATTCAATCCACGAGTCTATAGTATCTATCTTAGTCCAAAAGTTCGTATGTATCCAATTGATCACCATCACCTATGATCAAGTAATCTCCGAACCCTTTATTTGAACCAAGAATTAGGCCTTATTAATAATTCCTAAATAATTAGCTTCTTTATTTCAAACATATTAACCGAGCACTCTCGAATATATTTATGTACTGCTTAATAGGATAACACTAATAGAAGTCACGATTACATAGTTTGTAGATTTGTTGAAAAGGTCATAACCCGTAATGGGGTAAAACTAATTTTTTGTTGGATTAGTAACGTGTATTATTATTGTGCATAATAATATCCATGTTGAGAAAATTATAAAGGGTTAAAATAAATAATTATGTTTGCCTTCATGCTGAGTGGCTGATAAATTGGTTCGTGTATTTACATTTTCGTTTACATTAACATACTTAATCTCGCTCATATTATGTACTGCAAATAACTTATTAATATTTTTGTTTTTGGAAGGTTATTTTTTTTTAATGTCAGAATGATTTGACAGCTAAATCTGAATTTGCATGCATATCGATTCAAGATCTCTTATCCTCTTCTTATGTAGTAGGTAAAGCTAGTGCAATAAATGCTCTGTCCGCCTGAATGGTAGTGGTAAATAACTGGTAATATCCAATTTCATGTAGTAGGATTAACTAAAGTCGACTGTTCACTACCTAAGAATGAAATGAACGCCTAAAATTTACGATACTATTTTAAGGTAATATAATACTATAATATATTATTATATACAAAATGTTTTTTAGTTTTCGGATGAGTTTCTTTTTTCCTTTTTCCTTTTTTCCTATTTTCCTCCATTATCATGAAATACACGTGTAATGAAACCCTAAACAAAACATATTTTTTCATTCTAAGCAATAGTAATATTAACTTTAGCAATATGTGTCTTTTGATTTCCATCCATAACGGGAACCATATAGACGCAGTAACATATTATGTTTACTAGGATTATAATTTACTTGTAGTTTTTGTTAGTAACCTATTAATTTTATAAAAAACCTTCCGTGTGGACTTAACTATAAATTACACTTCAAGCTGATTCAAACAACTTAATCACTTTAACTTTTCAAACTCAATCTCTCTCTTGCAAACCATAACCATGGAACCTTCAAGAAAGGTCTGCAAAACCGAAGACCGTCCACCTCATGAAGAATTTGGCGATTGGGATAACATTTTTGAACGTCATATACTCCCGAAAGTGACCGATATATTTGTGTTGCTAAAACTTCAGTGTGTCACGAAAAAATGGAAGGAAATTTTAGGTTCACGTATAAATGTTAACCAAGATGTGGACTGGAGTCAGCTCGAGAAGGTGTGTTCAAGGCCTGGACACATATGCGCGATTACGCATCATAATCTACAGGAGTATGGAAACTGTGAATATTGTGGCTGGACTATAGGTTGGAGAACTTATGTGTTTGAGGAAGCAAAGGCTTTCTACATTAAAACACATGGTGGGTTAATGCGCACGGATTGGCGTGATTCATGGCCATGGAGGCAAATGCTTCAGGATGAATGGTTTGCAAAAGACCTTTGAAGACGTTGTTATGTTCATGGGAATTTTATAGGGTTCTTATTTCGTGTTGATGGAGGAAAATATTGTTACAAATTGAAGTTCTTTTGTTCTACCTTGAACAATTAAGAATCTTTTGCATGTACAAATCGTTCTTAGGATTTTTAATACTTTCTTATTTTGCCTCTTAAGTGTTAAGAAATGATCAGAATTCTCATTCTCAAGTGAGTCGTTTTTTTGTCATATGTAAGGGGCAAAAAATGTTGCTAATATAAAAGTTGTATTTCTATTGTAATTGTTATAATTATGCTATACAAAATAATGTTACTAATATAAATGTTTTATTTCTCTTGTAATTAATAATACAAAATTCAGACAACCTCAAAAGTGGATGTTCTCCAATAGAAAATAATTATAATGATACGACATAAATTGCTCTGTTACTTTACTTATAATGGGCCACAAATTGTGCCACATCCTTATTACAAGCATTTGCCATACATTACACAAGTTGAAAACCTAACCTTTCTTAAAAAATTATTTGTTGTTCACTAAATAACATTAAATCCATCATAAAACCTTTGGTGTACTAAAATCCCAGCACTCTCGGTTATACGATGTATTCCATAATGTGGTGATACATATTCAATTGACGATTACATAGTTCCAATCTTAATTGTAAATGTCGTAAGTGTTCGATTGATAACCGACACCAAAAGTCCCCTTAACGTCTGGACTGATAGTGAATTACGATCAAATGACTAACTAATATAAATGTTTTATTTATTGTAATTGTTATTATTATGCTATAATCTATATATATTACAAGTTGTTATTTTTTACTGATATACTTTAATCAATTCAATAATAACTGATATCTATTATAAATAAATATAGCTCTAGCTACAACCTTTATCCGATTTGTGAGTTGTATACCTATCTCCAAAAACATCATTACCGGTTATACTTCGTAGAGTGACATGAAATAAAGTAAGTAACATCGATTAATGTACTGGTTCAGTCTCTCACACTTACTTATAAATAATAAAAAATGCAGAAAACCTCAAAACCGGATGTTCTCCAATAGAAAATAATTGCAATGATTCTACATGATTTTTTAAAAAATAATTGTTGTTCACTAAATAACGTTTAATCCACTGTTGCTTACATGTAACTAATGTAAGGTATAGCAATGTTACTAATAAAATTATTTTGGTTCTATTATAATTGTGATTATTACGCGATATTACTTACAATAATTTTTTTTTTACGGGAAACAATTGTTGTTATTTTGACTGATATCATTTAATCAATTAAATAATATAAGTTATTTGATAACAACTGTTATCTATTAATAATAGATGGTGAGTCTCGATTAAGGAGTTGTATAGATTAAAGAACTACATCATTACTCAGCAGTATTTACTATTTACAGCTAAAGCCTTTTATTTTAATTTTTTTTTCCAAATTTACAGCTAAAGCCTAGAGTGACATTGGTTAATGGACCGGTGAAATCACTGGTAGTTATATATAATAATAAAAAAATCAGACAATATGAAAGACGGATGTTCTGCAAAAAAATTTAAAATTTCACGGATGTTCTCCAAAAACAAAATAAGTAAAACGGATACTACAATACTTCTGAAGTTACTGATGTAAATATAACGTTTTAATTATACTTCTGAATTTTACGGTACATTTGTTACAACAATTGTTGTTATTTTGACTGATATACTTTAATCAATTAAATAATATAAGTTATTTGAGAACAACTGTTATCTAATGTAAATAGATGGTGAGTTTCGATTATAGAGTTGTATTGATTAAGTTAAATAGTGAATACTTACGATCTTAGTTCAAACATATTAATAGAGCACTCTCGGGTAAACAATGTATTCCTTAATGTGGTGATACATATCCTATTGACGATTACATATAGTTCCTATCTTAGTTCTAAAGGTCGTATGAATTCAATTGATCAACGACACCGATTGTCCCCTTAAATTCAAGCATTACTAACTACTCTCGGATCCCATATATTTCAACCGATAGGGATACTTTTAAGTTAAATAGTGAATACTTACGATGTTAGTTCAAACTTATTAATCGAGCACTCTCGGCTAAACGATGTATTCCTTAATGTGGTGATACATATCCTATTGACGATTACATATAGTTCCTACATTCAATTGATCAACGACACCGATTGTCCCCTTAAAGCATTGCTAACTACTCTCGGATCCCATTAATTTCAACCGACATAAATACTTTTAAGTTAAATAGTGAATACTTACGATCTTGGTTCAAACTTATTAATCGAGCACTCTCGGCTAAACGATATATTCCTTAATGTGGTGATACATATCCAATTGACGATTACATATAGTTCCTACATTCAATTGATCAACGACACCGATTGTCCCCTTAAAGCATTACTAACTACTCTCGGATCCCATATATTTCAACCGACAGGGATACTTTTAAGTTAAATAGTGAATACTTACGATCTTAGTTCAAACTTATTAATCGAGCACTCTCGGCTAAACGATGTATCCTTAATGTGGTGATACATATCCTATTGACGATTACATACAGTTCCTATCTTAGTTCTAAAGGTCGTATGCATTGAATTGATCAACGACACCGATTGTCCTCTTAAATTAAAGCATCACTACCTACTCTCGGATCCCATTAATTTCAACCGACAGGGATACTTTTAATTTAAATAGTGAATACTTACGATCTTTGTTCAAACTTATTAATCGAGCACTCTCGGCTAAACGATGTATTCCTTAATGTGGTGATACATATCCTGACGATTACATATAGTTCCTATCTTACTTCTAAAGGTCGTATGCTTTCAATTGATCAACGACACCGATTGTCCCCTTAAATTCAAGCATTACTACCTACTTTCGGATCCCATATATATCAACCGACAGGGATACTTTTAAGTTAAATAGTGAATACTTACGATCTTAGTTCAAACTTATTAATCGAGCACTCTCGGCTAAACGATGTATTCCAATTACAAAGTAATTGCCACAATTCCCACCATTGTCAACCAAACACTTTAACCAATTTCCCATGAATTTGAATAAATAATTTATTTTCTATTTATTGCAATTTTGACTTCATATGCGAAACATAATTATGTTTAGTAGAATCATAATTAGAGTTCTAATATTAACCTACTAATTTTATAATAAACCTTACTCACTCTCACCTTTCCTACTAAATCTCTCTCTTCTTTCACAACCCATAGCATGGGATCTCATCAAGAATTTGGCGACTGGGATTCCATTTTTCAAGCGAATATTATCCCCAAAGTGAGAGATATTTTTGTATTGCTTAAATTTCAGTGTGTTTTTAAAAATTGGAAGAATATTATAGGTTCACGTATATATGAAAACCAAGATGTCGACTGGAGTTCGCTCGAGAAGGTGTGTTCAAGGGCTCCAGGGCTTGAATCAATGCAATTCGACATATGCCCGATTACGCATAATAACCTACAGGAGTTGGAAAATTGTTATAATTGTTTTTGGACTATATCTTGGAGAACTTATGTGTTTCAGGCAGCAAGGTCTTTCTACATCAGCACACATGGTGGGTTACAGCGCACCGAGTGGGATGATATATGTCAATGAAGGCTAATGCTTAAAGATCCAGATGAGTGAGGTGCAAAACAACTCGAGGGGTCATCAAGGAATAACTCGGTTTAACATTTCAGTTTTTTTGTTCTACCTTCAAATATTAAAATGTATTGCATGCATGGCTCTTTTCTGGGTTTCTTTTTTAATTTTATTTTTTGATTATGCCTCTTAAATATTAAGAAGTGATCAGAATTCTCATTCTGAACTACATCCACTGTTACAACAATGCTACTAATATAAATATTATGGTTCTATTATAATTGAGATAATTACGCTATATTTGTTACAACAATTGTTGTTATGTTCACTGATATCTTTTAATCAATTACATAAGATAAGAACCCTAAAACAAAAAAAATTAAAAATTTAAAAAAGTAAGTTATTTGAGAACAACTGTGTTGAGTTATCGATTAAAGCGAGATCTAGATTAAATAAAAACATCATTACTCCACAGTATTTACAGCTATCCTAACGTGACATCGGTAAATGTAGCGGTTAAATTAGTCGGATTTAGATATAATAATAAAAAACCGTAATACAAATTATTAGACACTGAAAAACGGATGTGCGTATGGCAAAAATAAATTACGACGATACTATAAGAAATCGTATCGTACAAAATTATTTAAAATATGTATTGCGATGTGGCACATCCCTAATACGATTTGACGGCTTACTGAGACTTACGTATTACGATGTGTTTCGTTTCCAGAGCTCCACTTTATTTTTCTTAAAAATATTAAATTACTCCTTTTGCAGTTTCAGGGGTCAGAACATAATTACTTATAGCTAAAGGCTTAAGCTACTGCAATTTAATTTTTGTCCACTGAATGGTACTGGTAAGTAATAAGTTAATATGGTCGGACAAAATCAACTAAACTATGATTTACCTATCTCCCTTTCACCTCCATTCTCAATTTAATAATGGAACCATATATTATATACAAAAAAGTAAGTTATTTGAGAACAACTGTTATGAGATATCAATTATAGAAGTAATTAGATGGTGAGTCTCCGACTCCGTATAAAAAGTCCGACTCCGATTCGGAGGAGGATCGGAGTCGGATTTTAAAAAAAAATAAATCCGACATCTGAATCCGACTCCAACTTTAAGTCAAGTATTCTTCTTTTATTATGTAAAATAATGTATTAAATATGTTTATTCTAAAAATAATAGTACTATGTATATTATTTGTACTATATAACATAAAATGTTAAAATAAAGTAATGTGTTTTAGTGGCTAAACTTTTCAAAAGAAATCAAATGTTTGTTGAAGTAATATTTCTGTTTTAATTTAACAAACTTTATTAGTTTTTTAATTACAGTTCCATTTGACGCCTAACTCAGACTTCCAGAACTTAGCCTTTGGTTCAAAGTGTGGAATGGAAATTAACGCTTTTATTCCATAAAGGATACTATGGTTATAGTTTAGTTACAAAAAGAAATTATTATATACGAAAATGTTTTTTAGTATTCCGGATTATCGCACCCTAGGAATTGTAGGAAAAGGAAGGATTTGGAAATTCCTAGGAATTATGAGTTCCCACACAATAGAAGAAGGTAGTATAAATTGCAATGGGAATTGTCAACCAAACAATTCCACCAATTTTCCCTAAAAGAAAACATTAATAATTTTACCAATTTCCCATTAATTTTAATAAGTAATTTATTTCCTATGAATTGCAATTTTGACTTCATATGCAAACCAATTGACTACTTAGATGCAGTAACATATTACGTTTTATTTTGTGTACTTTTGAATAGTTTTTTTAATAAATTTACTTTCGAATAGTCGTATTATTATGTTTACTAGAATCATTAATAACTTGTCGTTGTTTTTATGAACCTAATAATTTGATAATAAACCTGAAGTGTATAACAATAACTCCTTAATTGTATTAGTAGCATTGTACTTAAAATTTTTATTATAAACCTTATATGCAGTAACATATTATTCATCGTGCATCCATGCATTTTGTATAGACGGTCCCTCAACTATGAGAAATCCTTTGACGTTAAACCTTCCATGTGGACTTCACTATAAATAACCATTCATAGAATACTAACATCTGACAAACAACTTAACTCACTCTCACTTTTCATACTCAATCTCTCTCTTCTTTCACAACCCAATAACATGACATCTCATCAAGAATTTGGCGACTGGGATACCATTTTTCAAGCCAATATTATCCCCAAAGTGAGAGATATCTTTGTATTGCTTAAACTTCAGTGTGTTTGCAAAAAATGGAAGGAAATTATAGGTTCACGTATAAATATGGACCAAGATGTCGAATGGAGTTCGCTCGAGAAGCTGTGTTCAAGGCCTGGAGACACATGCGCGTTTACGCATGATAATCTAGAGGAATTGCGAAATTGTAGAGATTGTGGATATACTGTAGCTTGGAGAACTTATGTGTTTGAGGAAGCAAATGCCATCTACATTAAAACACATGGTGGGTTAATGCGCAACGATTTGGTTGATTCATGGCCATGGAGGCAATTGCTTAAAGATGAGTGGATTGCAAAACACCGTTGAAGACATCAAAATGTTCTTAAAAAGATTATGTTTTGCATGCATGGCTCTTAATAATTTGTATTTTTTTTTTAACTCTTAAATATTAATAAGTGATCAGAATTCATATTCTGAACTACATCCAATGTTGCTTATATGTAAGGGATTACAATATTAGTAACATAAATATTTTTGTTGTATTATAATTGCGATTATAACGCTATATTTGCTACAACAATAGTTGTTATTTTTCCTGATATCATTTTTTGAATTAAATAATATAAGTTATTATATAAGAACTGCTATCTATAACAAGAAGTTTAATCGGTTACTATTATGTTACTAAAAAATTGTGATTTTTTACATCCATTGTCAATTACTAGTATGAATTTTAAACAAATAACCACCAAAAGTTTGAATTTGTATGAATTTCAACAAAATAACCAACAAAAATATGAATTACTATGAATTTCAAAAGATAACCAGCAAAATAACCTCCATTCATTTCCTATTTTAAAAATATAATTCTTCTTCACTAAAAAACATTGAATCTATCAGAATAAACTTTGGTGTATTGAAATGAGAATAATCTATTGTTAAATGGGTAGGTCCCACAAAACTAGGTATAACAACTCATAATTTAAGCTCATGTGAAAAAAAATTTAAAATATATTATATTTCACTTCAATGTCTCCTACTATTTAACATTTGTTCCTTTTTAAAATTTTTAAAAGAATAAAAATAAATTACTACATTAACTTGTCCATCATGTTCAGCTTCAGAAATAATTTTTTTTTTGTAGTTATGTGGGTTAAAAATTAATTTCAATCACAAATGTTTGTGAGAAGTAACATTTATTTTTAAAATACGTAAGTTCACATTATGGAGAACAGGAGGATAAGAACGATTTGATGTGTAATTAGACGTACCATGCATATCGTTCAGGGAGCCCTACTTATAGCTAAACATAGTGTAATTAATTTGTCGGCCTGTCATAATATGGTAGAAAAAACTAAACTTCACTGAAGAGGATCCTACAATACTATGTTTAAGATTATGTTACTAAATAATATTATTATATACAAAATGTTTTGTAGTATTCCGGATACGCTTTTCTTTTTCATTTTCTTTGTTACCTCCATTGTGAATTACTAGTATGAATTTAAAAAAATAACCACCAAAAGTTGGAACTAGTATGAATTTCAAAAAGTAACCACCAATAATATTATTTAGTATGAATTTAAAAAGATAACCAACAAAATAACCTCCATTCAGTTCCTTTTTCACATCCATTAATCTGAATTACTATTATGAAGTAAGCCAGGTGTAAGGAAATTACAACAAATAAACCGTCTAACTATGGGCCACGTATGTTCTCTATATATATGGACATTCCCTTGGAACAAATAATTGTAAGAAAGGAACGCATAATGTTAACTTCCTTCAATCCTTGTATAGTTGTATTATCCACGCACGCAAAGCTTTGTCATTCAAAAATGGAATTCAACAATGGTGATGGTTCGGATAATGTCAGTTTTAATTTATTTCATACAGTTTTCAATTAATTATCAATTTCCGTCTGTTATATTGATTCATCTGGTTTTGTTGATTAATAATCAGGACAACACATCATTTGAAGGAAACGGTGAAGAAAAACGAGTTGATGAAAATGAAGCAAAAAAAGTAAACTTCGTCACTCAACTACGCTTAATTGCTACTAACACATTGGCCGAAATATTATTTATGTTCCTACGATAAACAATATCATACATGTATTGGTTATAACTTTACAACTTTACATATTTTGATTATGTTCTTCTTCAAGTAATGATTGAAAATTATTTTAACATATTTATGGGACTTCACACAGCAGAAATCGAAGGGAAAAGAGAAAGTCACAAGTACAGATTGTGAGAAAAAGGTATCATTTACGATTTATTGATACTAACTCTAATAGAAAAAGTTATTTATCAAGATATGAACTAATATTATTATTATTATGAGTTGTTTATATAATACTGTCATTTGTTATAACTTCACAACTTTAAAAGTATAATATCGTGTTTTGTGTTAACTTTCCAACTTAACTTGTTTTCATGCATTATGTGTAGTAGTGTTGGTGTAGTTGATATATGGAATATTACATGTTGTGAGTTAAGTTAAGAACTCTAGTTTTTATTTGATGAATTATGTGTTTCTAATATCAGGATGCTAAGTTACAGTAGTTGACTTCATGTGTGTTATTTAAATGTTAGTAGATCATGTGTGTTAATTTATGAACCTTTTAGTGATTTTCTAATACAGTTTGTATTTTTATTAGTAACATATCAATTCTAGAACAAGATTATATTAGTAACATTATACTTTTCCAATCATTAACCTTAAATTAATATGAACTACGATTATATGATAATAACACATACCCCGAAAATTTGTTTTTCTTGCTGTTAAATAAACGATAATACTGTTGTTTTTGATAACTGTACAACTTCTCATATTTTGAATAACTACGTACTTTATTATGAAACGATTTTGTATATTATAATTAACTAATTTGTATTGTTTGTAGGAAAAGACACGTAACCGCAAGAGATGGATATGGAACAACCCTTTTAAAAGCCAAAACTCAGATGTGTCACTAAGCCAAGAAACGAAAGTCTTGCTTGTGATTGCCTACAAAGGGTGATCTATGAAAGAAAGAAAACCAATTGGGATGGACCAAAAATACCCGAAAGCAAGTATTTCCAATTCTGCAATTGGCATGGTATAGACACCAATGAAGGCCCAGCTGCAATGGTTGCCGGTAATGAGAGTCTTATGTCTTCGATATGGGATAAAATGCATGACAAAGACCTTGCAAAGTGCATGCTCGTATGTCGAGATTGGGCTAGAGCTATACCTAATTGGAGGCACGACATGTGTTGGAAGCTTAGGAGGCCTAATCACTTGTATGAGGATGCGGGTTGGAGGAAGTTCAAGAGGCCTTGTCCAGATAGGAGTTGTGAGTGCCATGTCCCCTCCGCTTCAGAGCTGTGTTACGTACGCAGCCTTCAAGAACATATCCGTCAATATTCAGAACAATATGAAGACAGTGATGACAGCGATGAGTAGTGTTGGTGTAGTTTATATATCGAATATTAGATGTTGTGTGTTAATTTAAGAACTGAAGTTTTTTTTTTTCATGATTTGCATGTTTATAATTTCATGATGCTAAGTTACGGTAGTTGATGAAGTGTCCCCTTAATTACATAGATGTTACATGTTAGTAGATGATGTGTGTTAATGTATGAACAAGTTACTGATTTTATTGATCATTTGGTCCCACAAATATGAATTTTTTTTTCTTTTAGAACAATAAGCGACTGCAAATATGCTACAGCCTACAAGTTACTCCTTACCCGTGTTATGACCTTTAAATAATACTTTTCTTACTAAAATCTTTCAAAACACTATCTCACTTTTCATAATCACTTATTCTTCTTTCACACACCATAAGTCCATAACCATGGAGCCAACTTCGAAAACCGAAATCTGTCCATCTCATGAAGATTTTGGCGACTGGGATAACATTTTCGAAAAGCATATACTCCCAAAAGAAACAGATATATTTCTGATGATGAAACTCCAGTGTGTCAACAAGCGTTGGATGGAAATTTTGGGTTCACGTATACACAAGAACGAAGATGTCGACTGGAGTGAGCTTGAGAAAGTTTGTCGTAGGCCTGGATATATTTGCGCTATCGCGCATATTAATCTAGACGAGATGGGAAATTGTGCATGTTGTGGGTGGTCTGTTGGTTGGAGAATGTTTGTATTTGAGAGAGCAAAGGCTTTCTACATCAAAACACATGGTGGGTTCATGCGCACCGATGAAGCTAATTCATGGCCATGGAGGAAAATGCTTCAAGATGAGTGGTTTGCAAAGTACTTTTGAAGAATTCATCTAATTTGGCGGTGATAGAGCAAAATGTTCTTTGAATTTACTGATGAATGACTTAATCGATATATATTTTTTTTTGAAGCTTTTTGTTTTCCCTTAACTCAAGTGTTAAAGAATTCATTGGAATTCTCATCTTCTGCTGATATATTGTAGGGAACACAATGTTACTGATATAAATGTTTTGGTTCTAGTTTAATCGGTAATATTATGCTATATTTTGTTACAACACAAGTTTTTATTTATACTGATAACATGTTATCGAATTATAAGTTAATTGATAACAACTGTTATCTATTACTCCAGTAGCAGTAAATAATTAAAAATCTACTACTCTACTCCAGGTAGCTTCAGTATCGATTAGAGAGTTTGTATAGATTAAATAAAGACATCATTACGCAGCCGTATTTGCAGCTAAAGTGACATCGGTTAATGTACCGCCTTTTCGAATTGTACTTGGATATAATTTTTAATACACAATTTCAACAACGATTTTTTTCAACTAAATAATAATTATAATGATACCACAATAAGTTTGATCTTACTATTGTATTAGTAATACGTAAAATGTCGCACATCACTATTACATGCATTCGCCATGCATTGCCCACAAACCCCTACTGTACTTCGTATGACCCTCTATAAATAGACCCAACAAGCTACATCATTTTTTTTTACTCTTCATACTCATCTAATCATAATTCACAAGTTTTTTTCTTTCATTTTATTTGTTACAAAATCTCCTTATCTCCTATTTCACTATGATATGAAAGAAAAGAGTTAACGGTATGTAATCTTGCTAAGTCATTATAATGACAATAAAATCTTGCGATTTGATTGTGTTGGTAATTTTTCTGTTATTTTGATTATTTGGAAATCTTGCTATTGTGTACTCTTGCCTGAATGATATGTTATCTTCAAATCCTATAACAACTTATGAACTTAATATCCTGTGTTGTGTCCCTAACTTTTCAGCCCCTAGATTTACAAGGAAGGAAATGCTTGAGGTAAGAAAGGAAAAGCATGAGGTAGAACGCTTCAAACAAAAGTTGGGGTTCAGGATGTTCATAAGGGAGGTCATACACAAGGTTGGTCCAACAGATGCAGGGAAGATGGTCATGCTATGTGGCCACTCCCCAAACGTGCAAGAAATATATCGTGAAGAGAGGGACAACTACTTACTCACCAAAGATGAAGTTGAAAAAATTCCTGTTAATGATGAAGGAGATCGTATTATTTTTGTTGCTGAAGTTGATGATCGTATTCTCAAGAAAGAGCAGCCAGATTGGTTTGATATCGAATACGGTTCAATTAACTGAACCATGGTGTTGTGGTTTTTGCAGTTCTTGCCAATTTGGCCTTTTGCATGTATGATTGCTGGGAATTTCACACTACAATGTATGGAATGAAAGGGGTTTTTTGCGTAGCCTTATATCCCAATTTCTATTCTATTATATCTTCTTCATTAAAAGTACAAGGAAGACAAGTAATTCCACGTAATTAACTGTGTGACCATGTTAAATATTACGATACTACATAAAGCTTTATACTTCCAATGTTAATAACAATTTTAATATCCATTAAACGCATTAGTGACGATTTTAATGATGGAAATATTAAAGAACTGCATTATACGTTATGAGTACATATGAAAATAATTTACAACTTAATGATATTTGGACGTCCAAAATCTGTTAATATCTGTTGTGAATAGACAATTTTTTTAATTGTTAACTCTAGGTAATAGTAAATCACATTATGGAGAACAGGAGGATAAGAACGATTTGATGTGTAATTAGACGTACCATGCATATCGTTTAGGGAGCCCTACTTATAGCTAAAGACAGTTTAATTAATGATTTGTTGGCCTGTCATAATATGGTAGAAAAAACTAAACTTAACTCTGCACGATCCTATAATACTATGTTTAATTGTATGTTACTAAATAATATTATTATATACAAAATGTTTTGTAGTATTCCGGATACGTTTATCTTTGCAATTTCTTTTTTACCTCCATTCTGAATTACTAGTATGAATTTTAAAAAATAACCACCAAAAGTTGGAGTTTGTATGAATTTCAAAAAATAACCACCAATAATATGATTTGAGTATGAATTTAAAAAGATAACCACCAAAATAACCTCCATTCAGTTCCTTTTTCACACTAGTATCTTTTGAACGCGATGCGTGCATGAACTTTTAATTTAATCGATTAGTCTGTATTATTATTACTAGTATCTTTTGCACGCGATGCGTGCATGAAGTTTTAATTTAATCGTGATTCAAGTATATTGCTCTATTTTTTATTTTTACTGGTGCAGGGATCTGTTTTTTTTCCTTTACCTTGAAAAAAATGAGAGAATGTTATTTTGTTTCATTATTACGGGTATTTTGGATAAAGAGGGTGGACACCAAAAGGTTAGGAGTTCCCATATATAATACAGATGAAGTACGTCATGTCTTTGGAAATTACAACAAATAAACCATCTAAGTAAGGCCCACATATGTTCTCTATATACATGGACATTCTGTCCGAGCAAATAATTGTAAGCAAGAAACACATAAACTTCCTTCAATCCTTGTATTATCCACGCAAAGCATTGTCATACAAAAATGCAATTCAACAATGGTGATGGTTCTAATAATGTGAGTTTTAATTTATTTCATACAGTTTTCATATACTTATCCATTTATGTATATTATTTTGATTCATCTGGTTATGTTGTTTAATAATCAGGACAACACATCATTTGAAGGAAACTCTGAAGATAAACGAGTTGATGAAAATGAAGCAAAAAAAGTAAACTTCCTCACTCGACTACCATTAATTGCTACTAACACATTGCCCAAAATGTTGTTTATGTTCCTAGGATAAACAATAGCATACTGTTTTTTGGTTATAACTTAACAACTGAACATATTTTGATTATGTTCTTCTTCAACAAGTAATTATTGAAAATTATTCTAACTAATGTATGGGACTTTACACAGCAGATATCGAAGGGTAAAAAGAAAGTACATGAAGAGGGGCATGTCACAAGTACAGATTGTGAGAAAAATGTATCATTTACGATTTATTGATACTAAAACATAGCCCAAAAAATTGTTTATGGTTCTGTTAAATAAACTCTAATACTGTTGTTTTTGTTAACTTTACAACTTCTCATATTTTGATTAACTATGTACTTTGATATGAAACGAATTTTTATATTATAATTAACTAATTTGTATTGGTTGTAGGAAAAGACACGTAAGCGCAAGAAATGGATATGGAATAACCCTTTTGAAACCCCAAAACTCAGATGTGTCACTAAGCCAAGAAACGAAAGTCTTGCTTGTGATTGCATACAAAGGGTGATCTATGAAAGAAATAAAACCAACTGGGATGGACCAAAAATACCCAAAGGTAAGTATTTCCAATTGTGCAATTGGCATGGTATAGACACCAATGAAGGGCCGGGAGCAATCGTCGCCGGTAATGAGAGTCTTATGTCTTCGATATGGGATAAACTGCATGACAAAGACCTTGCAAAGTGCATGCTCGTATGCCGAGATTGGGGTAGCTAGAGCTATACCTAATTGGCGGTACGACATCGGTTGTCAGCTTAGGAGGCCTTATTACTTGTATGAGGATGATGGTTGGGGGAACGTCAAGAGGCCTTGTCCAGATCGCAGATGTGAGTGCTACGTCCCCTTTGGTGCAGAGGCGTTGTACCTGCGCGAACTTAAAGAAGCTATCCGTCAATACGAAGAACAATATGAAGACAGTGATGACAACGATGAGTAGTGTTGGTGTAGCTTATATATCGACTATTAAATGTGTGTTAATTTAAGAAGTTTTTTTTTTTTTTTTTTTTTTAATTTTTGTGTGTTTATAATCTTAGGATGCTAAGTTACGGTAGTAGATGAACATGATCATGTGTGTTAATGTATGAACAAGTTAGTGATTTTATAATACAGTTTATATTTTTATGAGTTACATATTAATGTTAGAAAAAATTGTATGTTTATTCAGTAACTCACGCATTATATTAGTATCATTAAGCTTTTCCAATCAGTAACCTTAAAATAGTTGTGGCTAACGGTTTATCGTTACGTGAAGAGAGGGACAACAACTTACTCACCAAAGATGATCGTATTCTCAAGAAATACCATCCTGATTACTTTGATATCGAATACGGTTCAATCAACGGATCCATGGTGTTGTGGTTTTTCAAGTTCTTCCCAATTTGGCCTTTTGCATGTATGATTGATGGGAATTTCGCAGTAAAATGGATGGAATGAAAGGGGTTTTTGCATACCCTTATATCCAAATTTCTATTCTATTATATCTTCATTAAAATTGTGTGACCATTTTAAATATTAAGATACTACATAAAACGTTATACTACCAATGTTAAAAACGATTTTAATAAACATTAAACGATTAGTTACAAACTTACAATATTTGTATCATGGAAATTTTGAAGAAACGCATTATACGTTATGAGTACATATCAAAATAATTTACAACTTAATGATATTTGGGCGTAGAAAATTTGTTTTATACAGCTTTCACTGTATAATACTATCATTTTTACACAAGTTGTTAAATTTACCTTTTATTTGAAAAAATAGTTGTTGTTTACTAAACAAGATTAAATCCATCACAACTCACGACTAGTTAATTCAACATTTTTTTTATTTACTCAGTTTTTTTTTACGGTATTAAGTATTAGCTCTAGTTAATAGTACATCATAACCTTTGATGTATTTAAATCCGAATTATCTATTGTTAAATGGGTCTGCCCCACATATTTGTAATGTTTTTAGGTATATTTAAGTGATACTAAAACAAATCACAATAATCAAAACATATACGTCAGTAAGGGTTACATACATACATATAAGTGGACATCTTTTCGCGGGAAAATTTGCCGCCATCCTCCACCATCATTTCACCACCAAAATTCATCCTATATAATAACAGACCTACAACAACATTTGCCTCAACTCATCACCATCATCATCTTCTTTCTCATTTAACCTTACAAAATTATTCTCATTCAGATGGCCAAGTGTCCAATGGTGAAGCGAAAAAAAATGTACTGGTAGGTATTAGTTGATATGTCTGTTTTACTCTTATTTGTTTTGTAAATTAATTGAAGCTATATTAAATACTTATTTTCCTTATTTTCAGCAACTAATTTCTCTCCAAAAAAAAGGCAACAACTTGAAGAGTTCAGGGAAGACTTCGCTTTTTACAGATTCATGACGATGGCGTTTTGGTTTCTCGGTCCATTTGAAACTGGAAATTATGTTACACTAGCTGGTAATACACCAAATATCCAGAAAATATTTTACTCTGAGTTGGAAAACTTGGAACTTTGAACGAAATAGGGGAGCGAATCACTTCTTTGGCTGATGTCAATGATGACATCCTTAAGATTGAACCATTGAGTGCGTCGGAAGATGAACTCACCAACGACTGGAAGAGGAAGGTGCAGATTGTGGACTTAACTACATCCTACTAAAAACTACCATTGTATTCATGGATGTATTTTGTTTTTTAATTTAGTTTCATTTTCTCGCATCCGTTTACTATTGTTAGTAACAGTAACTACTATAAATGATTTTGTTATTACAAATATCACAAGTTTCCATACTATTTTGTTTTAATATTACTAATGTTTTCTTGCTACTAGAGAAAATACAACGTTTACTTTGACTTTTTACAAACAGTTAAAGTATTTGGTTCAGTTTGATTGACGCCAATTAGTACTTTTCTTCAGGCCCTTCAACTATGGGCATCAATTAGTGGGCCATATGTATTATGGGCCAACGAGGAACCATGCTACATATGACACTTTTGTAAATATGCTGAGGCCAATTTTGGACACTTATATAAATGTTGGGCCCAACGTAAGGTCACATTAACAATTAAAGGGACTTCAATTCCCATCTTCCTTTTTCCAATTTCTCGAAATTCACCTGCAGTTTGTTCTTCCACATCCACATACCATCGCACTAAAATCTAAGAATTTTTCATTTCATTTACAAGGCATGTATTCTTTAATAATTTCGTATATGACCTGTTGTTAAAGTGGTATTTTAGTGGTTTATTATTTGCTTTGCAGTGTCCATTGAAGTTAGATCTCCGCTCCCAAAGGGTGAATTTGTCAAATCCAGTCCAAATCCAATTTTTTTTTATTGCAATGTCGTCGTCACAGCACACTAAAAGGAAAAGGATGGACTCTCCCCCAAAACCTAAGATGCGCATCAAGCATACGACTGATGGTTCCCCGGCGCCGTTGGATTCTGAAAAACAAAATTCATGCAAAGACCACATTGGAAAAACAGGTACTTCGTTCCACATTCAACATCAACTTTTTATGCCCGTTCGGCCTTCGATTAATGAATTTTCTCATTCAACAATAATTGTTCAGTTTACCTGCGTTAAAAAACCAACGATAACACATTGTTGATTTCAGTAGTTAACTACATTTTTAATATATTATGTTACTAGGAATACTACTAACGTCTGAATATATGTGATATTTAATATATATTATGTTAAGAACATAAAAATTGTTTTATTTAAACGCTTATGTTGCTAACCTTATTAGAAACTATATATTGTTTTCAACGTAACAGTGTTTCCATAATAGCATATGATGAATAAAACTATCATATTCTGTTACTAATAATACAAATAACTTCATTATGTATGTGAAAGTCACTTGTTTTGCATGCGAAGTTGGGAAATAGTCCAAATTAAATTTGCAAATTTATTCCATTTCACCGCAGTTACCTACTATGGGATGCGATGTTCGGAAATTCTTCAAACTAATCAGTACACTAGATAAAACTCAACGACAATGGGTTAAAGATATGGGGTTCAAGAATTTACTTAGGATCAAAATTAAGAGCATCAAATCAAGCTTTGGCCACTGGATAACATCCAAATTTGATCATATGACATTGAGATTCAGTATACGAGACAATGTCGTAGTCAATGTCAATGATGATATGCTCGGGTGGGTGTTGGGCATCCCTTCTGGACGCCATCTATATTATCCTGTTCAAGATAAGTGCTTGGATTACAGTGAGCTTAAGATGCAATACAAAGAAGAGACGTCGTATGGTGCAATAAGAGAAGCGGAAGTGTTCAAAATGGTTTGTTCAGAAAATAGTAGTAAAAAAGAATTCAAGAGACATTTCCTTTTGTACTTGTTGGGTGTTCTACTTTGTCCAACTGCGAAACGTGGCTGGATAAGTCCAAGGCACATTTATATGCTCGACAAGGCAAACAACGCAGCAGATTACAATTGGGGGAAATATGTTCTTGACTGGCTTGTCCATTACCGCAAACAATATGACACAACAAAAGAGGAATATGGTGGTTGCGTTCTCTTTTTGGTGGTGAGTTGTAAATATCCATATTTACGTTGAATTGCATTATTGCATGTATTATTGTACATACAAAAATCTATCACTAATGAAAAACTCACGCAAAATATGCAGCTTGTTTACATTGACAGGATTGCACATGGGAGGAGTGTCGCATGGAGCCAAAACAATTGCAGGATAGTATGTTGGGACCAAGAAAATGTTGATATGGCTTTGCTATCCGACTTGAAAGACAATGGCGAATACGGCAACGCTCAAGCCGTTGATAATGTAACCTATGGTGCACCTTATCCTGCCATTTGAATACTGATTTAAACTCCCCTTAAGTTTTAGAGTAATCTACTTTGTAATTTGTGTGTCATATTGTAACGTAGTTCCTAATTCTTGTATATTACTCAAACTTGTATAATTTGTAACATTTAATATTGCCCCTCATTTTTTATGTAATATTTCCACTATTCTGTTATAATGCCATGTATTTGTTAGCTCTAGTATCAAAATTATAGTCAAGTCAATATAAACATGTACACCTTAATATTTTTGTTATAGTATCATATTAGAAAAAACAATATCAAAGTGCAATAACATCAAAATAACTCAAAATATGACAGACCAAACTAAGTTCAATAAATACATTTTCCAATGCCTCCTACTTTATAAACACTAGGCCTTCACCCTTCATTCTTCCAGTTATTCATCTTCCTATAAAAAAGAAAGAAAGAAAGAAAGAGAGATGAGCTTTCCCAACCCATTTGCCAAAGAAGAATGCACTTGGGTAAGAATAAAGATGTGCAAATGCAACCCTCCAAAAATGGCAGAGATTCGTTTATCTGAACCATAAGTAATCCAGGCAGGGCATATTACAAATGCAGAGGTTGCGGCTTTTTTTCATGGGTGAATGAGCAAGATGTTCATGAAGAAGTTGCACAAATTTTAAAGGAGGTTCGTGAATTGAAAAGGTTTATCAAAGGAGTTGCTAAGATAGCAATATTTATGATATTCCTTGTAATTGTAATCTCTCTAAAATGATGAACTTCAATGTTGTGAAGGTTATGTTATGTCAGATTTCTAATGTTTGAATGCCTTAGATTTCAAATATTTTGTATCTAAATTACTATTATTATCAAGTAAAAATGGGTGTATCTTTGCATATGTTCATAATCAGCTTTCCCTGTCATTTTTTTATTTGGTTTCAAATACTTGGATCCATAATGTTGAACTTACAATAATTTCAAAATTCGTTGTGGGAAAATTAAAAATAGACTTACAGTCAACAACTACAAAAAAATTAACCTACACCTATTTGTCCATGGCAAATATTCGAACACGGGTTAGTAGCGTAAGCAAGTACAAGCAGTAACCAACTTACCGGGGTATCAGCACATTGTTCATCTTCCAATTACAATTATTTGTACAGATGAGAACCATACATAATATTACCATTTAATTATTTAGTTATACGAAATCAAATACTATGCAACTACTGTAAGTATTGTGATACTAACATAACCTCAGTTATACGAAATAAAATACCATGCAACTATTGTAAGTATTGTTATACTAACATAATTATCACGTTACTACTGCGACTCTACAAATCCATTACACTTTCTTCTCTAATTAACGTTCAAGTTCTAAATGTTCAATCTGCAACTCCAAACATTCATGTTGTAAATATTCAAACTGCAACGCCGAATCTGGACAAATGTAATAGCAAATAAGAAGGGCAAACGACATATAATTAATCGAAAACACCAAACCCCAACAATTAATTCCGGTGACTAACCGAGGATAATTCCGGCAACAAAACACAGAATTTTAAATACGAAAATAATTCGAATGACAAAACGAAAAAATTCCAGCCACAAATGCCCAGATCTAATTCCGGCAACACTTCCGATGATAAAACAATCGAAATTTCTGGCAGCAAAATCCCAGTTCTATTTTCGGCAACAAGAATATTTTCCGGCAAGAACAAAATTTTCCGGCCAAAAAAAATTTCCCGGCTAACTTTTCAGGTGGTTCGTCGGTTAATAGAGAGAAAATGCAAAATTGTAAAAGGGTAATTTTCTGAGGTGAGAGAATTGTGAGGAGAGAGAAAAAATTCAAGGGGTTAGTTCCTTGGGACCCACAACAATTTTAAAATTCAAAATCAAAATTTCAGATTTTGGTTTGAAATTCAAATGAAAATTTCAACTTAGTGGAATTTGGACCCCACTTCTTCTAGCCAATGAAATCACTTGTGTATGTGGGGACCACATAAACCATGTTTATGTGTATCATCTCTCGAGTAAATGACATACTTGCCTTTTCTGAGTTATAACTTAAGCCTTGGGTCACTTGACCACATTTTGTGAAAATGCATTTTTTAAAGAATTTGATGTGCACCTTCCTTATACCCGCCGATGATAGTTGACCCTTGCCCCGCAGGGTTGTGAGATAAGTTGGACAACCAAATACTCCCTCCGTTTCATTTTAATTTACTCACTTCACTTTGGGGGAGAACCAATGAGAAAGTGTAAAAGTATGAGAGAGAAACTGAAAAGGTGGAGAGAAAAATTGAAAAGTGAGAGAGACAAAATAAAAAGTGGGTTAAAATATTAAAAAGTTGATGACATGGGTGGAAAAAGAGGAGAAGGTAGATGTGACATATTACCAAAAATAGAAAAAGCAAGAGTGTGTAGATTAAAAAGAAACAGACCAAAAAGGAAAGTGTGTAGATTAAAAAGAAACGGAGGGAGTACCAATTTAGCTCACTTGATTCTCTAGCTACAAGCCTACAATTGTCTTAAATTTGATATTACGGCCCTGTTTGGCAAAACTAGCGGTTGCAGTAGCTGTTAGCTGTTGCAGTAGCGTTTAGCTGTTGAGGTAACTATTAGCGGTCAACTAGTAGCTGTTAGCTATTAGCGTTCAAAGTAGTTTTTCAAAATATAAGTGTTTGGCAAAAGTACTGTCAGAATTGCAAAAAACAAAAAAGGACATACATTCACTTATAGAATTAAATATAAAAATTTGATTAATTAGTTTAATAATTAAACTCAATGATTAATGTTCAATGAAACTTACATATAAGGGGTATACAACTTTTACTACTCAAACAAACGTACAAGTTTAAGATAATCCTTTACCCTTGCAAAATGGTCATCATTTATAAAACATACTTCCTCCGTTTTTTTAGTTGTTACATATTGACTTTTTACACTATTCATCTTATGTAGTTTGACAGTCTTTTTTTTTTTTTTCATAAGAAAAAACATAGTCAAGTGGGATCTTGTTGGATTCGTCTCAATATATATACTTTCCAAATATCAACTTTTTATAATTTTTACTTATGTACAATTAGAGATATTTAAGGTATAATTTGTGCATTGATAAACGTGTTGAGGAGAAATGAAACAACTAAAAAAATCAGGAGAAGTATATATACATAGTCAAATGTATGTATGATGTCATATTTGAACCATTAGTATATTTCATACACTCCTATAAAGAAAAAATAGTATATATAATATTCTATGTATATTTTGTAATAATATACTTATTTTGTACGCCTATATATTCTCTATCAAAACACACAACATAAATCAAATTTTGAAATATATAGGTAAACTAAACGTTTTAATAATACTAGTAATCATAGAAAAAAAGGCATATATCTTGTTTGTAATAGCTAGATTAACTTAGATACTAGTGAATTTTGGGTTATAAAATATTATGAAACTTTAGCTAGTCCTTTTGTAAAAGAAAAAAAATTAACAAAAAACTCCCAAGTAGTACAACTAAAAGCATTTTACAAAATACTATTATAGATTTATTGATAAAAAAAAATGAAAAAAAAGTTGATCAAAAGCATAATGAATGCAATAGCAGCAAACGCTAGCTTTTCTGCTTCAAACGTTACCTATTGTAACGTTTCACAAAAGCAACCCATAATCTACCCTAACCTCTACTCGCTATCATAATCGCTACCTTACCAAACACTCTTAATTTTCCTTAAGTAGCTTTTTGACTTGTCCAACCTCTACCCGCTACCTAAAACGCTAGTGCCAAACAGGGCTGTCATGTTTAATTTTTCAGTAAATCTCTAGTTAAGCCTTAATAATGCTACATTTTATTTCTCATAGAAGAATCATAGCCTATCAGAACAGAAAATATAAATGGTTAAGCGGCAGTGCACCAACCAATCTTTATGCAGCGCGGTTTTGGCTCGCAAAATGACATTGACATGACATATATTGGTGGCTCGGTCAGGGTTATATTTCATATAGACTCGTCATTGGAATTGTGAAAGCTGTAAGAACAATTGGATCTTACTTTATAATTGCACTAATCCTTTTGATTTAGTTTATCGTCCCACTAATGGCAATAAATACAATTGACAAACTAATGTGATCTAATAATACTGTTCCATCTAAGTATGTAACGAAGATGAGGAAGAACAATTAAATAATTACCTTACACATAAAAAAAAAAATTAGATAAATGCCTTCAGTGTTCTCAATGACAATCTTTTGCTACCATCTAGTGGAATTCGGACAAAAGTTCTATTTGGTGGGACCCATTAACATGTTTACTATCTAACTTGTCATGCACGCTTAAATGATGGTGCAACATTATTGGTATTCCAATATATGCATTATTATTAATATTGTTTGTGCTTGTCAAGAACTTGGCTTATGATAATTAGTAACCTATATGCATTATTACTAGTATTCCTACTTATGATAATAAATAACCGATGTCGCACCAATAACTAATAGTGTGGCGTTTTGCAAATAACTTCTTATTTTCCCGCTTGGATTACGCGTATAATTAAGCAAAAATCTCTCAATTCATTACAATTGAGACTATATTCAAGGCCTCAGGGTTTTCAACCTATGAACAAATTTGAATTATCGAATATGTCGTTCGAGTTAAACTATAAAGCATCGTTTTTTTTAATCGTTCATTACACAGAATTGAAAACTAATTTAGAAACAAAACTTTAAAATTAACCCCAAACAGGTCAAAGGATTGATATCAACCTACATGTTGTGCTTGGGTCTCGGATTGGCCTTAGTTGGCATAATTAGACTGTGGATGACCATCTGCAGTCCCCTAGTCAAGGACCAACTTCAAAGGCATTACAATTTGCATGTGTGGGTGACTGGGTGCCCATTGCCCACCTATCTTAGTTAGTAAAGTCTCTTGTGGGTTGTATTGAAAATTTAATATCGAATCCAATTTACATCACTAGTCACTACCATATTTACCATTTATACACCAAAAAGAACAAATGTGGTCAGGCCTGAACCAGTCTAGTAGCCGTAGGCCACTCTTCCTTCGTAGATAAAAAAAAAATCCCTGATATAAGTTCTGCGCTATAATCTTTACAGAAGGTAAAGGCACTTACATAGTTAGTGTTGCTTCACAATGACAGAGCCCTTGCATGAGTTCAAATTAAGCATTGAAAGCAACATTAACCAACATTGGAAAACTGCAAAATTTTCACCAGAATACAGGCAAGAAATGTTGATCCTTCTTTTAATTTAGGGAGGAAAAAGCTAATCAGTGTTGCTTCCTAGAGAAAACAACTATAATCAGAAAAAAAGAATCAACTACGAACTAAATATCACAGAGTGCCTTTACAGGGAGAAACATGTTGCATGACTGGACTACTATTGACAGCATCTACATAACGAATTACAGTTTCTTAAGAAAATGTCATGAGAAGTCGGAAATAGTGAAGAGGTCAGAGAAGGCCTGAACGCTGAATCTGAGTATATCTGCTTCTAATCGTGAGAAAGCTGTACTTGTCAAGTTACAAATTCATTTAAAACACATGAAGCTCCTACCAAAAATATTCCTGCAGAAAGAAAGGAAAGAACATATGTTATCAGTCTCATGTAATCCAAGTTATGTTGCTTATTGCTCCAGTCTTTTTCTTGATGGGTTATTGCTTCAGTCTTTTCAATCATAATCATTTACATAGAAGCAGAAGAGGATAGAAAAGGGAGTGCTTAAAAGTCAATCACAAACTTCTACAAGTAGAAAGAACTTTTATTGTCTTGACCAAAATATCATCACAAAGAAGCGGAAAATAATTGGCCATTATGGTAATTCCACAGTTTCAATCCTGCAAAACTGACGAATATGTAATGTAATGCATTTAAACTTGCCAATCAGCAGGGTGGCCTTGAGTGAAAGCTATGGAAGATGCACGACCTAATGTCGTTAATTCTTAATATTTTAGATGAGACCTATTGTTTTGATATTAACATAGCATCAACTATGCACAATCTCACTTCATTGAGCGGATTATGGAATTGCAATTCAGCTAACCCCAATCAAGATATAACTGTGGTACAAATTAATAATATTTACTCTAGTAGTTGATCGCAATAGATAAGTGTTTAGATAAATCAAACATAGGACATATGATGGGATATCAAGGGTATCTAGGGATTTTAATACTTAGTGTTTTCTTAATATAAATGTGAGCCCAAATTATAAGGGACATATGATTTGTTTTTAGGTAAATAGTAGCTTTTAGGAAAGTTGCATAGTTTTACTAGTTCCTTAACGACTAGGTTTTACATATGACAAATAAGATTTTTTCGCATTGCAGATAGGAAACCTAGTTAACATAGGATTAACAAGTTGTGTAAGAACATGTGTGAACTTGTGATACGCCTGTTCATGAGAGGAAGAGAGATTCTTATTCACCCCAAATCGGTAGTGTAAGCAATTTGGTTCCCTTAAGTTTAGTTGATGCCGAGATAGGAGAGTTAGATCATATCAGCATATAATGGATACAAAAGCTATATGTAAAGAGATACTACAAGACAGATGCACTCACATAGTGCACCCTTGTTTTGACTTCTTTTTCTTCTCTTTTTGTTTCTGGGGAGGCTTGATGACTACTTTAATGGCAGAATCGAAAACAGCTTTCACATTCTGTAATGGTACAATGAATAAAGAATCAAATGAAGGCCCAAATCAACGCAAGCAGATAGCACACTAATAAAGTGACCTTGCTCCAAGACCGTACTACAAAGCATAAGCGATAAATATATCAGAGTAATGCATGACGAGTGTGCTCTATCTAGAGGAACAACAATGACATTTTAAATAACTATTTATGATGTCTCAGCGTCAAATTTGTCTACTAAAATCCAGAAGTTCGGCGAATCAAGAAGTATAGCTTCAGAAGCATGAACCTCGATAATCATGAAAACTCTTGGCTGGTTTCCACATTGGGGTTCTCCATATATGAGTTAGTGTATTTATTTATATTATAACAAAAACACAACAAGGAGGGACAAAGTATCGAATTCTTCTAATTATTTTAGACCCCTTTACCCATCAAGTAGGATAGCAGAAAATACTTTGGAGTAGAGAGTTTGTGTGGGTCTTGAGGGGTGCAGGTTGAGGTGTGTAGTGGCCATACTGTAATAGGTTTGCAGGGGTTTGAATCTTTAGAATAGGCAAGGATTTGGCCGGGACTCAGGAGATACTAATTGATAGTAGTCCTAAAGACATATTGTACCTATTATTGTTGTCTTTCTGGTTGGCATTGTACAATTGATATGCTGATAGTAGAATTAACATTTGCGGCGATCCAAACTGTGCCTTTCCCCTTAATTCTTGTAGAGGATTTTCACACAATAAATTCTGTCTTTTATGTCAATTAGGCGGTACTAGATTGATTAAGACATCATTGTTCTAGAGTCTCCAGTAATGCAAATTAAGACGGCACATGACGAAATTATAGAGTGTAAGAATTTTTAATAAAAATTAGAAAAACAATAACCCAAATAACAAGTTTACTATTCATTATTACCTGTTGAGTCTTGGAGCTGCACTCAATGTAGTATGAAGCACCAACCTGCTTCCGTAGTTCCTCTCCCTAGATGAATAGGATATGCTAATCTTAATACAATTTAAGGATTAGATTTAATTAGAGCATACAGATAGGCGATGAGAGATTGTACCTCTGCTGTGGTAACTGGCACTACTCCAGGATGATCAGCCAAGTAATGCTTGTCCTCCCGAAGATCTGAGTGCACAATTGGAAAACTATCCAGTCACAATGATAGAGCAGAGAATAAAGAGAAACACAATTCAGAATTTTTTTTGTGCAGAGAAGATGGAGAGAAGGGCTCTATTTTTCTTTTAAATAATTTCCTCTTGTGTGTGATATAGATTTTTTCCTATACAATGTTGCACCACACAAGCAATAGTAGACAGTAGAAACGTAGAATGATGGTTGGTTAACTTCCATATACACCTGTTAAAAGTTGAGCTCTTACATTTATAATAATTATGACTCTCACAAGTCACAACTACACCAGCACATACCCCTACAGAGTACAGAGTAGGAGAGCCTTCCATTTTGTGGTTAGTGTCAAACAATGTCACAGCAAACACCTGCCACTGTGATTACTGACTAGTACTCCAGCACATAATCCATATGTTGTTTTATAACATGGTGGAACTTAGGAGATGTACGTGAATGTTACCGTAGATGGGTAATTCACAATTAAATTACAAAATTGATACTGTATGTGAGAGATATATTTCTCGGTCAGAGGGAGTGATGTCAAGCCACTAACAAAGAAAACTAGTATAGATTTTGCCGCCTATGAGGCTATGAAAGACTTCTAGGATGAAAACTAAGTAAAAACAATAGCAACTGGTCTGGTAAAAGCTGAGTAACCTGTCAGATCTATCGAAATGTAAAGCAACATGGATCAAAAAAGTAACTAGGGAACATAGCTATCTTACCCAATTTGGTGCCGACCAGAACCATTGGTATTCCAGGAGCATAATGCTGAAGTTCCGGGACCCACTGACCAAGAAATTATGCGTCAAAATTTGCATAATCCAAGTAAAACATACCACACAGTGCCTAATTGAAAGTCTACCCAACAATTTATAACTACATTGCCTTCAATTTACAAAGATTCATTGAGAATGTACCTTCTTTAGCACATTCTCATAGCTCGCACGACTGACCAATGAGAAAGCCAAGACGAAAACATCACCCCCTCGGTAGCTGAGCGGCCTTAACCTGTTGTAATCCTCTTGGCCTATAAAGAATTTAAGTGGAAACATCGAAATGAGGGTTCTTATAGTTAGAGCTCGCAAAAGGTGACATGACACGATATGAACCGGATAAAATAAAGGGGTTAGTGTTGAGGATTTCCTTGAATTATACGGATCAACACGACACATTTCATTAAATGGGTTGGGTTAGGGTCAAGGAATTTTCAACCTATCTATAGTCGACACAAGAAGGACGACCTTATGCCAGCTCTACTTATCGTCCAGATGATCATCATATGATTATTAAATCTCATTTCTACATCTATGTACCCTGAAGAAACTAATTTATCAAATACACTACTAGTAAAACACAAAAAATAGTCATCAGTGCTAAAGACAAACTCACCAGCAGTATCCCAGAGGCCTAAGTTCACAGTGGTACTCTCCACAACCACATTAGCACTAAAATTGTCAAATACCGTTGGGATGTAATCCTGATAACAAAAAATCATACACTTTCCTCAACAACATATTCTCAGAATTTATAAGATATGAAGCCAATATAACAGGAAATGAGAGAACTTTCAAAGGCAAACTTAAATGCAGAAGAAGAAAAAAAGATTTCTTCTGAAGTGATCCTTTTATTATTAGATAATGATGGAAACTTTTAGGTTAAGAAACCAACATAAAGGCCAAAAAAGCTGCAATACCCAGGCAAAAAAGCATATTGAAATTGTAAAACAACAAAAACAGCAACAAAAGCTTCAAAATTGAGATACCCAAATAGGAAAATTAACAACTTACAGTGGGAAATTTGTTACTAGTATAGCAAATTAGCATACAAGTTTTGCCAACAGCTCCATCTCCAACAGTTACACATTTGATGAACTTTGAAGTATTTGAAGCCATACCCAATATCCAAAAATGGAAACCCAAAATTATTCTAGAGAAAAAATAAGATCTTCCAATAGAAAATGAGAAATTTCTAGATTTTTCAGTGATTAAATGATCTGGGTAAAAAAGGTATATTTTGGATATTGAAGAAGAAGAGAGAGAATTTTTAATCAGAGGCACAAGTCACAAGAATCTCACTCCTTTTCATCACAACAAAAACAAAAACACACTCCTAAATGTGCTAGCTGTTTTGCTTTGATCTTTTTTGCACTGGCAGTAATAAAGACAGTCTGACCTGCTCAGCAGAAAACCAAAACACAAAAGAACACCCCCAACAAATAAAATAAAGAAGATGGATTTCTATGCAACAAATATTAAAGTAGAAGTTTTTTTGTTTAGTTCTTTGGCTGTATACTGTGAAGTGTGAACTAGGAAGGTGCCTTTATTAATAAGTTTCTTTCAGCTAATTGTACGAAGATATTGTTGTGTAGGAGAGAGGTGGAGAGGAGGGTGTATTTATTGTTGTGCGTTGGCTTTAAATTTGCTACTTAACCGGTGTTTTGCATTCGGAACCGCCAAGGTGGAGTACGGTTCATCCGTGATTCCTCATTTCCGCATATGTTGGATGTAGTTTTTTCTAAAGACTCGTCTCATATGTGGGAGAGGTGGTAGCTCAGTAGAGTATCATCTCGAATTTTAAAGTGCTTGAAGGATTTTGTCCTCGATCAAGTATAACAAACTAAATGTATATGGACAAATTATAAAGATAGTATATTCAATAATATTAGGTGACCGCAACGTTTTGCTAGAAGATAATTGCGGTTTGTTGGGCTAGTATATTTAGGCCAACTGCTAATATGTATTGGGTCCTATAAGGTCACACAATGTGACAACCCTTGGATATTACCCAAATCCATTTGTGAAAATGGGTTGGGCAGTTTTATGATGAATGGAAGAGTTGTAACTCATGAGTTTATTAGGCTCATTATGACATTATGAGGCAAAATAAAGCCTCATGAAACACCTCTTTTGTAACCACCTAATATAATGATATGAGAGTTACAAAGGTGAAAGGACATTACATCATTTGAGTGAAGAAAATCTGATTTTGTTTTCTCTCCTCTCTCTTCTCATTCGGCCATCACACACCTCAAAAGCAAGAGGATTATTCTCTCTTCCGTACTAGCATACGTGGTGATCTAAGGGTTGTTCGTGGACCAACACTAGAGGAACGACGGTTGACGTTCTAAAGGATCTCCACTATAAGGCTCGTGGTGGAAGTGGAATTCACGCATCAAGAGGTATATTCTATACTCTTTATAGATTCATGTTAATTTATGCAAAGATCTTGGTGTTAGATGTTTGAGTATATGATAATCGTTTTCCGCATTAAGCATCTAAATTCCTACAGTGGTATCAGTTAGCCTATTGCTAGATTAATATGATCATGTTGATGCATGTTTTCCTTTATTTTAATTCATTTAGGGGAGGGTATTAGCATGAGGATATTGTTTGCATGATTAAAATTTGATTTTAATCTAGTGGGAGTATAAAAGTTTATACATTTGTCAATACATGTATATATACATATATAATTGTTATATTGTTTCATGTTTTAGTTAAGTTGTTAATTAGAATATGATGTATATATGTATGATTCATGAATTGCATGCTTTGAGTTTTTATGCTTAATTTGATTATGTATAATTTCATGGCATGAATTCTTGAATTTGAGGCTAAGTTTGATTTAGTTATGCATAAAAGTGTTTTAATGTATAAAGAAAATCATACGTATTTCGATTAAAATTACTTGAATTAAGATCGGAAACACGGAAGCAGAAAGCTTCTCGCGAGCCGCGGCGAACATCGTGAGTCGCGACCTAGCTCGCGAGTCGCGAGCGGTGGTGATGAGTGATATTTAGATCACTCTAAACCCCTTATTTATCCCTATATTTAACATTTCTTTTCTATTCTACCCCTTTTATATGTTTGTTTTGCTTAAATTGCACCTTTTTGTTTTACTAGTTCTTTTTAGATTTGTGTCATTGTTTCACTTTTCGAGTTACTTTTTACATTTTTTTGTTCTTTGTAGGTCCAATTAAAATATACTTTTGATTTCACCTATAAAAGCCAAAGGAATGCACAAATGAGGAGTAAAGCATGAATAATGAAGGGACGAAGCCAAATGGGAAAGTTCCCAACATGGTCCACTTCAAACGACCATATCATACAGACCACAAATCATCTTGCATTGATTCAAATTGGAGATTAAAATTTGCCTCGTTATCTTTCCAACGATAGGTCACATGCTTGATTTGGATTAAAAACGAGAAAGTTATGGCCATTTGAAGTTGAGCTGTTTGCCCAGTTTTCTTAGGAGCGCCCGCTCTCTTTTTTCAAAGGAGCGCCCGCTCCGTGTTATTTGAAGCGCCCGCTCCCTGGTCGCTCCAACTTTCTGCCAATACCAGTTTCCTTAGGAGCGCCCGCTCCTTTCAAATTTCCGGACAGCTCTGTTGTTTTCGCGACTCATTAATAATGATGTATGAGTTGTACATATAAATAGGACTCATCCCTAATTTATGAGGGCAGACCCTAGTTGAAGGAGGATTAGGCTCCATTAGTCTTAGATTAGGATTTTAAGTGAGAGAAAGTCTCAAAACCTAGAGAGAGAAAGTGAGAAAGTCAATGAAAAATGGAAGATTTTGGATAATCTTCTAGTGACAAGAAGATTTGAAGTTTTCTTTTCATCTATCAATGAGAATTTCTTATTCTCTTTCCTCTTTTGTTTCTTATTTTAATTGTTTCTATTATATTAATTGTTCATGCTTAGTTTATTTATATGTGGTTTATTTTGTTTAGTTTATTGTTAGATTAATGATAATTATCATGTTATTAGTGCTTAATTTCTCTAAAGTCCTCATTTTTTTATTTATGGAGTAGTTTGTTGGTTAGGGTTTGGGTGAAAACCCAACAATGATTGAATTGGGCATTTGAGATTGAATTTAGAGATTTGCGTGATTAAATTATTGCTTGTTTAGCTCTTCTAATCTATGTTGCATTCTCTTTGATCACTTGAATGTCGTATTAGATTGGAGTTGATTGATTTAGGTTGGCATGAGAGTGTGACCTATTTATTTCTATTATTGACTTGGGTTACTTTGAACCTCGAGATATGTTAGTAATGGATGAGAGTCCTTATTTGATGTGTTTGAGGATTTCTCCGCCTATGAGAGTAGGATGGGAGTTGTGTGTTGGGTCAATAGCTAATTCAAGTAGTGTTCATGCATTATCTCTATGTTTGATATTCTTATGCCTATTTCATGATTAGTTGGTGTTTAATCCCATCTCCTAACTTTAGTTATCTTTGATATTTAGCTTTTTCGTAGTTCTTAGTTGGTTACTGACAATTTCCGACTTGATTCCGGCCTAGCTTATTGTTTTATCAATACATTTTGGTGTTCCTTAGTCCTTGTGGAAGAATGACCCTTGCTTGCCACTTTACTTAGTTTAGTGGTCTAGTTAGGTAGTTTGACCTTAGGTGTTTTGTCCAACGACCAAAATACCCTATGTCAGGTGGTCTGCCTCTTCGGCTCGGTTTCTCCTTCAGCGGATAAAAACGTTTAATCCGTTTATCCCTTAATGCATATTAAGTAGTTATTATGCTTGGTATCCTATGCTATAAATGAATTAAAATTATGACGGGAGTTTCATTTTATGGTATTTAGTTTTATGTTAGGATGTTAGTTTTAATAAGTTGATTAATTATTTCATGCTAGTGTTTGTGATTAAATATCATGCAATGCTTTTATGTTTTAATATGATTAAAATATATGTGGTACCTTAGAGTGCTTATGTATTTTTCTTTAAATTTAATAGTTGATTAAATTTGTTAGATTAATATTTTAAATCCCTTGGGAGATAAATTCTAATATGATTGAAATTTGTCTAGAGGTACTAACCATTTAATTTAATATGAGATTAAATTTGGTTGGTGTTATTATGTTTTAAAGTTGTTGAAGCATAATAATTTATTTTAATAGTTGATTAAAATGCATGTTTTATATATATGATATTATGATTGCATGCTGTGACTAGTATGGCCCAAATTTGGATAGAAAATACGATCTGCGTATCGTTAATGTATTTTTGTAATCTCAATACGATCTGTGTATCGTTGGTATTTTTGTAATTTTAGTTTAAAATTCCAAAAATGATTATTCAAGTTGTCATAAGAAGAATGGTGATTCAATCTTATCCCATGAAGCACAAGGATGGAGATCCATGGTGATTCAAGAATGGAGACCTTAAAGAGTAGTCTTTAGGGTTAGGGGCCATACTAGGATCACATTTTATTTTATGCATTTAAATATTGCTTTTGAATGCTTTCTAAGTTTTATTATGCATGTGATTTATTTTTGCAATGAGTTCACTAGTAATTAAATCACATAATAATTTACTTAGGTCCCTAAAGCTAATATTGGGTAATTGCTATTCCAAATAAACATCTACTAAAATCTTGATCGTTAGTAATAGGTTCTGCCAAAGAAGGGTGTTACTTCCAATCTTTGGCTAAGTAGAGTAAATTTCCGAAATTTGCATGTTTAGTTTGGTTTGGCCCAACAAAATCATCAAAACGGTTTTGGATTTTGAAGCAAAGGATTGGGTTTTTGTGTTTGGGTGACAAGTCCTGTCTAGGATTAGGAAGGCTTTCCTCAATGTTGTGGGTAACTTCCTTACCTGGGAACTTTCATCACCTTAGCAATCACCTATCAACTAAGAATTACAATTGTTGTAATTAGTAAAGGAGTTTACTTACCTTTTAAATTTGGTTTTAAGTTGAGGCCAAAGTCCACTTATAAATCATGTTTGATAGGATCTTAGAATCACTTGATTCAAAAGGGGACACATTGAAAAATTGGTCAAGTGCATAGCTTTTATTTTAAAATGTTTAAAATTTGTTGAAAGCTATTATGATAAACATACTCATTACTTTTGCATCTTCTATGTAGATATCATGTCTGGTAACAACAATAATTCACCTTTTAACTTACGTTCAATCCTTGAAAAGGATAAGTTGAACGGGAACAACTTCCTTGATTGGGAAAGGAATCTGAGAATTGTTCTTAGATCCGAAGGTCGAGAGGATGTTCTTGAAACCCCGATCCCGGTTTTAATTGTTACTTGCCTTATGCTCGCGGCAATGGAACCAAGCCTTCAAAAGAGGTTTGCAAGCTTGGATGCCTACAGTTTATCCGACAGCTGAAAACCATGTTTCAGCAACAAGCTCGGATAGAGAGGTATGAAACTCACAAGGCTACTCTTGAGTGTGCGTTAGTCGAAGGCAAGCCGGTCGCCACTCATGTCTTCGAAATTATTGGTTATTTCGAGGCAATGGAGAGGTTGGGCTTTCCTTATAGCCAAGAGTTGGCTACTGACATCATACTACACTCCCTACATGAAGGCTTCAACCAGTTTAGGTTGAACTTCAATATGAATGGGGTGTCGAAAACCCTTGCTGAGTTACATGGGATGCTCATGACTGCCGAGCAAAACATCTCTGTTGCACCTAAGAAGGAAGTTCTTATGGTTCAAAAGGGAAAGGGTTTTAAGAAGGAATGGGCTGGCAAGAAAAAGCAAGACAAGGGCAAGCAAGTTGCTGCTAAGACTGCTGATAAGCCACAGGCAAAGGCAAAGCCAAAGGTGGCCGCAAATGCCAAGTGCTTCCATTGTGGTCAAATAGGCCATTGAAGGCGTAACTGCCCGAAGTATCTGAATGAGAAGAAGTCTGGGGCTTCTTCTTCAGGTATCTATGTCCTTGACATTAATTTAGCAACATCTACTTCTTGGGTATTTGATACCGATTGTGTTTCTCACATTATTTCGAATGTGTAGGGACTAAGAAGGAGTAGAACCTTGGCTACAGGGGAGGTAGAACTGCGCGTTGGAAATGGTGTAAGGGTTGCGACCGTTGCAGTTGGGACTTATAGTCTACCTTTGCCTTCTGATTTAATATTAGAGCTTAATAACTGTTATTATGTTCCTGCTAATACCAAAAACATTATTTCTATTCCTGTTTTGGATAATGTAGGGTTTTCATTTACAATTGAGAAAGGTTGTTTCTCTATTTATTTGAATTCAATGTTTTATGCCACTGCTAAAAAGTCTAATGGTCTATATTTCCTAGACTTAGACAAAATGTCCTTAACATAGACAACAAAAAACATAGATCAAGCGATACTAATCCTACTTACTTATGGCATTGTCGTTTAGGACATATAAACGAGAAACGCATTCAGAAGTTACATAAAGATGGACTTCTAACATCCTTTGACTTTGAGCCATTTGATGTATGTGAATCATGTTTAATGGGTATAATGACAAAGTCACCTTTTACTGGAAAGGGCCAGTGATCTATTGTGCCTAATACATACTGATGTGTGTGGACCAATGAGCACAAAAGCTAGGGGAGGGTTTGGGTACTTCATTACTTTTACTGACGATTTAAGTAGATATGGATATGTCTATTTAATGAAGCATAAGTCGGAATCGTTTGAAAAATTCAAAGAATTCTAGAATGAAGTCCAAAACCTGCTAGGCAAAACAATTAAAGCACTACGATCCGATCGTGGTGGTGAATATCTGAGCCAAGAGTTTAGTGATCACTTGAAGAGTTGTGGAATTCTTTCACAACTTACTCCACCTGGAACACCTCAGTTGAATGGTGTATCCGAAAGGAGGAACCAAACTCTACTTGATATGGTTCGGTCTATGACGAGTTTTGCTGATCTTCCCATCTCCTTCTGGGGATATGCTCTCGAAACTGCTACTTTCACACTTAATAGAACTCCATCAAAGGCAGTAGAAAAAACACCATATGAGATGTGGAGTGGAAAAGCTCCAAGTTTGTCTTTTCTATGTATTTGGGGTTGTGAGGTTTATGTAAAACGTTTACTTTCAGATAAACTCGCCCTTAAATCAGATAAGTGTTTCTTTGTGGGTTATCCCAAAGAGACCAAGGGCTATTACTTCTACCATCGAACTGAGGGCAAAGTGTTTGTTGCTCGTCGTGGTGTCTTTTTGGAAAAAGAATTTATTTCCAAAAAGGCAAGTGGGAGTAATATTTTTCTCGAAGAGGTTCGAGAAAAGCAACAAACGGACATAGTTCAACCTATGTTAGAGTCAGAAGCACAAGTGCCAGCTGTGGATCTTGAAGTAATTCCTCCTTTAGAGGAATATTCTCCCATAACTGACCAAGTGTAAGGGGACGTGCATCCTGTACACGAACCTCCTACTGTCCCACTCGAATATAATTCGTGCGAAAATTCTCAAATTGTTGAGAAGAAAATTTCTCCTGTTGCAGCCCCTCGTAGGACTAGTATATCAAGAATACCAAACAAAAAATTTGTTGATTTCTTGTTAACCGAAAGTTCTGAGATAATGATCTTAGAATTTGAGGAACCTACTACCTACAAGCAAGTTTTGATGAGTGAAGACTCCGAAAAATGGCTTGAAGCCATGAGGTCCGAAATGGCATCTATGTTTGAAAATCAAGTATGGGACTTGATGGATTTGCCCGACGGGGTTACACCTATTGGTTGCAAATGGGTTTTCAAAGTGAAAACAGACAAGGATGGTAACATTCAGGTTTACAAAGCAAGGTTGGTTGCAAAAGGGTTCAAGCAAGCTCATGGTATAGACTATTACGAAACCTTTTCACGAGTAGCAATGCTTAAATCTATTCGGATACTCCTAGCGATTGCTGCCTTTTATGATTATGAGATTTTGCAGATGGATGTCAAAACCACTTTCTTGAATGGGTTCTTGAAAGAGGATGTGTATATGACACAACCGGAAGGTTTTGTGGATCCAGAATATCCTAGGAGGGTATGTAAGCTTCAAAAGTCCATTTATGGATTGAAGAAAGCATCCCGGAGTTGGAATCTTCGTTTTGATGAGGCAATCAAACCTTGGAAACGCTGAGTACATTTTGGGGATCAAGATCTATAGGGATAGGTCTAAGAGGATGATTGGACTTAGCCAACGAACTTATATAGATAAGATCGTTACTAAGTTCAATATGGAAAACTCTAAAAGAGGTTTTCTACCCATGCAACATGGTGTTTCGCTTAGTAAGACTCAGTGTCCTTCTGGACCTAATGAGATTAAGCGAATGAGTAATGTTCCTTATGCGTCAGCTATAGGGTCAATTATGTACTCCATGATTTTTACTCGCCCAGATGTTTCATATGCCTTGAGCATGTATAGCAGATTCCAATCAAATCCAGGTGACGCACACTGGAGTGCAGCTAAGAATATCCTAAAGTACTTACGAAGGACTAAGGATAATTTCTTAGCATATGGAGGTGGGAGTAAGTTAATTGTTGAGGGTTACACAGATGCGAGATTCCAAACTGACAAAGATGATTTCCGATCCCAATCTGGTTTCATCTTTTGTCTAAATGGAGGGGCAGTGAGTGGAAAAGTTCAAAGCAAAGTACCGTCGGCGATTCTACAACGAAGCTAAGTACATTGCTTGCGGCAAATGCAGCAAAAGGAAGCCGTTTAGATGAAGAAGTTCATTCTGGAGCTAAGAGTAGTGCCTAGTGTTGGAGATGGTATTGTCTTACATTGTGATAACAATGGTGCCATAGCTCAGTCTAAGGAATATCCTAGGAGGGTATGTAAGCTTCAAAAGTCCATTTATGGATTGAAGCAAGCATCCCGGAGTTGGAATCTTCGTTTTGATGAGGCAATCAAACTGTTTGGTTTTCTCAAAAACGGAGAAGAGTCTTGTGTTTATAAGAAGGAAAGTGGGAGTAACATAGTTTTCTTGGTCTTATATGTAGATGACATACTTCTCATAGGAAACGACATTCCCATGCTTGAGTCAGTCAAGGCATGGTTGAAGAGTTGTTTTTCTATGAAAGACCTTGGAAATGCTGAGTACATTTTGGGGATCAAGATCTATAGGGATAGGTCTAAGAGGATGATTGGACTTAGCCACAGAACTTATATAGATAAGATCGTTACTAAGTTCAATATGGAAAACTCTAAAAGAGGTTTTCTACCCATGCAACATGGTGTTTCGCTTAGCAAGACTCGGTGTCCTTCCGGACCCGATGAGATTAAGCGAATGAGTAATGTTCCTTATGCGTCGCCTATAGGGTCCATTATGTACTCCATGATTTGTACTCGCCCAGATGTTTCATATGACTTGAGCATGTGTAGCAGATTCCAATCAAATCCAGGTGACGCACACCGGAGTGCAGCTAAGAATATCCTAAAGTACTTACGAAGGACTAAGGATAATTTCTTAGTGTATGGAGGTGAAAGTGAATTAATTGTTGAGGGTTACACAGATGCGAGCTTCCAAACTGACAAAGATGATTTCCGATCCCAATTTGGTTTCATCTTTTGTCTAAATGGAGGGGCAGTAAGCTGGAAAAGTTCAAAGCAAAGTACTGTCGCTGATTCTACAACGAAGCTAAGTACATTGCTTTGCGGCAGATGCAAGCAAAGGAAGCCGTTTGGATGAAGAAGTTCATTCTGGAGCTAGGAGTAGTGCCTAGTGTTGGAAATGGTATTGTTTTACATTGTGATAACAATGGTGCCATAGCTCAGTCTAAGGAACCATGATCACATCAAAGGTGTAAACATGTACTTAGGAAGTTTCATCTCATTCGAAAAATCGTTGAGAGAAAAGATGTAATAGTTAGCAAAGTTCATACGGATAGCAATGTCGCTGACCCTTTGACTAAACCATTGCCTCAGCCTAAGCATGAGAGTCATTCTAGGGCTATAAGACTTAAGCATCTAGGAGAGTGGTTTTGATTGTGTACTATTTACTTTTAATTAGTTCACAGTTATAGTTACTCTTGTGATATGTTTGGTTATGTTTATCAAATAAAAGGTTACATTCTTATTTAGTCTTAGTTTAGTATTAAATAAAACGTTCAAAGTATTTTATAACGTTTGATAGGATTGTCAAATATGTGATTTGACGAATGAAACCCTATCTAGTGAACAGGAGTTATAATTTACCTTTGTCCCTAGTTCAAATCATTAAAATTGCACGTAAATGATTATGTTTCATGGACTAGATTGCAAAGTTGATTGATAGCGCAGTTTCATGGGCTATGGGGACATAGAGATGTCTAGTCATTTGCATAGGCGTGTATAGTTGATACACGTTGGGCAGACCTAGTGGGAGTTCTCTAAAAGGTTTATGAGAATCTCATTAATATATTTAGTGGATTCCTTAGACATGAGTATGACACTATTCTTACTTAAGGATTAGTATGTTTTTGACACTGCAAAACGTCGTGCCGTAAAAGGAGGCTATAAAAGCAGTGATCGGAACTGCTACGAATTGAGTGGGAGTTTTGGTTATACAAGACTGGATAAAGTCCTCCTAAGAGTTAGGATTGGTGTCTTGGCCTCTTGAAGAGCGAGAACTGAAAATGCATGGCCGTGCTCAAATGGATTAAGGAGTTAATCATTTGTTTCGACAGTTCGAACTCAGATTTCAAGAAACAACTTGAAAATTGGTATGGTTTACATACGATGTTACCATATCATCAAGTTAGACATTAAGCGACTTAAGGAGTTTGAAGGTTACACACTTGTTCTTAGAGAAGTGGGAGATTGAAGGATTTTGTCCTCGATCAAGTATAACAAACTAAATGTATATGGACAAATTATGAAGATAATATATTCAATAATATTAGGTGACCGCAACGTTTTGCTAGAAGCTAATTGCAGTTTGTTGGGCTAGTATATTTAGGCCAACTACTAATATGTATTGGGTCCTATGAGGTCACACAATGTGACAACCCTTGGATATTACCCAAATCCATTTGTGAAATGGGTTGGGCGGTTTTATGATGGATGGAAGAGTTGTAACTCATGAGTTTATTAGGCTCATAATGTATGACATTATGAGGTGACAGGCTAAAGTCGTATCACCTTATCAAAAATAACCTAAGGTCCACTAACAAGTAGTCAGGGAAGTCAGGATCGAATCCACAGGGAGAAAGTTATACTATTGTATCTGAATTCTAATATTATACTAGCTAAATCAGATGAAAATGGTTGTTTTACTGAACTAAACAAATAACAGAACTAAATACGAAGGTAAGAATCAATTAATGAAGAACTAGGACTATGGATCACTATGCATACAATTCGGGAAATCAAAGAAGAATAATAACCACCCAATAAGTCAATTTATCTAGGGCACATGTAATTTCTCTCGAACATTACCTCCCTCAAAGATCACCTAGCCGCTCTCGCATGGTCAAGGATCACTATGCCTAATGATTGAAAGCCTATACAAAATCTCTCCTCTCGAAGCAGATTCAATATTGCGATAGTAGAAATACAAATCAGGCCTAATTCATAAATCTAACATGAACGATTCAATCACAGGAAACAATTGAAATAAAGGGTAATTATACTAATCTATCAATCCCTCATCGCATACATAGATCCCCACAATCCTAGAAATAAAACTACTCACTCATGCTTGAGAAAACAATAACAAAATCCATGTAACAATTCATACTTTGAACTATTGCAAATAACTAAGAAATTAATCTAATCAATATTGGAGAAAGCAATAAAGAAGATTACCAAACTGAAGAACTATATTGAACTTGGGAATAATCCAAAGGTTTGATCTTGAATCCAAAATGAAAAGTAGTAAAACTAGGGTTCTTGAGAGAAACTTTGAGAAAATAAGTGCTAAAAACAAAGATGAATAAAAGATGTCTTAGTAATGTTCTAATTTTCGTATTTATACTAAACCTAAAACATAAAGGAAAAGTAATACGAAAATAACCCGGAAATCATTAAAATACGCGTGCCGGGTCAACCGCCCGATCACATCGGGCCAACTCGCCTGACCCCATCGGGCGAAAAGCTCTTTATTTCGGAAATATGACGGACTACCGCCCGATCGGGCAAGCTCGCTCGATGGGATCGGACGGGAGTGTTTTCCTCTTGTTTTCAACTCTAGAACGCAGCCAGATGAATATGTTCCCGAGCCCGATCGGGCTAAACCGCACGATCCTATCGGGCGGAAAAACTGCGATTTTGCGTCAACTTGTGAAGGCTGTAACTCTCAAACCAGAAGTCCGTTTGGAGCGTGTGACCTATCATTGGAAAGCCCTTAAAGTCTAGTTTCCAACCCAACTGGAATTTATTGATTATCAATTTTGTATAAAAAGTTATGATCAAAATGGTGAACAAGTGTCAGTTTTGGCACTTATTTCACTAACTCTTTGCTTCATTCCAACTTGAAATTGTCCCAAACGGATGCAATGTGATACTTGTGCAAGCTATCTCCATCCTCAATGATTAAAAGGCTTGATCTTAGATAATCATAATCAATTTGCATCAAAATAACCTGAAAATCATCGAAACACGCAAACGGGGAGTAGTAGAGCAAAACTTGAGTAAATCATGCAAATATTCACCTAAATGCTCTAATAAGAACTAGAAATGCAACCTAAATGCACCTAAAACTCTATATAAAACCATATCATCATGAGGCAAAATAAAGTCTCATGAAACACCTCTTTTGTAACCACCTTATATAATGATATGGGGGTTACAAAGGTGAAAGGACATTACATCATTTGAGTGAAGAAAATCTGATTTTCTTTTCTCTCCTCTCTCTTTTCATTCGGCCATCACACACCTCAAAAGCAAGAGGATTCTTCTCTCTTCCGTACGAGCATACGTGGTGATCTAAGGGTTGTTCGTGGACCAACACTAGAGGAACGACGGTTGACGTTCTAAAGGATCTCCACTAGAAGGCTCGTGGTGGAAGTGGAATTCACGCATCAAGAGGTATATTCTATATTCTTTATAGATTCATGTTAATTTATGCAAAGATCTTGGTGTTAGATGTTTGAGTATATGATACTCGTTTTCCGCATTAAGCATCTAAATTCCTACATTGCTCAGGGTTCAAATCTTCATCCCAATAATATGTTGGGGCATTCACTGGTGGTGGCAATATTGACCTTTAGACATGTTGTCTTCTGGGCTATTTAGCTTTATACTCAGTCTCCGAACTGGTGTACCTTCCAGGTTACTAGCTTAGCAGGGGTTGGTGATAAGGAAAACACGAAAACAACAAGGGTCACAAGATGAACTATCTTCTAGGCGTGATGCACTTTTCCAAAAGTAATATTCCGACCCTATTCGTATAGCACGGGTTCACGAAATTCACCTTCGAGATACAAAGAAGATCAATAGTGGTCACGCTAACTATGAACACTATCAACAGGAAATGAGTTTGTGAGAGATTTGTAGAGATGAAGAATTTCAGATTTAATCTTGAGAGTTTGAGTGCAAAATATTTGAGAGTGTATTTTCTCAACCCACCTTCATCATATGAGAGATCCCATATTTATAATAATGCTATACTGTTTCAGAAAATCCGAAATGATACCTTGATTAACCGTCAAAACACGCGAAATAACACGAAGAATATCGAGATCAGGAACCACGTCGTGAGTCGCGACGAGCATCACGAGTTTCGACCTGGGCCAAACCCAGCTGGTCGCGATCCGCGACAACTTTCTGCCTCACAGACCCAGCATGTTGCTGCTGGCTAGCGAGTGCGTCGCGAGGTGCGACTATGCTCACGAGTCGCGAGATCAGCGTGTGAATGTCTTACTGCAACGTTGTTCGTATGCTGCACCATGAGTAGCGAGGTGCAAGCCCCACTGTCCTCTTATTTCTTCAATTAAAGAAGGTACAAACCACGACTCACACATATGGCATGTTATTATATCATATGTTATTTAAGTTACGACACCATAACCGAGCAACTTAAATAAACACATCATGAATTAAACTAACCTTATACTCTAAATCTCCAACAATCCTACCCCATTTAGAGTATACAAAATAGTTATTGCACAAACATCATCATAATAAAACAACCTCAACCATAAATGAAAGTGTACAAAGACTTGAACTTCCACTTAGTATAATACACATTCCAAGCATTCGTATCCAAATGTTGTCGATAAACGATTGAACCATTAGCAACACATAATGAAATCTTGAAGATATTACACACACAAGATTAACTACTCATTTCCAATATATACTTGACACTAATAAGCCATGTGTCCATATCATTTCAGAAGTGCATCAAACCTATGCCCCACTAGCTCCTTGAAGCGGCCAAACTTTGCACTTACATAGGTAGATCTCTTAGAAAAACATGCTCCTGTGACAAAGCACAACATCAAGAGACCTATTAAGATTAAACAACCTCTTAAACCATCAAAAATTTAAAGAACTTTACCTTGAATGATTATATAAGTTCTTTCAATCATCAAATAAGGAAATTAATCTTATTGAACTCAAGACCCAACGTCGTCTTATTAGGCGTTAAGTTAAGATTCCCTTACTCGTGATTTCCAATGGGCACCAGTCCTAAACCGATTTCCAATTACCGTATCTCTAGCTAATGCCTTTGTGAAACAGTCCGCTAGATTATACTTAGTTCTCACATAGTCAACAATGATAACACTATCTTTGATAAGTCCTTGGACATAACTATGTCTCACACCAATGTGCCTTGACTTACCATTATACACTTGACTCTAAGCTCTTGCCAATGCTGCATCACTATCACAATGTATTGCAATAGGTGATATTGGTTTTGGCAACAAAGGTATCTCAAACATGAGATTCTTTAACCACTCGGCTTCTTTGCTTGTCGATGATAGAGCGATAAACTCCGATGTCATTGAAGAATCCGCAATGCAAGTTTGTTTCTTGGAAGCCCAAGATATATCACCTCCCCCAAGGAGGAATACCCATCCACTGTGGAGGAATGGTCTTCTCTATTAGAGATCCAACTTGCATTTAAATACCCTTCTAAAACCGAAGGATATCCACTATAGGACAAACCATAATCCATGGTTTTCCTCAAATAATTTAACAACTTGACGAATAGCTTGCTAATGTTCCATACTAGGATTACTAGTATATCTACTTAATTTCCCCAACCGCGATATCCGACCTAGTTTTCGTCATAACATACATCAAACAACCTATAACCCTCGCATACTCAAGTTGAGACACGACATTGCCATCATTTGACAACAATTTTTCACTTGGGTCCATAGGAGTTGAAACAAGAGAGCAATCACTAACATTAAACTTCTTGAGCACTTTCTTGATATAATGAGATTGTGACAAGATCAATTTTCCATTGTCTCTCTTAATTCTTATACATAAGATGACATCCGCCTCCCCCAAATCTTTCATGGAGAATTGTGAAGATAGAAAGGATTTTGTCCACTCAACTTGTGACAAATTCGTTCCATATATCAACATGTCATCTACATATAGATAAATCATGACACCATTACCGTTGTCATCAAATTTGATATATACACACTTATCTTAATTGTTCAATTTGAAACCATTAGACAACACAACCTCGGCATCAAACTTTTGATGCCATTGCTCTGGTGCTTGTTTTATCCCATACAAAGATCTAATCAACTTGCATACTTTATGCTCTTGACCTTTCACAATAAACCTTTCCGGTTGTCGCATGTAAACCTCTTCTTCTAGTTCTCCATTCAAGAATGCCGTCTTGACATCCATTTGATGGATCACAAGCTTATGAATAGCCGCAAGAGCTATTAATAACCTTATAGTGGAAATTCTAGTAGCGAGTTCAATACCCGATTTTTGTGAGAAACCTCGAGCCACAAGACGGGCTTTGAACTTATCAATAGTCCCATCCACTTTCATTTTCTTTTTGAAAATCCTTTGACACCCAATTGGTTTACACTTAGGAGGTAAATCAGCTAGAACCCAGTGTTATTTCCCATGATAGAATCCATCTCATCATCAATTGCCTCTTTCCAAAAAGCGGCATCTTGAGACCTCATAGCCTCATTAAAGGTTAAAGGATCCTCTTCCACATTAAATATATATGGAAATTTAGTTACTATAGAACTCCTTGATCCTTCAACTAAATATACATGAAAATCCAGGCCGAAAGATTTCTCTTTTCTCGCCTTTTTACTTCTCCTAGGTTGTGATGATGTTGATGCAACATTCTCATCAAGAGTTTGTTCATCAACTTCTTGATCAATATTAGTTTGATCAATATCAACTCCTTGATCAATGTTAGTTTCATCAATTGCTTGAATATTGGTATTAGGAGTAATATCCTTTGGTCTTGGAATTGATGAATATATGTTTTCATCAAAAATTGCATCTCTTGACTCCACAATAGTGTGAATTGACCAAACGTTATTTTGTTCTATTACATAGAACCTATAGGATTTGCTATGAAGAGCATACTCTATAAAGATGCACTCAACTCCCCTTTCACCCAACTTTTTACGTTTGGGTTCCGGCACTTTTACAATTGCCCTACATCCCCAAAATTTGAGATAACTCAAGTTTGGTTTTCTTTTATACCAAAGTTCATATGGGGTAACCTCGTTCTTTTCCATTGGAACTCGATTTAAAATATGATAAGCTGTTAAAATAGCTTCTCCCCAAAAACCATCACTTAAACCCGAATAGGATAACATAGAATTTACCATTTCTTGCAAAGTTCTATTCTTTCTTTCCGCTATACCATTTTGTTGTGGTGTATAAGCCGCGGTTGTTTCATGTATAATTCCCGTAGATTGAAAATAACTCGGGTCATAGTATTCACCACCCCTATCGGTTCTAAATCGTTTAACTTTGTCACTTAGTTGCAATTCAACTTCATTTTTATCGATCTTAAACTTATCAAAGGCTTCATCCTTAGTAAACAACAAGTATACATAACAAAACCGAGAATAACCATCAATAAAAGTTATCATGTATTTCTTGTTTCCTAAGGAAGGAGTGCTATGGAAAATCACTATGCACTAAATCAAGCAATGAAGTATCCTTTTCCACATTATTTGGAATAGATTTTCAAGTTATCTTTGTTAACATGCATACACTTCTCTATACTTGGATCAAAAGAGGGAATCAAATCATGCTTAGACATGGAATACAACTTTTTATAGTTAACATGACCAAGTCTATTATGCCATAGAGAAGAATTGTCATTAACAACAAACAAAGTATCTTTCAAAACATTAGAAATACTAAGTTTGAACATACTATTACAAAGATAACCAAGTCCTACAAATGTACCACCATTAGACAATATAAATTTATCAGCTTCAAACACCATTTTAAAACCTAATCGATTTAAGGTAACACCGGAGACTAAATTTCTCCTAAGTTCTGGAGCATACAACACATCTCTTAAAATACGAGGCTTTCCAGAACTAAAAACTAATTCTGCTTGTCCTACACCTAGAAGTTTAGCCGTAGAATCATTTCCTATGTAAAGAACTTCTCCGTTCTCAACCTCCTTGAAAGTCTTAAATAGAGACCGCTCCTTGTATACATGTCCTGATGCTCCCGAATCGATCCACCATGAACAATCATCATGTACACAAAATATTTCAGAAATCATGCACACAAAATTCAGATTTGAATTAAGTGAAACTTGTGTACTCATACCTTGTTTGGCATGGGTTTGGCTTGACTCGCCATTCCCACCATTCTTTTTGTTCATTTTCTTCTTCCAAATGGTGCAATCCTTCTTGAAGTGACCGGGCTTTCCACATTCCCAACAACCTCGTTGAGGGGCTCTACCAAACTTAGGCTTCTTCCCATTGTTGCCTTTGGTGAAATTGTTAGCCCTCTTCTTAGGATTAGAAGACTCCTTTGATTTACCATCCTCCACCATGTTAACGGTGGAAGAATTAGGATTGACATCATTTTGTCCATCTTGGACCCGAATGCCATCTTCAATCCGAAGATGAGCACCCAATTATTCAACATTCATTTCATCTTTCTTATGCTTTAAATAATTTTAAACATCCTTCCAACTAGGTGGGAATTTGTCAATTATAGAAGAAACAACAAAGGTCCCATCCATTACGATGTTGTGTTGCTTAAAACTCCCTAAATTATTTTGAATTTCATGACATTGTTCCATAATAGGCCTTGAATCAACCATTTTAAAGTTATTGAAATTACTAACAAGAAATTTCTTGCTAGAAGCATCCTCGGCCATATATTTACTTTCTAAATCATCTTTAAGAATCTTAGGTTGCGTTTGGATACCATGATTTCATTTCAAATAGTGGAATTCAATTCCAGAATTTGAATTACTAGAATTCAATTTCAAGTCTTGTGTTTAAGAAAATTGAGAATTTCAAATTTGGAATTTCAAAATCAATGTAGAGTACGGATTACGCTGAGAAGAGAAAAAAGGAAGATCGATAAGAGAAGGTAGGTGACGAGGAGCAGAATCAAGCTCAAAATCGTTACCAATGGACATCGAGGAGAGAGAAATGGGTCAATGCTAAAAAAACATGGAGTACGTGATATTGAGGAGAAAGAAATGGGGAAGAGTATGTGGGCTTTATTTTGGTATTTGAAATAACAAGTTTTAAGTTGGTATTTGAAATGACAAGTTTTAAGTTGGTCTAGTGTAGGACATGAAATTGGCCCAAATCCAAATATAAATGTTTTGGATTCCCAAACACCTGATTGGGGCCAAATCCAGAATTTCAAATGAAATTCTAGTTTCCAAACAGGCCATTAGCGGATTCAACAAATTGATAAACATCAAACAAAGTGTCGGACATACCGTTAAGGATGTGACCACGACATATGTAATCATCGTTCTCCCATTTGTTTCTCTTCCTAGTTGCTTCAACAGTTTCATTTTCCACTTTCTCGGGTTTGGGAGTGCTTAGGACATACGCCACACTTAACGAAGTGAGAAGGAAATGCATCTTCTTTTGCCATCTTCTAAAGCCAACACCTTCAAACTTGTCAAGTTTGTGAAAATTTGCAGACATTTCACGAATTGAAGTCATCTTGCAAATATATTACTTTTGGATTATTAGGGAAAACACGAAAACAACAATGGTCACAAGATGAACTATCTTCTAGGCGTGATGCACTTTTCCAAAAGTAATATTCCGACCCTATTCGTATAGAACGGGTTCACGAAATTCACCTTCGAGATACAAAGAAGATCAATAGTGGTCACGCTAACTATGAACACTATCAAGAGGAAATGAGTTTGTGAGAGATTTGTAGAGATGAAGAATTTCAGATTTAATCTTGAGAGTTTGAGTGCAAAATATTTGACAGTGTATTTTCTCAACCCACCTTCATCATATGAGAAATCCCATATTTATAATAATGCTATACCGTTTCAGAAAATCCGAAATGATACCTTGATTAACCGTCAAAACACATGAAATAACATGAAGAATTTCGAGATCAGGAACCACGTCGCGAGCAGCGACGAGCATGAGCATCACGAGTCGCGAGCTGGGCCAAACCCAGCAGGTCGCGTGGGGGGGACCCTGGTCGTGATCCACGACAACTTTCTGCCTCCCACACCCAACATGTTGATGTTGGCTAGCGAGTGCGTCGCGAGGTGCGACTATGCTCGTGAGTCGCGAGATCAGCGTGGGACTGTCCTACTGCAACGTTTTTTGTCTGCTGCACCATGAGTCGCGAGGTGCGAGCCCCACTGTCCTCTTATTTCTTCGATTGATGAAAGTACAAACCACGACTTACACATATAGCATGTTATTATATCATATGTTATTTAAGTTACGACACCATAACCGAGCAACTTAAATAAACAAATCATGAATTAAACTAACCTTATACTCTAAATCTCCAATAGTTGGTTTTAGAACCAATTATCTTTCCTAATAAAAAAAGACTCGTCCCATATTAATCGCAATATTTTATATTTGGTAATATATACTTCCTCTATTATGATTGTAAGAAGATAGAGATATAGAGAAAAAAAAATATAGACCCATGTGATGTAGAGAGAGATAGAGAGAAGTAAATAGCAAATAAAGTTAAAATTTCATTTATTTTGAAACGACATAAAATGGTGAGTGTTTCATTTATTTTAGAACGGAAGAAGTATTAAATGCGACAATTTTATTCTAGATACGGACCTATTATACTCCCTCTGTCCCATAATAGTCTGAACACTTTCCTTTTATGTTTGTCCCAAATTAGTTTGAATGCTTCCATTTTGGCATGATACCACTATTAATATATTATTTCTTTTACACATTTTTGGCCCACACTCTATCTTTTATCAATAAAAAGTTATTCAACTTTATCTCTCCTCTAATAAAAAATACCCACCAACTCCTATCACATCTACCTCTAAATAAAATAACATTTGATAACCACACTACAACTTATCACCTTAAACTACGTGTCCCAATAAGTGTTCAGATCTTTCTGGGACTGGGGGAGTATATTTTTTGGATCCCACTTGCATTAAACAAATAGCAATATATAAGGAGAAAGAACATTTAGTCCACTTTTTGGGTCCACTTACAATATATAAATACTAGCAAATTATGCACGCGATGAGTGCCTGATTTTTTTTCAAACATAAATTCTAACCTTTTTGGGCATAAGTAGAGGTAAAAATATGAATATTAGATATTCTTTTGGCTAAATTTCGTAGGTTAAGCCTATATCACTTAACCCTTCTTTTATCAAACTTATTAATTTATTCTTTCTTTAGGATTTCAAACATAAATTCTATCCTTTTTAACTTGATGAACAATGAAATAATGTTAAGTGATTTTTTTAAGGATTTCTTATGTTGTATTAACATAGTCTTTTGTGTTAAATAAATCATTTCACTTTGTTAATTGATTGAATTTTCCGTTTCGATGTAATACTTGATTGTGTTGTGAATTGATTGATAAGATACTTAATTGATGTAATATTTCATTTTTATTTTTTCAGCATAAATGTACTAAATCTTATAGTCAATGTTTCTTTTTTTGGTGGTTCAATTATAACTTGATTGCCTTCAACATTTAAGTTAATTTTTTAATGCTATTTTTGAGTTTGGCTTTATTTTTTCCTTTTTTGGTAATAGTTAATTTACTAATGGGCAGATAAGTAAATTATAGGGGGACACCATAGCTCCCCCCTTCCCTTATATAATAGAGATAAATAGCGAACAAAAGTGGGCCGTAGGCCGATTAATTGATAAAATTTCTTTTGCCAATTTGGAATAAAGTAAAGTGAGTAGAACTTTATAGAACAAACTGAAACAGAAAAGTGAGTAAAATTTCACATAAGGAAGGGAGTATATTTTCAAATGAGTATGTGTACCTACATTTTTTGCAGATGAGTATTTCAAGTGAATGTCACATTTTAGCAGATGATTAAGTTTATTTGCAAATGTGTATATTGTTTCTTCGAATGATTATATGTGGAGAATATGTATTTTTGATATATCGTTTTAGTGATTCTTGCTGTACACAAAAGTGTGATAATTTGTGAACAATATCTTGAAAATGATCTCTTTTCCATACTTTCAAAATGAGTATTTGATTATGTTATGTTATCTAACTGCACCGGGCAATGGTAAAATAATAGACAAATTAAAGGATTTTCTATACTCATCTAAAACCTATTGTACTCATCTAAAGTTTACATAACTTATTTCGTTCTAATTAGTTGTGGCTTGAGAATTTTCATACTCATTAAAATAATACATCCACATTTGGACTAAGATATACTCATTTCAACAAATGCATATTCATTTTGAAAATTTGCATACTCAATGAAATATTTGGTTGTTCATTTGATAAATTTAACTTAAAATTTCATACTCATTAAAGGATACATACTCATTTAATCAGATTCATCATTATTTGAAAAGATACATATTCATTTGATAAGATATTTATTTATATGACAAGATACATACTCATATGACCATGGGTGTACATAGAGCTATGTACACCTGAGAGTAGGGTGTAATTGCTGTGAAAATGATCAAACAATAAATAAATGATTCCCTACAGACACCACCCTCAATCAAAAGACTCACATAATTTAGCCATAATATAAATATACTCACTAACTTCGATCAAATCATCTTTAATAATAATAATAAAAGGAAGGCAAAATTGGCCTCAACACCTTGAAGTATGGCGCAGGTGCACCAAACACCCCAAACTAAGGCTTATAGCCAGAACACCCCAAAGTACGAGCTTGGGTGCATTGTATACCATAAATGAGAGTTTTCGCCGGAAAATGCACCAGCTCCGGTGGAATCTTCATTTTTTAATATTATTTTGCTTTTTACCCCCCCTTTTCCTATTTTCTTCTTTTTTTTCTCTCTAATTTTTTAAATTAGACCCAAAAAAGGTCAACCCCACCACTGCCTCCACCACCCTTATCACCACCTACATTCACTGTATTCAAAACCCCATCAATATCCTGAATTATCCTAGTAATAAACCCCTGCACTTGCTGAGTAACCCCTGGATCAGAATCCGACTTCTCAGGCGGTTCCATAAGCTCAGCCACTACAATAGGCTGAACAGGAACCGACGACGAATCCGCCTCCATTCTCCTAAAAACAATCACAAGCATCTGAATCAACGACGCTTTCGTCGTCGTCTGATGCACCACATTCTTACTCCCTAAATATATATCATAACAAGTCCTAACAATCCGCAACAAACAATCACCATGAATCCTAAGACTAGTCGAAGTAACAGCAGAAAGTAGGGTTTTCAACACAACAAGTTTCATACTCTCATCATTATTAACCTCATTACACTTACACACCGAGTCAATAACTCGTGACAACAACTTCGACTCAGGATTCGACCCTGTTGAATCGGCCTCACCTCGGATATATCCATGAGAGATAAGCTTCTGCAAGCATGAGAGAATTTCGGTAATTTTCAGATTTTAGGGTTCATTTGGGGAAGAAACCCAGAGAATTTGGGGAAGAAATGTAGGTGGTGATAAGGGTGGTGGAGGCAGTGGTGGGGTTGGCCTTTTTTTGGGTCTAATTTAAAAATTAGAGAGAAAAAAGAAGAAAATAGGAAAAGGGGGTAAAAAGCAAAATAATATTAAAAAATGAAGATTCCACCGGAGCCGGTGCATTTTCCGGCGACAACTCTCATTTATGGTACGCAATGCACCAAAGCTCGTACTTTGGGGTGTTCTGGCTATGAGCCTTAGTTTGGGGTGTTTGGTGCACCTGCGCCATACTTCAGGGTGTTGAGGCCAATTTTTGCCTAAAATAGAACGCATGTCCATAAATGTTTTTATTCCAAAGTTCAAGTTATTTCAAGAGATGATATGCATCACAGAGTTTATTCATCATATACCCATGTGCATGTTACACCTAGAACTTATTTATGCTCATTTGCTCATATGGGACTCTCCTTTTTAGTATATTTTGCTTATCAGGATGATTTCAAATAAGTAATGAGTACAAAAATAACCTTATGCTAACGATACACCCAAATGTCACTACTACATAATTGACATAAAGTAACACCCAAAAAGTGTTACTTGAAGTGCATAAAGTGTTACGTTAGATAATAGGTAACACTTTTTTGGGTGTTACATCTGCCCGTGTTACCAATGCTATTAGGTAACACTTTTGAAAGGCTATAATAACACTTAAACAAATGTTACTTTAAATTAGCTTATGTAACACTTTTAATACCTATTGTTACACTTGTAAAGTGTTACTTGAAATTTCTTATGTAACACTTTTATATCTTTGATAACATCTTATAGTGTTACCATAACATATAGTAACACTTTATTCAACATTACATATCACTTTTTGCTATTTCATGCAGCACCTCGTGCGTCATTAGGTAACACATTTTGTCATCTCCTTTGAGCACCTTGTCGATAATTAAGTAATACTTTTTATTAGAAAAGTGTGTAAATATATACATCTATACTGAAAATAAAAATACTAATAAGACTATACAATATTGATATACGAATTGGAAATTATATTATAACAAATGATATAATTTTGTACACTTATCAATGCGATATGCCTATATCCATAGATAAACTAATGAAAAATAATATTATATTCAATACAAAATCAAAATCATCAAATAAAACATATTCAAACGATAAGCTAAAACTAGATCTAATACTCATATATCTCTTTTCCATCTTCTGTCATCTCGCCATATGCATACATTTTCCTAGCGTCCTCGATATCATGAGTTGCTACTCCAATTCATCATTTTGATTCTCTTGATCCTATAACAAGAAATATTAAACATGAAATCTTCAACAATAATATTAGTATTCATGACCAAACAAAGTAAACATATTAGGAATTCAGAATAATATCATGAAATAGCTACTTTTGAAAAATAGTATGGTGCTTGAAATTCTTCGAGTTCCACATGAAAGCCACAGGAGAGAACTAGAGAAGAGAAGGAAAAGAGATATAAAGACATGTAGATGCTCGTTTATAATGTTTAAGTAGTTAATAGATCTATGAAAATTATTACCCTATCTTTCTCTTGATCACTAGTGCCTCCATAGAGATGCTCAGTTGTTGAGTAGATGTCACTAGTCTTCTTTCATAAAGTCCACCCATTAGCATGATCCAATGTGCATGGCATCTATGATCTATCGCACTATCACAAATAGCCTTAGCCTACAAATCCAAAATCAGCACTAAGGTATAAATATCATCATTTACTCGGAATTCTCAAGAATCCGTGGAGAGAAGTAGGATAATTTTAAATTCCCTTATATGATCTTTACAAGCTTATGATAACAAGACCAAAGCATGTAGAAGAAATCCATTCAGGAACACTCACATTTGTAAGCTCAAAGTAAGGACGCAAAGCCTTCTCCATGCCTTTCTACATTAATATTGTTCCTCTCACGCATTTTCCCTACCCATTTGTTGCACTGGATCCTGAAACCACGAGCTGCAATAGGTGCTTTCCTGGCAGGAAGAGCCAAGTTGTTGGCTTCTTCTTAGCAGTCAAAATAAAGCACTGACCTTTTTCCTTCAAACGCACTACTACACATGATAGCATAAAACCATTTGACCAAGATGAAATAGTTGCATCTTTCTTACTTGAAATAATATAACCTTTGCTACTTGTTTAAGACACTTAATTTGGGAACATTGAGTCACATATTTACATCAATCATAAGTATTTCAAAATTTTACAGAAGTACAAAGCCATATCCATAACATGGTTGAAACAGGAGTTCTCATGTACAAGAATAAGTTTCTGATGAAGTACTTAGAAATATATTGTACAACTAAAACTAGAAATTGAGGAGTAGAGGCAAGAAAAGCATAAAACAAAATGTACGAAAACCAAAGCCAACCAAATCTTATAAAAAAATGCTCAACGGAGAAAAGTTTGTAAAACACAATGAGCAAAAAAGAACATTCTTGCCCAATCTAATTCATATAAATGCAACATAACCTTCTCGATCTTTTCTTCATGATCGGCTACAAGATATAGAATATTCGAAACTATAGAAACTTAAACAGGCTATGACCTAGGGATAATTTAACTGCGGCACAACAGGAATAAAAAAGTAAAAATGAATATTCAGGGAGGAAAGGCAAATAGATTTGTCCAGAAATTGTCTATCTTACTTCTTGTCATTACTTTTTTTCCCAACTGGAAAATTTCCATTCAGAGGTGTTCCCTATATCACTTACAATTTAAGATTCCAAATCATAGAAATTTAAACAGGTTGTGACCTCTCTAATAATAATTGGATCAGCAACAATATAGATTAAAGGGTGATAGCTAATATAAGGCAATGTAGTTTCACATAAAAAAGTTGAATAAAATGTTGGTTAATCTTGTCAATGATGGCTGGTTATCTGCAATTTCTTACTCCTAGTCCTAACAACGGGCATCTGTTTGTATGAATCCTCGAATGACCTGTCCATTAGGAGATGTTGTCTCCCTGCCCAGACCACTGACTACCTGGGTATATAAAGTTATAAACTACCAAATACCACTTCATCATGGGGTTGACAATTGTCATTTCTAGCTTAAATCATGAAATCTTCTAATATTGCAGCAGCAATATGTATGGTTTTGTAGTTTCAGACTGTAGCTGGAACCAGAACTTAAGTGTTCTTTACATCATATGTTGTGTTGTCTGCTAGATCAGAACATAGAAATCTGATACTTCTAAGGGAAAAGATGTGCTTATTCTATAAAAGCAAAAAGGCTGCTTTAATTGAATTATACATGTTGTTAACAGGGTAGAAATTTAAGTTTATTTGCACCACAAGATCACATAGTAAGTTTGTGTGAGACAGTTTCATCACAGGCTTGGTCTCCATGAAAAGGAGACTGAACAAAGCACATTCATTGATTAGTGTACCAAAGAACAAACTTGACATGACAATCATAATTCATAATCATGCTTAAATAGAAGATAATTATTCTCCGGAGACGTCATGAAAAGTAATAGACAAGCATTTCAATTTCAAAACAATTAATCACTTTTCAATGCCAAACATCTAAGTAAAATCATATAAAACAAGATACTGAAGCAGTTCTCAACTCAAGGTGAACCCTAGATTATCGTTTTCAGCACCATTGTTATTGTCGACCCATTTGCACTCGATATAGGTCTCATCAAACAAGATAAAGGTAACTCACGAGTCTACTCAATGACTCTATAGTAGCGCATTGAACCATATATGGAACAATCATCTTTAGCACTTGCAAGATAGGGGTGAGCAATATATCTCCAATAGACTGGCACCAATACATTCCAATGCAAAATCTAACAATCATTCATATAGCTAACCTATAACTCAATGAAAAAATAAAACACAATAATTACTACAGAATTCCAAAAAATTCTAATAAACTGAATAATTTATAAGCTTGAGGAAACAAACAATTAAGATAATATTTGATTTAGATTTCACGATTTATAAACCAAATCAACAATCTACTAAACTAACTAAAAAGTTATGGCGGCAGCCGCAGATTAAAATGGTGGTGCTATGCAACAGTTTCTAACTCATTCGACCACCAATTTTGGCAGATTCAGAAAGTCATTACAGTAAATTACCAATCCATGAAACTAGAATACTGATTAAAATAACATAATTTGAATATCAAAGCCACCAAAATCAGTTTTTTTTTTTTTATGTAATTAGGAATACACAAGGGCTTGTAAAATAAGAAAATAACCTTACCTGTATATTGCCGCTTATAATGGTGTTCTTGATGCCGGTGTGAGGGACGAAGATGTCGTCGGATCTAATGCAGGTCTCGTCGGCGGTGGGTAGGTCTTCAGTCTTGAGTCTCTTGACGCAAGAAAAGAAGAAGGGAAGTTGATAATTGAAGAAGATAGTGCTTTTCTTTTTTTAATTTTATTTTTTAAGGGGAGGAAGTGGGATATATAGCTTGGATATATTGGATTGATGGACAAATATAAACTAAATTTCTATTCCCCTCAAAAAAAAAAAAAAAAATCTAAATTTCTACATCCACGCTTACTTTCAAAAAAAAAAAAATCTACATCCACGCACAACAAGCACGGTTAGAATTTTTATTCAATAAAACATCACATGCATACTAATATGACATACATATTGACAAAAGTATTAAATGAGATAATACCAATTACAAGCTAAGATAACATTTCTTCCACTAAAACGTTAATTTTAGACTTTGCATAACGGTTGCTAAAATAAGTGTTAATTTAAAGTTGTTATATTTGCCCACAATTATACTAGTGTGTCTCCGCTTCTATGCGCCAACCTCAATCTCAGAACCCTAGATTAATCGGTGTAGCAGAGAGAAGAATCGGGGTGGGTGAAATTGGAAAGGGTCGGTGTCTTTTAGCTTATAGGGCGTTAATGGAAATTGAAGAAATTGAAATTGGAAAGGGAAGGGAATTGGGGAGATTCCTTTCAATTTTGTTCTCTATATTTTCATGGAGGCAAACAATTGCGCCAAGCCGCCAATTGTTAATGATGTTTGGATTAGTAGTACTCTTTCTAACTTTTATCAACCTACAACAAATGTTTAAAAGCTAATTACTTTTTTTTTATAATTTTTAAAAGCTAATTACATTAAGTAAAACTCTAAAGTGTTACCTATTTCAAAGGTTTTAGTGTTAGTATTTTAGAAGTTTTACCTGTTTTAAAATCCTAGTGTTACTATTTAAGAAGTGTTACCTATTATAAAGTTCATAGTGTTACAATTCTAGAAGTGTTACTATAAAATGTTACCTTTTATAAAAGTGTTACCTTAAATGTTACAAATGGACAAAGTGTTACAAAAGTGTTACTTATATATATAGGAAATCTACAACTTAAAAAGTGTTACCTTAATGTGTTACTTAAGGTTAATTATGTAGTAGTGTGTAGGTAAAATTTATTCGCAGGTTTTGTTTGTTTCACCAACATTTTTCATCCAAACATTATTGAGGAGAGATGCTAAAATATTGAAGAATACTCGAATCTCGATAGCTTGAGTATGGTTTAAATTAAAAAATTCATGTTAGTATTCTTGATCTACGTTTTTATCGTAAATGTCGTGCGTCTTCTGTCTTCATTTAATGATATTATCTATATCTATATATCTATATAAACCTAAAAAAATAAGCTTAGGTGTCAGTCATATACATGATTTCGCCCACATGGCAATAGCACCTAACATGATGTCCACGTGTATAGAGCCTCACTCGCAGCCATGTGGCATCATGAGCAATCACCTAAATAAGCTAAATGCTCCAAAAACGATACTATAGGTGTGATTTACGGCCATGATCAAGGCAATTAATGGTCTTCAAGCCTTTGTTTCCTTCGTTGCCTATAGTACTTTGTCTATCGATCTAGGCAATTAATGGTCTTCAAGCCTTTGTTTCCTTCTTTGTTATCGGCCATGTTGTTCAAGGTCTTCAAGCCTTTGTATCCTTCTTTGCCTATCGATCTTCATTTGCATCTAAGTTCTATTGTACAAACTATTATTATCACTCCATTTCTCTATCTTCATTTTAGTATATTATTGGAATTTTATCAGATTTCAATTCCCATCCATTCTTCCATTAGATGAGAGAGAAAGAGAGAAAATGAAGGATTTAGAGGAGAGCGAAAGAGAATAAAATGGTAAATTTCTGCATTTTCAGTTCTTTATTTTGCTCGATTGCTTGAAGAACTGACGAAGGTCACCATTGCACCACGGTCCTAGGAAAACAGCACCACTAAATAGACGTGGCACCGCCAAGAAGACCACTATGGGGCCACTACCCACTATATGGTTTTGTCTCTATGAACTATTGACGGAATTTCATTTCCAAAATTGGAATTTGGGTAAATTGATATTGATCATGAGGGATCTGATGGTTTGGTACAAATATATAGCTTTGATTTTTCTTCTTCTCATTATTCATAACGAGGGATCTGATGGTTCGGCACAACCTGCATCATAGCTAAAGACTGAAGAAAATAACAGAATCTGCCAACTTATAGAAGGTGATACTTAAGGAATCACCTTATGAAGGAACGAAGCTTCAGGTAATACAGTGTGATAAACAAACCATAATATTCAAGCTATGAGACAATGACTTACATTGCCAATTTTTACCTGAATTTTTATTTTAACAATGTGAAGTTCTTATAAGTTGTTAAGAAAAGAAGAATTTTTTTTTTGACGATAAGAAAAGAAAAAAAAATTAAGATAGTTTTTGATAAAAAGTTGTTGGAAATAGTAATTTTTTGACAACAAAAAAAGAAAATATGAAAAAGAAGAAGTTATGTTCTGGTCAATTGTAGAAAAGAAAAAGTCAACTCATCGGAAATTAGCAAGTGGTAGCAGTTAACCACTAAACATTTCTTATAAGTTTAATATTAAGCTCCTGAAATTGATCAAAATTATATATCCTACAAGTTCTAATGTAATAGTCTAAAACTAACGTTTTATGATGCATGAAAAATCTTAAATTCCACATTTGGTACATATTTGGTGTGATCAACTATTGTTACCATAATTACTAATTTCTTAAAATAAAATATTGATTGAAAATCAAAGAACACGAAATAATGGCTAAATCACAGGTGTCAAAATAATCTATATTTTCTCCTTATTCTGATTTTCTATGCATATTTTTTCATCTAATATGCTTACAATTTCTTAAAATATGTTAATAGCACTTAGTTAATTGTTTCTCAACGTTGGAATTTAAGCTTTATAATAACAATCGGATGCAATAAATTGGTTTTATATAACAATATAGCCCATGATGGAAAAAAATGAAACATTATAGAACAAGCATAATGTCAAAAGATTTTATTATATGTATTTAGTTGTTGGCCTTATATCTCAACAATAGTAATTGAGATTATCTTAATTTTATGAACTGACATGCTTAACTTGGGCCATGCACTTAACTTTCTTTTATCAGATTATTCAATATCATCGGGCATCATTATGTTATGTACGATAAAGTACTATTTTTAAAAAGGATATTTACACGATAAAACTGATAATGTATTTTGATCTCTAATATATAGTACAAAGGTTCTATTAAAAAAAAATATATAATACAAAGGTAAAAGGAAAGAATATACTCTGGATAACATATATCATGCTAGCAATACTAAACCCTTAGATCTAGGGAATTAATAGAATGTAAATCGACTAAATACCTTTTGCTAGATACTTTACTTTTCCTCTACATTGATATAAATATAAGTGCTCCTCATTGTGAAGGGCTTACCCCAATTTAAACCTAATCTAAATGACGCTTAGACTAACTCTTTGAGATTGCATATAATATATATATATATATATATAGATACGCCAAGGATCTGGGGATTTTAACAGATAAACTTAAAACTTAAAGAATAAAGCATAAAGTAAAGTAAGGCGGTTAAACCGGCCATGGTTTTACATAACAGACTTACAAAGAGTCTTGGATGAAACTGATACTTAAAGATTGTTACAATTTTATGTGAGAGAAAGAGGGAGAGAGAGAGATTTTTAGAGGAACTTGTGTTGCTGTGTTATGCTCTCCCTAGAACTGAAGGAGGAGCCTCTATTTATAGGCAGGCAAGAGAGATGCTGGCATGTTGAAGAGCTGTTGATGAACAATCTGTCTTCTGCTTTACACTGTTTTATCTTTTGTCTTTTGATGCTTTTTACTACTGATGAATAGTAGTGCTTTACACTGTTGATAACTTTTGACTTTTTGCTGTTTGATGCAGAAATTTGTCCGTTGTTGTGGTGTCTCATCCTGTTGAAGCTTGAAGATAGTGAAATATTCTTTTTTTTTTTTAAAGTCAGGAAACCAGCATCTTCTTCCTCATCACTGAGGTGAATGGATGAGTCTGCTGTTGATTCATGCTCCGAAGTAATAGAGGATTCAGACATACTATTAGCTAGTTGTCGTAGGATCCGAGCGTAATCTTCCGGGGTTTTAGCTGAAGCAAGCAAAGAATTTGCCTGTGATTTTCGGGCAAGGAACTGGGATTGTTCTGGCCCTATAGTCATGGTACCTATGTTACAATTCTTCTTCAACCAATCTCTGATGGCTGGTTCAAGAATAGACTGTGGCATATTAAAGTTTGACCACCATCTGATTTTAAATTTTCTCTGGAGGATCAATCCCCTTTGATCCTGGTTTGTTTCAAGGAACCATTGACAAACCCAAGGAAGATAGAACTTCATTGAAAACAAGCATAAGGCGGGAAAACGCCTTTCTATATTTCAAGGTTTGTATTGGGTTCGAAAGGTATTATAACTTTTTGTAATGTCAGGGTGGAGGATTTCACTGGAAGAGCCATAGAACTTCCACCATTGGGCAAACCAAGATGGTAATTTTTCTGGCTGTATGGTTTTAGTGTTGAAGTAGATAAGCCATGAATGGGACAACCTATTATTTTGTATTAAAAAGGTGGAGAACCACGCTTGTTGGTAATCCCAGTAATTAAAAGTTTTACAATGTGGGAAGGTGTTGTTGAAGCTAATGGGGAAGGCTTTGTGTTTTGACAGATCTTGATTCCAGTCTTGAGGACTAAGAACCTTTAGAATTTTAATGGTTGAATAAGAGGGCTCAGCTTGCTCATTTTTGTAAAAGAAATGTTTGAATTCAGCGGAGCTGGTAACCTCAAGGATTGTCTGGTAATAATCTGCAGTTTTAGTACGATCCCAAGGTTTATAGAACCAGTTTTTTCCAAAGATATCTTGTATGGAGACATAGGGATCTTAATCATGATACCCTTGCTCAATTGTTATAATATTTTGTGAGGCAGTTTTAACAAAATATTCTAAAGTCTCGTTTTTCTTGGGTTGTGCAGGCACGACCTAAGAGCTACCAGTTTTATAAAGTTGTTTTTGAGGAAGGGTTTTTTTGGAAGATTCTCCTTTCTCTGGTTTTGAAATCACACTGATATTTTTCTCCGTAACTGTTTTACCTTCCATTGCTGCTTTGCTTGGGCTTCCTTGGTTTTGCATGAAGCTGTGAAAAGCTTGGAGGAGCTGGGGGTGTTTTTGGATGGACGAAGGATGCTCAGAGATGGAGAGGAGCCATTCCTGAACTTCCTGTGTTCTATCAATAGAAGAGGTTTCACTCTCATTATTATGGACTGCATCGTACCAAGTTTTAATAGGTTTTTGTGTGGTGCATATGGTTTTTTTAGGAGGAGGAGGTTGGGACTTCTCTTTATCTTTTGTTTTTCGAGGCATTTCTGTAAGAAATTCACGGGTTAAGAAGTCAGGGATAGAATTCTCTTCTCCTTTTATATGCTCAATATCAAATTCAAAAATGTTTAAGATAGACTGCCATCTAGCAAAAACATGTTTTACAACAATGTTTTGGACATCCTTTTTTAAAACAGCTTTAGCAGCTTGACAATCAACGCGTAATAAAAAATTTTTATTTAACAAATCAGACTGGAATTTGGTAATACAGAGAACAATGGATAAAACTTCCTGTTTTATAGTGGAGTATTTTAACTGGGTGTCATTCCAGTGCCCTGAGGTGAATTTGATAATATATTATTTACCATTGTTGACTTGTTATAAGATACCTCCATAACCTTTGTCACTGTCATCTGTCTCAACTATTTTAGGCAAGTCAGGGTTTGCTAAGCTAAGACAAGGAATTTCTAATACACGAGCTTTTATTGTTTTAACAGCCTGGGTATGGAGATCTGACCAAGGCGGTGGGTTTTTTTTGAGTCTATTATGGAGAGATTTCGCATTTCTGCAAAGATTTGGATAAAAATCTAAGACATAGTTTAAACTACCAAGAAACCTCTGTAGTTGAGTTTTGTCTAAGATTTTATCAGGAAACTTGCTAGTGATTTGGAGAGACCTATCAATCGAGGTGATAGTGCCACATGACACAATTTGGCCGAGAAATCTAATCTCAGTTTGAAATAGAGAAATCTTTTTTGCTGAAATAACAAGACCATTTTTCTTAATTAGATAGAAAAAAGTCTTAAGGTTTTTAAAATGCTGGTCAATCGTGCTTGAGTAAACCAGTACGTCATCAATGTAGACAATACAAAAATCTGAATAGGGGTTAAAGATATCATTCATAATTCTTTGATACTCAGAGGGAGCATTTTTAAGACCGAAGGGCATAACATTCCATTCATACTGGCCAAAAGGAACAGTAAAAGCGGTTTTATAACGGTGTTGTGGCTTGATCTGTATCTGCCAAAATCCGGATTTCATATTAAATTTTGAGAAGATAAAGGCATGGTGTAATTTTTGCATTAGATCCTTTTTATTGGGTATTGGATAACGGATCCAACGAAGGGCATCGTTAAGAGGCTTATAATTTATAACTAGCCTAGGCGTACCTCGTTCAATCTCCGAAGCTTTGTTTACGTAAAATGCCGCACAGCTCCAAGGAGAATGAGACTTGGAAATTAAGCCTTTACTTTCGAGAAATCTAGCTAATCTCTTCTCGACAATGGCGTTCTAGGTCAGCATTCATTTGTGTTGGCCGAGCTTTGGTAGGGATATTCTTTTCATCAAAGTCAGGCTCATAAGGTAAGTCGACCATGTGCTGTTTTCTATTCCAGAAGGCATTTGGAAGGTCAGAGCAAACTTCTCTTTCATGGAGGCTTTGGAAGTCAGCTATCTGAGTTTTTAGAATACTATCTTGTAATTGGTCCTCAATTTTTTTTAAATGGATTTTCTGTTTCAGATCATGTACATCACTCTGTTTTCGATTGATAAGAGCATTTATATCATTATTATAAATAGCTTTTATAATGTTGAGATTTCTGGTCTTGGGTTTTTCTAAGAAAAGGAAATCAAGCCTTTTATCTTTGGTATTAAAGGATATTCCATAATAATTGACATTGTAGGGGGTTAAGAGGTTTATGAAAGGTGTTCCTAGGATTACTATATGGTGCATATTGGTAACGAGAACAAAATGGCTTTTTAGAGAAAGGCCTTGATTTAAGATGTTAGCATTTGTTTTTCCTTCTATGTGCATTTTGGTGTTATTAGCAGAGCTAAGTTTTTCCGAGGCTTTCTGGTGAAAGCGTTTTGGGACGAGACTGGATTTTATACAATTTAAATCTGCTCCGGTATCGAACAAAGCAATGGGATTAATTTTAAAGTCACTAGAGAACTCAAGTGTGATCTTTATGTAATACTCCCTCCGTCCCAGAATATTCTTTACACTTTCCTTTTTCATCTGTCCCATAATACTCTTTACACTTCTATTTTTGGATATGACCCACTATTATTTTAATCCTTTACCTTTTAAACATTGGTCCACACTCTCTTTCATCTAAATAAAATAATACCATTCCTATTACATACCAACTCTAACCATGTCCCACATTCTCTATCCTTAAAATAAAGTAATACTACTTTTACTAACTACTAACTCCTATTACATCTACTTTTCAATAAAATAACAATTGATAACCAAACAACAACTTATCATCTAAAACTACGTGTCTTGATAAGTGTCAAGAGTATTTTGGGACGAAGGGAGTACTTTCTAGAACTGATTTCTTTTAAAACAAAAAGGAAATCATCTGGGACTTTTGGGCTTTGTTCTTCATCCGGGATATCGTCAGGATCACTCTCACTAGGGATATCTGGGACCATATGAGAAGTTAGAAGTTGGATAATGGATGAGTCTTGTTGTTGCTTGGTTTTAAGATCTTTTATATCAGCTTTATTGGTTTTAACTTCAGTCTGAAGGTCCTGTATGGTTCTTTCTGGCTCTTTCTAGAACTTCTCTTTTCTAAAATAGAAGTGAGGTTGTATGGTTCAATGCTTGAAGAAGGAGGGTTAGGGTCCTTTTCTTTAGGATTCTCTTCAAGGGATTTACGAAGTCGTTCAAGGTATTGTTTTTGAAGATCAGGATTATTAATATCCTGAATAACATCTAATATGAGGTTTTGTTCTTTGGTGAGGACGTTTAGGGTATAATCCTCATCATTAGCTAAAGAGGAGGCATCTATATCATCATCCTGAGGACCATAATTCTCATCTGAATTATAAGATTCGGTTTCCTCATCAGAAGACTCTATTAAAAGAGCTGAAATTCTTCCTAGAGTTTCATCATCCAGGTCAAGGTTTTGGATTTTATTAGAAACTCTACAAAATCTAGCCGTGTGACCTTTCTTTCCACACTTAAAACAAGTTATGTTTTTAAGGTCAGGTTTTGTAATGGACTGTTGGTGTTTCTTATGAGGCTTCCATTTTCGTTGTTCAAAGGGTTTTTTATGGAAGACTTTCTCAACCTTCTTATAGAATTTTCGTGATTTAAAGGGCTTTTGGTAATGAGTTGGTTTACTATAGTTTCCTTTACAAGTGTTTGTCTGAGGGGAAGAGATATCAAATTGTTGGCAGAAGGAACCTAATTCCTTTTTAGTCTCTTTCAACTCCCTTTTTAGGTGTTTTTGAAGTTTCAAATCTTGACATATTTGAAGGCCTTGTTTGGAGGTTACACTAACTAACTCACCGTAAGTTAGCCTATCATAAGGGATAATATGTTCTCCAAAATCCTCACGGATTCTGTTTCGAACCTTTTCTCCTAATATTGTTGGAAGACCTGCGAGGAATTTTTCTTTCCAAAAGGGTTGGTTAGAATCTTCTCTAAGCATAACCCTGGTTAGGAAAGTATTTTTATACCAATGGAAATCACTAAGTTTTTTGCATCGTAGATTAGACAAAAGATCTGCATTTTTGTCTCTGAGATGGGAGGAATCTCCAATGAAATGGAGTGATAAGGTAAATATGAGGGTTGAGACAGAATCTTGGATTGGCTCTCCATTTAGGTTAAGAATGGGAACCCCATCTTCAGTTGTTTGGATAGCATTCAAGATGTCCAGTTGTTGTTCTTTGGTGAGATAGAAATCCCACCATCCTTTTAGCTGGCCAGAGAAGCCTACAATTAGGAGTTCTGCAACTGTTTTATCTGACGTACCAGATTGGGTTTTGTAAGCATTTGAAGCCATCGTCATTTGCTGTAAGAGGTTCAAGATTTGGTGTTCACTCATGCCATCTATATTCCATTCGTAGATGGAAGAGGCATTGTATTTTGGTTGGACAATTGTGTTAGGTTGGCTTCCGATCTGGGTTTCACTAGACCTTATAGGAATAATATCAAGAGGTCCAGTATTTTGCCAAGATAGTTTTGCTAGTTCAGGTGTTTTGGGACTAGTCTCAGGATCAGTGTTGTCACTTAAATCTAGGACATTACAAGTGTTATTCTGGACTGTTTCTTCCTCAGCTATTTTTGAAGTAGAAGGTTCAACCCTGCTAATTTGGTCTCTAATAGCTTGAAGGAATTCAGTCCTTGAAGTTGTAACTTCTTTTTGAGCCTTTTGTGAAATCTGAAATGGTTTAAAAATTGGATTTCGGAGGCTTTTTTCTAAAGGAGTGGAGACTAGACTTGTCTCTGTTTTAAGGCTTTGTTTCTCTATTCTAGAAAGTTGCTTTCCTAGGGTGTTAAGACTGATATTAGTAAAATTGTTTTGCAGGACAATATTCTTAAGGTTTGTGGTGGCTTCTTCCTGAGGTTTCTTAAGAGGAGAGGCCTCTACCTTGTGATCGCCTATTGGGAAGGTGATTTGTCTTGAAGGAGGATGGTCATTTTGAACGGTGCCGTCGGGGGTTTCCCAGACAGGTGTCCTTCTATTGGTATTGATAGGTTCTATGGATTTAAAAGGGTATTCAATGTTATTATCAGAACTATATAGCTCAAACCAATCAAAGAAAAGGATATGGGTTTTATATTGCTCAATAAAGCTGTAATAGCTTTCTTGGATCTTCTTTCGAATTTCAAGAAAGTGCTCGAAGAACCATGTTCTCTTCGAGAGGTTATGTGGAGCATAGAAGTCTTTGTGAACTAAATCTTTATTGATCTCAAAATCCTTTTCAAGGACATTAAGTTCATTAGAGATGTTCTCAGTTATGACCGAAGCTGAGGGTGAGTCTGGAGGAGACTGTCTTTCAGCATAAACCGGGTGTGGAACTTGGGTTCTATACTCAACATTTTGTATGGAAGGCGAAGGTAAATCTGAGGTAGAATACCTTGGTCTTTCTGGCTAATTGGTTCTAGGACAACTAATTTGTCGTTTATAGTGCATGTTACTTTCAGAAGGAATACGAGAAGACCGTCCTAGGTTTTCAACAGAGGAATGGTCTGAATACCTAGAGCTAGTGCTTCTGTTAAAGCTGAGCTTAACACTACCATCAGAGTAATGTATGATTCGTTCAAGGTCGGTATTAGGTTCTGGAAGAGCTGGTGACTGCACTTCAGGTTCAACAGCTCCCTCAAGGAACCAATCTTCAGGAAGACTGACATCATTCCATTATATATATATATATATATATATATATATATATATATATATATATATATGACTGCATAAATTGGAGAATAATAAGTTCTAAATAAAAGCTAAATGCCCATATTCTTAGGAAACTTTTAATGTCTAATTCATCTACAAGGTTTGACTTTTAAGTACGAATTATCGTAATTTCTCATTTAAATTTTATTATTAATAAAGATGTTTATGATTTTTTGCTATCGTAATTGCATAAAGATGTTTATTAGTAATGATATATCAAGTATAAAATTAAAGGGGATAAACAACGACCTTTAGAATCTATGCTATCTTTTTTGACAAGAATGATAAGTTACAAAAACTAAAAGATTTAAAAAGTAAAAAACCAAAAAAACTATTAACTAAGGCAAATAAAAATGAGAATACTATTAAATTATATATAATCGATGGCCAGTGGGTGGCCTAAGGCGGTGAAAAGCAATAGTGCATGACGGCAACATGAGAGAGAGAGAGAGAGAGATAAAGAGAGGGGGAGAGAGGGGTAGAGAGAGAGCGAGAGAGGAGTGGGGACTACCAGAAGCAGTGTGAAAGCGGGTGTATGGTTGAGTACCAATGGTGGTTTGAATTGTGATTTTATCTAAGCCTTTGAGGAAAGCAGTAGGCGGGGCAAATATTTAATTAACCTTTTCTTTTAAAAATAACATTGCAAGTCACATGATTAACCATGACATTAAGTACGTCAACCAGAAAACACATAGGTCGTAAGCCAATTTAAAAATATATCCAATACACGGTTATAAAACTTTAAATCACAAGCTAATATTAACAACATGATTTTAGGAGAAACATTTTAAAATCTTAAATTTATAAAACCAAAATTTTTCTTGCAATTTGCACGGGTCTAAAATCTAAAATATTTTTATGTCTTTTTATCCTTACCATCCCATCTAAAGGCTTTTAAATTTTACCATATAATATAGTAGATGCCTTTGAATGATGAATCAAGAGAAGTTTGGAAAAATGAGGACAATACAAAAGGAAAAAATATAAATAATAAGACATCGTACAACTTATTGTTACTTTAACCTTTTTTAGACGCTTGAGAAAAATGCACGGACCCATGTCAATGTAAATTAGTGGCCCTAAAATTAATTAATTTATTTGCAACAAGTATTAACAAGCTTCATGGTTAGCTCAATATCCCTTATTCAAATTTCATAAGCAAAATTTATCAACGACAACAACTATGTACTTATATAAATCGATCAAAGTGAGAGGGTTTAACTTGCCACATGACGCCATGTAATTTGTTGGGTGTTGAAAGTTAATAACGGGACAAAGAAAACAAATGAAAAAGTATATTGTATACTTTGTAGGTATAATTTTTTTTTTGAAGTTATATGTAGTATTTCATTCACTTTTACAAATTCACATAAAATAATTTAAGGAGAAATATCATTAAATATATGATTCAATATCTTATAGTTTATCAACTTTTGACGCAATCATGGGATATATGTAATATATTCAGTAATTTGTTGGAATATTTAAGGTCTAAAAGTTAGAGATGATGTAGTATACAATATATTTTTACAAGGGTCTAAAGGGTAGACACCTGTTTATGACTTGGTTAGAAATTAAAAACAAACTACTTAATAAACAAAACAATAACCGCACATTATGCACGGGTCCAAATTATATCTACTATAAAACTTCCCGTGCATTTTTGCACGGGTAAAAACTAGTTTTTCCATATAAAACAGAGATGGAAAATAGCTAGTCAATTAGTCTCACTCTTTGTCCTTATCTGACACTCAGTTGGTGTTGGCTAGCCATAAGCTTATTATTCATTTGGCTCGTCTAATCAACTAGGTAAAATGTTAATACTCAAAGTTTGAATCAGTTACTAAATTTTAGCAATTTCCAGAAATACTTGGTGCAAGTATATGTTGATTCTTAGCTACTTATTTTAAAGTACCAATAGCTAGTGAGAAAAGACGATTTAGGGTAAAAGGTAATTTATTTGGGCCAAGCCTGCACATATTTATTTTTGGGTTCCTTCTCAAAAAAGTCTCATATTAATGTAGTTGGTGAACTCTTATAAACTAGGAAACTCATTCTTATCTGTCCAATGTGGGACTTGAGATGTATACCAACAGTTTGGCCTTCAATTGATGAAATTTCTCTTTTAAAAAAAATCTGTGTATTAATCGTGAACCGAAGAGGCAAAGAGCATATAAATTACTTACTCCCAGTCTAGCTAAAAGCAAACTCTATTTTGAAGCCCTAATGTGTATGTAATTCATAAACAGGTGGCCGTTATAGTATTCCAAAGAGGAGTGCTCACTTTAATAATGGACAAAACTAGAAAACACATATAGGTGTCTTAAGGCAAATAGGTGATGTAGGAGAGGAATGAGGATGATCAATTTGATGTGGGAAAATTAGGTAGAAAGGAAAACTAATTATAAAGGAATGGTCGGCCCTGTCATTTTGTTAATTGGCAATTTGGCATCCTCGGCTCAAAGTTATGTCCAAAAATTGAAAAGAACATAAATTCAATCATTTGCAACATAGTTTAATAAGGGGCTAGTGGAATAAGTAAAGACTAAGCAATATGATAACGAAGGCCTAAAGTTCTTCGGGACCTGAGTTTATCTTAGCTAAACAACACCAATTATCCAACCCAGCTCATCATGATAGATTCTTAATTTTAATTTCAAAGCAATAGTATGGACCATAATAGAGTTCCAGGCAAAAAAAACAAATTGGTATAAAATCATACTTGTCAGTTTGATTTGTAATGTTCTGCTGAGTTGTTGTAGGAAAGATGATAAATCTCTACAGTGATGGGACAATTCGCCACCAAACGAATAGAGATGGACGATCCGGCAGGGTGGAGCGGATGCGGATACTTCAGCCTTGTACTCATATCCTCTTGTATCTTTTATATCCACCACCAACCCATTACCCATGGCGGTTAAAAATCCAATATCTCTATAACTGCTCATGTGAGTAGAACTATACAAGCCTAAGTTTGCATCCTACCCACGACTTAAATAGATATCCACTACCTACTTATACACATCTCATATCTGCCTAAACCACCTCCTAGATACTTTTCTTTTGAAACAATATAATTAATTAAAATCTCATACATAAATCCTATTTTCAGGCTTCAGCTGTCGACTTTCACAACTCAAAACTCACAAAGCAAAGGATGTTTTGTTATTTTTAAGAATCACTTCTTTGAGATAAATGCTCATTTAAGACTGCGTTTATGTTTTAAGGAAAACCAAATTTCAAGAGTACATGCTCATTATTTTTTGTAAAAATATAAATAGTGTTTTATATTTATGGGCTGATCTGGCGGATACGAGGCAAGTAAAAATCCATTACCTACTCAATATCATGGTGAGTATAAATTTTGACTTCCACTCCATCCCATCACCCACCAAGGTTATATCTATAACCGCTCCAACTATTTTTTGGGGGGGGCGAAAAATTCATGTTACAACAATTGCTTCATGTGGCATTACGACCCTCTCGCAAGTCGCAACCACAGAAAAATAGAGGAATTTTTGGGAATTCATGAAAGATTAAAACTTTAATAATATTTTGATTGGCTAAAATGATTTTGTTGTACCACGTAGAATTTACAACGACTATAGATAGATTTTCTGGGGGGCGATATGAGATCCACCAATTTATACTCACTTGTCATCCCTACTAACCATATTATATGAATATATGGTAATAAGTTATGGCATACCCCACTTCCTTTTATGTAAAATTTTATTTTATAGTGTTTATACTTTGATATATAATGTCCATTATGGCAACGACTCAGATTCCCAAGAAAATATGTTCTACAATAGATAATATCAACCGAAAGTTTTTTTGGCGCTCTTCAACGAACTCTTTCGGGCTACCCCTAATTGCGTGGTCAAAACTTTGTCGCCCTAAAAAATATGGTGAGTTGAATTTTCGGAAAATGGCCCATGTAAATGAAGCATACTTGGCTAAAATGGGTTGGCGAATCCTTTTTGACCAACAATCTCTTTGGCCAACGCTTATGCGCCAAAAATACCTTCGAAATACTTCGTTCTTTGAGTACAAAGCTAAACCATATGATTCTCATATTTGGAAGTCCATTCTTCGATCTCGAGAGCTCCTTAGGAAAAGGAATACGTTGGAAAATTGGATATGGAACAAATGTCTATTTCTGGATTGACGACTGGTGTGCCAATGAAAGCCTTATTGAAATGTTAAATCTTCAAATCACGTCCATTGCTAATCTGGATCTCACTGTTAGCAATGTCATACTTCCATCAAGGCAATGGAATGTCTCTCTACTTAATGAATTAGTCCCATCCCATATCGTCCAACTAATCTTAGGGATTCCTATTCCAAACTTTCCCACCCCAGACCTTCCTTGTTGGGGGCTAACTAGCTCTGGTGAATTTTCTGTTAAAACGACTACCTGGCTAGCTCATGGAATTAATTCTTCTAACAATATTCCTTGGCCTTTTAACTGGATATCGAAAATTAGTATAGCCCCTAAAGTACAAATTTTTCTATGGCAATGTCTACAAAATGGTTTGCCATTGAAATTAAATTTAGCCAACTGTCAAATCACTAATGATGCTCTTTGTCCCCTTTGTAAATCTAATAATGAGACTCTAGACCATTTATTTTTCACATGCCCTCTAATTTGTCAATATTGGAACTCAAATTAGATACGACCAAAAATCCGTCATATAGTGCCTCAAGATCTTGTACAATGCCTAACGTGTCTCCGTCCCTACCCTCAGGCCTTACAGTTATTATGTTACAATTTGTGGAGTATTTGTAAGGAACGCAATTCAGTTATCTTTGAAGAAGCTATGCTTAATTTAAATCGTATTTATTACAGAGCTTGGCACTTGTATTTGGAATGGACTACTCGAACTACGATGGATTTTTCCTTTACCATATCTTTTCTTCCCTGTTGCAGGTCCCCTTCTTCCATTGCAGTTAGTTGGCAGTCCCTTCCTCTGGTTGCTTCAAGCTAAACTTTGATGGTTCACTTATTGGTTTATCAGCTGCTGTCGGTGTTGCCATTCGCAACTCCGATGGTCTTCTTGTGGCCGCTCAAGCTTATCGTTTTGGCCAAACCTCTGCTCTCGTTGCTGAAGCCTTGGGATTAAGAAATGGACTGATACTTGCCATTCATCAGCATATTCAAGATCTCTATATCGAAGGAGATAATCAAGTGGTTATAAGAGTGCTGCAAGGGCATTACATTTGCCCTTGGACTATCCAAACCCTAATTGATGACATTCGACATCTGCTTCGTCAATTTAGATATTACACCATTAAGCATAATTTTTGAGAAGCTAATCGGGTAGCAGATCTTATATCAAAAAAAGGTCACAATATTTCTGTTGCCTCGGTTGACGTGGATGTTTCACACAACCTTTGTTAAATAAATATGTTCTTCTTGATTTGTTAGGAATATCCCTTGAGAGAAGGGTGTCCTAACTTCCTTATGTACCCAAAAAAAAAAATAAAAAAAAAAATTGTCCATGTTGCAGATCTATTGTAACAGTTGTTTATATTTAGATATACAGTGTAATGCATATATTTGTAACGATTGCAATTTGCAACTGGCAATCAAATCACAAACAATGAAACAATAGCCTTTTATCTCTCCAACCTTTTTTTTTCTTTTACCTACATTCATATCTCACGTGTTACAAGGCAATATTGCAGTATGACCCTCTTAAGTCTCAAGGCCAGAAGATAATACTTCCCCATTAGGACGTTACTATAGATTCGCAGACCAATGCGATGTATAAGATGGCAAAGGGGGCAATTATGGTGGGGGTAAAGGATGGTCAAACTATTGTTACCTAATTCACTATCTAATTCGCCTTTTAAATTCGCCAATTAGCCCAAAATGGGCCAAAAATGAACCAAAACCAACTATAATTCGCTTTTCTTAATTCGCAATTCGCGGGGCAATTAGGGAATTAGGTAACACTGGGTCAAAGACGACTAGTGAATTTCGGGTGTTTGATAAATAACTTTTGATTTTCTTATGTGGTTAGATCGTCAAATAAAAATGTTTCTAAAATAACCATTTATACGGTTGAATAGTCACTTTTCGACCAAAAGTAAAAAAAAAAAGGGGTTTACTAGCTACTTGGGTTGGTTTTTGCCTTTTGCATTCCTATTTCATCAAGTAAATTACATTAAGTAAATTTAAATAACGAATACATGAGAATCGACAAAGTGACAAATCACCTCCAAGACTTTTACCAATTGTGCATCACATCTAAGACTTTTACTAGTTTCAAACTTTCAAGTAGTGGAAGACGATAACGAGTGGGGGTCAATTTGTTATAATTGAATTAAGGGGTTCAATCGCACAATTAGTAAAAGTCTTGGGTGATTTACCACTTCACCGTGCAACAAATTAATTAAACCAGCGAAGTTTTAAACAACCAATTACCAACCCTAGTTGCAAAAAACCACTTTATGTTATCTCTTATAGTTTGAGTAAAGGAAGGTGTAAATTTAAAAATCAAAATCAGAGTGTTTTATCTAATTAGAAGATGAGATTATGGTTAAAAAAAAAAAAAAATTGATCAAAATATGGTTAATTCAGAAACGGAGGTAAAGTAACTTTTAGAGCCCAGTTTGAGCTTTAGCAAAGATGAAGCTTCTCTGCTCTAACTCTCTCTTGTCCAGAAACGTGGTATATCTTTCTAAATCTATAACATTACTCTGCTTTAATTGTTTATTGATGGTGGATGTTCTGAAATTTAATTCCCAAATGATTTTTTTCCTTTTTCAGTTTCGAAGTTCTTTCATATGGGAAATTGCTAATTTAGCTGATGTATGCTGGTGGTACTTTCTCAAGTTGTTTAATGGGAGAACATGGCTAATGAAATATGGAAATTCAAGTTGAGAATAAGAAACTCAACAGTTGGTTTGGTGGGTTTTACACGTTTTCATGTCTAGTTAAAGAAAAATGATAATTATGGTGAAGTCTTTCAATAATAATTAAGGAAGTGGTTAGTTCAAGTCTTGTACTTTATGGGGTTCTTAGTGCTGCCTTTTAGTAAAATTTGGTGTCCCTGAAAATCTTGGGGGTGAAGAAAGCAGAAATGTTTACATATTACGAATATGATATGAAATCTTTCACACATTGTAGTAATGCGAATAGTCCAACTATTTTCTCAGTCCAATTTGACCAACCTTGAATTATATCAGTATTTAAGTGCTCAAAAAATGGATCTGGAAACCATCAGAAACGAAAGCAAGATCCTAAAACCAGTAGCTCCCTTGAACTCCTAGAAGCATTAGATTCTGTCACTAGCCGTCTAGCATTGCTCTCGAACCTGGTGTTAATAATCTGGACAGGACCAATTGTTATGGAGAAGAATGGTAGTGGTGATCACAATCTGAAGACAGTTACAGCACGTGTTGGGCCGTTGATGGACTCAGTGGTGAAGGTGTTCTGTGTTCATACAAAGCCGAATTTCTCTCTTCCTTGGCAGAGGAAAAGGCAGCATAGTTCCTCCAGTACTGGGTTTGTCATTGCAGGGAGGAGGATTTTGACAAATGCTCATTCAGTAGAGTACTATACTCAGGTTAAGCTCAAGAAGCGGGGGTCTGATACCAAGTACTTGGCGACTGTTCTCGCCATTGGGACTGAATGCGATATTGGTATGATTTTGTTGTCCTTGATGTGAATGACGTATTGTTTTCCATCCATTTGGGTTTTGGAATTGCTTTATTAATGCTCTGAAGTTGTTAGCTTTATCGGTTTTATCATTGGTTAATTTAATTGCTTAACTTTATTAGGAGCATTAATCCTTGAATGTTTGCTAGGTGTATATGCTTTGCATGCAATGGGGTGAAGGGGTAATGATTACTGCTGAGCTAAACAATGATAATTTAGATAGATCAGGCGGTCTGGAGAGGTTGGATGTATGCATTGGTATCTCTAAGACTCTAACTCTATAATGAGAATAATTGGTAGAGATATTGTTCCAGATGACCTACAAGAAAACATGTTGTAAAACAATATATTGAAAAGTATGCTCAGGCGAACTCTACAATCAGATATTAACTTTCGTAGATTAATGTAATGATTAACAAGAGTAGAAGTATATTCTTTGTAAAAGTAGTAGTAGCAGTAGTAATTGTAAATTATAATATTAGTGGTAGTGAAAATGGCAAGGGGGAAAGGTAGTTTTGTCAAGTATAAACTAGTGAAAGACCACATGTTATTGACAGCTAGCGTAAAAGCGCAAAAGACATAGAGTTGAGTGGGACAATACTTGGTGCTGGTGTTGGGAGCAGGGGGAGGGGTCCATGAATTCTTCTTCAATTGAACATACCTTTTGGCCTTTTGAAGGTATATAGGGACGAAAACGAAATTACCACCAACCATTGTGCTGGAGATTTTCTAGTTCTAGCTGTAAACTAACAATAATCAAATTTGCAGGACCTTACTATGCTGGCCCCCCCTTTTAATTTACCTGTTGAGGGCCATGCCTTTGATAATCTGTAAATGGATTAAATCGTAATTCCTACCTACTTGCAGCCTAATTTTTCTTACGCCTCCCTCTTCTCCTACAATCCCTTGGACTAATCTTTTTGCATATCTAACCAGGGAATCCGTATTTTGCTTCTTTATGTGTCAGAATGATCTAAGACTGGTGTTGTCCATCTTAACTACAATAGGAGTGATCCACCTTACACCTACTTTGTCAGTGTCACAATATGACTTTGGTTCTAATGTCTCTTGGTAAAAGTTGGAAGTCATCTGAGTTGAAAGTCATCGCTTGTGCATTAATACAGCATTTGTAAACATTATTATAAAAAACCGAAAGGATTTTTAGTAGTACCTCAATGCCGTACACCATTGGTTATGACTTAACAACTAGCTCCTCCTAGTATGTGTGTTGGGTTGAAGATGTCTCGAAGTAATAAGAACTGTGTTGGCATGTCCTATGCTCTTAAGTTAGGTACGAGTAGTGACACATATAGTGAATATTCCTTTTGCCTCATGATATGCAGAAGTTAGTAGAAATTGAGGAATAAGCGATCAAGCTCCCATAAATCATGTGTGTGAGCTTAAGATATTGGTTTCATGAAAAAGACACTTCAGCTCTTATTGAATAGCTCTAACTCTAGCCATTACTAGAAAATTTCATGGTAAGGCATGGGATGTTCTAGACTTCTAGTGTGCATATTGTTAATGAGATTCTTGATTGGAGCATGTAAATTTGATGTTCATCATAGACAAAGAGTTGGTGTTTTAGTTTTTGATGGGCTTCTAATATTCGGCTACTAAGAGTTTGTTTTCTCACCTTATATATCCTCATATGATCTGAACTTTGTGGAAATCGAGCATTATTGTTAGTATAAGTGTTCTATATGAACTTTTTATTATTTGAAATTAGTAAAAGTAATGTGAACTGACTAAAGCTTGAGTTGGCTTCTTCTTTGAACATTATTTATATATTTGATTGTAGCGTGGTCCATATATTATAGAGTTTGAGAGTAAAGAAGCATGTCTGGTGCGCTAATATCAAAGGAGAGGATAGGGAAGTTTCGTTTGTCCATTTTTCTAGGACTATGATGATTTTTTTTGGTGTTAATGGTGGAATTTGCCTATCATGGCTGTTAGTTCTGTGTCGTCGTCCGAGCTCAACCAAGTATGTTTTGTGGTTTGTATGGAAGTTTGGGGGATTTGATTATTGTTGAGGACATTAAGGGAGGGATCTTATTCTAGTATGCTTGTTAAATACCCCTATTACTCTGCCATGAAAAGAAGCCTCTTTAGAAGCATTGGGGTAATGTTGATGGTGATTATGGACTCATGTTATGAAAATATCTACTGCTATTAGACTAATTTTGCTGACTACTGTAAGTTCTGATTCTTCAGAGGCTTTTATGTTTTGATTTTCATGTTGTGTACAATAGGATTTGGGTTTCAGAATATTCTGGATGATATTTGTGCGTGTGTTTATGCAGCTTTGCTTACTGTCAAAGATGACGAATTCTGGGAAGGTGTTTCACCAGTGGAGTTTGGTGAATTGCCGGCCCTTCAAGACGCCGTGACTGTTGTGGGTTACCCAATAGGAGGAGATACTATATCTGTGACTAGTGGAGTTGTCTCACGTATGGAGATCCTTTCTTACATTCATGGATGGACTGAGCTACTAGGCTTGCAGGTTATGGATATAGGATTGTTTTTGCGGTTAACTTTGGCCTTGTTCTCATTTTACTGATTTTGTTTTCCATGATGCGACGTAGGTAGATGCTGCCATAAATTCTGGAAATTCTGGTGGTCCAGCCTTCAATGATAAAGGCAATTGTGTGGGCATTGCATTTCAGTCAATGAAGCAAGAAGATGCCGAAAATATTGGTTACGTTATTCCTACACCTGTCATCATACACTTTATTCAAGATTATGAGAGAAATGGAGCATATACTGGTAGGTTCAACTGACAAAATTGGCCTTTTTTATACCTATGGTAATGTACTGTTCATTTCAGACACACCTGATTACTGTTGAAGTGACTTCATTTCTGGTATATACTAGTGTCTGATTGTGTTTTATCTAAGACGCAAGATATGTATTCATGTTAGGGTTCCCAATCATTGGGTTTGAGTGGCAAAAAATGGAGAATCCTGACTTACGTATGGCAATGGGAATGAAATCTGATCAAAAGGGTATACTTGTTACACGAGTTGAAGCTACTGCTCCTGAAGCTGGGTTTTTGCAGCCATCAGATGTTATTTTGAGTTTTGATGGGGTTGGTATTGGAAATGATGGAACAGGTAATTATCTGTTAGAAATGTTCAGCTCCTCCCCTTGTAGTTTATTTCAACATTAAAGTTCTAAGTACTACACTACTACTGCATACATTATCTATATATATGATGTTGGGCTTTGCCATATTATGAATATTACATGTTCAAGCCGAACTTGAAGTTGCGTGTCCTTCAATTTCTTTCCCATTGAGAGTTTGAAACTCTAATGAGCTCTATCAAAATTACTAATTTCCGCCAAATAATGAATCTGCTATGCCTGCTTATTCATTTGTTTAGATAAAAAAAACTTCAACCTTATAAAGGACAACGATACAAGCAGTATCTGATCCCAGGCCACTATTGAAGGAGGTGTAAAAAAAGAATATGTCCTTTTTGGTCTATGAAGGTGTTCTAACTAAACAAACTAGGTTTTAATTTATTGCTTTTCTTCATGGTGCTTGATAAATGTCAATTAATTTGAAGTGCAAATGTCCTCTTTTTTCTCTAGGTACATGCCTTATGCTAGGTCCGAGAGAGAGAGAGAGAGAGAGAGAGAGAGAGAGAGAGGGAGGGAGGGAGGGAGGGAGGGAGGGGGGGGGGGAGGGAGGGGGGGAGGGAGGGGAGGGAGGGGGAGGGAGGGAGGGAGGGAGAGGGGGAGGGAGGGAGGGAGGGGGAGGGGAGGGAGGGGAGGGGGAGGGAGGAGGGGAGGGAGGGAGGGAGGGAGGGAGGGAGGGAGGGAGGGAGAGGGAGAGGGAGGGAGAGGGAGGGAGGGAGGGAGGGAGGGAGGGAGGGAGGGAGGAGGGAGGGAGGGAGGGGGGAGGGAGGGAGCGGGAGGGAGGGAGGAGAGGGAGAGGGAGAGGGAGAGGAGAGGGAGAGAGAGAGAGAGAGAGAGAGAGAGAGAGAGCGAGGGAGAGAGGGAGAAGGGAGCGAGGGAGGGGGAGGGAGGGAGAGAGAGAGGAGAGAGAAATATTTTTTGTGTCTGAAACAATGCATGGTCAAGTAATGGTGATATGTAGGGTGTGTCTATACATGTATTAAACTGATTTTCATTTATCTATTATTTATTTTTGTAATAAATTAAAAAAAGTTGAACATAACACACTCTTGCATGGTTCACACAGAGTGGAACTTCAAATCGCTTGTGCATTTTCAAGAGCATAAACAAACATTTCCTTTTAGCTGAATTTTCTGGTCCTAGTATATGAATTGATGCCTGCTTTTCTAACCTGCTGTTGACATTTTGACACTGTTATCTTGGTATAACTTACAAAAATCACTTTGGCAAAAAGGAACAAATTCAGAATTATACCTTGAAAAGACTGATTGGATGGGTTGAACCAATCCTATTTGTGTTGTTGATGCCCATTCTGACTTTTGTTGAAAGCCTACCCTGTTTGATGAGTGGTTTGGTGCAATGTTGAATCTATAAATAACCCTGTGTGGCTGTGTCTATCATTTTGTAGTTCCTTTCAGGCATGGAGAGCGTATAGGTTTCAATTACCTTATTTCCAAGAAATATACTGGGGATCATGCGAAAATTAAGTTACTTCGTGATTCAGTGATGCATGAATTCGACATTAAACTTGACCCTTACAAGAAGCTCATTCCAGCGTGTATTAAGGATGGACCTCCATCATATTACATATTTGCAGGATTTGTTTTTACAGCTGTCTCAGTCCCATATCTTTTTTCAGAGGTCTCATTCTGTTTTCTTCCCTACCTACCTCTCTATTTCTCAGTATATATATATCTTTTGTGCATGTACACACATACACCTAAATGATTCATGCTCCTTGGATGTTCTAGTTTCTTGCCTTTGATCTAACAACTAAGCCTGAAATCTGAACAGATCTGCCGTGAACATGTAATTCTCACCCCAACTTGCTGACCTATATTTGAACTAAGTATCTAGGGCCCAGGCATCATATTTGATTATATTGTCCTAAGAACAACAGTCTGCAGTTTCAATTAGGATATCACTCTAGTTTCAATATGTTGGCTGTCCTTTAGGGCGTTTTGAAGATAATCCCCTGTTGAATTTCTATCTCAAGACTTATGCTTGATCCTTGTTTTTCATTCTCCTTAATTATGAAATGTCATGTGAATCCTTTGATTTCCTGTTGTGGGCATGATATCCTGGGTTTATGATGTTTGTGACTACCTTGTGGTTTACCAATATGTTACTTCCATTGCTGGTTGTGCTGAAAATGATGTCGTCTAAGTTGTTGGTACAATTCTGTTGATTGATGCTCCAAAATTGCTCTAGTTAGTTTCTAATTTAATTGTGCTGAAAATGATGTCATCTAAGTTGTTGGTACAATTCTGCTGATTGATGCTCCAGAATTACTCTAGTTAGTCTCTAATTTCTAGCAATAAGTTGTTGAGTTGTTTTAGATAATAAGCATGTGTTAGTTTTTTGTTAAGGAGAATAGGTGTTGTTCACGTCCTCCACTACATAGTCATTTTCCTTCTTGTTAGGTTAGGTTTTTTGTTGGATGCTTTAGCCTATTTAAGGGCTTCTGATGTACTTTACAGTTTGGATTGTATATGTTTTGCTTCTTTCTTTCCCCTCTTGCATATTCTGTTGAGTTCAACAAAGTCTTGGTGGAAATTAGCCCAAACCGTGTTGCTTATCGGAAAAGTATGTGACATCTCACAAATATGTATTATTAGCCAAGTTAAGCTATTTTATGTCAGTATAATTGGTGTACCTACTCTCTAACTAGTCTTATATGCACACGATACATGCAAAAGCAAATAGTAAGTTAAATTGCTAATTACATCTATCTAAATCCTTGTTTTTAACTGAAAAAAGGAAGTTAATGAAGTTGAGAAATTGCTTTGAGGTTTGATAAAACTGTCGTGTAATTTGGCCTTTTGTTTTGTTTTTCTCTAAAGAATGATAAAGATGAGTTTGATTGTTTTTTCATTTGAGGGTATATATATGTGATTTAGGGTGGGCACCAAGTCCTCCCCTCTTCCTTTATATAATAGAGATCTCTACTTTCCCATCGCCTGTAGAGACTTCCTTTTGATATTGGCCAAGTACACTATCTGTATTCTCATTTTTCTTTTTTTTTTTGCTGTATGCCAGTATTCAGATGAGAGTGATGTACCTGTCGAGCTATTGCACAAACTTCACCATTCAATGGCACAATCAAAAGATGAAGAGCTTCTTATTATATCTCAGGTTCAGTAGATTCCTCCTAGACACCACCCTGAAATAATAATAACAATAATAATATGTAAATTTAAGTATATCATATGTGATTCTTATTAATTTTACTCAGGTTCTTGTGGCTGACATCAACATCGGATATGAAAATTTAACTAATGTTCAGGTATATATCAGCTTTTATTAGAAGTAGAAGATGCTTTGTATCATATATTCATATTTGGGATGGTCAGTGGTTCACTTAATTGTTCATATAGAGTTCCTCACACTAGATACCATATTTTACCAGTTGTTTCTTCAGCTCTAGTTCCCCCGTCTCTGAAAGGTGGGTGATTCATGTCACCATTTTCATATTGCTGCTTTCCTCTCAGGTTCTTGCTGTCAATGGTAAGCCAGTGAAGAACCTAAAAAGCTTCAGCAGTAAGGTGGAATCCTGCAGCAAAGAATATTTGAAGTTCGACCTAGAGTTCAATAAGGTTTTTCTTTCACTCCTCTATTCAACTTTCCTAGCATCACATTTACAATTATCAATGTTAGCATGAGCACATGTGAGAGGCATAGACCTGGTTATTGAGCGCGGTGGGCCAAGAGTAGATCACCTTGTTAGTGGGCTGTAATGGGCCAGCTCATATGGGATGCAGGTCATTAAAGGGTAAAACCTAAATCATACCATTATAAGTGATCTTATTTATTTTCTTTTAACTGTATCTTTGTCTCTTTTACAAAATTCATCTCTAGAGGTATCACAACTGTAAGCAGTTAGCAATTGATCAATGTGTTTCTTTGTGCAGAAAGTCGTCCTTCGGACAGAGACTGCTAAAGCTGCTACTGCAGATATCTTGGCGACACACTGCATTCCTTCTGCTATGTCTGATGATCTTAAAACATCATCTGAAGTTTGAAGCTCGCTTCCGTTTATAGATGGTTGGGCTGCTGTATGCTTTTCACCTGTTTACCGTGCACCAATTTAAACCCCGTCACATGTCTATATTACATAATAGTGTGTATGTCATCTGTTTACAGTTCACCAGCATATAAATATTCACAAATGTAAGATCCAATATATGGTATGGGCTAATGTATATGCAATTGATAAACAAGTGCCCGTTATAGCTTATAGTACTCCTAGAGGAATGTACACTGTAATAATGGAGAGAACTAGGACACATACAAAGGTTTCTTAGGCAATGTACGAGAGGATGATCATTTGATCAATCAGCAATGTGATGTGTGGAAATTAGGTACAAGAGAAAACTAATTGAAAAGGAGTGATTGACCCTGTCGCTATTGTAATTGGTATTCTCGGCTCCAAGTTAAGTTGACTAAATGAAGCAAAAAATTGACAAGAATAATTCTAAATATGGTCTTAGTGCTATTATAAGTCATTAAAATATTTCACAGTAGGCCAAACTTTCATCCTTATGTTACAAGTGTGGTCTCAGTAGATCATTTACACCTAGTCACATGCCATAAATAGTTGGTGCACATGACCTAGCATCTAAAACATCCATTTCGCTTGCTTTTCTCTTCTATTTATCACTATATGACATGTTAATTCAGCGAAGTCTAGTCTAAGCACCCAGTCACTATATGACCATGCTTGTAAAATAAGGATGAAAGTTTGTCTTTGTGTAGTATATACAATATTTGAGACTTATTATGACAGGATAACCATAGTTAATATTGTTTCATCAATTTTTCCTTAAGTAAAATGCTCATATATGAATATACGAGTTTTTGTGTCAAATTTTATGTGATTTAGTAAACAGAATATAAATTCCATCAGAGCTAGATCGATCTATATGATTCAATGAAGAATGGGCCACAAATGGATGGAGCCACGTCAAATATGGGAGCATGTGAAGGGATCTCAAGCTTATAGGAGGTCACCACTCTCCGTCTTGAGTCTTTTCACGCCGGAGTATAAAAACCCGAAAAACAGGTAGGTCTCAGCCTACCCCAAGTTCGTAAGCTGGTTTTCTAAATTAATCCCGCGGACACATATAATTCAGAAGAATATGTAAGTGATTCGTATATAACATCCTTTTATTTTATCAAGGTATGTTTCCAAGATAGCTATTTATCATCAAAGATATAATACCAACAACTGATTTTACCATACACAATTATAAGCCGCTAATAGTCTAATAATCAATAGAAATAAACAATATAAAATTCTAAACTACTAATCAAACCAGCCAATAACCAATTCCAAAACTAGAGTAAATATGAATATATCCAACTTGTAAATGAAGTGATTATATTTTTATTATTGTAATAAGAGGCACAAGTAGAGTTTGGGAAAAAGGAAAAATTCTAGATGGATGGTGAAATTTTTTATTTTTTATTTTATTTTAGATGGTTCCCCTAAAAAAAAAATTAACTTCATGACCTTATTTTCAAAAATTCATTAATAAACTGATATTTTATATTTTTTTTTGCTTTCCCTTTCTTTGAACAATTGAACGTTTACAATGTTGTGGAATCTCTCTTTCTAGCTCAAATCTTCATAATTATCCACCACTTACTCAAAGCTGCTAAACACCTCGTCAACTCTTGTGTGCAATTTGTTTGAATTCGATTGGTTTTGGATATTGTAAAATTCTCTTGCATTATACGTGATAATAATGGGCTGTGAATGTCATACTCAATTACCCATGATTAAACCAGAAATTTGTTTTGAGAAATCATCTCCTTCTTTAGTTGATCTGATGGAGCTTGCATCTGGAAATTATACCATATTGTAAAATTCTCTTGTATTTTTCATACTCGCTAATTTTTAGTTTAATTGAAGTTTAGTGATGAAGGTTTCCTGCGATGTTGGATCATAGTTTTGTTGTTGGTATTATTGTTAATACATTTACAAAAGTGTCATTATTCATCTATCATAAGAACCGTCAAATTCTTAATTTTCTGGAAATTCTAATTTGGCTATGTTGAGGTGTTCAGCAGCTAATTATGAAAATTAGAGTTTAGGGTAGTTTTTCTTTTTATCACATAAAAACATTTTTTCTTAATTAGATAATGGTTTATTAAAGGATTTTTTTTTTTTTAATGTTTGTTAAAGGAATTTAGAAATAAGATGAGAGAAGTTGCTTCGTGCAAATTTAAAGTTACCATCTAAAATCTATTAAATTTTTTTCCACCATCTAGAATTTTTTATAAAAAGAGAAGACAAAAGTTCTCTTGTTCTAAAATGTGGGTATTTTTTTCTTTTAACTCCAATATTCTATAAGAATACTAATTCATAATGACCTTTTTTATCATATACCCGGATATAATGTGAGCATGTACACCCCGGACTTATTTTTTGCCCATTAGTCGTTTGAAGTCCTCTAAATAAGCAAAATTGACATTATAGTAAGAGCTTCAATTGAGCAAAGGATGGCATTTAGAATACTAGTGTATAATGAACATAATCTTCATAGTTGATTCCCTGCCGTAATTGTTGTTTGCTTGAACATGTTCTGCAATCTGATTCCAAGTAATTTTTTAATTTCTTCAATTCTGGTGTTCTTTCCTATGGGAAATTGCTAATATAGCTGATGTATGCTCTGACTTGTCTTTCTTAAGTTGTTTAATTAGAGTATTATTTCTTCTTGAAGTTTCTGGATTAAAGATTAAGAAAAGAAAGAGTTGGGTTTGTTGGGTTAAACATGATTTAACTTTCCATGTCATGTCTATTAATAGAAAGATAATTGATATGGTGAAGTCTTTCAATAATATTTAAGGAAGTGGTTAGCTGAAGTCTTGTACTTTCTGGGGTTCTTAGACTTATTGCTGCCAATTTAGTAAATTTTGGTGTCCTTCATATGTTGAATTCTTATAATACAATTTTATTGGGGGGTTAAGAAAGAATATTTGCTTATAATTTTGTAAAATTGCTATGAAATCTTCAAACATTGTAGACTTGTAGTTATATGAAAAGACCAACAGGCAACAGTTATGTCAGTCCAATTTGACCAACCTTCTTCCCTACAAGAATATCAGTATATAAGTGTTCAAGAAATGGGTGGCATTGGCAACCATCAGAAACCAAAGCAAGAATATCAGTCTTCTACATTAGCACTGCTTTCGACGGTGGTGAATATAATTTTAGACAAGACCAATTGTTATGGAGAAGAATGGTAGTGGTGATCACAATTTGGCGACAGTTTCAGCACGTGTTGGGCCATTGATGAACTCAGTGGTGAAGGTGTTCTGTATTCATACAATGCCGAACTTCTTTCTTCCGTGGCAAAGGAAAAGGCAGCATAGTTCCTCCAGTACTGGGTTTGTCATTGCAGGGAGGAGGATTTTGACAACTGCTCAATCAGTGGAGTACCACACTCAGATTATGCTCAAGAAGCGAGGCTCTGATACCAAGTACTTGGCAACTGTTCTGGCCATTGGGACTGAGTGCGATATAGGTATGTTGTTTGTCATCCTTGATGTGAAACAATGTTTTGATGTTATTAGCATTACTTCTTGAATATCTCCTAGCTGTATTTGTTGTGTTTGCAATGGGGGTGAAGGAGTATTATTTCTGCTGAGCTAAACAATAATAGTTCAGATAGATCAGGTGGGGTTTGGGAGGTTGGATAAATGCATTTGTATCTCTAATGGCAAACTGGTAGAGATATTGTTTCCAAATGACCTACAAGAAAACACTTTGTAAAAGAAAGTGGTGAAGATTATCCTCATCGGAACCCTTCAATAAGGTTTAAGTTTACAGGTTAACAAAATGATTAGCAAGTGTAAAAATAAGTATTTTGCAAAAGTAATAGTAGTATACTAGTGTTAGTAGTGATTGTAATGTTAGTGGTAGTGAAAAACTGAAAATGACAAGGGGAGAGGGTAGTGTTTCTAGCATAAACTAGTGAAAGACCACATATTGTTGACATCTAGTGTAAAAGCGCAATGGACACGAAGTTCAGCGATATAATATGGTATTGGTGGTGGGGGCAGCGGTCCACATTTTCGATTTGTCTCAACAGGTATTCTCAAAATATCAACCTTTTGTCATTTTTACTTTCAAGTCTGTAATGATATTAATAAATAAAGTTGTGCATTGGCTAGCGTGAAAGTCATAATCTTGAAACTTTTAAAAAATGGAGGAAGTACTAATCAGTAGTAGTATTTTTGGGTGAAACTTGAGATAATCAATGTCAAATTAACCTTTTAAAGAGAACCAATAGGATTGTTTGTTTTTAGGGATATCATAACATCTCTTCCTCCATTCTTTATCTATTGCAACAAAGGGGTTTGGCACACTTTTTAAGGAATTGAAATAAATGGGTGGATTTAGTCTTGTATGCCCATGTCATTATGCTAAAGAAGATAGAGAGATACTTTTTTGGTGTCTTGATGGCAAATAGGGAAATGTTGCAATTGATATGAAACATTTCCAAAAGGTATATGTTGCAATTGTAAAAAAATGAACGAAATATAATATTGTAGCTTATTTGATGAAAACATTGACAATTTATTATGTATTTATGAATATTACATTTTTTTAGTGGCTGTTCTCCGGTTTTGACTGTTTTGACAATTGCCATTTCTCCATTCATATTTCTGTTTCCATTACCTTGCCACACAAGGCTTCATGAATGTCCATTGCTACTCCACTCTCGTGTAGCACACAGTTTTTGCAGGGGTAATTTGCATACCAGTATAGTAGTATTCTACTGAATCCCCAACCAGAAGGAGCCTCTTTAGAGGCATTGGGGTAATATTGATGGTGCTTATCTCTCATTGCCTTAATGCCATTTTGTATTATGCACTCATGCTATAAAATTATCTAGTGCTGCTGCCTATTTTGCTGACTACTGTAAGTGCTGTCTTTCATAGGCTTTTATGTTTTGATTCTCATGCTGTGTACAATGGGCTTGGGTTTCAGAATTTTCTGGATGACATTTGTGTGTGTTTATGCAGCTTTGCTTACTGTCAATGATGACGAATTCTGGGAAGATGTTACACCAGTGGAGTTTGGTAAATTGCCGGCCCTTCAAGATGCCGTGACTGTTGCGGGTTACCCAATAGGAGGAGATACTATCGCTGTGACTAGTGGAGTTGTCTCACGTATGAAGATCCTTTCTTACGTTCATGGATGGACTAAGCTACCATGCTTGCAGGTTATGGACTTAGGACTGTGGTCAACTTTTGCATTGCTCTCAATTTACTGATTTTCTTTATTTTCAATGATGCTATTGTAGGTCGACGCTGCCATAAACTCTGGGAATTCTGGTGGTCCAGCCTTCAATGACAAGGGCAATTGTGTGGGCATTGCATTTCAGTCATTGAAGCATGCAGATGCCGAAAATATTGGTTATGCTATTCCAACACCTGTCATCATACACTTCATTCTAGATTATGAGAGAAATGGGGCATATACTGGTAGGTTCAACGGACAACATTCGCCTTTTTTATACCTATGGTGCTGTACTATTTGTCTCAGACACATCTGACTACTGTTGAAGTGACTTCATTTCTGGTATATTCTAGTGTCTGATTGTGTTTTATCTAAGACGCAAGATTTGTATTCTTGTTAGGGTTCCCAATTATTGGGTTTGAGTGGCAAAAAATGGAGAATCCTGACCTACGTATGGCAATGGGGATGAAATCTGATCAAAAGGGTATACTTGTTACACGAGTTGAACCTACTGCTCCCGAATCTGAGGTTTTGCAGCCATCAGATGTTATTCTGAGCTTTGACGGGGTTGATATTGGAAATGATGGAACAGGTAAATTATCTTTTAGAAATGTTTTGCTTCCTCCTCGTAGATTATTCAACATTAAAGTTCTATGTACTACTGCATACATTTTCAATATATATGATGTTGGGCTTTGCCACATTATAAAAATTACATTTTAAGCCGAACTTGAAGTTGCCTAAGTGTCCATAGTCATACTATGCAAGCATGATCGAGAACTCAATGCAGCGTCACAGCCTCTTATTTGTAAAGAAACATTGTAAATTTGATTCTCCAACTCTTACAACTTCCGTTTAGTTTTTTCCTCTCACTTTTCTGGATATATCCGAGTCGCATGCTGGTTCTGTACTTCTGTGCTCATGAATCAGGTTCTCCTTTAATATCTGGCTTTAGTAAGTGTTGCACTTTGTACCTGATTTTGCATGAGATCATTATTTTGTGTGCTTTAATTTCTTTCATTGAGACTCTAATGAGCTTTATTGAAACGGCCATGCCTGCTTATTTATCTTGATCAAAGGAAGCTTCAACTATATTAAGCAACAGATATGATGTAGTATATGAGGCTAGGCCACTGTTAAAGGACATGTAAGATACGAGTTATGTCGTTATTGAGGTGGAAAGTATCTTTTTCAAATTGTTTATTCTAGCTGCAATTCATCTTTCTTCCTTGAGTATCCTGGGAAAGTAGAGAGAGAGAGAGAGAGAGAGCAAACAAAGAGAAGCCAGTTAAAGCCTTCTTTTTTCCTTGTGACACAATATTCTTGGTCTTGGGAAGTGTTTGAAACAGTTTCTTCTGATCAACTCTCCTGTCCGATGGTGATATGCCTGTTAGAAGTGTTCTTAATCTCCATCAGTTCATTGTTTCAGAATTAGTTGAACTTATGTAACTCCCCTACAGTAAGCACCACCTGTAGTCTTGGATACAAACTAAGTTTAGGGGGGAACTAGACGGTCCATGAAGGTGTTGTAACTCGTAAGCAAACAATTTGTATTCTTTTTTATCCATGGTAGTTGAAGTTTGCACAGCTAGTTGCGCACAAACAAGCTACGTATTGGTAATCTATTGCTTTTTTCATGGTGCTTGATAAATTTGGATCTATTTTAAGTGCAAATGTCCATTTTTTTCTAGGTAGTAGGCACATGCCTTATGCTAGGTTCCATATTCCCTATGGCTTCACATTGCCTTAAGCCTTTAAGTAAGAGAGAGAGGCAGTCATTGTGTGTGTGTGTGTGTGTGGAGTGAGAGAGAGAGAGAGAGTCATTGTGTGCGTGAGAGAGAGAGAGAGATATTTTGTGTCTGAAATAAGGCATGGTCAAGTAATCGTGATATTTAGGGTGTGTTTTTTTTTAATTGAATTTGACTTATTTTAACTTTTGTGAACAGTTTTATTAAAAAGTTGGTTAATATAAAGCTCACCATAACACACCCTTGCAAAATTCACTCACAATGGAACTTTTTTTTGAAGGGCGGAAACAAATATTTCCTTTTAGCTGATTTGTATGGTCCTAGTATGCAAATTGATGCCTGCTTCTCTAATCTGCTGCTGACATTTTGATACTGTTATCTTGGTATAACTTACAAAAATTACTTTGGCAAAAGGAACAACTATAGAATCTATCTCTATTATATAAGGGAAGGGGTGAGTTATGGTGTCCCCCTTTAGAGAGACTGTTTTATCCCCCTTTCCTTTCTAAATTACAAAACCAATTTCAACCAAAGCGAGACTTCAAAAAAACTGCCGGAAATACAATTATAACAACCAATCACAAGTCAACTGAAATCAATAATATTGCATAATTCACATTATACAAATCACTCAAATGAGGAAACTTTACAAACACTAAAAAAATCAATTACAAACTATAACAAATTAGCAATTGCATACTCCATTCTCAAAAACCATTTGCAATTACATACTCATAAAATAAAATTACCAATACACTACAACGTCAATACAAATTACAAACTAAGAAAAACATACGATTTTGATGGGGAGGTCACACATTTGTCCATTGGCGATTTGTGAACTTCTTAAAAAGGTACATAATTCTTTTTAATCTTGCAAGTTATTTCAAATTAGTTGCTAGCAACTCTTAAGTTCGAATGAATGTTCAATTGTAGTATTGATAATTACATGTTTTAGAAAAAAATACAATAAAAATGATACATGAATAATTTAAGTCTGTATTGAATGGTATAAATTTTGAAATAATTATTAAAAAAAACAGTACATGTTTTTAACAAAAAAAAGGCATTATAAAATAAAATCAATTTCGAATACAATAACAATGATACAAGAATCAAACTAAAAAAGAAATTACATTAATTTGCAAAAACAAATAGTGAAATTGAAAACCAATGAAAACGATTGATTTTCTTAGTTGTCCGTGAAATGAAATATAAAAAACCGCATCTGAATTTTGAAAAAAAATAGTATTTCATAATTAAAAAAAAGTGTATAAAAAGAACTTTTCTATAGTAATTTTTTGAAAAATAAATGTAATATTATAAACCATTAGTACAAAACTGAAATTTCTTATGAATAATTAAAAACCCAGAAGCAAAAGGTCTTTTACACAATATTATGCTTAATTTAATTACTATGCATACAAAATTTGTCAAAGCAGTAGAAGAAATCTTGAAAAAAACAAAGGGAAAGAAAAAGGAAAAGTGTATGATTCAAGAACCTACTAGAATTGTAACTGGATGTTTGCAAATTTCAAATTCTGAACTTCAACCACGAATTTTAAAAAAAACCATCTTCACAAATAAAAGTTCAAACATAATGTAACTGGATCTTTGAGAAATACAATTGACAATTAAAGTTTTGGACGAAATCAGGAACATAAAACGTAAAGAATTACCTTCAAATTTGTTGTGAAAATAACCATTAGATCTGATTAAATCTCAATCTTTTTAAGTGAATATGAAATATAGTGAGGATAAGGAGATGAGTCGTTCTTATTTTTTGAGGAAAGGGAAGATCTAAGGTTGTAGTGGGAAGATGAAAATGTGGAGGATTAGATGAAAAAATACGTGAGATTCATCATTCGTATGAGTAATGTGGGGTGGATAGTTATACGGGTAGGTGGGATTGATAGACATATGGGTAGGTGGGAAAAATTATGTGGGTTTGTTACTTGCATACAAGTGACTTTATGGCTTTGGGCTACAAATTTTTTTTGACAATTAACAAACAACTAACAATAATCAGTTACTCAGTTAGTTATAAGTGAAACAATAATATTACATAAAATCATGAAGTGTTTTTAAATACTATTTGTAAGTATTTCAATCTTTCTTATTCACAAAATGAAGGTGAACTTAGATACGAACTTTTGTTTTTGGTTTGTTTTACTGAGTAACAATTATGCTCAAAATGTCGTCGCACGCATCGCGTGCATAGAAAGCTAGTATACATATATTAAAAGGCGTTCCTAAACATGGAACGGTGCCATGTGGCGCTCTCCCTAAGGGAGTTTTAGTTCATGTAATCTATGTACAATAAAAAAAATAGAAATTGCATAGTATAGGTTTCGACCCCGTGACCTCAAGTTCATATACGAAAGTTTTAACCACTAGACCAAGTTGTATTTAGTGTTATCATGTTAAATTACAATATTGATAAATAAAAATTTTCCTTACCCGTGGCATAGCCCGAGCCTAAAAACTAGTTATACCTTGAAAACAATGATAGGATGGGTTGAACCAATTTTATTTCTATTACATTGTTACTAACAATTTTGACTTTTTTTGAAAGCCTAGTAGCCTACCCTGTTTGGTGAGTAGTTTTGCAATGAACCGAATAAGGGGAAGGGGTGCTATAGTGATTATCTTTACAAATTAGTTATAGGTAGCTTGGGGAATAAGCTAGGGAGTTGTTTAGTGGAAAATTAGTATATATAGTGAAAGTCAGAAAGAGGAAAATCATGTTAAATATTGTTGAGAAACTGGCTGAGCTTTTAAGAGTTCATTTGGGAGGGAAACAAGCCTCTCGAAAGCTTGTTACTATCTTAATTTTTTCTGCCATTCCGTTTTATTAATATAAATCCTTTTTATGTCCTTAATTATCATCTAAATCCAGAATTAGCCATGTCAGTTCATAGCAGGTTTGTGCAATGTTGTACTCATAATTAATCCTGTGTCTATCATTTGTAGTTCTTTTCAGGCATGGAGAGCGTATAGGTTTCAATTACCTTATATCCCAGAAATATACTGGAGATAACGCGAAAATCAAGTTACTTCGTGATTCAGAGTTGCATGAATTCGACATTAAACTTGATCCTCACAAGAAGCTCATTCCCACGTGTACTGATGATAGACCTCCGTCATATTACATACTTGCAGGATTTGTTTTTACAGCTGTCTCAGTCTCATATCTTTTTTCAGAGGTCTCATTCTGTTCTCATCCCTGCCCCCCTCTTTTTCTTTCTCGTTTTCTCTGTATACTGCGTGTTTGTGCGGACACACACAGACCTTGTGCATATATATCTTTGTGTTTGCTTCTGTAACTTTTATCTGATGCATTGTATGGAATTACTGTAGAACAACAAATGTGGGAGTTTGGTCTGTGCAAGGATCCAAGATCATCCTGCAGATAATTCCCTGCCATACTTGGCTCTTGCTGTTTGAACCCCTAGCTTTGATGGGAAATATTTATTAGTAATAAACTAAAGTGCAACTTTTTAACATATTCTCAAGATAATCACCTGACTTATAGATGGTTGATACATTTGTTAATTGCTCAACAACAGTGGACGATTTTAGAATCCGTTACCCTCCTTTAATTTCAAAACAGCTATGCTTCAGGAAATTCGTTTTCTTCGAGTTAAACAACATTAAAGGACATGGTGTATGAGCAATGATCTCTTTGGCTCTTTTAGGTGTAAAACTTGTGCTTCCGTTGCTGAATTTCTATCTCAAGATTTATGCTTGATCCTTAGTTTCTTTCCCTTCTAAATCTAAAGTAATGTCATCTTATTCCTTTGGTTTCCTGTTGTGGGAATGATTGCCTGGGATTAATATCTGTGATAACATTGTGGTTTCAGATATGTTACTTTCATTGTTGATTGTGCTCAAAATCATGTCCGCTAAGCTGTTAATACAATTCTTGGTGGAAATTAGCCGAAACTGTGCTGTTTAACAGGAAAACTATGTGACATCTCACATGTGTATATTGTTAGCCAAGTTAAGCTATAATATGGCACTGTAATTGGCTTACCTATACTTTCCCATTGCCTGTAGAGAGTCTAGAGGTTGTTTTTTGATATCAGTCAGTTACACTATCATATATTCTGATTTTACAGTTTTTTTTGCTGCATGAACTGATGGCAGTATTCAAGCATGAGTAATTTTCCTGTCGAGCTTCTGCACAAACTTCACTATTCAATGGCAAAATCAAATGATGAAGAGCTTATTATTATATCTCAGGTTCAGTATCTTCCTCCTGGACACTACCGTGGAAATAATATATTATTATTTTATCTTAGATTGCATATGCAATCCTTATTCATTTCCTTACTCAGGTACTTGTGGCTGACATCAACATCGGATATGAAGATTTAACTAATGTTCAGGTATGTATCAGCTTCCTTTCGAAATAGAATTGTCTTCCATCATATTCGGGATGGTCAGTGGTCTACTTAATTGTTCAGCTCTAGTCCCTCTCTGACAGGTGGGTGATTCATGTTGCCATTTTCATAGTGCTGCTTTCCTGTCAGGTTATTGCTGTCAATGGTAACCCAGTGAAGAATCTAAAAAGCTTCAAAAGTATGGTGGAATCCTGCAACAGCGAATTTTTGAAGTTTGATCTAGAGTTCAATATGGTCTCTTTTTTGCTCCTCTTTTAAGCTTTCTCTTGCATCACATGTATAATCATTGATATTAGTCTGAATATGTGCGAGAGGCATAGACCTGGTTATTGGGTGGGATGAACTGGTAGCGAGCCACCTTGTTCCTGGGCTGAAATGGCCTTGCACATGTGGGTTGCAGGTCTTTAGCTGGTAAAGCTTAAATCACATCGTCATAGATGAGTTGATTTAATTTTATTCTTTCTGAAATGTACCTTTGTCTCTTTTACGAAAATTCATCTCTAGAGGTATCACAAAGGAAAGCAGTTAGCAATTGATCCATGTGTTTCGTTGGACAGATGGTCGTTCTTCGGACAGAGACTGCAAAAGCTGCGACTGCAGATATCTTGGCGACACACTGCATTCCTTCTGCAATGTCTGATGATCTTCGAATATTATCTAAAGTTTGAAGCTCCGAGATATTTGCACAGTTGTATTCTACATTTCACCTGTTTACAGTCCACCAGGCAATCAGGCAAAGCATATAAAACATCACAAACGTAAGGTCTATTGTAACTACTAATTGAAGTGCAGCCAAATCAAGTAATTTAGGAGGAAAGAGAAAATTTATACCAAATATGGGAAGTTAAGGTTTTTTTTCCTTTCTCTAATAAAATTTCACTTTCCTTTCCTCCCAAAAGTGGAGGAATTTAGGAGGAAAGATAAAATTTATACCAAATATGGGAAGTTAAGGTTTTTTTTCCTTTCTCTTTCCTTCCTTACTCTTCTCTTCCTTTCCTTTACTATAAATGAACCAAACATACTATTAATGTCACTATCTACGAGTGCAAGGTAAACTGGATTTTTAATTTTTTTTTGTGTGTTTTCTTTTCTTTGACCTGCATCAGTTACTTGCTACTTAACAATTATTAACAAAGTAAGATGTTATGGGTTCAAGACTTTTTATACAATTTTTTTTAAACATCTTCTAATGGAATGTGTTAGCGTATGTCATAGACAAAGCAGCACCATGTTAGCGTATGAAGTGGATGGCACATGGCGGTATACAATACTTGCCTACGCATTTTGATAGTATATAAAATGACCCTTTATTCATCTTATTTCGACTTCTTATTTGACAAGCACACAAAATAAAAGATATGATTGATAAATATATGCAAGGTTCCTAATAAGGTACTCCCTTCATGGCTCCGTGCCTCCATCCCATAGTATAGTGCTTGTCTCTCAGCGGAAAATTAAAGAAAGAAGAACATATCATGATTTGTATTTAATACTTTACTTATATTGGAGAGTAAATGTTTTTGCCCCTTTTTCAGAAACAAAAATACAACAACGACAATTGTAACTTTTGGTAAATTGTGTTGAATGGTTTAGCCAATAAAATTAACTTATATAAACAAAAACAACTAATAGGATTACAACAAAGTAAATGATTAAAGTAGAAAGAATTTAAATAGGAACAATTTCGTGGGACACCTGAAAAGGAATACAAACACTATAGTATTAGAATTGATGTTGGTTATCAATTTAAAGGGTGACCGAAACAATATAAAGTTGGTAGTATTAAGACTCCATTCTATTCATGTGAAATAAGTCAATTTGATATGAATCTATTAAGATCTGTTGTGGTCTAGTTTGAATCATTTTTTTTATCTAGACTGGTCTATTAGTCTCATTGAACTTTAACCTTATTTTTTAATGCTAATTCTTACCTATAATATATTCATGTGATCAAATCTTGATTAATTTGCATTAACATGTATTTTTGAATAATATCATTTTTCTTTCAGATTTTTTACCAATATGAAATCAATTATATTTGGTAATAAGTACATAGAAATTTAAAAAAAATCCAATCTTATGATCTGATCTAATTCTATAAAGTACTCCTATTATAGATAAATTCAGGTAAGAAAGTGAAGAAATCATATCCAAAAGAAAGGTAGCAGGTATAAATGAATTTCCAAAACGGTAATTTATACAAGCAAACCATCACAAATCAAAATACTTCATCCGTTCCGAATTAATGCAACAAATGTACTTTTTTACTATTCACACTTTTCACTTTGACTAAGATATGTGATTTATACATAATGAAAAACATAACCAATTGTGATCTTGTTAGATTCGTCTCGTGACATACGTTCATAAAATGTGATTTTTATAATTTTTACTTATATGTAATTATAGATATTTGTGGTCAAAATAATACATCGGAATACGTAAAAGTGCATTTATTGCATATAATTCGGAACGGATGAAGTACATGAAACACATATGGAGAAAAAACGTAATTTATACCTTCTAGAAACAATTAAACAACATTACAACAGAAAGGAGAAACAGCCAAGGATGTCTTGAGGTCACAGGTTCGAATCCCCCTTCCCCTTCTTTGTACTTTGTACTGCCTTTGTGGCTCATATAGATCAAAAAAAAAAAAAAAAAAACTGAAAGGAGAAACACAAACAAAGTTACAATTTACAACAAACTTTCCAAAAAAGCACTACATACCTAAAACTTCCTACTCCCTCCGTCCCATAATATACTGCTTACATTTTTTTTTGGGTGTCCCAAATTGTTGTACCTATTTTCATTTTTATCAATTTATTTGGACTAAATTATCCTTCATTCCTACATAAACTTTCCAAAATACCCCTACTTTTCTTTGAAATTAAGTGCCCCTATTTATTACTTTACATCATTCCAAAAAACATTTAGGGCCTGTTCTTTTCGACATAAAACAACTGAACTGAACTGGACTGAATTAAACTGAACTGAACTAAATTAAATTATAACTAATTAATAGTAATGATAATAATTTAGGAACTGAAATGAACTGAAAATAAGCTGGGGAGAACAGACCCTTATTGCTTTTTTATTTTATTTTAAAGGAAAAAGAAAATAAAGAACTAGTAACAAGACAAAAGTGTCAAAAAACCACTTCCTTAATTTATTTTTTTGAAAATCCTAATAATCTTTCAATTTTCCTTAATTCTCGTGAAAAATGAGAAGCAAGCACTATCTTATGTGACGGAGGGAGTATTTGATGGGGTTTTCCACTTTTCAAGTCCAACTTACTTCAATAAATGTTTGGTATTAAATTAAAAAAGAAACTATTTGTTCAAGTAAAAAGACAATATGGCTGCCATTTCTTCAACCGAATGATAAAGACGTTAAATTATGCAGTCTTTATAAACTGAATTTTTTCCTTGAATAATGCAAAATGGGGTTTTTAAAAAAATTCTACTTGAAGTAGCGGTTAACCTTATAAACCGCTACTTCAAGTAGCGGTTATCAAAATAAACCGCTACTTGAAGTAGCGGTTAATAAGGTTAACCGCTACTTCAAGTAGCGTTTTGTGGTATGGCGTTGATCGAAGTAAACCGCTACTTCAAGTAGCGGTTCATTAATAGAAACCGCTACTTGAAGTAGCGGTTTACTATAATCCCCAAAATCGACCTAACTTCCCCAAATTCTCATATTCGACGATTCTCAAATTTTTTCTCCCTCTCTCTCTCTCTTACTAAGTGTCGCCCACCACCCTCTACACCACCGAGCTACACACCACCGTCGAAGACGCCGACCATCGTCGCCCAGCTCAAAGCCGCCGTCGTCCGGCGTCGCCAAGAACACCACGCCACCGTCGCCCGGCCGCGCCACCAACCGCACGCCACCGTCTAGCCTGTGAGTAGTCTTTTTTTTTTTTTTTTTTTTTAATTTAATTTGCTTAGCATGCCATATTTAGTATGTATTTTAGCTTTGTAATTGTTGTTAGATGGAAATTGTTTGGTTTGATTAGTATAATTTAGTATTTTGCATAATTTATCGTTTTGTGATGGTTGATTTTGCATGAATTGGAAGGTGATTTATTGGTTATATTGGTTGGTTAAAAATGGTGTTGAGCAAATGTGATGGTTGATTTTGCATGAATTGTTGTGTTTAGGTTGCAAATGCTACTAGTATAGGTGAAGAATGGTGTTCATATTGTTTGAATGTGTAGAATAAGAATAACTTTAACATTATGTTTTTTGTATGTAGAATATGGAACAACCTAAATATCCTTTATACCTTTATTGGAATGGTGAACTATCTCAAAATGACATTGATATTGTGTATAGAGGTGGAAGGAAAAAGTTTTTGTTCATCAATTCTGGTATGATGTTTCAAGAGATTCTGAATAGGGTATATGACGTTGTTGGATGTGATCGTATGTATGTGGAACTGAAATTGTTTATGAGATATCCGATGCCGGGAAATATGTGCCAATTGCACTAGAGGATGACGAGTCACTAAGTGCTATGTGGCTATCGGTGACACAAACGTCGCCATGGCAATGGAGGTGTACATTGAACAAGTTCCCAAGGAGATAAATCTCCAAAGTAATGTGGGTTATGTACCTACAATGGACTTTAGGGATAGCATGGAGGTACCGGCATCGGCTCCTAGCATGCAATTTGAATCATTTACTAGCATGTTGTCGACCCACATTATGTCAATGAGCACATGAATGAGTTCGGTTCCTGCTGTCTCCCCACATACCGTCCACATTCCATCTTGATACTCTACATCGAAATGATGTTGATTTTTTGGGAAATGAGGAGGAGCATGTGGATTCTGATAGGGAGGAGGATGATGATGCAAGGGAAACAATGACAATGCAATAAAGTCTCGGTGTTCCTTCATCCGATTGGCTCGGAATTGACGAGTTGATCAAAGGTTAATAGATGCATGGATGACTTGGAAATGCACTGGTTCATTGATTGTGGGTTCTGAATTTGAGATAGGACAAGAGTTTGCCTCATTGCAAAATTAAAGAATTTTGTTAAAGCCTGGTCGATCTCTAGAAACCAAATGTTTTGGTGTTAGAGTCGAGCCCACAAAGTATGTCATTGAATGTGCCCGAAAGGAAGTGTGTCACTGTCCTTGGAGGTTGCGTGCAATCATGACTAAGTCGTACTCATTCAAAATTGTACGATATGGTGGTCCACATGCAAGCAATTGTTTGGGAGACATAACATGTGGAGACCATCCTCTCATTTCATCGGATTTCGTTGCTGATCTTATCGAGGATTTCATTAGGACCGATCCTTCATTCAAAGTTCATCCATCTTGACTTTTGTGAAGAACCAATATCAATTTTCAATAACATACAAGAGAGCTTGGTTAGCCAAACAAAAGGCAATAACCGTATTTTTGGTGATTGGGAGAAGTCTTATCAAGAGTTACCTAGGTACTTGCAAGCCTTGAAAGAGTCCAATCGAGGCATCGTCGTTTATTGGAAGACGATCCCAACACAAGATCCTAGTACGAACATCTTTAAGAGTGTCTTTCGGGCCTTTAAACCCTCTATTACCGGATTCCGTCATTGTCGACTTCTTTATCACTATAGATGGTACTCACTTGTACGGGAAATACAAAGGCAAATTATTGATTGCTATGGGAACAGATGCTAATTTCCAGCTATTCCCACTTGCCTTTCTTGTTGTGAAGGAAGAAAGCACGGAGGACTGGTCTTGGTTTTTAGCTTGCATTAGACGTTCGTCACGGATAGAAAGGATTTGTGTGTCATCTCTCGATCGTCGGGGTATCCTTGCGCTATGAACGAGCCTCAAAGTGGATGGGAAGAGCCATATGCCCATCACCGATTTTGTGTGCGACATCTTGCTTCAACTTGAATACTAAGTATAAGAATGTCGCCATCAAGAATCTTTTTCAAAGTTGCATATGCTAGGTAAGGAAGTTTTTGTACTATATGGATCGTATTGGCTCCATTAATGTCGAGGCAGCTAGATATCTGTTGGACATTCCCCTTCATCTATGGTCTCTTCATCATGATGGTGGATGTAGATATGGTGTGCAAACCACGAACATGTCTGAAGTGTACCAATGCTCGTTTTCACGTAACAGCCCCAAATATATGGAATATAAATGAGCTGTTTATTGGAAAAGACTTATTAAAATAGTTATTTTATTATAAAAGACTTATTAAAATAGCTATTTTGTTGGAAAAGACCTAATAAAATCTTTTTTGTTCAAAAAAATCTATTATAATACTTTCCTTTGTTACAAACTTACATAAAACCACCTCAATATTTTCGAGGTAAAAAGTCAATTTTCTGGCATTGACTTTACTTCCCCTCCTCTTCTCATTAAATGATGCCAACATATTTTTTTTCTATCCTAATCCCTTAACCCTACCAAACCCTTTCCTCTTGCTTCCCATTTTAAGGGATTATGGTAAAAGAAAAAAAAAAATAGGCTGGTCCCATTTATGGCCTGTTCTCCCCAGCTTATTTTCAGTTCAGTTCAGTTCAATTCAGTTCAGTTCAGTTCAGTTCAATTCCTAAATGATAATCATTACTATTAATTAGTTATAATTTAATTCAGTTCAATTCATTCAGTTCAGTTCAATTCGGTTCATTTCAGTAGTTTTATGCCGAAGAGAACAGGCCCTTATTGGTAAAGGGAGGGAAAGTAAGTCAATATCAGAAAAATTGACTCTTTGACCGGAAAACATTGAAGTGGTCTTGAGTAACAAATGGATGTATTATAATATCTCTTTTTCAACAAAAAAATGTTTTTAATATGTAAATAACTATTTTTCCCAACAAAAAAATTCAATATAAACACAAAACATCCCCACGCACTAAAAACAAATAAACTTGAGTTTCCAAAGATTCTGAAACAACGTACGATATATATGAGTGGAGAAGAATGCTGGTGTGAATAGGTTGGAGACCATGGACGCAGTGGTGAAGGTGTCCTGTACTCATTCGAAGCCGAATTTTTCGCTTCCATGGCAGAGGAAGAAGCAGTATAAATCTTCAAGTAGTGGGTTTATTATTGCAGGGAAAAGAGTTCTAACAAATTAAATGCTCATTCAGTGAATTACTATACTCAAGTTAAGCTTAAGAAGCGGGGGTCTGATATCAAGTACTTCGCCACTGTTCAAGCCATTTGAACTGAGTGCGATATCGGCATGTATGATCATTGATCATATACTATTACACTCCATATCTTTAGATTTTGGACTTCCAAAAGTTGGCGATGTTCAAGAGTTATTAGTTTTCATTAACATCAGAATAATTGATTTTCTTTTGTTTCATATCTATTTAATTGCTAGTTGTGTTAGGATTTAGCATGGCCAGCTGCCCAACCATGAGGATTTACCATCTTCATGGTACTCTCTATGCTCTATGAGAAGTTTCTCATGGATGAGGGAGAACTTATAAGGATCCTTAATAATGAGGATAGAGGAGAGAAGCAAGAGAATCCTCCAAATATTTGGTAGAGACAAAGTGATTTTTCCTTTTCTTTTTCGCTCTAACTCATCATATTTGGTGGGCTCAAAGCAAAAAAACTATACCCAACTTAAGGATCCTCATGGGTGGGGAAAATAGAAAGAGATCCTTAAGGAAAGAGGATATAAGAATGAGAGAAGGAGAGAGAAATACTATGAGGATGGGGGAGCTCCTCATGGATGTGCTTGCTATGAGTTGAAGTAAACTGAAGGACGACTACTGGTCAATAGCGCAATAAACTTAATCAGATGGATTTTTTTTGGGTTGGACCGGGACGTGGATGGTTGGACATAGGCAATCATGTGTAGTCGTGACAAAGGAAAAATTGACAGGAACAATCCCAATTATGGGTGTTCCGCCATTTTCAGTCCCTACTTTTGATTATTTCTCCGTGGTCCTAGCTATAGGGTGTGTTTTATAAAAACAGTCCCACTTGACAGGTTACTTGGTCACCGGTTAAGTTTTTTTTTTTTCCTGCATCGTCCTTCTCTTCCCTCCTCTACCACTCCTCTACCACCCCTCTACCTTCCCTTCCGCTGCAACCCTCTGTCTCCCCCTCCCCTATCACCCCTCTACTTCCCTCCCTGTCCTTCATTACACCACTATCTTGTCGAAGTTGTCCCTTAATGTCGCCGAAAAAGCAACCCAGAAGAGCGTTAAAAGCCCTCTGATTCGCACCACATTTCTCTCTTTATCCTCTGTTTGGGTCGGCCACCCGCGCACCACCGCAGTATCGCCATAAATCATCCACACTCCAACCTCCAGCGCACCACCGTGAGCCACCCAAAACACCAACAAACCAGCCTCCCAGCTCTCAATCTCTCTCCTCGCTTTGATGCGTCCTTCTCTCCACACTTTGATGTGAGATGCAGCTCCGCTGCTGCTGCACCAACCTCGAATCCCCTTCGTCGCCGGCATCTCTAATTCTGTTCAGCCTCGCGTGCCCTCCCGTTCTAGTTTCGGTGGTGGTAGGGGCGGGGGTTTGTTTTAAGGGGAGTGATTAGCAGGGGAGGGTGGCTTCTTGGGTTGTCGAGGGGGTGGGGGAGGTTGTGTCAGGGGAGGTTGTGTCAGGGGAGGGTGGGGAAGGTTGTGGTGACAGTCTAAGGGGTGGGAGAGGGGTGACAGACTGCTGGGGAGGGGAAGGAGTGGTTGGGGTGGTGGTTTAAGACATTTTACCTGTAGCAGGTCACTAACCTGCTAGGATCGTTTTTATAAAACACACCCCATAGTTGGGACCACGGAAAAATAATCAAAAGTTGGGACTAAAAATGACGGAACGCTAATAGTTAGGATTGTTCCTATCAATTTTTCCTCGTGACAAAATTAAGCTAATTTAAATCTTCAAGGACTATACACAATATTTAAATAACCCAAAATTGGTCCGAACTGAAATCTAACTTCAACTAATTCGATTGAATATTTAGATGACAAAAATTGATGCTCTTTTTCATAATAAACTAACAATATGACAAACTCAAATATGTTTGAACACAATGAAATAATATCACATTAAACTTATTGGAGGCATACAAATGTTGATTGGAAGCAAGCTTTTTCGAACAAAAAAAGTACATATTTATAAGTGTTAGTTAGCAAGATATTAATCACAAATATTATATATTATGCTCTAAGCCACTGATTTTCATTTTTCTCTTGTAAAGCTCCGATCTAAAATCTAGAAAAAACAGTCCCTTTAACAAAGCAAAAGGATACATTATATATGTAGAGTCATAATTTTCCAATACTCAATCTTCCTTGTTAGAGATATGATAAAATCAATTTAGATAAAAACTTATCTCTTAACAATAGAAGCAATCTTCGACAAATAAAATATTATCTTTTTGAATCTTTCTTTTTAAAAGAGTAAGATTTTTGTCAAGATAATACTGAATATGATGCCGAATTAGAGAGTGGAATAAATTAGGTTTTCTCTTTCTACTGAGCATTCTTTTCACTTTTAGAAATTACATTTGACTTTTGCTTTTTAAGAAATTGAGGCATCTAATAACCTAGGGTCCTAGACTAGTAGATTCCTAATTTTTGAAAGAGTAAAGACGTTGAGTTGTGCGCTTCAGACTTGGTAATTGCTAAAAGTAATTTTTTTTTAAAAATAATGGTGGGGCCTAGGCCACCCATGACCCCACGTGGGTCGATCCCTAATTATTGCCATTCAGACCCAAATAATTTTTTCTTCGGTTTTTTCACCAAATTCCTTTGACAAATTTATTCATCAAATACAACCACTTTTTTCAAAATTTACTAGATTCTCCTGACCTTTGAAAAAATTACCCAAAATGGCCAAATGACTAACGGCGGTTAACTCCATTAGTCATTTACCATAATTAACCCTAAAAACCCCATTTAACCTTAATTAAACCTAAAAACCCTAAGTAACCCTAACCCTAACCCTAACCCCACCCCATCCCCATCCCCATCAGCCCCCACCCAACCCCAAACCCAGCAGGTAGCCACGCAGGCCCCCTCCCCCTCCCCGACAGCCCCCATACAAGCCCCCTCCCTCTCCCCCCAGCAGACCCCGATAGAGTTCGCGGGGGAGGGGAGGGGGGGCGACTGAGTTCGCGAGGGAGGGGAAGCGACTGATTTCGCAGAGGAGGGGAGGAGGAGCGACTGAGTTCGCGGGGGAGGGGGAGCGACTGATGTAACACCCCTAAATGACCAACACGCTGTCGGCAACCAACTACTAACTAACAAAATAACTTGCAGCGGAAGACTTTAACCAAAAATAATAATACTTCTTTATTAATAAAAGTAAATATTGTCTCAATACTTAAAATAAATAACACCATAATCTAGGTGAAGATCCCCTTCCTAGTATGCTCTCATGCACATCCAAAATTCACCTGCAAAACTGCTTACCAAAAAGGTAAACATGGTAAAGCCAAATCGGAAAAAGGAAATATGCGTCAGTATAAAACTGAGTACGAAATGTACTAGATAAGTAACACATTTGTTAGTTTGCAACATTTTCATTTTGAAAACTCCATCAATTATAATTCAAGAATAACTCTTTAAGAATAAACTATTTTCGAACACTTTAATAATAATTCAAGAATAACCTTTTAAGAACAAACTATTTCCAAATAATTTGGATTAAAAATAATCTTGAAAACAATTCCTCTTCTTATCTCCCCTTCTATTTTGCTAAGTGTGCACACACCCCAAGCTAGTCATCCCATCACGGATCTATATCAAGGGGTAACAATAATTGTCAACAAGTGGACTTTGAAGCATAAACCCTTCTTGATGTTAATCAAGCGGTAATAATAATAATATGACTTGTAAGTCATGAATAAATCTCCTTTTCTCATAAACAACTTTAAAACATTCAAAGTTCATGAAAATCAATCAAACCTCTCATTGTAAAAACAATTTAATTTTCCAAAAAGGATAACAAAACTTTTATATAAAAATGATCGATAAAATCATTCCTTCTTTTCACCTCCAAGGGTGAACAATAAAATATTGTAACCATTTTAAACCAAATTTTCAAATCCACTCAACCATTAAGTCAATAAACAACTTTATCACATAAAACCACATTTTAAAAGATCTAGCTACATAACGTACCTTGATCTTGCACAAAGAATATACTAGTATCTTCACTTATTCTTATGCTTGAGCTTTCTTCTAACCAACCAATAAGTAACTTATCACATGAACTTAATCATGAATTTAAACATGAATGACCTATCATGAGCATAATATTTTTGAGTAAGAAACATGGAAAAATCTTTTTTTTTTTAACCCAAAGAAAATTGGAACTTGAATAAGAAATATAAAACTAGAATAGATAAGAAAAGAAGGAAGAACTTTGAAGTAAAAGAGTATGGATTCTTCAAAGTTTTTGTGTGGAAAAAATGGCTTAAGGTATGGGGTATTTATAGGAGTAGAATAGGTAGTACTTAATTTTCCAAAATTAAATAGTTTGTAATCTTCACCATAAATTAGGAGATTAAACCAAGATGTGTAACCTCCATCATAAATTTGGAAGTTTTTGGGAAACAAACCCCCCCCCCACCCAATTAGTATAGAATCCTGTAGGAAAATATGGCTCAAAAAAAAAAAAAAAATTTTTGAAATTTTTTTACTAGGATTTAAAACCAAAAGCTTAACAAATTCAATTTTGGCGCCATCTTCCGCCAATAAAAATTTAAAACGAGTGAAATTGCTAAAATACCCTTTTGCTTAAAATATCTATTTTATAAAATAAATATTTTAATTGCTTGAATAAATACTCAAAAATATGGGGTATTACAACCGATTTTGCGGGGGAAGGGGGGGAGCAACCGAGTTCGCGGGGGAAGGGGGATGCGGGCTGGGGGTGGTGGGGAGGTGGTGGGGAGGGGGAGGCAACCGAGTTCGCGGGGGAGGGGGGGCAACCGAGTTCACGGGGAAGGGGGAAAATGGGTGGGGGTAGTAGGAAGGGGGAGGCGCGGTGGGCGGGGGGTAGTGGGCGGGGGGTAGTGGGGTAGTGGAGGCGCGGCGGTGGGGGTGGTGGGAAGGGGGAGGCGCGGCGGTGGGGAGGGGGTGGTGGGGTGGGGGGGGTGGTGGGGTGGGGGTGGGTGGGGGGGTGGGGTGGGTGGGTTAGGGTTTTTAGGGTTAGTTAGAGTTTTAGGGTTAGTTAGAGTTTTAGGGTTTTTAGGTTTAATTAAGGTTAATTAGGTTTTTTAGGGTTAATGACTAACGGAGTTAATTAACCGCCGTTAGTCATTTGGGCATTATGGGTAATTTTTTAAAAGGTCAGGGGTATCTGGTGAATTTTGAAAAAAGTGAGGGTATTTGGTGAATAAATTTTTTTGTCAGGGGTATTTGATGAAAAAACCGTTTTTTCTTTCTTAAGAGGTCCTTTAAGTAGGCATGTTGGAGTACTTCAAGTAAAGAAAATATGTCACATAACGTTATTGTAATCACAAACATGATATATGTAACATATAGACTGTTTGCATGTTTATTAGCCAAATATTATATGTTACAAGTTGAGTTATAAATACTTTTGCCAGTTTATCAATTCTCAATTAAATTTCACTTACACTTACATTTCAAGTAACGATTTAGCTTTTATGTTTTTCATATTTCTATTACTTTGTACCCTATAAAATCGTGTTCTATGTGCACAGTTTCAGTAAATTCAATTTAACTCAGCTAGTTTCCTCTCACATTTTCACTTTATCTCACTTCCATTTAGTTCAAATCAGTCTAAAAGAACACGACCTAAATATAAGAAGTATAGACCTAAAAACCTACTCCACATTATTTTTACTTAGGCATTTGTCTAAAAAGGTAAAAAAAATCCCAAAAAAGTAAGAAATTTGAAATGTTCACCATCCTTCCATCCTTTTTAACTTTACCCTGTCGACAGGTTTACTACGTCACTCACTCCTGTTTCAATATAACTATAAAAACACTTGCCTAAACTCCTCCCCATTTCTCCTTCTTTCTGCCGTTAACAATCCTTTGATTTCATCAACAATATCCCATTAAAACCTCTCCAAAATCCTTAAAACCACCAAAGAAACATGGGCGACAGCAACCGAAAACGAAAACGCGCTCGTAAACCCAAAACCTCTGAAACCCTAGACTCCTCTCCTCCGATCCCACCACCACCACCGCCGCCGTATTCGACCAAAACGACGCCGTCAAAAACGACGTCGTCGTCGAACCATCCCCCTCCAACCGGCGGCGCCGCTGCCACTCCCACAAAGAGCTAGAAGTCTAGAACCATCCGATTCGAACCCTGGTGGGCCCATTGGCAACGGCACTAGGCCCCACAGGGGGGTTGGGTGGGGCCCGGTTGCGCACTTGGTGTCGGCGCGTGTTAAGCCGGCGATGGACGCGGTAGTGAATTTCCTGTGTTTATAACAAAACGGTAAATTTTTACAAGTAATGTAACACCACGGATTTTTCGCTCATAATTTCTTCGACTTATTTTCCCTTAATTATTATTTTCCGTTAAATTTAGAATATTTTTCTTCTTAAAAATATTATATCTTATGTTATTTGTTTTCCAACATTTTAAATGTTGTATTTGTCAAATTTATTGGATTAGAAATTATATACATTCTACTATTTAAAAATGCGTGTTTGATCTAGTATTTTTATTTATTCGGTTTTAGCGCGTTTTGGACCGTTGCACGACTTTTTAACGTGAAGTTTTATGTTCCTAAAAGCTGTCCACAAAATCAGAGATTTGAAGCATTGGAGAGGCTTTTTGACCACCTTCTAATCCTTTTGTAACCCCTCAACTTAAGTACCCCTTATTGCCCATTATGAAAGCTCATCATTTAAGTTTATAACCCCTTTTAATCATCACTTTGGGGCTGTAAACCGTCCATATTTTCAATTTGTAACCCTCCTTGTTCACGCCATTTGAAGAGAGAGAGAAGAGTAAAGTTCATCCCGGATTTCCCTGTCACACCTTCACTAAAATGACAATATCTGAAGATCTAGCCGTTGGATCATCTTCAAATTTGGACATCACGTTTAGGACATCTGGGCCTTCATTGTGACCGGAGAGATTTTGAAATTGAACTTTCAATTGCCGGGAATCATGATCGGAGCAGAGCAGTACATAATAAAAATGCAAGCAATTGGAGGTCTTCAAAGGTAACTAATGGCGAACCTAGCACGACTAGTATCCGTTTAGGAATTATTTAGTTTTTAATATCTAAGATGGGTGGTTCTTATGCTAAGTTTTAGGGGTGGGTAAAATTTCATGTTATGAATGTTATTATGGAATTATATGAACCTATGCGAGTTGTTGTTGTTGTGTAAATTGCGGATCTTTATTACCATGTTTTTATTACGTTTAAGTAGAAATTCATGCAAATTAATGTCAGGGAAATAGTTTGGTGACCTTTGTATCATGGGCGTATGTTTGAGTATGTTTAAACATGATTTTTAGTGAAGATCATAGCAAGTGCAGTAATGGATATTTGTTTCACGGTATTGCAGTTTGCTTAAATTTATGATCGGTGTTGCTTCACAAAACATGGGTTGCAACAGCTTTGGGTGCTTGGCGTGAGTTATTTTGTGTGTTATGTGTTGTGTGTTCTGCGTGTTGGAGCTTGCTGTCCCTACTGTATGCTGTTGCTTCATTTATTTAGTTTTGTTTCCCCTTATTAGTGAGTTGTACTTGACTATTTCATGGTTAACTCACGAGAGTTCAATATAGTTTTTGATTAGTGTTATAGTATAATGCTACATGGCATGTGATGTTCAACAAGAGAGTTCAGTTCACCATGTATTGCATTGTAGCATGCGTGGCAATTAGTAAGATAAGGTTCAAGAGTTTAGTTGTAAGTATTTCATTATAGTATGCATGGTATTGATTTGTGGGACTGCTGTTTTTTTTGTTCTTTCGTTTTTGTTTCCTTCTTTTCTATTTTTTCTTGGTATGTATTAGATGGTTTATATGTGAGGTGTTGTTATTTGTTATGACTTTGCTTATCTTGTTGTAAGAGTATATATATAAATGCTAAAGTTGTGGTTTTTTTTAGTTTAAAAAGATGGTTATATGGGCAAGTCTGTTAAGTTATTGTTGTGACTATATATATATATATATATATATATATGAGTGTTTTAATTATTTTTATGATGGTTTGCTTTGTTTGTATTAAATCGGAGTATAAAAATTTTGTAGTTTTATAAATCAATATCTAAGTTGTCGACATTTCAGTAATCGAAGGAGAATAATACCGTCTTTAGTACCGTTTCGCCAAGAGTTATGTACTGGGGTATTATAACTAATGTTGTAATTAACCTTGTACCCAAACTCAGACAACGAGAGTATAATGGTTGGAGTATTTGACTATAGTGTGTTTTTGGTGTATAAGTATGTTTTGATGTTGGTTTATTCTTTCTAGTTGGGTGAAATGATTTTTATTAGTATTATAATTACTATTACTTTGAGAAGAATATATATCGTTGAAATGAGACTTCTGGATTGCGATCCTAGTTTCTGCTGATTTTAGGTGTAAGGCCTGAAGGGCATCCTTATTATTTATATTTGATGAATAAATGTTGAATAAATTATAGTATTTTTTTGTGGAAATATTTTACTGAGATTTAGATATCCGGTGGGATAGATGTAGTCCCTGGTGAAGAACATGCCAACCACCTAGGTTGCGATTTAGGGGTATTACCTGGGTTAATTGTTGTCGTCCGAGAGGTTGGGAAGTACTGAGCTGGGTACTATCCTGCATCGGGAGTTTGGCCATTCTTAGACACAAGCAGTAGGGAACGTAAGCCCATAGGCTGTCTGGAGATTTCGATCTGACAAACTGTAATACCCCGAATTTTAATCTCGTTTTATTAGCTATTAATTATGTTTATTAGCATAATTACGTCCGAAATTTTTTCGAAATTATTCTGATGAAGGTTATTTTCTAAAATAAGTATATTTACTTTAGTTATACAAAAATAATATTTATTATGATAAATGATTTTATTTACAATATAGTTTATGACTTTAATAGTTAGATAAAAGTCAAAGCTAAAACACTTGAAAATAGCAAAGTTATGACATTCAAAGAAATTAAGAAAAAATTAGGAATGAAGAAAGCTGATGTTCAGCTTCTCCAAACCAACCAACCACCCACCCCCTACTCCCTCTTTAATTCCCTACCCCGACACCCCTCCAACCCTATTCCCTACTCCAACCCCCTCTATTTGAACCATCATTCATCATCTACCACCTCCATTTTTGTCTCCAAACACTTGTCTATAAATGTACAGAGAAACTGAGCTTTAAAACTAGAAAAACAAAACCAACAAAGTTTCTTCTTCTTCTCTGTTCCTATGTCTCACTCCGCCTGTAGTGCCACCGCAACCACCACCAGTGCACCACCGGTGCTCCGCCCAGATGCGCTGCACCACTGCAGCTCTACTGCGCCGCCCAGAACCCCTTCTTCCTTCACTCACCTTCTTCGCTTCGACCGCCCTGCTGCTGCTCGTCCCTTCTATTCGCTGCTCCACCGACGAGCGTCGCCGACCTTCTGTTGCCGTGCATGCTGCCCATTATCGCCGGCGTACCCCACTGCTCGCCGGAGCTCAGCTCCACTTCCTGGCTGCCTCTGTTTCGTCGTTGCTCTTATGAGCAGAGGTATAACAACCACCTTCCCCTCTAAAGTTCTGATTTCATATTTAGAACTTAAACCCAATTATTACCCAAGTTAATTGGTTGAATTTGGGCCTTAAAACTGATTCATTTAAGCTACCTAATGTAACTTATATTCATATTGTTGGGCAATTGGAAACTCAGTAAAACTGATTTAGTGTTCCCTTAAATCGTGTTAGTCTAATTTGTTAATTAATTATAGTTATGGGCCTAAATCAGATTTCAATAAGTTAACTTAGTCTAAATTGTGACTCTAATTTGATGGTCTTAACTTAGATTTATATAATGTTAGACAAAGCTACTTAATTAATTGTTGGCCTAATGGAGACTTACTAAAACTAATTTAGTATACTATTGAACCATGTTAAAATAATCTGCTAATTAATTATTGGGCCTAATTACTCTGGTGCTGTTTTATTTTCAAAAGCTTAAAAGTTTGAAAGTTAAAAATATATTTGCAAAGACCCAACCATTAGCTTTACAAAATGGAAATTTATGACAATGGGTTTTTGGATGTTTCATGTTGTACTAATCCACCAATAGTATAGATAATTAATTTCTAAAGCCTATAAAATTGGAAATTTAAGCTAGAATCATTTGGTTGTTAGGGGATAGTTTCTAATTATGGGTTATGATGTTATAACTTTAAGGAGGTTATGTATGACGATTCTTGGAGGCTAAGTTATGACGATACTTAAGGAGTAAGAAAAGGAATAGCGTACGAGGTAATGTTCATGTCCAACATCTATGTAATTGCCCGTAAATGTTATGTGTAACCTTTCATGTCTAGCAAATTATGCATGCTCGTATATGTTATGTGCAATGATATGCTCGATTCTATGGATATGACTTTGTGATGCTATGAATCGATGAATGCTCATGAATGTTATTAATAGTCATGTTTATGAAGTATGGTTATATGAATTATGGATCTATTATGATTTATGGGTGTTGTTCGGAAATATGAATATATGCAAGTTTGTAAAAGTGGATGGTTCTGTTGGCTTGACATTATGAAATGAACTGGCAAATGGGCAAGTTACAGGTGGAGGAATATTGTTTACGATATACGAATGAACACGGACCAAAAAGGTCATATGATAAAGTTAATGCTATGTCCAAAGCTTGTACTTGCCAATGAACTATGATCACGCAAATGTTCCTTGTCAGCAGACTATTCAACGATGACGTTTTCTGATAGTACTTCCGAACAATTACCAATATAATATGATATATGTCTGTGCATGAAAATGTTTACGAACCAAAACCGTTTTTACGGGATGGAGTAAAGTTACTGAGTTTTCAACTCATTTTAGTTTATTTTCTGTGTTTCCCCTTTTCCCGGTTCTATAAAATCATTAAGGTATTATGGAGATAGCGCATGATCAGTTATGTCAAGGTTGCTCGGAAAGGTTGAGTTGAAGTGACTTTGTATATATATTTGAGTTATCTAGAATACTCTGTATATAAGGGTAATAATTATTGCTTAAAGACGATCATTTGTATGTTTAAGAGGTCATTTTATGCGATTATTTTATTAGTGGGCCCTAACCCACAGGCTTAAGTTGTGCTTCCGCTGATGATTAAGGTTATGTATTTCCGGGGCGTTACACAAACCTTAGGAAGTGGGTTGCGATCTTGTAACACCCCGTATTTTTATACTGTTTAGTAATTATTTATATTATTATAGTTTCTAAAAATAAACTAGAATATTCTTTTATTAAATATATTTTACTTCTCACTAATTGACTTTACCTTAAAAGGGGTCAAAAGTTAATTCCTAAATTCCCAAGGTTAAAGTACCTAACTACAATTATATTAGTATTATAAAAAATAAAAAAAAAAGAAAAATAAAAAAGAAAAGAAAAGAAAGAGGAACGAAAAGACAGAGAGAAGAAGAGGAATGAAAGAAAAGGAAAGAAGAACTACTTCCTTCATTTCCTTTGTACTCCATCACCCATCTTCCTTTCTTTTCTAATCTCCAACCTCCATCTCCATCCTTTTCTTTTCCTTTCTATGATTCAAGGCTATACTTGCTAAGCTATTGATATCAACCGTCAATCATCCATGGCAATTTCGAAGAGGAGAAATGGAGTTTTTGGGGTGCGGTTTTCGGATCGAAAATCGGGTCAAGGAGACAAAATTTCGGGTCTTTTTACACTCTTCTACATTCCAATTACCTTATTAATCATGTAAGATTCTTTGTCATGTTTTAATTTCAGTTTTTGGTTTAATTTTCGAATTGGGGTTTTGTTAGTTTAGGGTTCTTGAGATAAATTGAATTGGGGGTTTTGATTTTAATTGTTTGGGATGAGTAATTGAATGAATAGGATGTTTATTTAGGTGTTTAGTAGTTAGTTTAGATTAATGGAATGTTAAGTGTTCAAAGTAATTTATAGTGTATCTCGTATGATTTACCCGTCAGTTCGTAAAATGCGATTTTTAGCAGTTTCTGGGCATTTTTAGCAAAAATACTATTTCACAAAAGTTGTTCGTATCGAAATTTTACTCAAGATAGGCTCAAGAAACGCTTGATTTGGAGTTCGAATGAGGAAGTTATATCCATTTTAAGTTTATGCTGAAATTGATAAAAAGTATAGTTAGTTTCGAATGTTTTAAGTTTCAATGTTTTCTTATGAATGTTTAATTAATGGACTTTGAATGTCTAAAGTATAATAGGAATATTAATATTGATTTAGTATAAATAAAGAGAGATTTTTAGTATTATTAGTATTAGTTAGTTATGTCATTTGAAGTAAGAGACTCATATTTTATAAAACTAGAGTTATTAAAGCTCATTACTAGTTAGCCAAGTCTATTATTATTTATTGAATACATATATGTTATTATGTAGCTTTCGGGTTCACTAAAGAGTCGTTTTGGAGATGATTGTTTTGATGTGATTCGTAAAAGGTAAGATTCTTTACTTAAATCTTTAATAGTTATGAGAAAAATCTATAAAAGATAACTTTCATTGTTACAAGAAAAGATTATAAAGGTATGTATCTCTCCTGAGTTGAGATTGGTTTTGAATAGGAGGATGTTCCTCCTAATACAGATAGTTGGTTTTGAATAGGAGGATGTTCCTCCTAATACAGATAGTTGGTTTTGAATAGGAGAATGTTCCTCCTAATACAAACAGTTTGTTTTCAAATCTTAAATTACAGAATAGTTACAGAAAGAGATTTATGAATAGTTTTATGTTTTCGAAACGGTTGGGATTGCCTTTGAGGCGTCTCAAGGAAATGGAACTTTGTCGAGATGTTCTCGACGTTTCAGAATAGTTGGGGGGTACGTTGATCAGTACCTCGGACTTAGATCTTCTGCTACGGTTTGACCGTATGTAGGGTGTGCACACTAGTGGTCTTTGTCTAATAGTTATCCGGAGGGCCTAGCTAGCCCAAAGGCAAGGAAAGTTTGTTCCATTCCATAGATTTCATAACTCCCTCTTTGTGAGGGTAAAGGAAAGAAATGATTTGATTTTGGAAAGGAATACAAGAAAAGATTTGGAAAGAAAGGATTTGTTTTAAGGAAAATAAAGAATGAATTTGATTTAGAAAGGAATACAAAAAAAAGGTTTTATAAAGCTTGCTACTTATTATTTTGATTTGAAAGAAGATGATTTGTAGGATATATTATTATCCTACCTGCATATATGTTTGGCTTTACTGTATGAATCTTGCTCAGCCAGTTTGGCTGATACTACATGCCCGATATGTGCAGGTACATGAAGATCTTACATGTTGGGTGTGGGGTGTGGGCTGAGAGCGACGTTCCACCAACTTTTACTAGTTAAAGTTATAGTTTTCTTTATCCGCTGCACTATTTATGTATACATATTATCATTTTGGGATTTATGGTTGTATAAATTAATTCACCTAGATCTTTACGTGACTGGACTGTAATAGTTTAGTTAAGATTTTCTTTGACTTAGATTCAGTCTACATAGCTTATCCTTAACGGTTATTCTCGCAATAACTGTGGAATAACACCTTTGGAATTTCGGGAATCTTGCTTGGATGTAGATCCTTTTGAGTTGGATAAGGATTATTGAGAATTTGGAGTGTTGGTTTTATTGAAGGAGGTTTATAATTGGACGCGAGTCTTAAATTAAATTTTAGGCAATCCATATTTCAAACGGAACTCTGTCGATTTTTCTGTAGAAATTGAATACCATTTAACTAGACAGTAACTCGAAATTCAGGGGTGTTATAGTTGGTATCAGAGCCAACGGTTCGAGGTTATGGCTAGAGCCTAGAGTTGAGCTTAGAATGGCCTAGAGGATGAGCCACCAGTTTAGAGCCAAAGGTGTGGGTCCTTAGGTTGGCCCTAGATGTTATTCTTGAGTTGTGGCCTAGGATTGAGACCTAGAGTTGTGACCATCGGTTTAGAACCTGTCGGGATCTCCAAGTTTCCTTTGTTATTTTGAAAATATGTTTTTAGGAGAAAGTACTTCTCTCTACATGAATTGTTCATCATCATTAAGACCACCAGCGGCCGGGGTGCGTGTTAATGATGAAGAATAATGTACAAAAGTTTTAATCATTGTTTTGATTGGAAGTTGGATCCATCCCTACCTAGAGGTAGATTTTTGTGACTTAGTAAGTTGTGCCTAGAGTTGTAATCCTGAGGTTGTAACCTTAAGTAAGACTAAATAAATGAAAGTATTAAAATTTGAAAAGCCGAGGTAAGAATGAGATATGGGAAGTAAGGGATTACATGTGGTTGTTGTAGTATGGTAGTTGTTGTAGATGCCTCTTATGTGGATGTTTGACTTGATAACGTCAATGAGTTTGGTAAGTGTGGAACTAGTTGAGTTTTATGTTTGATTCAAGTTTAGTTGTGCTTGCTTTCATGTTTGGTATGATTGGCTAGTAAAGGCAAACCATTTCGAGTATATCTTTGTTTGGTTGTGATTTTAAGTTGGTGTATAGCCGAGAGTGTGCTATAAATTCAAGTTTGAGTCGCATAATGCGAAGTTTAGTTCCATTTGTTTACGGGAACTCTGGGGTGACATTCCGTCTCGATGATCATTTTTGTTGTCACCTATTTCATTTAAGTATCTAGCTTGTTGGTTTTATGTTCGCATTAGGATGAATTATTATTATGGATAAGGGTGAACCTTATTCATTCAAAGTGGCACTTCATTTTATTTTTGTTCTTGTGTGTGTTGTTGTGTTAGACCCACCCATCTCCCGCATTTTGTCAATCTTTTGGCCTTGAGAATGTCTAGTGATTAGCTACTTGATTCTTTAATTGCAAACTGATTGAGTTACGTGATGGTATATACGAATTGTAGTTGGTGTGAATTGTTAATTGAGAACCTTATAGGGAATGGTTTGGTTATATCTTGGATATGCTAGTCTTGTTGACTAAGTGCTATGAATTGACTTGTTAGTGTATGATTGTGCGTTGAGGCTATAACAAGAGTTGAAACTCAAGTTATTAGCTCTCTTGGTCATGCATGTAGACCTTGTTACGTGAGGTTAAAGTAGTTTAACGAGTCATGAGATGACTATCTATTGTAAGTTGACGTGTTCGATTGACTTTCATGGAGTATTCGTAGTGTATAGCTAAAGGAAAAAGGAATTAGTCCAAGTGGGTTGGTTTCTCGTAGCAAACCTGTGTCTAGTCAAAGTCAGCTCATATCGAGTTAAGGGTCAACCGTTTGACCCTATTAAAGTATTACTGTTTATTTTCTATGTCAAGCAATCGGTGAGACCTTTATAGAACAACTAGCAACTGCCATGTATCTAGTAAGGCTATGGAGTGGTGGCATATGCAAGGCATAATGTCAAATCGAGTCATGTCGATGGTGGGATGTGTAGGTCCCCGTTGTGTGATTTGTTTAGTGGTGATCAAAGTCTAATAACACTAAAATGGTTAGCGAGGCTAATGTACATTGGTTTAATGAAGAGAGTCTATTCTCATTGAGTTTAGTGTTAGGAGTACAAGTTGAAGTAATCTAACTCTTTTGATTGGTAGTCGCTAATCTTAAATGACAAGTTACAAGCCCCACAGTTTCTTGCACTTGTTTAATGAAATGACTGTAGTTGTGGAGTTATAGTTATACCATATTAATTGGTTAAGAACCTCGAGATAGCTGGGTTATAATTTATAACAAGCACTCCTTTGTGTCGTCCTGGCGCGTTAGACGCCCACTTAAAGTTAAACAAATCGTTGTTAATGACCTAGATGCTAGTAGGAATGGTTAAATGTGCTCAAACTCAATTTACTTAAGTCTTGTCCGAAGAATGATACTAAGTCATTATAGTGGTCCAAGTGTGTAATTGATTAATTTGATTAAGTTTTAAGTGAGTAAGGGTTAAGTTTATCATGTCGAAGGTCTATGACTAGTCGTATGAGTTGAAACTAATGAATTTAATAGAAACTAAGGAAGTATACTGGACCATATCTATTTTTGGGAACCTTGAGAAGTGAGTTTTAAATTAACTCTTGATTGCTATGCTTGGAATGTTGAGTATCGGTATACAAGGGTAATACCACTATTATTGTTGATGGAGTCGTTAGTTTATGTGATTCACGTATCCTTGCATGACTTGAAATTTTATTTCGTGAAACTATAGTGTGTGAACGGTTTATGATGTGTTATGAATGTGTGTTAGTTTTCATACATTGTCTAAAAGGGAGTTTCGGATAAAGTCAGCTTTAGTTTCATGTGAATAGAGCATATCATTTTCTGTGGTACCTTAGTAGCTCGACTTGGCCCTGTTTGGTCAACGAGTAAGTTACCCTACCAAAGACTATGTGAGATTATTCAATTTGTTTGTGTAGCATGTGAAAGTGATTTAGAAACGTTTCAATTAAGGTTGTGGATTCATTTTCGCATAGATCTAGAAATGGTTTTTCTACAACGATTTGAGTGAATTTTGGAAAAGTTAAGAACACGTTTTTGGAAGAAGTTTTGCAAGGGGGCAAGTCTGCCGCGGAGTGTGAGCCTTGAAGGTCTCTATATGGAGCTTTCTACCGTTCTATGATGTATTTTGAGTGTTACCAAGTAATAGGATATTTGGTGTTTAGTAAAGAATATTTGAAATCGTGATATGTGCTTTAAACTTGTCTGAATTTCGATCCAAGTAAAGGGAATAGTTGGATGGCCGGCCCCATCGTGGAGGTTTCAAGTCCCCATGCCTCCCCCTGTCAGGACTATAAGTCAAACCAATGCCGGAGTTTTTAAATTTTAGGGTTATGTTCGATCCCATTGTCAGAGGTTTTCAGCCTCATCACCCTAGTATCGAGAATATATGCCTTATTATTTGGATTGGTTGGATCTTGTTAAGAAATTGTTTGAAGCGATAGAGCTTAGCACATTGTTACTTCGTGTCTAAGAGACTGTTGTGATAGTAAGAATGATTGGGCAAAGTTCTGCAAAACGAGAGTTCTATAAAAGGATTATTTGTTGTTGGATTTCCCATAAAGAATCATTTTGAAAGCAAGAAAATTGGTTGTGTCCATATTCAAGCGTAAAGTTATTTAAGTACTCGTGGGATGAAAGTGCTTAGTATGCTTTGATGTGATTGCCGTGGTGTCATTGATTACGTGAGAGTCATAAACTCCAAAATACGTCCTATGAATGTTTATGGATTAGGACGCAGCGCAATATTAATACGACCGTTAAAGTATTTTGTTTTGCCATTTATGGTAGGCACTGCTGATTGTGAGTGTTATAATAACTTGAAGTTGAAGTTTTAGACGTCAAGTTGTGAATTGTTTTACGTTTTTAGGCGAGTACGCCCAACCATGTAATGGGGAGTTCATATGGTATGAGTCTTTACTTCTATTTTTAGAAAAGCTATAGTACTCTCGGTTCGGGTTAGTTGTTGCTCCGCGAAAGCACTGCTTACTGGATTTGGAAATGCTTTTATGTATTGTGATTGTAACAGGTTTAGAACACCTTTTCTCATTTCGAGATGTCTATTTTACAAAGGAAACTCCGCCGGATTTTTGAGAAAATCCTAGGTTATTATTTAAAACGCTTGTGAACCATAGTGTAGTTATGAATTCAATTCCACATTCTACGACATAGTCTAATGAGTGTGCCGGTAAGAGAGTTGATTCTCAAGTTTATCGGTCTATATGTGATCATTGAAAGGATAATTGATTGTATTTGTAATGTACTCCATGTTTCTTAGTTACGGTTTCGTATTAGTAACTCTTCACATGGTAACAGTTGGAGTTCTAGTCGAGACTCTAGACCAATAGATATGTAAGCCACGTAGGGTTGAGAAGTGGATAGTAAAGGTTTTGTGGTCAAACCACAACATTGAGGAACTATTTGTAAGACCGAGGATGTCATGTGTTTTATGTGTCCCCATCTCTTGTTCGTGTTATTATTAGTTACGAGGGCGTAACTTCCTTTTTAGGGGGGTAGATTTCGTGCCAATTGGGTGTTTGGTGCTAAAAGTTGTTATGATTTCATATGTGATGTATACTTTAATGTCTAAAGTATACATAATTCGTGTATGATTAGAAGTTTTATGGTAAAGTTTTATGGTAAACCTTGTAATATGTTGCAGGTTTTACTTCTTATAGTGTGAACATTTTTAGTTGAAATGGTTGTATGCCTACAAGGGTGATCAAATGAATTGATCTATGAGGTGTTGGTTCTCATTATTATGGTATGAATATATTAGTTGGAATGATTGGTTGGTTATAAAGGTGATCAATTGAATTGATCTATGAGAAAGTGAATTAGTTGTCGGAGATGTTCTCCGAAATGATTTGGTTGTTGGAGATGTTATCCAGAGTGATAGTAGCTGGCTAACTTATAGAGTTAATGAGCTGTTTTCAGAAACAAGAGTATAAGTTTGATCATTTGAGTAATACTTTAAGTTTCGGGACAAAACTTATTTTAAGGGGGGTAGATTGTAACACCCCGTATTTTTATACTGTTTAGTAATTATTTATATTATTATAGTTTCTAAAAATAAACTAGAATATTCATTTATTAAATATATTTTACTTCTCACTAATTGACTTTACCTTAAAAGGGGTCAAAAGTTAATTCCTAAATTCTCAAGGTTAAAGTACCAAACTACAATTATATTAGTATTATAAAAAATAAAAAAAAAAAAAAAAAGAAAAAAAAAGAAAGAGGAACGAAAAGACAGAGAGAAGAAGAGGAATGAAAGAAAAGGAAAGAAGAACTACTTCCTTCATTTCCTTTGTACTCCATCACCCATCTTCCTTTCTTTTCTAATCTCCAACCTCCATCTCCATCCTTTTCTTTTCCTTTCTATGATTCAAGGCTATACTTGCTAAGCTATTGATATCAATCGTCAATCATCCATGGCAATTTCGAAGAGGAGAAATGGAGTTTTTGGGGTGCGGTTTTCGGATCGAAAATCGGGTCAAAGAGACGAAATTTCGGGTCTTTTTACACTCTTCTACATTCCAATTACCTTATTAATCATGTAAGATTCTTTGTCATGTTTTAATTTCAGTTTTTGGTTTAATTTTCGAATTGGGGTTTTGTTAGTTTAGGGTTCTTGAGATAAATTGAATTGGGGGTTTTGATTTTAATTGTTTGGGATGAGTAATTGAATGAATAGGATGTTTATTTAGGTGTTTAGTAGTTAGTTTAGATTAATGGAATGTTAAGTGTTCAAAGTAATTTATAGTGTATCTCGTATGATTTACCCGACAGTTCGTAAAATGCGATTTTTAGCAGTTTCTGGGCATTTTTAGCAAAAATACTATTTCACAAAAGTTGTTCGTATCGAAATTTTACTCAAGATAGGCTCAAGAAACACTTGATTTGGAGTTCGAATGAGGAAGTTATATCCATTTTAAGTTTCTGCTGAAATTGATAAAAAGTATAGTTAGTTTCGAATGTTTTAAGTTTCAATGTTTTCTTATGAATGTTTAATTAATGGACTTTGAATGTCTAAAGTATAATACGAATATTAATATTGATTTAGTATAAACAAAGAGAGATTTTTAGTATTATTAGTATTAGTTAGTTATGTCATTTGAAGTAAGAGACTCATATTTTATAAAACTAGAGTTAGTTAAAGCTCATTACTAGTTAGCCAAGTCTATTATTATTTATTGAATACATATATGTTATTATGTAGCTTTCGGGTTCACTAAAGAGTCGTTTTGGAGATGATTGTTTTGATGTGATTCGTAAAAGGTAAGATTCTTTACTTAAATCTTTAATAGTTATGAGAAAAGTCTACAAAAGATAACTTTCATTGTTACAAGAAAAGATTATAAAGGTATGTATCTCTCCTGAGTTGAGATTGGTTTTGAATAGGAGGATGTTCCTCCTAATACAGATAGTTGGTTTTGAATAGGAGGATGTTCCTCCTAATACAGATAGTTGGTTTTGAATAGGAGGATGTTCCTCCTAATACAGATAGTTGGTTTTGAATAGGAGAATGTTTCTCCTAATACAAACAGTTGGTTTTCAAATCTTAAATTACAGAATATTTACAGAAAGAGATTTATGAATAGTTTTATGTTTTCGAAACGGTTGGGATTGCCTTTGAGGCGTCTCAAGGAATTGGAACTTTGTCGAGATGTTCTCGACGTTTCAGAATAGTTGGGGGGTACGTTGATCAGTACCTCGGACTTAGATCTTCTGCTACGGTTTGGCAGTATGTAGGGTGTGCACACTAGGCGTCTTTGTCTAATAGTTATCCGGAGGGCCTAGCTAGCCCAAAGGCAAGGAAAGTTTGTTCCATTCCATAGATTTCATAACTCCCTCTTTGTGAGGGTAAAGGAAAGAAAGGATTTGATTTTGGAAAGGAATACAAGAAAAGATTTGGAAAGAAAGGATTTGTTTTAAGGAAAATAAAGAATGAATTTGATTTAGAAAGGAATACAAAAAAAGGTTTTATAAAGCTTGCTACTTATTATTTTGATTTGAAAGAAGATGATTTGTAGGATATATTATTATCCTACCTGCATATATGTTTGGCTTTACTGTATGAATCTTGCTCAGCCAGTTTGGCTGATACTACATGCCCGATATGTGCAGGTACATGAAGATCTTACATGTTGGGTGTGGGGTGTGGGCTGAGAGCGACGTTCCACCAACTTTTACTAGTTAAAGTTATAGTTTTCTTTATCCGCTGCACTATTTATGTATACATATTATCATTTTGGGATTTAAGGTTGTAAATATTAATTCACCTAGATCTTTACGTGACTGGACTGTAATAGTTTAGTTAAGATTTTCTTTGACTTAGATTCAATCTACATAGCTTATCCTTAACGGTTATTCTCGCAATAACTGTGGAATAACACCTTTGGAATTTCGGGAATCTTGCTTGGATGTAGATCCTTTTGAGTTGGATAAAGATTATTGAGAATTTGGAGTGTTGGTTTTATTGAAGGAGGTTTATAATTGGACGCGAGTCCTAAATTAAATTTTAGGCAGTCCATATTTCAAACGGAACTCTGTCGATTTTTCTGTAGAAATTGAATACCATTTAACTAGACAGTAACTCGAAATTCAGGGGTGTTATAATACTTGGCCCGATCGGGCGACTGACCCGACACGCGCATTTAATGATTTTCGGGCTATTTTTTAGAGGACTTTTCCTAGTTGTTTTAGGTTTAGTATAAATAGAAAAATCAGAATATTACGATTCATCTTGTTTTTAGCCATTAATTTTCATAGTTTTCTCTAGAGAATTATTCAATAACCCTAGTTTACTACTTTTCGCTTTGGATTCAAGATCAAACCTTTGGATTATTCACAAGTTCAATATAGTTCTTTAATTTGGTAATATTCTTCATTGCTTTCTCTATTATTGATTTCTTAGTTATTTGCAATAGTTCAAAGTATGAATTTTTACATTGATTTTGTTATTGTTTTCGCAAGCATGAGTGAGTAGTTTTATTTCTAGGGTTATGGGGACCTATGTATGCAATGAGGGATTGATAGATTAGTATAATTACCTTTTATTTCAATTGTTTCCTATGAATGAATCGTTCATGCTAGATTTATGAATTAGGCCTGATTTGTATTTCTACTCTCGCAATATTGAATCTGCTTCGAGAGGAGAGATTTCATATAGGCTTTCAATCATTAGGCAGAGTGATCCTTGACCATGCGAGAGCGGCTAGGTGATCTTTAAGGGAGGTAATGTTCGAGAGAAATTACATGTGCCCTAGATAAATTGACTTATTAGGTGGTTATTATTCGTCTCTGATTTCCCGAATTGTATGCATAGTGATCCATAGTCCTAGTTCTTTATTAATTAATTCTTACATTCGTATTTAGTTCTGTCATTTGCTTAGTTTAGTCACACACCCATTTTCATCTGATTTAGTTAGTATAATATTAGAATTCAGATACAATAGTATAACTTTCTCCCTGTGGATTCGATCCTGACTTCCCTGACTACTTGTTAGTGGACCTTAGGTTATTTTTGATAAGGTGATACAAGTTTAGCCTGTCACTCCTACGTGGATCCTAATTGAGCTGGGAGAGCTGTTAGTTACTCCCCACTGATTGTGGATGTTTGTTAATATATTTTGCAGGTTAATATGTTGCAGTATGGTTTTATGTCATGGGGTTTGAGAATTACCGACGAGCTTAATTAGGAGGATTACTTATTTCATTTCTTTGCTTTATTTGTGGATTTTGGGATCATGTTATCTCGTTATAGATACTTTTGGATTAATGTTCTTTGGGATTTATTTTGTTGTTGTTTTAGATTTTATTTGAACTTTAGAGTGACACTGTCCGTCTTGACGATATTTCCGCTATCGTCTACTACTTAATAAATCTTTCTATTTTATTTATTCATTGCCTATGAATGGACGAAGTGTTACAAGTAAACCATCACAATTCACAATACATGAAACATAGTTGTAGAAAAAACGTACTTTATACCTTCTAAAAACAATTAACAACATTACAACATAAAAGAGAAACACAAACAAAGTTACCAGTTACAACGAACTTTCAAAAAAAAACACTACTTACCTAAAACTTCCACTTTTCAGTACAACTACTTTGATAAATGTTCGGTATCAAATTAAAAAAGAAACAATTTGATCAAGTAAAGACAACAAGGCCCCCATTTCTTTCGACCGAATGATGAAGACGTTGAGTTATGCAGTCTTTATAAACTAACAAAAAAAGACCAATACTAGTTTATGCGTAACAACCCCAAATAAATACAAAACATCCCCACTAAAAATATGATGAAGACGTTGAGTTATGCAGTCTTTATAAACTAACAAAAAAAGACCAATACTAGTTTATGCGTAACAACCCCAAATATATGGATCAAATCCATACGAGGCCATACAAGATATAAGGCAATGGAAAGAGAGATGGATGAGGAGTAGTGAGAGACAAAACTCTAGCCTTCTAGAGCATCAAAAGTCACAAGAAAGGAAAATTCGAGTTGAAAGACCTCACCAAGAATCATGGAGCTCAAATTGGTCACAAAGAGAAGCTGATATGACATTAATAGTCGATGGAGCTTGGAAAGAGGCTTGCGAAGGGAGCTTAGGAGGAATCAGAGCAGCTTTTGGTTGGGTCATCATGTGTGAAGGACAGGAAGTAGCAAGAGGAAGCAGTAAAATTCATGCGCTTTCGGCAATTCAAGCAGAAGCATACGCAATGTATGAGGGAGTGAAACACTTAACTCTTATGAAACCAAAAATGCCGGAAATCTGGACTGACTCGCAAATTTTGGTTAGAGGCCTCCAAAAGCCCTCTAAGGCACCATTTTCAATTAGTCTTATTTTATATGATATAATAGCGGTTCTGCGTATTTTTAGTTCAAAAAAGATTTTACATGTATCTAGAGACAAAGTGGTAAAAGCCCATATTCTTGCCATCACAGCAAGAAAAGAGTAAGGCTTCTGCTTTCTTTAGCTCTCCTTGTTTATTTATGAGTTGTCAAAAAAAAAAAAAAAATACAAAACATCCCCACTAAAAATATATAAAACTTGATTATAAATAACGTAGGATATATCATATATGATTATGGAGAAGAATGACAATGCTGTGAATCGGTTGGCGACCATGGACGCAGTGGTGAAGGTGTTCTGTACTCATTCGAAGCCGAAAATTTCGCTTCCACGGCAGAGGAGGAAGCAGTATAAATCCTCAAGTATTGGGTTTGTTATTGCAGGGAAGAGAGTTTTAACAAATGCTCATTCAGTGAATTACTATACTCAAGTTAAGCTTAAGAAGCAGGGGTCTGATATCAAGTACTTCGCCACTGTTTTAGCCATTGGAAGTGAGTGCGATATTGGTACGTATGATCAGATATATATATATCGGATTTTTCACCAGGTACCCCTGAGGTTTAACAATATTCACCTGGTACCCTCGCGTTTTCAACAATTCACCTGGTACCCCTGAGGTTTGGAAAAATTCCTGACATGCCCCTACCGTTAAGTTTCCGTCACATTCTTAATTCACCATTTACCCCTCTGGTTTGTGAGAATTAGGATTCGACGATTGCCAACATTTGTAGTCGTATTTCATTTCTCTCGCCACAACTCACCACTGTTACTACCAATCACCCAATAATTCCAATTGAAACTGACCTCTTTGAATTTTTTGCAAAACTTTAGCCAAATTGGAAGCAACCCTATGAATAAAGTGTAATTACTAGATGATTCGGTCCAAATTCTCTCCTCCCACTAACACAATGAGCTGAATGAGCTGAGGAAGCTTGTCTTCTACAGCCACACCCACGAAAAGAAGGGAGGAGGAAAGGAAATGGGGGTTGTTGTGTTGGTGGCTTTATAATGGCGGGTAAGGTGATTATTTATTAATAATTTTTTTATAAATTATAATTTGTGTTTTTTTATAATTTATGTGAATAGTTAATTTGAATATATTAATTAAATGTTAATAGTTAATATGTTATTAGTTAAATTTTAGTATTTTTTATTATTAAGAATATATGTTTTATAGAAAAAAAAAGGAAAAAAGAAAATGGGTTTTTAAGTGTAGGCAAGAGAGGAGACAAATGCAAGGGAGTATGGGGTGTTGCGGTGGTGTCTAGAGTCAGGCAAAGAGGAGAGAGGTCGAAAAGTGGCTAAAATAAGAAGATCTAGGTAGAGGATTGGAGAAGTGGGGTGAGGGAATAAAGTATAATGTTGGATCATAATAAGTTGCAATGATTCAAATTGAAATAATATGTTGCAGTGATTCAAATTGAAACAATAGGTTGCAATGATTCAAATTGAAATAATAAATATCATCATAAAACCAAAGTCATATATACCTAACAAAGTAATATCATCAAAAAATGTAACTACATAATACACCCGTACATAACTAATGGAATGAGAACACTGAAATGCAATGACTACATGTCATGATGATGCTCGTCCTCGGCGGCTGCCCCGTGCCCGATCTAGACGCAATGCGCAAGCATCCCAATCCCGAGCGAGGGTCCGCCAACATCTCATATGCCAAAGAAGTGTTGGGTCGGCGGTCATTGTGCCGATCCTCCGTCAACGCTCTCGTGGCGTCAAAATGTCGGGCCATCCACTGCAAAAAGTCAGTTAGTTATGTTATGTTATGTATCAATAATATAACATATAAAATAGTAAACAAATAAATGATTATATTGCGTACATAGTGGGTGTTTGAAGTGTTGGCCCGGGGCGGAATATGCGTCCTATCTGCAGCAATGAGGGTAGGATGGGAATATGTACAAAACCAATCCATGTACTCCCTCGAACACTCTCCGCGACGAGTAACCCGTCTCAAGCGTGATACGTTGAGACCCCCAAAGATATGGCGTGAACGCGCGCCATGCGGACTCGGCCACCGAGACCGACAACCGAACCTCATACCTCTTCGGGTTGCTCGGTCTCGTATGTGAAATCGAGCTGAATAGGAGGGGTAGGAATGACTCGAACAAAACCCAACTGTCGCAGTACACGATCCGGGTTGTACGGCTCAATGATACCTCGATAACGTATGAAACCGACATACAACGTCCTCGGAATCATGGCAGCCTGGTCATCCCCATATGGCGTCCAGTCGACCTGAAAACGGATCAATGTAATAATTTCATGTTACTAACGTAGTAGTAATATATGAGAACATAATAATATATATTTTACTAATGCATTAAATATTCGTACCTCTAAAACCTGAAGGTTGTCCAAGCGTCTCCGAATGGACTCCAGTCGGACGAAATCCTTGCCGACGATGTGATAATCCCACTTCCGTGCCCGGGGATCATGATCACCGAAGGCCGGCCCTCTCGCCGTGGTCGGAAACACGGGAAGTACTCGTGTATCCAAGGCCTTGGAGGAGCGTCAGACACCCAACAACCTGTTTGCTATCCGCTCTAGACGCAACCCCTAGCTGACGATATAGGTACGCCAAAGCAGCTGAGCCCCACGAGTAAGTATGAACTGAATCAAGGTCATCCAGCTCAGTTATGTTCTGGGGCATGAGGCGGGAACCACTCTTATCAGTGAAGAGGGTACACCCAAGTGTCTAGAGGAACCATGCGCGAACCTGCACGTCAGCCGGACGTCCCTGATCCATGCAGTGATCGAAAATCTTCTGAACGGTAACGCCACCGTTCCTCCAGACCCGTGACTGCTCACATAATAACTCCTCACGAGTCAAGCCGAGGAGCTCCTCAAACCGTACATACAACTCAGAAGTCGGCAAAACAGCACTAACAGTCCGACCCTCAATAGGAACACGTAGGATGCGCCAAACGTCATGTAACATGATCGTCATCTCTCCAAAAGGCATGTGAAACGTGTTCGTGTCGGGCTGCCAACGCTCTACAAACGCTGTAAGCAATGGAAAGTCAAGGTGCCCAAACATAATCCCTGGTAGCTGGGCAATACAAGATCTATCCAAGCGCTGCAACGACTGCTGCGGGAAACCCCAAATCAGCAACGGATCAAATGCATTGGAGCGGTTATGGCACAACATAACATCCCTAGCAGACGTATCGTGGTATGTACGGGAGCCGACGTGCCCCCGCCAACTAGGAATCAGGGTACCGTCAAGTGGGCCCCCAGGCATCGCCTCGGTAACTAACCACGAAGTATCCCTAGCAGCTCTAGCCCTGCTCGACAGCCTACTAGATCCGGAACTCGACCTCGAAACAAACCTCCCTCTACTACCCTTCCTCACAGGCACATTGGAGGCGGCTTCACCCACATCAGCTCCATCGTCATCTCTCATAGCATGATCTAACTCCTGCTCGTCCCCAGTATCCTATCCAGCACTATCAGGCGCGTCCTCAGGAATAGGCATCTGGCTAGCCTGAGCATCAGTCCTCGCCCTCCTACTAGATGCATCAACACCACGAGATCTAGTGTGTCGTGGTGTCGATCCCTCAGGACCATCAAGACCCTAATAATACATGATGTTAATTATTTATTATTTATTTAATGTCTACGTTATTATATTGTAATTACTACTAATCTATAACCATTGACACTCTAATAATTACTTAACTAAAATTATAAGGAAAACTAATACTAAGATGCATTAACATTGGTGATGGTGTTAACATAATATTATTATAATATATTAACATGCGCAAAGTAAGTAAATTAGGGCATTATTATATAACTATTCACTTTCTAATAATTAATTAACTAAAATTACAACAATAAATCATATTAACTTGCTAATATCATTAGTAAACATGCTAATAAAAACAAATACCCTACACAACTAATATTAACATGCTAATAAAAACAAATTAACATGCTAATATCATTACAATAAATAATCGTAATATGCTACTAATATAAAATAATAACATGCTAATATCATTGAAATATTTTAATAATATAATAACATGCTCAAATCAATTTATTAACTTATTATATAATAACTATTAAAATTAAATAATACTATTATCACATGCTATTAAACAATTAAATAAATTAAATCAAATAAATTAAATAATACTACCATGTTACTAACATGCATTAACATAATAATAATAAAACCTAATTACAATATTATCACACAAATTAACATATTAACTATTCCAATTAAATTAATATATTCAAATAACTATTGACATAAATTATAAAAGCCCAAATAAACACAAATTATTATTTTTAATTCAAACAGAAATTATTAATACATAAATTACGAACAAACATAAATTATTTAAAATAAACATAAAAATATAATTATTAAAATACAAAAATCAATAAAACATAAACATAAATTTAAAAAAAAAGAAAAAAACCCAAAATTCCCCCTCCCTCGCCGGAAAACACAAACAACAATGAATTTTTTTTTTTTCGTAAATGCAGGGCAACGGACAGAAATTCCGTTACCACCGCAGCGTGGTAACGGACATCTTTTCCGTTACCACAGCAGAGGTAACGGATCAGATCTACGTTACCTCTGCGGTGGTAACGAAAAAGTGATCCGTTACCATGTGGTAATTTTTTTTTCCTCGTTTTTCCGGCGACGGGTGGGGCTTTTCCGGCATTTAGGGTTGGTTTTGACCACAAATAACTACAAAACTAACCTGATTTGAAGATTCCCCGATTTCCTTTCCCTTCTTCCTTGGGCCCATTCTTTTTCCGGCGTGTTGTGGTGGTGGTCGGCGTCGGTGTCTTCTTCGTCCTCGCTGTGGTGGTCGCTCGGTACGGTCTTCCTCGCCCGGTGGTGGTGGTTGCCGTGTGGTGGTGGTTGTCGTGTGGTGGTGGTGGGTGGTGGTGGTGGTGGCTTTGGGGGTGGTGGTGGCTTTGGTGGTGGTGGTATGGTGGGAGTGAGGAGTGAGAGTGAGAGAGTGTTAGAGTGAGAGAGTGAGAGAGTGAGAGAGTGTGGGGGGTATGGGGTAGTATTTGTAGGGGGTAGTTTAGGAGTATTTTAAAAAAAATACGGACGATTTCAAGTAAATACGGGCGGTATTTAGTAACCCTCAAAAAAATCTAGGGCGGTGTTTAGCAGCTGAGTAAACTTATTCAAATGGACGATTTCTTTGTCGGGCCACAAATGTAGATGGTTGGACATAGGCAATTATTTCTAGACGTGACAAAACTAAGCTAATTCAAAATCTTCAAGTCTATACATGAACTCTACACAATATTTAAATAATCTATTATTATTATTATTATTATTATTATTATTATTATTCCACTTAGTTCAATTCAATTCAGGTCAGTTCGATGAAAACTTTCCATTCTGTTCGCTTCATCCAAGTGAACACGACACCTTCTCAAAAAAGTAAAAATTTCCCAAAGAGGTAAGAAATCTAAAATGTTCACCACCCTCCCTTCCTACCTTTCTACCTCACCCTATCGACAGATTTTTTTACGTCACTCCTGTTTCAGTATAACTATAAAAACACTTGCCTAAACTCCTCCCTAATTATCCTTCTTTCTGCCATTATCAACCCCTTCATTTCATTAACATCCCACAAAAAACATGGGCGACAGCAACCGAAAGCGAAAACGCGCTCGTAAACCCAAAACCTCAGAAACCCTAGACTCCTCTCCTCCCACCACCACCACCGCCGCCGCATACGACCAAAACGACGCCGTAGAAAACGAAGACGTCGTCGAACCATCACCCTCCAATCGGCGGCGCCGCCGCGGCCGTGCCCGCAAATCGCCGGAACCATCCGACTCGAACCCTGGCGGGCCCATTGGCAACGGCGCTGGGCCCCACAGTGGGGCTGGGTGGGGCCCGGTTGCGCACGTGGTGTCGGCGCGTGTTATGCCGGCGATGGACGCGGTAGTGAAGGTGTTTTGTGTTCACACGGAACCGAATTTCTCGCTGCCGTGGCAGAGGAAGCGGCAGTATAGTTCGTCTAGTAGTGGGTTTGTGATTGGTGGGAGGAGGGTTTTGACGAATGCGCATTCGGTGGAGCATTTTACGCAGGTTAAGCTTAAGAAACGTGGCTCTGATACTAAGTATTTGGCTACTGTTCTTGCTATTGGTACTGAGTGTGACATAGGTATGTTTTCTTTTATGCCGACCCCTAATCATTTTCGGACTAAGGCGTTGTTGTTGTTGTTGTTGTTGTTGGTGGTGGTGGTGGTGGTGGTGGTGCTATTGTTTGTTGAGGGTGGGGAATTATATGTTGAAATATTGTCTTAAGAGTATAGTATTACTCATGGAGTTTTTTTTGATGATGTACTTTTACGGTCCGTTTGGTAGTTGGTTATAAATGGTGGTAAATGGTAATGGGAATGAATTTGTATATAAATTTGTGAAGAAAATCACTGTTCGAATGGTCATGCTAATTTATCTTGAAGTGTTTATTTTTCTTCTTAAATTTTCATTCCCATCCAATACCACCTTGTAGGTGTGGTAATGAGGGGTAATGAAAATTGCTTCCTCTTGAAGGAAAAACCACAAGCTTAGGGGTGAGATTGCTTCCTTATGGAGAAAAGAATACAAACTTGGGGTTGAAATTGCCTCTCCATGGAGATTTTAAGGGTGTTTCCCTTGTAACATTACACGTAAAATTCATTCCTATTACCATAATTTATTAACGACTACCGAACGCATCGTTAGTGTTTTATTGTTGACAATTGGATCTACGGGTGCCTGTGTGTGTGTTTGTAGGATATTAAGAAGAGATTAAGATGGGTGTGATTACATAGGTGTGAGTGGTTGTTGAGTATAGTGTATGTATTATTTATCAAGGAGGTTGGGTTGTTGATTTTATTGAGAATTTGAGGAATGAGCTCTATCGGTTAAGCTTATATTGGATACGTGAGGCAGAGTCATAGAACATAGCACATGTCACAAGAAAGTATAGGCTATGGAAGTTGATACTAGAAAATGGTTGCCTTGGCCCTTAAAGGAGGGAGCTTTGATAATGTGATGGCGTGAAGAAAAATTAGTTTGATAGTCATAGGTGGTGTTCAATGTTATGTGAAGTTCTTGGCTATGTGCGTACAATGTAAAGGATATTTGATGCCTTGGTCACACATTTGGTGCCGTTGATAGTGGTGGGTTTTGGTTTTTTTTTGTTGAATTCCATAGTGGGGTTGTGATTAATGGTCCCGAAGCAATTTATGTTCAATACTATGATCTATTTGAGACTTTTTGGGGTATGGTGTATTGTTGACAGGTGAGGATGTTGGTTAATATTTGGGGATGTAAGCTAATTGCTTTGTCATGTTTTCAGTAGAGTCTTGTGTGTTCTACTCCCTCCGTCCCAAAATATAGTTTCTAGTTCCATTTTGGGTGTCACAAAATATAGTTTCCATTTCCATATTTAGTTCCACCTTTTTCCGTAATTTGTCTAGAAAAATCGTGTTTCATCATTTATTTGCTTCTTGAATTTTGTTTTTTGCTTTGTTTATTCAACACAAGTGTTACAATTAATGCTATTTCACCAATTATTCTCCATTCTCTCTCCTAAAATCATCTTTTCCCATACAACATTTATTTAAATAAACAAAAAATCTTTACTATTCCTCTTGGATTCTACTTGCATAAATTACCATGAATAAAGGGAAATGGGAACTATATTTTGGGACGGAGGGAGTATCATCTAATTGATGGGATATGATAGGGTGGCTGTTATTGCTTGACAATAAACATGTTCAATACAAGTATGGTGGTGCTCACTTGATCATGTACGTAGATGTCTATTAGTGAAACTTGTTTACTAGAGGCATATTTATAGGTGGACCATGCACATTCAGAACTCTTCAAAGTACTACAGGGTAGCCACTAGCCAATGTTTCTCTTTAAATTCCTATTTTGGTGTTTATATTTTGTAAACCCATAAACTGTTAAGTAAACTTTTTTTTTTTTTTTACGGGAATTGAACATTTGAATAATATAAAGACTTCAGCTTTAACGCTAGATGAGTTGCAAATGAACTGACTTATATAAATGCTTTCAGTGGCATGGTAAAAGCATGGGCCTTTTCCTGTCTTTGAACTCGGAGAAATTTATATTTTCAAGTTTGACGTGTTCCTCAATTGGCTCAGTTAAAGTTTATGCTTGGTCTTGGTTCTGAGATTTGGAAACAAAAATAGACATATCTGATGTGCTTTCTCAGTTTAGTTATACTTGAGTTTGGCTAGCTTGTACATTAATGGTTTGGCAATAATACACTAGATTGTCTTTGTTTACACCCCTATACTGAGTTAATCTACTGCTGCTTATCTAGTGTGATCGTAGTTATTTCACATAGACCCTTGACTCCATTTGGATGTCTACTAATGATTGTACAAATTAGCATCATACGTGCAATAGTTGTATTTTCCAAATATGCCGAAACTAATTAGCGCTATCAATTTTTGGTTCTATTTCATCATTTCTGTCCTTTGTAAAGTTTTGCATGTGGCTAATACGTTTGATTTTGGTAACAAGGAGTTAGTTCTGGTCTATACTTTTCAATTTGGAACTCTTTTTGCTGTTTACCACTAAAGAAATTCATTTCATAGAAATATAAACACATAGTTTTGAGAAGGCACTGTTTATGGATTTTTAGTCGACTTTATTGTCTATTTATTAGAGCTTACATTTATATGCATAGGACAGTCCTTGACCTCCTTTGATATGGTCTTGTAGTTTGATATAACTTCCCAAAAACTTTATGATTTTGTCCATTGTTTGTATGTATGCAGTCATTTATTATGTGCACTTTTGCATTGTTCAGAAAATTCACATTACTTGTCGGAAGAATCAATCAGGACTAGGACTAACAACACTGTTCTGAGTGATTTTGGATTTATAAAAAGGGATTGGGTATAGTGTTAATGTAACTATTTGTATTTGGCTAGTGATAGAAGGCAGAGAATCACAAATATATTTTCCTAAAAGGGTTGCAACATTGGTATTACTGATGTTTGTTGTTGACTAATTTCGCTTGCTCCTATATCAATTATTCAGTCGTGAGGATATCAATTATGTCACCTGTGTACACTGTAAATTGAGTTTGGTTTGGTAAATATGAACAAAATTTTGTGTATATCGGTTTTGCAGCTTTGCTTACAGTCAATGATGATGAGTTCTGGGAAGGGATTGAACCACTGGAGTTTGGGGAACTACCTGCTCTTCAAGATGCTGTGACTGTTGTAGGTTACCCGATAGGAGGGGATACAATCTCTGTTACCAGTGGAGTTGTCTCACGTATTGAGATCTTGTCTTACGTTCATGGGTCCACTGAATTGCTGGGTTTGCAGGTCTTGACTCTTGATTATTTGTAGAATTTTGGTTTTCATGGTTAGCTTTGCCCTTTTGTTGCTCTTAGTATTGACTCCTTCTGCATTGATTCTATTGTAGATAGATGCTGCCATAAACTCTGGAAATTCTGGTGGTCCAGCTTTTAACGACAAAGGCAGTTGTGTGGGTATCGCATTTCAGTCCCTGAAACACGAAGATGCCGAAAATATTGGTTATGTTATACCCACACCTGTCATCTTGCACTTTATTCAGGATTATGAGAGAAATGGAGCATACACTGGTAGGTCCAGTTGGCAATGTGTTTATTTTGCCTTGGTGTTGTCTCTTTTTTGTATTAGACGTACCTTATAATTGTTGGAATGATGTTTATGGTTAGTTTCTGTTAGTTTATCAGTCATGATTGTTATTCTTGTTTAGGGTTCCCAATTCTTGGTGTCGAGTGGCAGAAGATGGAAAATCCTGACTTACGCATATCAATGGGAATGAAATCGGACCAAAAAGGTGTACGTGTCCGACGTGTCGACCCTACTGCTCCAGAGTCTAAGGTTTTGCGGCCATCGGATGTTATTCTGAGCTTTGATGGGGTTGATATTGCAAATGATGGGACAGGTAACAATGTTAACCTCCTCCCCTCTGAGAACTTTCTGTTTATACCTCTGTAAGGTTTATTTGTCTGTTGATGTTATTCATGTTGTCTATGCTGATATGTTCACCTACTTAATTGGACTTGGCCGCAATTAATGAGCATGGGGTTGTTGAGGTGTTTGTTTTGTCCTTCTGTTTGAAAATTTAAATGTTTTTAATGTAATTTGAAGTACTGAGGATCCATATGTGTGGCGTAGTAGTCAATTGTTCACCTTGCCTATGTAGGTACAACTGTACAAGTGTAGAAGAATGAGTCCATATCATGCAAAACTCACCTGAAATACTTCTAATTGATTTAAATTCACCATACATTACAGTAAATTAAACTTTGAATTGATTTAACTTATTGTGCATAAAATACTTCTAAACCAAATTCCACTATAGGCACTTAGATATTCAAAATAGATAGACACAACAATCATATTAATATTTTAAAAAATAAAATATATACTTTGTAATGTTAAACTATTGGACAAAGATAGAAAACTGCAGTTTTTCTTTTTTTTTTTTTGGTTATTCAATCATACGGTTTCTCACTCTCTTTCTTCCAAGAAAACCGATACAATTTCTCACTCTCTCCCCCAAGAAAACTGTAGTCTCTTTGAATTTGATCAATACTTGCAACTTCTTATAGAATTTTGCTCTGTTACTCAGACACGGATTGAGTGTCTACTCGGGTACCGGTGTCCAAGTGTCCGACTTGGCTATTTTGTAGAAAAAAGTTAAGTTTTTAGTTTAAAATGAAGTATTCAAGTGAAGTGTCGTGTTAGAGACACTCGGTTTTTTAGGTAAATGAAGGTGTCGGAGTAACAAAGGAATTTTGCAAAGAATTCCTCCTATGGAAAGTTATTTTGATTCTTATTTGATTAATTTGGATTTCTAGGTTTGAAAAATACTATTTTTTTTTACTTAAGACATGAAATTCTAGGTATTTTTGAAACCTGGAAATCCAAATTAATCGAATAAGAATCAAATAACTTTCCTTAGGAACTCTTTGCAAAATTCTATAAGAAGTTGCAAGTATTGATTGAATTCGAAGAAACTACAGTTTTCTTGGGAGAGAGAGAGTGAAATTGTATCGGTTTTCTTGGGAGAGATAGAGTGAGAAACCGTATGTTTGAAGAACCAAAAAAAAGAAATTGCGGTTTTCTACCTTTTTCAAATAGTTTATCATTACAAAGTTTATTTTATTTCTTTAAATATTAATATGATTGTTGTGTTTATCTATTTTGAATACCTAAGTACTCATAGTGTAATTTGGTTTAGAAGTATTTTATGCACAATATGTTAAATCAATTCAAAGTTTAATTTTTAACTGTAGCGTATGATGAATTGACCTATAATTAGCAGTAAACATTTAAAATAACAAATTCGCATTAGAATATAGCGTTCTTGTAAGTTCAATTTAATAACGTATATTATTTGGTTAAATAGAATTGAACCTTTAAGTAGTTATAATATTTAAAAAAGGATGATTAACAATTATTTAGGTAGTTATTACATAGTAAAGTGGAACAAAGGTTTACTAAAGAATACGATTTATAGAAAATAACCATGTAATGAAATTGAGTAACTTACGTCGATAGTCAAACTAAATCATAAATTCTGGAACAATTCCTTATAAACAACATTACTTGTGGTATTAGATAACCCGCAATCCTTGTCACATATTAGGATCTTTAGGCCCCGTTTGTTTGTTAATCTGGAAATAGCACCATAGAACTGACACTTGATTAAAAACCGGTCTAGGGAGAAACAAACCTACATGCGATAGAGTTTGACCTTGACTTTTGTTTATAGTCATTGCAAAACAAACAACCAAAGGGAACTGCCTTATGTGGAACTTAATTGGAAATCTTGTTACATCAGATGGAGTCAGGGTCATGCGAGGAATAAATATCTTATCCCTCATGTTGCTTCCATAAATGACTACAGTTTTAATAACGCGATTCTCAAGATGCTTAATCACCAGCCTCATACCATTGCACAACCCAGATTTTTGGTCTATATTCCGTAATAGCATAACGGGTGCACCAACCTTTTATCTTCAATTAGGTAGGCCTGAACATCGTAAGACAAGTTTATGGAAGAATATGCTCCAGGAATGTTTACAAAAGACAAAGCACGCAACACCTACATACATATGTCGAAAGGTTGAAACCCTGATATTCTCTTGTATGGTTGAAATAGGAGGAATTCAGTACTTTGGTGTTGCTGCAAGAACAAAAAAAAGAGGCCGCAATTAATGAGCATGGGGTTGTTGAGGTGTTTGTTTTGGCCTTCTGTTTGAAAATTTAAATGTTTTTAGTGTAATTTGAAGTACTGAAGATCCATATGTCTGGCGTAGTATTCAATTGTTCACCTTGCCTATGTAGGTATAGCTGTACAAGTGTAAAAGAATGAGTCCATATCATGTAGAACACATCTGTTTCACACCTGTTTATCGGTTTACTGGTAATTGAGCTTTCCAAGTGTTAAAAAATTCATTAGGCTTCCTTGTAAGACCCCGGCCTTTCCAAGCTGCTAATTAAAACACAATAGCAATCACAAATCTCAATGAACATTCAATTGCAGTGATGCAGCTTATTACAACCTTAAATACGATCCTGGACTTGTGGGTTAGGGCCCACAACTTAGTCACCTTAAAATGACGTAATTTACAAAAATAGCTTTAGCTAATTTCCAATTACAAAACTATAAAACATTGATAGAAATTATACTCGGATAATCTAACTAATTACATTCACCATCCATAATATAAAATTTTCTCGCTGTGGACTGAATTGTGAGCTTTCATACCACACCTGCTCAAGATGCTGAAGAGCTCCCCCCACTAGGAGAGGTTTAGAGAACAAAACACATTCAGCAAAAATGGTTGAGTGCACAATGCTTCACCAAAGAAAATAGTATGGTGGCTGAAATACTCTTTTCAAGTAAATATATCATTGGCCAAACCTTTGTATTTACAAACATCTATACACATCTTAAAGTTTATAACTTGGTTACAAAAAAGAAGAGAATTGACGTTAGATAACTCTGAAGTACATTTCTAAAAGATACTTGTTTAACTCGGGGAAGCGAACACGAGTAGGATATGGCAAATTATACCAGTAATATCTAGACTTATGGAGGCCAACACCCTGATATAAATTTATTCTTGCAAGACTTAACTCGGGATGGCTCTACAACTCACCCCTCGGCTACAATTCACTGAGATAACAACCCAGCTACAACTTGCTGAAGCACTAAACTCAGTAACAACTTGATGTTCATCACTGTTTTCACAGCTTTTTTTGTTATCTGAAGACCCATCTGCTTCGTTTCTCTATCTAAGCAAGGAAGAAGAATGCTTTTGGAGTTTGAATAGACGAATTCCGGGTATAAAGATTCAGTCTTTGAAGTTACATTGCTTCTCACTTCACCCTAATAAGTAATAAGTGTAATCTTGACACTCAAATCTGTTCTTGTTAAATTGAGATGTTGAGTTGATTATTGAAGTTTTTAGTTTTGGAGGTTGAGTCATGGATGGTTCATGTTAATGGGATGATTGAAAGATGTTTTCTATTTAAAAAGAACTCAAACTCGCACGTATAGTGAGTTCGAATTTGTTTTCAGCTTGCTCATATTTTTCTAGGTTTGGCTTGGTGATATCAATTGAGTTGAGTTGTTGAAGGTGTTGTTAGGTTGAGTTGTTGTGGTTGATTTTGGTTGAAGGAGTAAGGGAAGGAAGATACTTTTTGAAGGAAAAAGAAGTTAGTTGAAGTTCATGAGCAGGGAATTTAGGTTTTGGGTAGAAAGCACTAGCAGGGAACCACAGAGGTTTTGGGAAGATGAGGCATTTTGGGCTGTTGTGGGAAAGAGGAGGAGAGAGAGGGGAATTTTTCTTTTTACTTGTTTAACCAGTCATAAGTCACATTGGGATATTTTTAGAAAACATCCCTAAATAGTTTGGAATATTTTGGAATAACTCAATTGTTGGGAAGTTGGGATTATTAAAAATGGAACGCCCATAGTGGGACTACTACAGTCAAATATTCCAAAAATTTGGGCTATTACATTTGCTTGTGCTAGAAGTTCTTGACCATCAAAAGCTTTTCATATGTGTGTATGAAACTTGTTCCTCCTTTAATGCATATGAAATTGGATCGTGACCGGTTGCTGTCTGGTGAGAAGACCATAAAGTTTTCTTGCTCTCTTAGTTGCTTTCAAAAGTAATTAAACAGTAAATTGAATGTCTGGGACTGGCTTACCTGGGGAATTGAGTTTAGTGGAGTTGCTGCTTATGTTATCCTTAGGTTGGCTTGTGAAGAGGCTTGCAACATTGTTGATCTCCTATTATCTAACAGTTATTATAGTTAGTTTAGTAAATTAGACAGTTAGTTTATATGAAAGTTTCTTTTGTAGTGACAGGCAAAGAAATTGATCTTAATTCAACTCGTGTTTTGTTGTTTCTCCTTTGCATGATGCTGGGCATGTGCCTGGTTTTACCTCTCCTATTTTGCCACTTGCTTCTTAATCTTCCCATTACATAGCCTTCAGTATTCTTTTCTTAAGAGAATGTATATTACATGGAAGATATCTCATTCATAAACAGTTCAGTAAATGGACATAATTCTTTTTGCACAAAGGTCATTTAGTTTTATAATATGTAGTTTCTTTCCATTCTGTCTACTTTCTAGTTTTATATCTGTCATAATGTCACTGGTTTCTGTTTGTTTTTGTCTTGAGTCTGCTATTAATAGAAGTTTATGGCTTGTTTATCACCTAGATTGTTTCTTGGTTAGTGCGTATTCAGTACAAATTGAACTTATTCGGAGTCGGGATCAAGATTTGAATATATTTTGTCATATTAGAACTCAAGTATAGGTCATGCAATGTGGTGGAAGTGAGAAATAATTGTCCGTAGGCTCACAACTCACTGCAATCACACGTTTTTCAAGATTGAGTTTTGACCAGTAATAGTTGTTGTAGATATTTATATTTATATTAAAATTAAATATTTTATTTTTACAAGCTCTATCTCCTTTCTAACGATCTCCAATGGCACACCTCTGGCCATCTACTCCCTCCGTTTTTTTGACTTTGTTATATGCGTATATCTACTGTGAATGGATGTCCCAAATTACTTGCTATATTATTTCTTTTCATTCTATCCTCCCTTTTGTCACTTACCCATACTATTTCTACGTATTCTACTCTTTTTTATCATCTACTAATAAAGTGTAGTCCCCCACACTCTCCACATGCATCTCTAAAAATCTCGTGTCACATCACAATTAAGTAATACATGATGGAGGGAGTATATCTTAGTTTCGTGTCAAAAGAAAGTATAAAAAGTTTATATTCTGAAAGACACATCAAAACGAATCTAACAAGCTCCTACATGCTAAATAAAATAATGCGGTCAATTTTTTCATGAATTATGAAAGTAATTCTTGTTACTAATCTAATAACATATGTTTCTTATAAATAGCAATACATTTTGAAAATCAACAATCAAAGCTAATTGCTGAAATGCGTGGATGCCTTGTACTGTGAAATGGAGGAAGTGATATTCTTGAAATAAGGCGATATGGGTATTAAATATATAGATGACAATTGTTAACATATTTTTTGGTGTGAAACATGCTACTGGTCTAAACCTGCTATACATGGTCTAAAGTGTGGAAAAAAAAAAAAATTGAACTTAGATTGACTTGTATTTTGTACAGTTCCTTTCAGGCATGGAGAGCGTATAGGTTTCAGTTACCTTATATCCCAGAAATATACTGGAGATAAGGCTGAAATCAAGGTATTACGTGATTCGGTGATCCAAACGTTTAGCATCAAACTTGGTACTCACAGGAGACTCGTTCCTGCACACAGCAAGGGCAGACCTCCCTCGTATTATATTGTTGCAGGATTTGTTTTTACAACTGTCTCGGTTCCATATCTCCGTTCTGAGGTTTGACTTCAATGTTCTTTTCATCTCTCTTACTCCCCCTCCCCGCCAAAAAAAAATGAACAATATATCCCTACATACCTTTCTGTTGATGCAGTAATCTTTGGTTGATTGAATTTAATTTTGACATGGGCATTCGTTAAAAAATATAGCTTTGCCTATCTTTCAAGGTTCCGAAAATCTATCTCATAATTAATGTTATCTGCTTGTAGTCGGACTTATTAGTCACCTTTCTCTCTCTTTGTCCTTCTTGTTGGTGGGACTTTTGGGGGAGGGGGGAATTGAGGCTTCATTTTGATGTGATGTCCAATCTGCCTTTAGCGTGAAGGTTCAGTGTGCTAGCTCTTTTTGCTGTTTTATAGGTAACTTGGTTGGAATGGAATGATAAGATCTTCCAAGATCAGCTGTCCAGTTCCATTCTTTGTCGGATTGGGTTGTTCTTTAGCTTGTTTCTGGACTCCAGTTCATGGGTTTTACTTTCTGATTTGACATGGGATTATATATCCATTTCTTGATGTGATATGTGACTGAAATTCTGCTTGATTTTAGTGGATATCTAGTTTCCTGTCATTGTATCTTATGTACAAAAAGATGGTAATGGTGCTTGAGTTTAGTGATTGATATTGGTTGAGTGGTTCTAAGCTTGATCCCTCTGCTCCATTGCCTTTCAAGATCATGGAGGTTACTGGATATTTTGGATAGAGATAACTTGACATGGATATTGCTGCTCCCTGCCATGCAATTCAATCTTGGAACTTGGTATTCAATGTGCATGTGCTGTCTTTCTTTTTGCTATCCTAAGAACAGAAGCAGCTGTAGTGTTACTTAGGATCTTGCCACACGATTCATGACCTTGTATGTAGCTCTATTACACTGGGGCAGTGTTAACATAACTACTCTGATCGTTTTTCAATTGCAACCTTGAGAAGCTTATGTGTCATACAATATCTTAAACCTGTGGGATATTTTTGGGTTTTCTGTTGTCAGCACTTGTCACTTTGCTATGTGAAATTTATGACAGCCTTGAGGTTTAATCAATTTGAGGAACTTACTCCTATAAAGGTATTAACCCCCACATCTAAGGTTTTCTTGTGCCGTTGTGCGGTTCTAGCTGGAAATTAGCCCATACCACATTTTTGACTTGGATAAATTTTTCATTGCTTTATTGTCCAGTGGATGTTTATCTGATTGCTTGTAAATGCTCATTTGAAAATGGTCCCTGAATTGCTTATATAGTGCTCATTTACGTTCAACTGTCAAGGCCATGCTCATTCCTCTAGTTATATATGCTCATTTTATCCGTGCTCATTTAACTACTCAAACTTGCTCATTTATTCATGTTTTGAATGCTTCTTTCGTTAGGGTTTTGTTGATCGATCAGGTCTCTTTTCTTCTCAAATTTACTTCTATGTATAAACTAGTTTACACACTTATATTTTACCAAGTTGAAGTGTTGGTATGACACTGTGAGACTTGACCTCGTTAAACAAACTCATTTTGCTTTCCTATGTAATTTTAGCAATGCCCCACCCTTTCATATTTTCTGGTGAATTGTTATAATCTGTTATTTCTGATGTTGTTCCATTCTTTTTTTGTTTTATGATACGATGACAGTATGGAAAAGAATACGAGTATGACGCCCCAGTCAAGCTTCTAGACAAGCTTTTGCATTCAATGCCACAATCCAAAGATGAAGAGCTTGTTGTTATATCTCAGGTTTTTGTTCTTCTCTATCTGGGCACCATTCTAAAGCAAAAAAAGAAAATTACTCCCTCTGTCCTGTATTAGCTAACACTGAGTTTCAGGAGCTTTAATTGACTTTTTTATTTTATTGTTAGTAGTTAGTAGTAGACTAGGTAGCACCGATACGGATACGGGGACGGAAAACGGCAAAATCAAAATTCCCAAAAACGGGTACGGGATGGATTCGGCAAAAAAAAAAAAAAAAAAAAAAATTTACATAAATCTATATCTATACGCTGAATATCCATACTTTAAAACTGAAAATATAAAGGATAAAAAATTACAAGTTGTTTTTAGTGCTCTTGGAGTAAAAGAGTACTTGCTGCGGTCAAACAAAAAGTAAAAGTAATAAGAACTAAGTTATGAGGGTGGTAGTTCTGTCAGAAGGAGAGATAAAAATAATAAGTAGTTAGAGAAGTATGTTGTAACAATTTAAAGAAAATTAACTAACGAGGCTACTAGGCTAGTAGGGCATATGATGTGGCCCATAAAAGGACCATATGCTTGTCACTTGTCAGTTTGTTTATTTGAAAATTGAGTAATATTAAATCTCATTTTTCAATGCTTTTTTTTTTTTTTTTTTACTCCATCTTTCCTCTCTTTTTCCTCTAATATGTGATGAAACCAGTAACACAGCAAATTCCCACCTTTGAATGCTTTCTCTCTCCTCTTCCCCTCCCCGGTGTTTCTCCTTCAATCTACAATGAAGCCAGCCAAGTTAAACACTAAAGACTAAAGAGAAACGCAAGCCCTAGACCTAATTCTAAAGGATTTTTTTTTTCTTCTTTGGCTGAAATTCCATTAGAAGGCCTGGGGACGTCTCTAAGCCTTTGGATCCGTCCCCAAGACATACCCATATTTTGGCTCAGCCGTACCCATTAGGAGCCAACGTACCCACCTTCCAGGGTACGGTTTGGGGACGTATCTACCACGTACCCGTCCCGTACGCGTGCCCGGTACGGGAAACGGTACCCAAGAGGAGTACCCGTGCTTCATAGGTAGGAGAGTATCTTTTTAATGTAGCTAGTAGATTATGGGGCCTCAACTTTTTGAAGTAAGAGTGTGAGCTATGTTTCTTTATTGTTGTTTGGTTTTTCATAAAGAGGGTAATAATATTAAACTGGTGGAAGCATGTCATTTTAGGAAGTGTACCAATTAATGTGGGACAGACGGAAATAGGCCATAAATCAATTAATATGGGACGGCGAAAGTAGATGACTAGACCTCTTAAAAATCAACCTTATCTGAAACCCAACTCGAAAAACTAGTCTTAGAAATAACGGTTTTTTCACCATATACCCCTGACAAATTTTTTTTTTTTTGCACCATATACCCTTTCAACTTTTGAAATTCACCATATACCCCTCACATTTTTAAAAAATACATTCACTTACCCTTAATGACTAACGGTGTTAGACTTCCGTTAGTCATTAGCCCCTAAACCCCCCTCTAACCCTAATTCCCCCTCTAAACCTAATTAACTAACCTAAATCTAACCCCTAACCCTAACCCTAACCACCCAACCACCACCCCCTCCCCCCTCCCCTCTCCCCCCTCCCCACCCACCCCGAAGCCCCCCATCCCCCGCATCCCCGCAGCCGCCTCTCCCCTACCCCGGATCCCCGCAACCCCCACCCCCTCCCCCTCCCGGGAGCTCCCCAGCCCCTTCCCCCTCCCACGCATCCCGCAGCCCCACTCCCCTTCCCCCTCCCACGCATCCTCGCAGTCCCCATCCCCACATCCCCCGGCCGCCTCCCCCCTCCCCGGATCCCCACCCCCTCACCCCCTCCCACGCATCCCTCGAGCCCCTTCCCCCTCCGGACGCATCCCATGGCCCCTTCCCCCTCCAATGCATCTCGCAGTCCCCTCCCACGCATCCGGATTCTTCAAATCTAGGTTCGAAAATTATGGGTTCTTCAAATGCGGGTTCGAAAATTCCGGGTCTTCAAATCTGGGTTCGAAAATTCCGGGTCTTCAAATGCGGGTTCGAAAATTCGGGTCTTCAAATGCGGGTTCGAAAATTGCGTCGGCGAAAAATCTGCGGGGCTTCGGATGCGTGGGAGGGGAACTGCGGGATGCGTGGGGGAGGGGAAGGGAGTGGGCGTGGGTATGCTGGGAGGGGGGGGGGGGCTTGGGGAGTGGGAGGGAGGGGGGAGGCGGAGCTTCGGGGAGGGGAGGGTGGAGGGCTGCGGGGGTCGAGGGAGGGGGAGGCGGCGGGGGGGGTGGTGGAGGAAGGGGGTAGGGTGGGGGGGGGGGTGGTGGTTGGTGGGTTAGGGTTAGGGGGTTAGGGTTAGGGTTAGGGTTAGGGTTAGGTTAGTTAATTAGGGTTAGAGGGAGGATTAGGGGTTAATGACTAACGGAAGTCTAACGCCGTTAGTCATAAGGGTAATTTGATGTATTTTTTAAAAGGTCGGGGGTATATGGTGAATTTGGAAACTCGAAAGGGTATATGATGCAAAAAAAAATTTGTCTGGGGTATATGGTGAAAAAACAGTAGAAATAATGTTATGACCAAAAATCCAAATTTATCAGAAAGTTCTTGGGACCTAACCAGTTTTGACCCAATCTACTCGAAAGTCATTACATAAATAGCAATAAGGTGGGATTGTAGGAACTTTTTGGCAAAAAATATCTTCAGTTTTTAGTTTTGTTGGTCCAATTAGGGGTGCTTATGACACCAGCCGAGACTCGAGCTCGTTTAACTATTCGTGAGCTCGACGAGCTTGAGGATGCTAAGGTCGGTTCGAGCTCGTGAATGAATCTTATGGCTCGAGCTCGGTTCATAAGCTCGGCTCAGCTTAGCTCGAGCTTGATTTATCAAGAAAAGGGGAATAACGATAGAATTTCAATAATAAGTAACAAAAAAAAGACAGATAGAACGAAATTAGTTAGAAAAAGGAAATCAAAATCGCATTCTAACTAACAATAGCAAATTTATCAAGAAAAAGGTAATTTTTTTTTTTAATAATCAGATTGTCTAAAGAAAACCCTAACATATAACAATTATCAAATTAAAATTTCGAAAAAGAAAATAAAGCATTAGTATTTACTTATCTGCTTTGCCGCTCATAGCAGTGGTGGTCGCCGGTTGGTTGCCACCGTGGCTGTTACACTTCTGTTTTTGAGGGAGGGGACCCTGCCGACGGCGCAGAAGAAAGAAACCAAAGTTTTTGAGGGAGGGGACGAATTGTTTACTTTTGTTTTACAGTTTAGGACTTAGTTCTCTTACTCTTCTTTACTCTTGTTTTTGTTTATGTTTTTCATTGATTTTACCTTTTCTTTTTCTCTTTCTTTCAATGTGTTATTTACTCATTGTTTTTATTTTCCAATGTAGTAAAATGTAATGTTACCTAAGTTAATATTTAAAATCTAATACTTAATATAATTTAAAGATATATAAAATTATTTTAATATAAAATAATGATCGAGCTGTTCACGAGCTTTTCGAACATGAGCCGAGCTTTGACCGAGCCGATCCCAAATTGTTCGCGAACAAGCCAAACTCATTATCACCCCTAGGTCTAATCATGATATTTATTGGACTTAAACATCATTTGTATGCTTAAACTTGACTATGAATGACTATTTATTATTGTTATTTTTTTTGGTAAAGTGACCCAATTCGACCTCAACCCTCACGAATTCTTAGTCGAGCTTAGTAGGCCTTGGAGTGGGAGGAAAGGAAAAAGGGAATTTCAATCCTAAGGAACTTGTGTATCCCACCATCTACTCTGAGCAATCTTGATAAAAGACTATTTATTATGATATGCTATTTGTAAACTATTGTGATTTGGTATACATATTGCACTGAAAAATATAAAAGCTCAGGAAGTCTTAGTTTTTATTTTAACACATTATGTCAATCTGAACCCAAAGATTTTGGGTCAATGAACAAGTGTTCATCGATCCAAACTGAAAGCGATCCAACCCGAAAGGCCGAAACTATTTGACCCCGGCCAGATCGACCCGTTTAATAGGTCTATAGATGACTCATTATTATTATTTATCTTTTTTTCTTTTTTTGAGATTAGGTTGAAGATTTTGCAGACCTACTTACCTTGCTTATATCTTCTCTTGTTATTAGGTTCTTGTGGCTGACATTAATATTGGATATGAAGAAATTGTGAACACTCAGGTATGTACTTAAACTATTTTATACTTCCTCTCTTTCTTTTTAGTTGCAACGCTTGGCTTTTACGCAATCCGATATACAATTTTGACCATTGATATCTTGAATTATTTGTTAGTAAGAATTATGAACATTTGATATAATATTCAATGAGATAGAACCACTGACATTTCACACAATATATTTATCTTTATATATTAGTAAAAAACAGGTCAAAGTTAGCATACTAATAGTGTAAAAGTCAAAGTGTTGCAAGTTAAAAAGAAACGGAGGAAGCATTAGCTGTTGAGTTTAGAAAGTTGTTATTGAGGGTAAATATATTAGTTGCTGATGTGAGCTATACCTATTGGTGCTCGACTATCAGGTCGTTGCCTTCAATGGTAATCCAGTGACGAACTTGAAGACCTTGGCAAGTATGGTCGAGTCTTGCAATGATGAATTCATGAAGTTCAATCTGGATTATGATCAGGTCTCTCTCTCTTTCTCTCGATTTTTGCTTTCATAAGCTTTCTCTTGGGTAGCACTAGCACTAGCACTAGCACTAGCACTAGCACTAGCACTAGCACTAGCACATGAACTGTTTACGTTCCACCTCTTCAAATCTGAAACATCATATTGATTCTTGTTTGCAATTGATATTCTGCCCGCAGATAGTTGTTCTTCGGACAGAGACAGCAAAAGCTGCTACTATAGATATTCTTACAACACATTGTATACCTTCGGCAATGTCTGATGATCTTAAAACTTGAGACTTGAAAAAATTCGAATCTTCTTTGAGAGTTACCAGATGTTCACTCGGGCATTAGCAGGCATCAAAGGAGCTGCCGCGTCAGATTGAGAGCGGCATTCTCAATTTTGGAAGAAGTTTGATGGTGGTTGTACAAGGTTGGATGCATAGTCCAGAAGCCATATGGAAGATTGTATACACTTGTATCTCTAGGTGATAGCCGTCCTCCTGAGATTCCATCACTTTTGAGTTTTTGAAGGTCCAAACTCTTTCTTTCTGTAACTTTTTTCCTTCTCTGGAAGAGACTGGTATAGGTTGGACCTTGATAAAAAGAGGGAAAGATAGGTTACAGTTATTTGTTACAGGGCACTGCCTAGTGTTTTACTATACACAATTGTAGGAGGGTGATGCTTTAACATTACTCAATGTTGCCCAGTTTCTTGAATCTTTGGTGCCATTCTGCCATGTTTCTCGACTCTTGAGCTGTCACATTTACATCGAGAAGGAAACCGGTACGGCATGATTATGGAAGTTGATCTTGAGAGATTTAACGGGATTTGCTTGGCAATGGGTTCATTTTCGGCATCAAAATATATTGATTGAGGTTTCATTTGGGAGGGAAAATGTAGGAGAAAGTACTTAGTTCACTAATTTTTAAAACCATGGTAAATTCTGTTCAATGTTGATGATTTTACTAGAGAAAATTTGAATTTTAACTGCCGGTAAATTCTCCTGGAACTGGAGCAATAGTGCAGGAAAAGATGAAGTTTGGTTGCATTTTCAAGTTTTCGGTTGCATTTTCAAGTTTTTGAATCCAATGACACGAGATAACTATTGCAGCACGTGACAATACAACTGTTTTACAGTCATGTAAATGTTGTGGAATTTTGGTGATCCACCAAAATCAGTTCACTGATTAAAATTTTCAATTGGTTAAGAAATATAAAGTTGTATGACTTGTATCAGATTATTAAATTTACAACCGGACAAACTATTCTACTTAACTGGAGAGAAAACTACTTCGATACCACTAGCTAGTTTGGCCTAACATTTTGTTGAAATACACCAAGATCGGCAAGCATGAGCGAGGATAGTTTTTGAACTATACAAGGTAAGTTATGGACTTATGGCTAAACATATGCAGCAAAGCAAGTAAATGAAGTTTTGCTTTAGACACGTTCACTTCGGAGCTGATGGCTATCCAGGATGGGCTTCTTAGTTCTTATTGCTTCCATTTGCAACTATGCGCGTGCTATGATTTGTTCTGTTTATCTTACAACGGTGAAATTATTATGTACTTATGGGAGCATCACTGATAAATTTATGAGTGTGATGTATGAATGCAAAACGTTTGTGGAAAAGCCTCTTCGGAGGTGAAGATTGAGCACTGTGGTAGAAATCAGAATCAAGTTGCGGATGAAGTAGCTAAGAATAGTTGTACTTTGAAAGCTAGACGTAGTGTAAATAGGATTTTCCCCTCCCCTTTAATTACTGTATCGTTGTGTACTTATCGGATTGTAAAACTATCTTTAACTATTTGAATTAATATGGTTGTGTTTTTCTACCAAAAAAAGGAAGTAAATAAACACTATCACATCAACCATTTGGCAAGAACAAAGTTAAGGTGAATTCTATATCATTATCCCGTCCAAAAATGGCAAGAACAAGAATTCTCGACTCAAAATCCAAAATGACTTGAATCCAATGAATCAGAAATTTTAGGTTAGGGTTATCAATCAAAATAAGAGAGTGTTTGGTTGGGGTTAAATTTTTTTCATGTAAATAGATTTTTCCATTTTCCTCTAATTTCTTTGGTTTTATATAAAGTGGAACATAATATTCCTAAGAGTTGAAAGTATTTGATTTTTAGAGGATAAATGCTACATCTTTCTTCATTTATTCCTTATATCTCTTTTTTTTTTCTCTTCTCCTATCCATCATTTCCCTCAATTTTCAATTTTTCTTTTCTCTCCAACTTTTTATTATGAGGAACCATCAAAAGCAAAATAATTTACAATTGTATTTACGTTCAATAATTATAAAAAATGTATTCCGTTCCAAAAGCACCAGAGATTTTTTTCCACATTATCCTAAAAAATTGAGCCATTGCAAAAAAGAAGAACAATTCACTAAAGTTACTTGTAGTTTTTAAATGTAGAGACTAGAGCGGTCTGTATATTTTGGTAAGTCAATTACACATGCAATAACTAATCCATGCAAAGATAGCATAAGAAAACTATATGAAATACTACATCCGTTTCAAATGAATCTACACACCTCACTTTGGAGGAGAACCAAGGAGAAAGTGCAAAAGTATGAGAGATAAACGAAAAAGGTGGAAAGAGAAACTAAAAAGTGGGTTAAAATATTAAAAAGTGGATGACATGGGTGGAAAAAGAGGAGAAAGTAGATGTGACATGTTACCAATAATAGAAAAAGCAACAGTGTATAGATTAAAAAGAAACAGACCAAAAAAGAAAATGTGTAGATTAAAAAGAAACGGAGGTAGTATCAAACATCAAACATCAACATAAGTTGATCTAACTTCTAAGCAGCAAGAGATAGACGACAATTCAGAATCCTAAGATTATATTGTTTTTTTAGAGGAAACCTAACATTTATACATCATTCTCAGCCTCTTCAATCTTGGAGGCCAAGTAGAATCGGATGTAACCCATCTCGGCAATGTCGTATTGAACCACAAGAGGAAACTCTGAAGTCAAGCTGATCGTGACGGTGTTCGAAAGAGGTGTTGCCTTGATGAAAGAGTTCATGTATCTTAGTGCAAAGGGCAGAGACACAGCTTTATTCATCTCTATGATTGTAGCTTCTTCACCCTACAAATCAAACGTAACAAATTTACAACGCACACGAAACATTAAAATCCACCTCGACCATGTTTTTTTCACTAATATCTTCGATTCTTCGCTATGTTGCATGGGAAATATGTTGACTTTCGACCTTTTTTTGTATTCAATTGTTGTTCAATTTGTCTAGATTTTCAAGATAACAAATTTTTGTAATTTACTAAGAATATCAATGGTCAAATAAGTATATCGGCAAAGTGAAAAGTCAACATAGTACAATATAAAGAAATTGTTATGTAAACATGTTTTGTCTGAGTCCCAAATCTATATCTCATTTTTTTATACCATTATATGTGTCACTCAATATTATTTGTTCGCATCATTAGTTAAACAAACTTTTTGATTTTAACAAATAATAAGGCAAAGAATAATTGACATGAATCACTAAGATTGAGTAATACAAGAATGGTACAAATAAGTGGGACAGAATAATTTTCTTTTTTCCATGTTTTCCAGCCTTCGGAATAATGTTTTCCATCAAATTCCTAATGCGGTAAGTAAAAATACCTTCTCAACCTTTGTGTTGTGCCTGCAGATAATGTTTGCAGAAGCAAATTCACCTGTCGTAGAAAACTTAACACCTTCTTCTGTCACAGAGATTTCAACTGAAAAATATCATAATAATTAACCTGATTAAGTATATAACGAAGTAGAAAGAAATCCAAGCAAATTAAAGCGCCAAAAACAGGAAAAAATTGATGTAGTTTAAATTCTATGTACCAGTGTCCCCAATACTGCTCAAAACTTTACAAATACTTGAAAACTCAGCTGAAGGCATCCTGACAGTGGCATGGTGTTCGGCTTCAGGAATACCTAAGCGTTCGCTGTCAATGTCCAGCAGGTTCATCTCAAAATCCGAAATTTTACTCCGGTCTGTCGTGATTATATAGCACCAACAACCAAATTAATGTCCATTAGCCCAAACTTATTGAGAATCAGATCACATATACTTATGTGTTATCTCGGATATGGGTATGTGACCAAGTATCCGACTGAGTGATTTCATATAAAATTTCCATGATCTTGGCAGTTGGCAGTTGGCAGTGGCACGTAAAGGAAATTGAAGTATACATGCTTATATATGAGTATTCAAGGAGTCTCAGACTCTCAGTTGCTGATCTTGGACCAAAAATTTAAGAGGGTCAAGTTATGATCGCCTAAACATTATATTAAAAGTTGAATTCTTAATCATTATGCTACAAGATTTTTGTATATATTTTATACAACTCGTGTATTATATCTAGATATGCAAAAAAGAAATAACCGAGGGTCAGACCCCTACTAGCCCAACTAAGATCTTCCCTACACACGACTAGTGGTAGAGCCACGTTATAACTTGTAGGGTCCTTTAATTTGACCCCCAAATTTGAAATTTCAGTAGATTCTCTTCATAAAATTTGATGATGTGGGGTTCTTTTTGTTATAATTTAGCCATTCCCTTCATTGTATATTTTTTTAAGCCTCCGGTTACTTTCTTTTTTCTTGAATCCGTCATTGGTAGGAACTTAATAAGTCTAACATAGATAGATGATAAATACATTGATGTTTGGTGCAAGAACTTACGGTCGAAACAAGTGGCCGGTAAAACCGAAATTTCAAACAAAAGGAAACATAAGATGGGAAAGTAGGCAAACTTACCGGGACTCTCAAACACGAAATGAACTGTATCACTTGCATCATCATGAGCCTTAATAGTGATAATATCATCATTACCAGCACACTTAAGCATCTTCACCATGTAAGTAAGATTCACCCCCATTGAGATATTCCTATCACATTTGTAATGCTCGAAACCCTCGGCTCGTAGCGAAAACACCACAAAAGCCATGGGACTATGACCTTGTAGAGAGAAACAGGTCGGTGTACAATCGAAGTTGGCATCGTTCACCAAATCTTTAATCGGTTCCAAGACCTTCTTTAGAAGGTTTCCTTGTACTAGTCGTAATTCTAGCATTTTTTTGGCTGAACATACAATGCATGTTGCGAATCAATTAAACCTTTCAACAAGTTACAAAAAATATAGAGAGGTGCACATATTTATTTCATGCAAAATTAAAACTTTGAGCTTAATGTTTAACACCATGCTTTCCTCTATGGTTGAATTCAAAAAATTACACACATTACGTACTATCATTGAGTTCATATAATAATACTAATTATGATACTCCAATATATATACTAACTGCATTAGTTGTATACAATATCGGAAAGAAGGTTACATAAAATTTTGTCTTTGACAAGTTTTACCTAAAGAATAAAACTTTCAACCAAATACAAAAAATCTAAATAATCTCTATTCTATAGATTAAAGGAAGAGGAGAGGGACACCAAAAAATTCCTAATTTTTCTTTTTGATCAGTAGAAGAAGATTTCATTACTCAACTAAAAAAAATCCCTAATTTCATGATCACAACTTCCTCTCCATGATTAAGTGTTAATCACAAAACAACTTGTTTTTAAAAAAAAATACAAAACAAACTATTGATTTTTCTCTTCTCCCTTCCATAATCTTCTTCCTGATCATCCCCTTCCAATAGCTATTATCTACTGTATTTTTATGCGTAACTTTTTATATATTTTCGCACATATCGCGTGTATATAAGATTACTATATTTTAAGGAACCCTCGGTAAATTGTATATAATAATATGAGTCGCCAATAAATCTTCTTACAATAATTCTTTAGAAAGACGAATTAAAGACAAAATTGAAGAGACCAAACCAAAAACTTCAATGAATATAACCCAAAGATTGTTTTTCACAATAAAATATGAATCGTACCACCTGAATTGTTTTGTTGATGCTCAAATTAAAACCACAATACAACTCTTTTTGTTTATTTGCTCTGCAATATGTAGGTGGGATTTCGTTGCGGCAAGGTAAGTCTATATGTATTAGTATGGGATGACAATTAATGGTGATGGAGGTGGAAAGTATTGTTATATTAGAGAAGTACAATTCCTACTCCAACTCTTTCATGCGTAGGATACTAGGATTCCTATTCCTACCTTAACTAGACTTCACAAGCTCGTCTCATTTATCATATGCTGTTATTTTGGATTTAACTAAATCAATCAATCAATATCATATCATATCATATAATAATAACTAATATATAAAGCAGAGTACAAAAGCCAGCTCACGAGGTTGCGACATTTGGAATCCTCATTGGATGCCATCTATTGCGCTTATTAAGTGCCATGTCATATTTTTTTTTTATAAAATAAATAGAGTTCTAAATTGATTAAAATACAAATAGAGTTTAGGATAAGAAAAGATATAGAGTTGGATTCACAATGAAAAACTTAAATATAGTAAATTGATCATAACTTTTAATATATAGTTCGTAAAATTATAATTTTTGTACCATTAGAAAGTGTTTAAAAAGTTCTTTAAAATAAGATCCATTTATACTATATTTAAAATTTTATATTAAAGTAACATGTAAAAGGAAATATTGACTATACTAACGTATTAAAGTAATTTACTAGATTGGAATTTGCGATTCAATTAGAATTAGGGTTAAAGTATTAAAGTAACCTACTGCAATTGGAATTATGGATTCAATTAGAATTAGGGTTGTTTTAAGAGATTCAATTAGAATTAGGGTTGTTCTACAAAACCTATTCATGTTAGAATTATAATATTCAAAGTTATATACTAGATTGTCAGCGGTTAACTTTGCACATTGCTAATGAATTATGGATTAGGATTTTATTTTTAATGTTTTAACATGCACGAAGATGTAGGTTGTGTAGTATATCGTGACATGTGCTTTAACGTATACAAATATGTGGTTTCCGCATGATAGAGTGAATGCATGAATCATATAGTGAGTTTCTGCATGATATAGTGAGTGTCGAAATGATATAGTGGATTGTTCAGAAGTGATGTAGTTTTTACATGATATAGTATGTTTCTGAATGATAAAGTAAGTTTTTTCATGACATATAAATTAGAAACCAACGTCAAATATAATGTCAAAATCATTTTATAACTTTTAGTTTTTCTATGTCAGACAAAAATAACGGCAAAAAATAGGGGTGTAAATATTTAAAAACTCTACCTCCTCTTCACGAAAAAAGCCCGGGCATTTGCCCGGGTCCCAATACTATATTGAGAGGCTTTTCATCAATATCAATCAATATATATCATATAACTAATATATAAAGCAGAGTACAAAAGCCAGCTCACGAGGTTGCGACATTTGGCGTCCTCATTGGACGCCATTTGTCGCGCTCATTAAGTGCCATGTCATTTTTTTTAATGTAAATAGAGTTCTAAATTGATTAAAATACAAATAGAGTTTAGGATAAGAATAAATAGAGTTGGGTTCACAATGAAAAACTTAAATATAGTAAATTGATTTATAACTTTTAATATATAGTTCGTAATATTATTTATACCATTAGAAAGTGTTTAAAAAGTACTTTAAAATAAGATCCATTTATATTATATTTAAAATTTTTATATTAAAGTAACATATAAAAGGAAATATTGACTATACTAACTTATCAAAGTAACCTACTGCAATTGAGATTAGCAATTCAATTAGAATTAGTGTTAAAGAATTAAAGTAACCTACTGCAATTGAAATTGGGAATTCAATTAGAATTAGGGTTGTTATAAGAGATTCAATTAGAATTAGGGTTGTTCTACAAAACCTATTCATGTTAGAATTAGAATATTCAAAGTTATATATACTTGATTGTCAGCGGTCAACTTTGTACATTGAGCTTTCTTCCCTAAATTTTATTTCCACTTAAGCTAATTACGTGAACTACATATTACTCATATTTTCTTTTCCTTTGATAAGAAACAAATGTTGCATCCTTCGTCTCCTCCAAACATGAATGTTGGATAAGATGGGACATGGTCAACATATTAGAAAAAGGGTTGATATTGTTAATCATGTTGGTCTATTGAGGCTTGAAGGGCACCGTAGCAACATACCTTAGCAACATAGCATAACAATATTACCAAGTTCTTATCTTCAATTAGAGGTCAAACCTCTAATCTAAAGCAAACAAAATAAAATAGAAAGCGTGTAAGCATCTCGCATCTACAATTATTAAAACACTTAAATGGACCTGGTGCACACTAATATTAGAAATGCATATTAATTAAATTCATATAGTGAAGTGATTTTTATATAGATATAGTGAACTTTTATATAATATACTGGATTTTATTAACGGAAAACATATAGTGAAATAATATGCAATATAGTGGAGGTTTTATTTTTAATGTTTTAGTATGCAGGAAGATGTAGGTTGTGTAGTATATCATGACTTGCTTTGACATATAAAAATATGTAGTTTTCTACATGATAGAGTGAAGGTATGAATCATATAGTGAGTTTTCGCATGATCTAGTGAGTGTATAAATGATATAGTGGATTGTTCAGAAATGATGTAGTTTTTGCATGATATAATATGTTTTTAAATGATATAGTGAATTTCTTCATGACATATAAATTAGAATCCAACGTCAAAGATAATGACAAAATCATATTATAACTTTTAGTTGTTCTATGTCAGGCAAAAATAACGGCAAAAATAGGGGGTGCAAATATTTAAAAACTCTACCTCTCTCTACGAAAAAGCCCGGGCATTTGCCCGGGTCCCAATACTAATAACTAATATATAAAGCAGAGTACAAAAGCCAGCTCACGAGGTCGCGACATTTCACGTCTTCATTGGACGCCATTTGTCGCGCTCATTAAGTGACATGTCATGTGATATTGTTTGAGTCATGCACGACAGTGCGAGATTTGGTTAGAATTAGAAATAATTTTTTTAAATCAACAATTTTAGCATACACATATATTATATGATTAGATTTAGGTCTAAATGTGCGGTTCCGGTAAAGCTTCACTCCAATGCATGATTATACTGATAATTTAATATCATCGGCCTTTGTCCCCATCCTAATCTGGTGACATTGGAAGAGTGTTTTTCTTTCCTTCTTTCTATTTCATTTTTCGAACTTTTTCGGGAGCATAGGGAGCTTCTCAAGATTTCGAGGTTATAGAGCGCGCCACGTAGGATTGTCACGTCATCTAATTTTATTTTTATCTTTTACAAAAATAGAGTTCTACATAGATTTAAATGCACATAAAGAGTTTTGGATAAGCGAAAATTAGAGTTTGATTTTGAATGAACAACCTAAATTATTATATTATGTAAATTGTGTATAACTTTTGCTACGTAATTAGGAATATTATAATTTTTGTACCATTGGATAGTGCTCGAATATGCTTCGAAATAAGATCCATTTACAATATAGTTTTACAGATTATGAAATATAGAGCGCCACATAGGATTGTCATGTCATCAATTTTTATTTTTATTTTTTAAAAAATTGAGTTCTACATAGATTTAAATATAGTTCATTTTTATCTTTTACAAAAATAGAGTTCTACATAGATTTAAATACATATAAAGAATTTTGGATAAGCGAAAATTAGAGTTTGATTCTGAATGAACAACCTAAATTATTATATTATGTAAATTGTGTATAACTTTTGCTACGTAATTCAGAATATTATAATTTTTGTACCATTGGATAGTGCTCGAAATATGCTTCGAAATAATATTCATTTACAATATAGTTTTACAAATTATGAAATATAGAGGGCCACATAGGATTGTCATGTATGTCATCAATTTTTATTTTTAAAAAAATTGAGTTCTACATAGATTTAAATATATTATGAAATATAGAGCGCCGCGTAGGATTGTCATGTCATCAATTTTTATTTTTATTTTTAAAAGAAATTGAGTTCTACATAGATTTAAGTAAGGAGTCTTGGATAAGCTAAATTTAGAGTTTGGGTTTGAATGAACAACCTAAATTATTATATTATGTAAATTGTGTATAACTTTTACTACGTAATTCAGAATATTATAATTTTTGTTCCTACATAGATTTAAGTACATATAAGGAGTCTTGGTTAAGCTAAAATTCGAGTTTGGTTTTGAATGAAAAAACTAAATTATTATATTATGTATAACTTTTGCTACGTAATTTAGAAAAGATAATATGTGAGCCATTTATTTTTTATTCAATGGTTGATATTGCTCAAGCTCTACATTGTAGAGTTCTTTTAGAACTCTAGAGGATCCAAACACCAGCCTTACTCAACTGAACCAAAGCAATTTAGTATTGCAACAAAATTTATTAAGGAAACTTTGTTGTTAAAACAAAAATTAAAATCTATAGCGATAAAGTTGTATATATTAGAGTTTTGGATGATGAAAAAATTAGAGTATGATTTTGAAAAACAACCTTAGAATATTATAGAGAGCTCCACCTAAGCATGACATGTCATTCTTTTTAATTTATTTTAAAAAATAAATATTGTTTAACATAGATTTAAATACATATAAGGTGTTTTTAATAAGTGAATAATATTACACTATGATTTTAAATAAACAATCTAAATTATTCAACTATGTAAATTGAATATAACTTTTGCTACATAATTCGCAATATTATAATTTTTTTACCATCGGAGAGTGCTCGAAATATGTTTTGAAATAAGTTCCATAAACAATATAGTTTTACAACTTATGAAAATATATATTATTTAGATGAACAATAATAACGTATTATTTATTCTTTATTTTAAATACATATAAAAATAACTATAAAAATAGCGTATTATATGTAACAATATCAATATGTCTTGCAAAACCATACTTTAAAAAATTGAGTTATATAAAGATAAAAAATGCATACATATAGTTTTGAACCTATAGCATACCATGATGACATTACATGAAAATTCAAATGAAAGTTTGTCAAAGACATTGCAGAGGTATTATGCAATTGACTAATTATTTTATTCCTAGAATATTTGATGTATTCATAATTATTTATGTTTTTCTTTTCATATATGTCAAATCTTATTCTTTTTTCTCAATAAACTTAATTCTACTAAAACTAATTGGGAAATCAATGTTCGAGTTTCTAGACTATTTAAGGTCGCGGATCATTATAAAAAAGGGAAAGTTTGATAAGTCTTGATATGGTCATGATTGATGAAGAGATTTTTTTCTCTTAAATAGTATTTTCGATTATTAATAGAGGTTCGTTTTATATTTAATTTATTTTATTCATGATACTATCATTATGATCTTCTTTTTGGCTTTCCCATCTTCTATTCTATATGGGTTAGTGTTTATGTGCTATATTATAAGTTGAATATTTTTTCTCTATTCTTTCTGTCTTGCATCCATTAAATTATTACCCTATACTTTCTTAAAGTATCGTTCGAGTATTTTCCATGTTAAAACTATGTTAGCTATTGTTAGTCATACCAATTATTGGTAGATTTAGCTACAATATTCGATTGAACATTAAAAATATAAATTTATATATCACAATAACAAATCTAAAAATTAAAGTATAATAACAAATAATTTCTCTGTCTTTTTCTACTGCAACAATGGGTTTGGGCATAGTTCTTAAGAAAATAAAAAAAATAGGTAGTTTAGTTAGAGGGGTTAACTGGAGTAGGGGATAAGTAAATCCTAAATAAAGTAAACGCAATTTTATGAGGCAATTTGAGTAATTAATGATGGTTTTATTAACATAAAGTAAAGATGATGTTGTCAACTATAGTTGCTTTTTTTTACTTAAAGTGGAATGGTTCCAATAGATGAAACAACCCAACGTAGTAATTGATGCACTTGAAAAAGAACGGAAGAAGTATATAAATACAATGATGTTGAAAAATCTCTTTTCACAGGAAAAAAAAAAAAAAATCAACAATGTTAACAAAAGATATGCAAAAAAATAAAATAAACAACAACCCGTGCAATGCACGAGCTTCAAAACTATTATTCCTACTATAACCACAAATTCAAATTATTTTGAGTAAAATTTCCAAGTTCAAATATAATGCACACACTAATATAATTCGTACTTCGTGTTTGTGTGGGGTTCATCCTAGATGATTTTTTATCGTGGTCTCTGTTCTGTTTCTTATTTTTGTTTCTGTCTTTTTAGTTTTTGTCTGTTCTAAATGTTTAGTTTTATGGTTGGTTTTGCTTGGTGTGGCCTCAAGTAATTGTGCTTCCCTAGAGAAGATTTGGGAGCTTATTCATTTTCGGTGGTGTTTGTCTTGCCCCCCGAGAAGGGTTCAACTCGTTTTGGGCCTGGGGTGATGGTGTGGTGCCGCGGCGGATCATCTACTCGAGTTCCTAAGTGCTCCTTTTTTCTTCCTTATTTCTGTACTTGATGCTTATAGTAACCACCTTTCGGGGTGCTTTAGGGGGTGTCTCTTGTGTAGACACCTCCTAGTTTTCTCTCCTTATCAAAAAAAAAAAAAAAAAATCCTAGATGATTTTTTACGGTACATTGAATCTTCAGGATGTACATTTTTTTGGCTTGATGTATTTCACTAACTAACAAAAAAAATTATAATACTTTTATGTCATATTTCTTCTCCACAACACAATTCTAACCAATAACCATAATGGTATTATATTATTTATCTAAAATCCACCAACCATTTTCTTTGGATTTCATAATGAAAATCGTTCCTTCTTATTTCTACAAACGCAAAATATACGTAATGCGACATAGCTTGAATAAAAGTAACGAATATTTGTAGAGACTAAAAATTTATTGGTGTTCTACATTAAAATAAATTGATTATTATTGAGCTAAAATAAATATAATTAGCTCACTTTAATTAATTTAGCCCACCTAAATAAAATATCCAAATTAAATCAAATAAATATAATTTGGGTTGTCAACTATTTGGGCCAGTCAATATTATAGTCCAAATAAGATGGTCAAATGGCAAAGGTAAAAAAGACTTTCAAGTCATAAACGGGCCCAAGCCCATAAACTACCAAGTCTATGAAGGGATCTCTATTCCTTATAAATAGACCTCACCTCATTCAGTTGAGAGGATCAGAAAATCATTATTCTCAAGAGCTCATAAAACTCTCTTGGAATTCTCTCTGCAAATAGTCAACAAGCACATCAAATCCGTGCCGACTGTTCAGATACACTCAAACACATTCGATTGAGATTCAAGCTTTTGACAGCCCTCATTCGAACACACTCAAACAAAACTCAAACTCAGGTGGACGTTGACAAAACGTCATCCCACATTCAAACTCAGGTTGACGTTGACAAAACGTCACTCCACACTCAACTCCACGTCGACATCAACACGTGTCACTCTCAAGCTACGGAACAGAATCAGAGGACTTAGTTTATTTTCATTATAAACTGTTTACAGAGATTGTACTCAATACATTTATTGAAATATAATTTCTTTGTTACTTTGTTTCTTGTCTTATTTATTTTGACTCGAAATTTGTGTATACAAATTTTGGCACGCTCGGTGGGACCATCTCTGCCTCTGATCTCTGTTTCGTCATCAACAACAAACCTGAGAAATGGCCTCAAGCAAGAACATCTCTCAATCTTCTGAAAACTCTGCCGACACCCTATGAAAATGTGTAATGTTGGGTGACTTTATGGATGACATGACTCTTGGTTTTCGCACTAAAGGAATGAAAAAGGCCGTTGTTGCTGCCGCTGCTGCTAAGCTTCGAACTGCAAATGTTCCTACCAGGCAGAGAAAACTCTTTAAGCCTGCGGCTGCTGAATCATCCATCATGCCTGATTCACACAAGGAGTGTGAAACCCCCGTGTTTGGCTCAACTGCTTTGGCTGAACACGAGCCATCATTCATTGCTTCTCAAATATGGAAGCAACTCTCATCTGATAAGTCAGACAGGCTGACTGTTCACACTAGCCCTCTCTTTGATCCACTCAATGTAGAGAGTGACAATGAAACAAGTGAGGATATTGTTGTCTCATCACCTTTAACGATTTTCGACTTAGAGGAACCCTTGTTGTCTTCACAATCGAACACTGCTGCTGTTATGGTGACTTCAGCTAAGACAGTTGAGGAACAACTTGCTAAAATGAATAGCCTACTAAATTAATGAAGGATGGAGAAGAAAAAGATGCTCAAATTCCACTCCAAACTGAGCAAATCGTTGCCCTCAACAAAAACTTGAGGAAGGCGACGCAGCATCAAGACAGGGTGATGAAAGCGAAGGGGATAGTGGTGAAGACGCTCGCTGCCCACCTACAGCTCGACAACTTGAGTTATTGATAGCTCACGCTATAAAAAATCAACTTGGAGAAAGTTCTCAAGGCAGTCATCGCTATGTGAAGCCTTATACCAAAAGGATCGATAAGCTGCAGATGCCTTTTGGCTATCAACCCCCCAAGTTTCTGCAATTCGATGGGAAAGGAAATCCTAAGCAACACGTTGCTCACTTTGTGGAAACATGCAACAATGCTGGTACCACATAGGATTTCCTGGTCAAACAATTTGTTCGTTCTCTTAAAGGCATGGCCTTTGACTGGTACATAAATTTACCCTCATAATCCATCGAGAGTTGGGATCGAATGGAGGAGGAATTCCTAAACAGGTTCTATAGCACTCAACGTATTATCAGTATGACTGAACTGACTAAGACTCACCAGTGAAAGGGTGAGCCAGTCATCGATTACATCAATCGTTGGCGCGCATTGAGTCTAGAGTGTAAAGATCGCCTACCTGAAGTCTCTGCTGTTGAGATGTGCATTCAAGGAATGGATTGGGACCTGCTTTATATCTTGCAAGGTATAAAGCCTAGGACTTTTCAAGAATTGGCTACGCGAGCTCATGACATGGAGCTTACCATTGCCAACAATAGAGGCAAAAGCAACACTTCTTCAGAATACAAGAAAGAGAAGAAGGATTTTAAGAAGATTGACAAGACTGCCAAAAGTTCGACTAAGGAGTCAATGTCAATCACGACCTCCTCGCCTGTCAAGATCTCTAGCAAGGCTGGCACTGAAAAGAATAAGGGTTCATCTTCTCAAGAACCTAGGAAAAATAGGCCAACCTTGAAAGAACTCCAAGTAAAAAAATATCCATTTCCAGACTCTGATTTATCAGGGATGTTAGATGATTTGCTTGAAAACAAAGTCATTGAGTTGCCCGAAGCTAAGCGTCTTGCAGAGGTCGGTAAGACTTCCGATCCTAACTACTATCGGTATCACAGGTTGATTAGTCATCCCATAGAAAAGTGTATAATACATAAGGAGAGAATTATGCAACTTGCAAAGGATGGGAAAATTGTACTAGATTTTGATGAAGTTGCTGAAGCTAATCACGCCTCTGCGATGTTAGATTCTTATTGGGAGGCTCAAACTCTGCAGTTTGGGAGTTTGGAGCCAGTAATTGTACATGTGCTGCGACCGGTTCTCCAAGTTGATGGTGTGCCATCTATTGAGCACAATGTCCCAACTAGCAACCAACATAGAGAGGATGACGAAGGGTGGACGTTGGTCACTAGAAGAAGGCCTAGACGACAGTCAAAGCCTCAACCAAAGTTTGTTTGTCATAAGAAGATGCATCAAAAAAGAAAGGGCTCAAAACGCTCGAAACGAAACAAAAAATCAAAAAAGCATACCAAACAGCAGGTACTGCCAATTGACTTGCTCGAACAATTACTTCACTACGATTACTGTTAATGCTACCTCATTTGTTGAGGATGAAGAAGAAAAATAAGAAGAGGAAGATCAAGAGCCTGTTAAAGAAAATGAAATCTCTGTTAAAGTGACTGTTCAGCATGCAGGGACAGAGATAGATCCAAAGATATTGACTATCTTGGAGGCTCTTCCTACACGCATGGGATGGAGGCAGATCTTTCATTTGCCTCGAGAAATGTGTCGACAGGTGGCTCTTGCACTTCAGCACCCATAACTATACCTTGACAAAGTGAAGGATGCTGGAGAGCCAATAGAAAGTCCGGCTAAATGCGCGTCATGTAATTTTGCCTTAGCCTTCACTGATGAAGACTTATTGTTGGGCTCAAAACCTCACAACCTACCCTTGTTCGTTTCTAATTATATTTTCGGCCAGAGAGTGAATCGTATCTTAGTGGATGGAGGTTCAGCTGTCAACATCATGCCAAAATCCACCATGACTGATTTAGGGATCACTATGGAAGATCTTTCTGATAGTCGTCTAATGATCCAAGGATTCAACTTGAACAGTCAGCGTGCCATAGGCATAATACGTCTTGACATTGTGATGGGAGAGTTAACATCATCTATTCGCTTCCATGTCATAGACACAAAGACGTCGTATAAAATGTTGCTTGGACGACCTTGGTTGCATGAAAATGGGGTAGTCGCATCAACCCTCCATCAATGTCTGGAATTTTATTGTGGAGGCGAGAAGAAAATAAATGGGGATGTCAAACCCTTTAGCACGGCAGATTCGTACTTTGCCGATGCTAAGTTCTTTGAATATGGGGAACCCTCAAGTGAAATGTTGCCATCTAAAATTCCTTCAACAGGGAAAAGGGGTACAAATAAAAATGGTGATATTCCCTCGTCTTCAAGCTCTAGCGAGTCAGCCACCACTGAGATGCAACAACAAAAATGCAAGGAAAAGGTAAAAGAAGAAGTTGTTGCTCAAACCATTAAAGCAACGAAGACGGCATCAACGACTCCGATCTTGTGATACATCCTTAAATCACGTCGTAAGGAAGGGGAATCACCTTCTGCAGGGTGTCAGGTTATGAAAGTAGAGCCAAAGAAAGAAAAAGGAGTAGATGAGACTACTCTTCAATGTTTAAAGCAAGAAGTGGTTGTTCCTTTACCTAGAGCCAATCACAATCAAATTGCTAAGCCTCCAACCTCACAATACGTTGATCAATCTAGGAGAAAATGGCTTAACAAGGGTTGGTTTGACCCAAATGCTTATAAACTCTTGGCGAAGTCTGGTTATGACTTCGAGAATCCAGCGCCCATGGGCAATGTCATTGAGGTTGATCCTCATGGAATTAATGACACACAAAAGAAATTGCACGAGTATGGCGTTGAGGTACGTCCGACTAAAGTAGGCTTGGGATTTGAAACCCCAACACCCATCAAAATTTATGCACGGCGTAGAGGGACAACCTCTTCTTCGCAGTATATTACTGCGGAGGAAGTTGAAGAAAATGAAGATGAAAATAATGTGCCTCAGCCAAAAATATCGGTCTTTGATCGACTGCAGTCTCCTGTCGTAAAGGACCATACATCGGTTTTTGACAGACTTGGTGGACACGAGCTAAATGAAGGTGCGAAGTCAAAAACACAAACACCCTTGCAAAATCTTCGATCTTCTAAGAAGAAAGCATCTGTCTTTAAACATCTTGGTGCATCGACCTCAATTGATAAACAACAAAGACGGTCAGTACTAAGTCGCATCACAAGAGGAAAAACTAAACATAAAGGCAAGGACGCACCTCAAAGTGTTATCCCATCTCGCATGAGGCGTACACAGGTGGTAGACATCATTAAACATGCACCCTTGAAAGCCAAGGGTCGTGTCATAGTGTTAACAAACCAAAGGAGTTCGTCTAGTCAAGAAAAAGAAAAAGATGTGGAGTTTGTTTCTTCAAACCATATCACAGGGCATGAGGCTCCTGAAAGTGACGGGGAGATGGAAACAGATGAGGCTACTAAAACTCTTGAAGATGGGGGGCAAGCCACCGTTGATGAGTTAAAAGAGTTAAATCTTGGAACTCAAGAAGAGCCACGCCCTGTCTACGTCAGCGCTTTTCTTACCCAACAGGAAGAACAAAAATATTCCAAGTTACTCTCTGACTACAAAGACGTATTTGCATGGAATTATAAGGAGATGCCAGGACTCGACCCGAAAGTCGTCGTCCATCGCTTAGCCATTAAAAAAGGTGTCAGTCCAAAGAAGCAATCCCAAAGACGTTTCAGGCCAGAATTAATTCCTGAAATTGAGGCAGAAGTAAACAAGCTCATTAATGTAGGATTTATTCGCGAAGTCAAGTATCCTACTTGGATAGCAAACATTGTGCCAGTACGAAAGAAAAATGGACAATTACGAGTTTGTTTGGACTTCCGTCACCTGAATGAGGCATGTCCAAAGGATGACTTCCCACTCCCAGTAACGGAAATTATGATTGATGCCACCACTGGTCATGAGGCTTTGTCATTCATGGATTGTACCGCTGGATACAACCAAATTCACATGGCTCCTGAAGATCAAGAAGCAACTGCGTTTCGTACCCCTAAAGGGATATTCTGTTACAAAGTTATGCGTTTCGGCTTGAAAAATGCCGGAGCTACGTATCAGCGTGCAATGCAGAATTTTTTTGAAGATATGATGCATCAAATTGTGGAGTGCTACGTAGATGACTTGGTGGTAAAGTCTAAGAAGAAGAAGAATCATCTGCATGACCTCCGTAAAGTCTTTGAAAGACTACGAAAATGTCAATTAAAAATGAACCCCCTCAAATGCGCATTTGGCGTCACCTCAGGATAGTTTATAGGCTTCATTGTCTGACACAGGGGTATTCAAATTGACCAAGCAAAGATCAAGGTCATCCAAGAGATGCCTGAACCTAAGAACCTCAAGGAGTTGCGTGGCCTCCAAGGGCGCCTCGCATACATTCGAAGGTTTATTTCTAATCTAGCAGGAAGATGTCATCCCTTCAGCCATCTCATGAAAAAGGATGCCCCGTTCAAATGGGATGACTCATGTAAAAAAGCCTTCGAAAGTATAAAGAAGTACTCCCTCCGTCCCAGAATAGTCTGAACACTTTCCTTTTATGTTTGTCCCAAATTACTTTGAACACTTTCATTTTTGGCATGGTCCCACTATTAATATATTATTTCTTTTACACATCTTTGGCCCACACCCTACCTTTTATCAATAAAAAGGTACCCAACTTTTTCTCTCCTCTAATAAAAAATACCCCACCAACTCCTATCACATCTACTTTTTAAATAAAATAACAATTGATAACTACACTACAACTTATCACCTTAAACTACGTGTCCCAACAAGTGTTCAGATCTTTCTGGGAAGGAGGTAGTACTTGTCTTCTCCCCCTGTCTTGGGGGCACCAGTAAAAGGGAAACCACTTATCCTTTATATCGCAGCACAGGAGTGATCTCTGGGGGCAATGTGCGCTCAAGAGCAAGAAGATCATAAGGAGACAACTCTTTACTTTTTGAGCCGAACTTTGGTGGGTGTTGAATTGAATTACTCACCTATTGAAAAAATTTGCCTTGCTTTGATTTTTGCTATTAAAAAATTAAAGCATTACATGCAGGCTCATACAGTTCATGTCATCTCGAGGTCTGACCCGATAAAATACATTCTCTCAAGGCCTGTGTTGTCTGGCAGACTTACAAAGTGGGCTATGCTTTTAAAACAATATGACATTGTGTATGTCCCGCAAAAGGCTGTCAAGGGCAAGCAATAGCAGACTTTTTCGCAGACCACCCTGTCCCTGCAGAATGGGAGCTTTCCGACGATCTCCCAGGTGAAGATGTGTTTTTCATTGAAATACTCCCACCTTGGAAAATGTACTTTGATGGAGCCGCTTGTCATGATGGTGCAGGAATGGAGTTGTCTTCGTTTCTCCAGAAAAACATGCACTGACATACTCTTTCGTGCTAACTCAACTTTGTTCCAATAATATGGCTGAATACCAAGCACTCATAATAGGCCTCCAAATGGCAATTGAAATGGGACTTAGAGATTTAGACATCCGGGGACTCCTAATTGGTCCTAAAACAACTGTTGGGTGAATACGAAGTCAAAAAGAATGACCTAATCCCCTATCAAAGACAAGCATCATAATTGCTTGACAAGCTTGATACCATCAAGTTAGAACAAGTTCCAAGGAGTGCCAACAAGATGGTGATGTTATGGTTTTATATAGTGTTTTTCCCCCTGTATTTGAGCTAAAATGTGTATCAATGGTGCTCTTAGGAGCCATTTTATGCTAACTCTCTCCATCTAGTTGTGGTTTTCTGTTCTGTATTTGATTGCAGGTTTTAGGGAGTTATCTCTCTATTTTCTACCACTATCTGACCATTTCACTGGACTGGAGAGGTTCGAAGACATATTTGATGAGTTCCGAAGTCCCGAGCATGCTTTCCGAGGCCCTGGACAAAAGTAGAAGTGAAGCCTTGGCGTTAAGAATGAAGTATCGGACCTGAGCCCGATTGGATAGGGCACCACACGCCCGATCGGGCGTTCAACTCCATCAGTGGCCAAAGTTAGACTTGTTGCGGGCCCGATCGGGCGACGTTGCCCGGTCGTTGTATCGTTGTCCAGCCCGACTCCATCGGGCGTTATCCCATGTTGCTGCTATGATCATGTTCGAAGCTGCGCGCTAACTTTTGGCGAAGTACCATCGCCCGACTTCATCGGGCGAGGCAACCCGACAGCATCGGGTGATAGGCGAGACCATACATGCAGAGCTGTCTTGCGCGTTGAACATCGACGCCCGACATCATCGGGCGAGGCAGCCCGACTTCATCGGGCGTGGTCTGCTATTAGGCGCTGCTACTAATTTTTTTTGTGCCCGACTTGATCGGGCTTGGTTGGCCCGATCGGGCTTCTCTCCGCGCGCGCTCATTTAATGATTTCGGGCCACTTAGTATAAATAGGAAAGTTAGAACATTTATTAAGTATCTTGGTTTTATCTTTGTTTTTAGTCTTTATTTCTCATAGATTATCTCAAGAACCCTAGTTTATTGCTCTTCATTGAGGATTCAAGATCGAAACTTTGGATTATTCGCAGGTTTAATATAGTTCATTAATTTGGTAATCTTCTTCCTTGTTCTCTCCATTATTGTTTGCTTCCTCTATTATTGATTAGATTAGTTTCTTAGTTATTTGCAATAGTTCAAAGTATGGATTTTTATATGAAATTTGTTATTGTTTTCTTAAGCATGAGTGAGTAGTTTTATTTCTAGGATTGTGGGGATCTATGTATGCAATGAAGGATTGATAGATTAGTATAATTACCCTATATTTCAATTGTTTCCTGTGATTGAATCGTTCATGCTAGATTTATATATTAGGCCTGATTTATATTTCTATTATCGCAATATTGAATCTGCTTCGAGAGGAGAGATTTCGTATAGGCTTTCAATCATTAGGCATAGTGATCCTTGACCATGCGAGAGCGGCTAGGTGATCTTTGAGGGAGGTAATGTTCGAGAGAAATTACATGTGCCCTAGATAAATTGACTTATTGGGTAGTTATTATTCGTCTCTGATTTTCTGAATTGTATGCATAGTGATCCATAGTCCTTGTTCTTTATTAATTGATTATTACCTTCATATTTAGTTTTGTCATTTGCCTATTAGTTTAGTCATACACCCCTTTTCAACTGATTTAGTTAGTATCATATTAGAATTCAGATACAATACTATAACTTTCTCCCTGTGGATTCGATCCTGACTTCCCTGACTACTTGTTAGTGGACTTTAGGTTATTTTTGATAAGGTGATACAACTTTAGCCTGTCAAATTTTGGCGCCGTTGCCGGGGAGACGGTTTATTTTTATTTTGTCTGAATTATAGTATTACACTAACCTCTACTCCGAAGAACACCTGTTCTTTGGAGCATCTCACGTTTGTTTTAGTGTTTTTGATGTATGAGTAGGAAATTGAAATCCCTAGATCTCATTCCATTTGACCCGGAGATTGAAAAGACTGCTCGTAGACTCAAAAAGACAACTCAGCAAACCAAGTTGTCTGCAGGGACACCCTCCCAAAAGACACCTTCTCCACCATCTTCACCACAACAAGGCTTCCCTGTATCACCTATTACTGCTAGAATGGGTGACGAAGCTAAACCGACTTTCAGAGACTATGCACAACCATCTCCTGATAATGTGCCCACTGGGGTACGGTTGCCTACTATTGCTGCTGCAAACTTTGAAATTAAGTCTCATGTTCGAATATGGTTCGAGAATAACCAGTTTGCCGGGTTACCATCCTGAAGACCCAAATCGGCACTGCAGCGATTTTTACAATGTTGTGCTACTCGAAACAAGCTTGGTGTTACTGCGATGAGATGAAACTCATCTTGTTTGGTTTCTCTCGTGCGACAAAGCTTTATTTTGGTATAATAATAAGCTGCCTTCCACCATCACCACTTGGGCAGAACTCTCAAAGATCTTTCTCATCAAGTGGTACCCTTACCAGAAGACTGCAGATATGCGTCATGAGATATTGACCTTCACCCAAGACCCTGGCGAGTCATTATATGAAGCTTGGGAACGATTCAAAGATCTGCAGCGTCTTTGTCCCCATCATGGTTTTGACAAGTGGTATCTGTGCCATATTTTCTACACGAGAGTTGATGCTGATACTAGACGAGTAATTGATGGAGCTGCAGGTGGGTTTTTCATGGATAAAGCCGTAGACGAAGGGCATGAACTTCTGGAGAAACTCGCTTCTCACCAAGCGTCTACTATTCGTTCCTCTATGACAAAGGGAGGTAAACATGATGTTGAAGCCATTTCTCTACTGACCGGACAACTAGCTGCTCTTCACCAGAAGATTGATTCTTTGAAGCTAGGTAACAATTCCTCCCCTCAGATGAGTGTCAATGCTATGGCTAGTGTTTCTGGGTACAATGCTTTCATCTGTGACGCTTGTGGGATAGCTGGACATAACTCTCAAGAGTGCCCCTCTCTCTCACATTCTAGTGAGCCCGTGCACGCCTTACAGTCACCCCACAAGCCACAGTTCGATCCCTACTCCAACACCTATAATCCCGGGATGAGAGATTATCCAAATCTCTCGTATAGGAGCAATAATGTGCTGAATCCGCAACAACAACATTATCCACAGCATCATCAACAACAACAATATCAACCACAAGCTCCTCCTGGATATCAGAGAACTCAGTTTCAACAGCATCAATCTACACCTCCTTCAGACCCAGTTATTGCTGAACTCAAAAGTTTAATGTTGCAGATGCAGAAAGGTATTATTTCCTGTCAAGCAGATACCAGGTCTCAATTTGAGAGCCTGCATGCTCAGAATAAGCTGCAAGGGACACACAATAAGATGTTGGAGTCACAAATTGCTCAGCTGGCTAGTTCATCTGCTAGTAGGCCATCTGGGTCACTACCTTCGCAACCAATGCAACCTAGGGACACTGCCAATGCTATCACCCTTCGCAGTGGAATGCAGTACGATGCTCCGGCAATGCTAGAGGTGGAATCACCAAGTGCTGAGAAACCACAAGAAGTGCCTGAGGATGCTGAACCTCAAGCAGAGCAAGGAGCTGCAGACAAGATTAAGGAGCTGACTAAAATCGTGCCTCCGGTGATCAAGCTACCATTCCCCGAGCGGATGCTCAAGAAGAAACTCGACCACCAGTATGGTAAGTTTTTAGAGGTGGTAAAGAATCTGCAGGTAACAGTTCCTTTTACTGAATTATTAAATCAAGTGCCTGCTTATTCTAAATTTTTGAAAGAACTGTTGATGAGGAAGCGAACTCTCAATGAGGTAGAGAATGTGGCTTTTACTGCTGAATGCAGCGCTCTTTTACAAAACCAGTCTCCACCTAAATTGAAAGATCCAGGGAGTTTTTCCATCCCCTGTCACATTGGCACCATATTTATCGACAAAGCTTTATGTGATTTGGGTGCCAGTGTAAGTGTCATGCCTCTTTCTATCTGTAAGCAACTGAACATGGGCGAATTGAAATGTACTACCATTACTCTGCAAATGGCTGACCGTTCTGTGAAATATCCCTTAGGTATATTAGAGGACGTCCCTGTTAGAGTAGGTAAATTCTTTATCCCTGTGGACTTTGTTATATTAGACATGGCCGAAGACACTCAAACACCCATTATCCTTGGGAGACCTTTCCTCCATACTGCTGAGGCGGTGATAGATGTTAAGAGTGGGAAACTGACACTGACTGTGGAGGATGATAAGGTCATGTTTAGCCTAAACAATGCACCTAAAAGCTCAATGTTAGAGGAGTCATGTTCTAGAGTTGATATTATAGATGAACCGATCCATGATTGCATGCCTTACCCCCTCTCCCGTGCTATTTCACATGATGTGCTTGTCGAGTCTATTGCAGGTGATGAGCATTTTTTAAAGGTCTTACAGATTCACAAAAAGACCATTGGCTATAGCACTGATGACTTGATAGGAATCAACCCTGATCATAATGAGCACCGCATTCATCTACAAGAGGGCCACCACACTAGCATTCCAGTTCAACGCGGTTCGCAAGAGGTGGTCCAACATGTGGCTACTAAACTTCTCGATCCAGGCTGATGGGCGGCTGATGCCCATGTCCCTTTCCTTTCCCTTGTTGCAATGAGGCCATTGCCAAGTTCAGCTTGGGGGAGGAATTCCGTAAGTATTAGTAGTGTTTTTCTTTTTGTTTTTACTGTTTTCCTTTTTGTTTTACTGCTTTTTAGGATAGTTAAGGTAGTTTAATCGCTTTGAAAAAAAAAATTTGAAAAATCACAAAAAAAATGAAATATTGTTGAAAAAACACAAAAATACGAGTTGAATTCGAATAGTTTGATTGCTTCCCTGTGCCCCGAACTTATTTTGGAAAATGATTTAACTCATTATACTGGATAGTTAGGCATTTGTGATTGAGACGTTGTGATGTGATCTTTGACTGCCTTGATCTTGAGTGAATTTTATTGATAAAGCGCCTATTTTAACTGCATGCTTGAATTGGTTAGATTGTGAGGATTCATTCTTGCCCTCGGATTTATCTCTATATCCGATCTATTCTAGTGTGTTAGTTCCTCGTAGCATTCTTATCTTGGTTTTGGCATTGTACTCGTTGAGTTCTGGTAACTTTAGGCATGTGCTGTGATAGAGGCATTCATTTGAATAATTTTAAGCCTCAGAGTTGTTTAATGAATTTTTCCCCCTAGCCCCGCTGAGCCTAATGACTTCCTTTTGGATCTATATTAAACCACATTACACACCTTGAGCCTTTGCAATGACTATTGTCCCAAGCCTAGCTTGGGGGAGCATTTATTAAGTTTATATCATATTGTGTGGTTGATTCCGTAGGGCGGTTGGAAAATAATGATATGGTGGTCAAAGAAAAGAAAGAAAAAGAAAAATAAAGTGAAAGAAAGAAAGAAAAACTAAAAATTTGATAGTGAAAAATCTGAAAAATTTCTATGATCTTCACTCGTTAACTTTCAAAAGTGTTAGAAATTATGTTGAAAATGACAATTATTGGTTGGTTCGTGAAATTTCAAGAGTTGGTTATTATCTTGGTTATGTTGTTGTTGCCATGGGAGTTGTTTCGACCACACTTAGCCCTACTAGTGTTTTTTGCTCCCCTTTCTTGGCTTTTCCACCACATTTCCTAAACAATTTCCGTACCTCTACCCGAGCCCCATTACAACCCTGAAAAAGACCTTTTGAGCACGTGTTTGATTGTTTATTGGAATAATACTGAGTCAATATGCCAAAGTTGAAGATTAAGTCTGTTATTTGAGTCGACCTGATTAGGATGAGCGATATTATACCTTTCTAAACACATGAGAGTGTGAGTGGGAAGGGCTATTATGGTTGGGTTGGTGAGCGATCGGGCACATATTTTGCCTGCCACAAAATTGAGAGGAGTGACACCTCGGTGAGCACCTTTTCAAGACTTTGCATGATATGTTGGGCAGCTGTGTTTGATGGTTTACTTTTGTGATTGGTAGTCAGGTGATCTGAGCAACTGAACTTGAATTTTGCTTGCTTGAATGACTTTGAGTTGGAAATAATTGAGTTTAAACTTTTCCATCTGAGGGGTGAAGCAATCCTATTCTTATTCCTGTTGTGCTTTGCTTGAGGACAAGCAAAGGTTTAGCTTGGGGGAGTTTGATGTTATGGTTTTATATAGTGTTTTTCCCCCTGTATTTGAGCTAAAATGTGTATCAATGGTGCTCTTAGGAGCCATTTTATGCTAACTCTCTCCATCTAGTTGTGGTTTTCTGTTCTGTATTTGATTGCAGGTTTTAGGGAGTTATCTCTCTATTTTCTACCACTATCTGACCATTTCACTGGACTGGAGAGGTTCGAAGACATATTTGATGAGTTCCGAAGTCCCGAGCATGCTTTCCGAGGCCCTGGACAAAAGTAGAAGTGAAGCCTTGGCGTTTGAAGCCAAAGAATGAAGTATCGGACCTGAGCCCGATTGGATAGGGCACCACACGCCCGATCGGGCGTTCAACTCCATCAGTGGCTAAAGTTAGACTTGTTGCGGGCCCGATCGGGCGACGTTGCTCGGTCGTTGTATCGTTGTTCAGCCCGATCGGGCGAGTCAGCCCGACTCCATCGGGCGTTATCCCATGTTGCTGCTATGATCATGTTCGAAGCTGCGCGCTAACTCTTGGCGAAGTACCATCGCCCGACTTCATCGGGCGAGGCAGCCCGACAGCATCGGGCGATAGGCGAGACCATACATGCAGAGCTGTCTTGCGCGTTGAACATCGACGCCCGACTTCATCGGGCGAGGCAGCCCGACTTCATCGGGCGAGGCAGCCCGACTTCATCGGGCGTGGTCTGCTATTAGGCGCTGCTACTATTTTTTTTTTGTGCCCGACTTGATCGGGCTTGGTTGGCCCGATCGGGCTTCTCTCCGCGCGCGCTCATTTAATGATTTCGGGCCACTTAGTATAAATAGGAAAGTTAGAACATTTATTAAGTATCTTGGTTTTATCTTTGTTTTTAGTCTTTATTTCTCATAGATTATCTCAAGAACCCTAGTTTATTGCTTTTCATTGTGGATTCAAGATCGAAACTTTGGATTATTCGCAAGTTTAATATAGTTCATTAATTTGGTAATCTTCTTCCTTGTTCTCTCCATTATTGTTTGCTTCCTCTATTATTGATTAGATTCGTTTCTTAGTTATTTGCAATAGTTCAAAGTATGGATTTTTATATGAAATTTGTTATTATTTTCTTAAGCATGAGTGAGTAGTTTTATTTCTAGGATTGTGGGGATCTATGTATGCAATGAAGGATTGATAGATTAGTATAATTACCCTATATTTCAATTGTTTCCTGTGATTGAATCGTTCATGCTAGATTTATGAATTAGGCCTGATTTATATTTCTATTATCGCAATATTGAATCTGCTTCGAGAGGAGAGATTTCGTATAGGCTTTCAATCATTAGGCATAGTGATCCTTGACCATGCGAGAGCGGCTAGGTGATCTTTGAGGGAGGTAATGTTCGAGAGAAATTACATGTGCCCTAGATAAATTGACTTATTGGGTAGTTATTATTCGTCTCTGATTTTCTGAATTGTATGCATAGTGATCCATAGTCCTAGTTCTTTATTAATTGATTATTACCTTCATATTTAGTTTTGTCATTTGCCTATTAGTTTAGTCACACACCCCTTTTCAACTGATTTAGTTAGTATGATATTAGAATTCAGATACAATACTATAACTTTCTCCCTGTGGATTCGATCCTGACTTCCCTGACTACTTGTTAGTGGACTTTAGGTTATTTTTGATAAGGTGATACGACTTTAGCCTGTCAGATGGCTGACGCGCTCACTGGGCTTGCAGCCACTTTGGCACTTGGGGCAGAAAAAACAATGTCTGTACCCATTTGCAAACGATGGGTTGTCACTCCTGATGACGATGATGTTGACGAATATGTTGAAGAAGTCGTCATAATCTCTGTCTATCAAATCGACAAAGAAGATTGGCGCCAACCAATTATTGATTATTTGGAACATAAAAAGTTGCCAAGTGATCCAAAACATAAGACAGAGATTCGTCGTCGAGCCTCACAGTTCATATATTATAAGGGGACTCTCTATCGACGATCCTTCCATGGTCTTTGGTTAAGATGTCTCGGAGATGAAGAAGCAAAGCAAACCATGGAGGAAGCTCACTCTGCAGTTTGTGGCGCTCATCAGTCAAGTCCAAAACTGCATGACCATATTAAAAGAATGGGTTACTATTAGCCAACCATGGTACAAGATAGCATGGACTATGCAAAGAAATGTGAAGCTTGCCAATTTCATGCTCACTTCATTCATCAACCTCCAGAGCCATTACACCCCACAGTCGCATCTTGGCCATTTGAAGCATGGGGACTTGACGTAGTTGGCCCAATTACACCAAAGTCATCTGCTGGACAAGCATATATTTTGGCGGCGACTAATTATTTTTCTAAATGGGCAGAAGCCATCCCCCTACATGAAGTGAAGAAAGAAAATGTTGTTGACTTCATTCGTACTCACATCATCTACAGATATGGTGTACCCCGACGAATTGTCACTGACAATGGAACACCATTTTACAATAAGTTGATGAAAAGCTTATGTGAGAAGTTTAAATTCACACAACATAGATCATCAATGTACAATGCACCTGCGAACGGCTTAGCTGAAGCGTTCAACAGGACACTTTGTAGTTTGTTGAGCAAAGTGGTTACCAAGTCCAAACGTGATTGGCATGAAAGAATATGGGAAGCTCTATGGGCATACAATCAGCAACACAATCAACCCCATACTTGTTGGAGTATGGCGTTCAGGCCGTTCTCCCCTTGGAACTTCAAATTCCATCATTGCGAATTGCCATACGAGAAGGCTTGACTTCTGATGAAAATGATAAACTTCGACTTGCTGAGTTGGAGGCGCTTGACGAAAAAAGACTCCAAGCACAACAAAAATCTGAGTGCTACCAAGCTCGTCTGTCACTCGCTTTCAATAAGAAAGTTCGAACTCGTTCCTTTCAAGTTGGACACATGGTCCTAGCCATTAAAAGACCCATCATTATTTCTCGCAAGACAAGAAGTAAATTCAGTTCTAAATGGGATGGTCCATAAGTTGTCAAAGAGGTATACACTAATGGGGCGTATAAAATTGTTGACACCGAAGGATTACGTATAGGGCCTATTAATGGCAAGTTTTTGAAGCGCTACTACTCATGAAAATTGAGAGCATTGTTCAACTCCTAAGCAAGAGGATAAACTACATATGTTGAAAGAAAATATATGTAAACTTGAACTACGTTGGCTTGATCTTGTAAAAGTGATTCGATAATTCTTTTGCAAGTACGTAGGCAGCTTGGGTAACAAAAAAAATACTCAAGTGCAGCCACATCAAAAAAAAAAATGCAATACTCCTGGCCCGCAAGAGTATAAACTGTGAACGGCGAAACAAAAAAAAATGCAATACTCCTAGCCCGTAAGAGTATAAACTGTGAACGGTTAAATAATTATAAGACAAAGAGTGTGTCCATCTTATTGCAAATATGAATAAAAAAAACATAAATTGTGTGTGCACACTATCTATAAAATTAAAATAAAAAAAAAACACATGAAAAAAGAGGGAATCATTCTAAGTCTATGTATTCTGGGTTAGTGAGTGACGACTGGAGCTCTTAACAACCGTCTCTTGCCCTCATCAAGGTCGTGGATCTTATGAGTACTTAAAATAGGGGTAGCTACTAGCTCACTCAAGGCTTTCTTGTGGTCTTCCACCTTCGCTCCAAGTGATGTTAAAGTGATCCCCTTGGCCTCCAAGCTATTTGTCAAGTGGTTTGCCTTGTCACGCTCTTCTCCAGTTTAGTTTCAAGTTCCATGATCTTGAGCTGGTTGGAAAATTGCTCTCTTAGAAGTACCGGATGCTCTATCTCGAGCTCATCATAATCAAGCTCAGCCTTCTTAAGCGCTTCTGTCCGGAGAATGATCTTCTCTTTTACTTGTTCGGATCGTTGACACTTTGAGGCAGCCTCTTCTAAAGCAAGATGATCTTTGACCGCACTAACATAGGATTCTATCTTGCGCTTCAAGGGGTTGGGATTTCCTTTAAGATTTTCAATACCCTCGTATAGCACTAAGGCTTACTCATGTTTCTTCGCAACCTCGTTAAAGGATGCTGCTCTTAGTGTTTCCAAATATTGCATACCCATGTCTCGAATCGCCTTAGCAAAGATATTTCTCATCAAGGACCCAGATGGGGGCATAGAGGTCGAGGCAATAGAGACATGAACTCCAGGTGTCTCAATGACAAAAGCTTCTGCAACTTTGGCATGAACATCCGACATTCTTGCAGTCCCCTCAACGGATTGATGATTGTGAATAGGAGAGGAACTATTAGCAAATCCGTCTATACTCTTGCAAACAAAATTCCTTGCAAATCTCAATTCCTTCCCCCTTCTAGGAGTCACTTTAGAGGGAAGCACCATTGTGGGATGTCCTGAGTTGTCAGGAATATCCATAATGTCCATTTCAAGGTTGAAGTCATCTCCCTAAATAACAAAAACAATAAAAATTAATTAACAAAAAAACTGAAAAAAAAAGTGTAAGGGAGAAAAGGTCTACCAAGGGGAGATCCGCAACAGCATGAGATGATTCAGGCACTCCATCAAAAAAATTGTCACAATTCAACCCATGCTCCTCAAGCACACAATCAGGAGATTTTCTTTTCCCCCGGCGTTGATGTTGGAAATCCACATCTGACTCGGCGTAGTTGGTGCTCCTCCCATTGCTGGGATTTGGACTCATTGCCTGTCTAGATCCTCCTGCCCTATGTAAGGTATCATTGTTAAGGTAATCGCAGGTACCTTCAGGATTTGAGTTATTCTTTGAAGTTGGATTTTCTACAAGCTGATGTTCGCTCCTGTTAGGCTTAGAAGAACTAGATCCAACACTTGAATACAATATGTTAACCTTATTCCTTAGGTCTTTGATAGACACCCTGGGCCACCAATCACGGAATTCTAAGTCTTCAATTAACGCCAGTCTAATGAGAAAGCAGGGACGAAAAGTCTGGACTGACTACCCTGAAACAATAACAAGCTCCAGTATCTCAAAGCTTCATAATAAGTTACGCTTCGAGATTCAACATCGCGACGAGGCGTGCCAGGGACATCTTGAACAAAGCCAAATTGTCTGCTAAATCGATAGGGGAAATAAGGCTCAACGTGAAAAGAATCACCCTGACATATGGCTAGATAGGCAGAACGAAGATAGACCAGATAGCTGAAACTTGAGACGTCAAGTTCACCATCGTCAAAATATAAGCTTTTTTTGTTTTTGTTCAAGATGGTGCACCCCACTTTCGCCTTCCTTCCATCATGGATGAGTTCTCGAGCATCAACTTCTTTGAAACACTTAGCTCCTTGAGTCCCCGAAAATACGGCCATCAAAGGACCTGGTAGGGAAGGGTCTACATCATGGTTGGCGCTGAAGTAGTACGCTAGCCAACTATATAAGTATTGCGCCGGGATGAAAGATCCAGAATAGGCAGGCTTTGAAGATGCGGAAATTGCATTCAAACCTTTGTAGATACTAACAAGTACAGGTGCAACAAGACTAAAAGTCGTACCCCGAGCCATCAGAGTAGCAACTTCAAACGTATCTGGCCTATTTATCTTCACTTTCAGGAAGCACAAAAACACAACCAACAAGCCAAGAAAGCTGCAGTATAGGTAGTCTGTCTTCTGACATCACTAGAGACACCAAGAAAATCAAGCATGGCAGATTCTTCTGTTGTCCATTCAGTCGACCGAGCTCTAAGCTCACCAATGGGATTATGAGTAGACTTCGAGCGAGAATTAGAGTATCTGCGTCTCTTCACGGGTGCTGCATAAGTGATTTTTCTCTTATACCAAAATTGTATCCATTGTTGAGCAGAAACTCTATTCCTTCATTCAAGTTGCTTGTTCAGATGATGATAAGCATTAAGTAGGTGTTCGTAAGCTTTAGAGATAAGACGATCGCCATCCTCGCCTCGCGCCCTTATGATGTTCAGATGAGGGGTGGCTTCATCATAAATCTCTCAGGACAATGGGCAATCCACTGAGTCGGTGGAGGTCCCACAAGGAAATAAACAGCTCACCTGCCCCGGTATGAAGCGTGTTGGTAGTAGGACACCAACTCTCACAGAAAGCATGCAGGATGCTAGTATCCCTGTCATAGGAGTAGAGTGAAGCGTAGACGGCGTTATAAATGCCGCAATAGTCAAGAGCTTCGCGAAAACGAAATAAGACATCTTCAGTCCATTCCCAATACCCAGGAATGAAAGAGGAATCTCCAATGATTCTAACAACTTGGGATTCCCATTTCACAGAGCCAGAAAGAATAGAGCGACCGAGCAAGGGAAGGCAATCATCAGTAGCAGGGTTGTCTTTTAAGATGCTATGAAGCTTATAAACAGTTGACGCGTTGTGTGCACCAAGAGGAAGCTTGACAGACATCTCACTCAGGAAATTATTCTTGCACACTAAAGTTTGAACGCCCTCAGGGCGGCGCAGTGAGCGACGAATGAGCATATTAGTGCCTGATCTGGGATCATCTCTTCCACGATCAACAAGAGCAATGTAGGAATGTTTATCATCATTGAATTCTTTAATGAACACCATCCTATAGAAAAAAAAGAAAAAGGAATGAGTAATAGAGAATACAAAAAAATGGGGGCAAATGTCTCAGCTACATGATCGTCGCCATTGATTGTCTTCGAACACACTCAAAAAGTGTCATCTTTAGTTGCTAGGATAAGCACAATTAAGCAACTGGCCTAACAACTCCGATGGATCATCGCTGACCCATCGCGATGAACACTTAAGTAGTGGACTTGATTGTCTTCGAACACACTCCAAAAACGTCATCCACTAGTACAGAATCGACGATTTGCGTCGGATGTGAGGCGCCCATTTGCGTCGGACATGGGTCCGACGGCACAGGTCTCGACGCAGATGAAGAGACAGGATCTGCGTCGGACTAGGACACGACGCAATTGAAGAGCTATCTGCGTTGGACCCTGCCAAACATGCGACGCAGATGGAGTCAGTAGCCCAACAAGCCAGACTCATTTGCGTCGGATGTTAGTCAACGTTCGATGCAAATTAACCAGTTTTTTACTTTAAAAAATTCCATTTGCGTCGGACTTTGCCTTACATCCGACGCAAATGGGTAAATTTTGTTAAAAAAATATAAATTCACGTCGACATTATTCACGCTAAACGCATACACAAAACTAAATTCACTAAACAATATGTTCAAAATCAACAAAAGGAAGATTAAAAACTCCAGTAATACACAAGTCAAAACAGAACCATAATCAAACATAATCAAATTCAACAAATAACATAAAAACAGGAAAACATAATCAAAACAGGAAAACATAACAAACAAGTATAAAAACAAGAAAACATAATCAAACAAGTATAAAAACAGAACCATAATATATACAAAATTAAAAACTTAAATATTCAGATTTAACATACAAAAAACGAAATTAAAAAACTGAACTTAAAAAAAAATCAAATCTAACATACAAGAATGAAATTGCACTAAATATATTTAAAAAAAAACCTAAATCGCCAAAATCAGATCAAACTTCGTTCTCGTTCTTCAAATCTCGTTCTTCTTCAATTTCGTTCTTGAATTTGATAACAATTAAACAGCAAGAATTCGCCGCCATTGCTAATTGAGCAAGAATTCTTGAATTTGATAACAATCTCGTTCTTCAAATCTCGTTCTTGCCCTCAATTTCACTGAGTTCTTGGTCTTTCTTCTCTTGCTCGAGCTTTTCGAGCTTTTACTTTGCAAAATCAACGAAATTGAATTCGCCGCCATTGCTAATTGAGGAGGTTGGTTGGTGAGAAGAAGAAAGAGAAGATGAAGAATGGTAGAGAGAGAGAATCGGTGAAGATCTGGTGGTATGAGAAAGAGAGAGGGAGAGGGAGAGGGAGGAGAGAGAGATAGAGAAACGGCTGGTGTGATGAATTTCGGTGGACGCGTTTAATTTGTTGGGGGTTTGGCTCGCTTATCTACGTCGCACATATGGGCCATGCGACGCAGATAAGCCCAATTCATTTTCTGGTAAAAAAAAAAGTAGTAGGTTACATTTTTTATATCTAAAAATTAGCCCAAATTATCTGCGTCGGATGGGCCATAGGGTCCGACGCAAATAATCTTTTGCATTGCACTAAAGGAAGGTGCGACGCAAATAGGATGTCTTTTGCGTCGATTCCATGTTGTATGCAACGCAGATAGGTCTTCTGCGACGTTTGTCCTGTTATGCGACGCAGATAGTGAGACGCAAATCTTCGTTTTTCTACTAGTGATCTTTAGTTGCTAGGATAAGCACAATTAAGCAACTGGCCTAACAACTCCGATGGATCATCGTTGACCCATCGCGATGAACACTCAAGTAGTGGACTTGATTGTCTCCGAACACACTCCAAAAGTGTCATCTTTAGTTGCTAGGATAAGCACAATTAAGCAACTGGCTTAACAACTCCGATGGATCATTGGTGACCCATCGCGATGAACACTCAAGTAGTGGACTTGATTGTCTTCGAACACACTCCAAAAGCGTCATCTTTAGTTGCTAGGATAAGCACAATTAAGCAACTGGCCTAACAACTCCGAAGGATCATCGCTGACCCATCGCGATGAACACTCAAGTAGCGAACTTGATTGTCTTCGAACACACTCCAAAAGCGTCATCTTTAGTTGCTAGGATAAACACAATTAAGCAACTGGCCTAACAACTCCGATGGATCATCACTGACCCATCGCGATGAACACTTAAGTAGTGGACTTGATTGTCTTCCGATGGCAAGTGTCAAAAGAAACAAAAAATAAATATTTTTTTTGTCACCTGCAAGACGTCATAAACAACAATTGCACAACAACAAAAAAATGTTGTACAAAAAAAAGGGCTCAAGGGGTGTAACAAAAATCTTCACCTCACTTGTCTTGAGCTTTTGTAGGACTTAAAGGATAGTCTAGAAGTTCAGTATCTCACAAAATCTGATATACTGCAAGTCAAACAAAGTATGTCAAAATCCAAACAGTTGAAAAAAAATCTACGTTAAAATTTGTCTCGGAAAATAAGTTGGAGGTTATGCTAAGCAAATTCTACACCTCTACGGTATCAACAACACTGTTGATAAAAAAAAAACATTTAACTGATCCAGATGTTAGTGGTGGTACTGATCATCCAATACATGATTCATGTGGCCTTTGTTTTTGTTAAAAATAAATAAATAAATGCGCATACAACTGGTAATAAAAAAAATGAGAAAAAGTGCGAAGCAAGAAACAGGTTATGGTAATCTCTGAATTCCTGGACTGGAGGATGTTTGATGGAGGACGTGAGTTGAAAGAAAGCTCATGCCTTTAATTATTTACGGCGACGTAGTCGGAATCTTATACTATATGTGAGATCAATGAAAAAAAAAAGGACAATTTGCTCGTTAAATCATATGGAAGCCAAAGAAAAAAATCAAAGTATCACTGCTTGGTGTCGTAGACTACCAAAACAAAGGCAATAAAGAAAGCAAAGTAATTCGATGATCATGATCGTTGGTGATGATCATGGCAAGCAAACAGACAAGTAATAATTCAAAAAAAAAAAAAAAAGAGGAAGGATCAAAGCTGAGTTTGTGTCACAGTTATATGTAATTCATGGTGTCAAATTGTGAATACAAGCAATCAATGGATCATATATGAGATCATTCTCATGACAAACAAAACAATAATGAAGAAAAGCGAAGCCATTAAACAAATTTGTCAGCCAACACTTTGGTTGTGATATTCGTGATTGATGATGATCCTGGCATATAACTCACACAAAAAAAAAGAGTATGTAATCTTTGTCAACGGCAGTTGAGAAAACAAAAAAGGAAAGAGAGAAGAAAAGAGTAGAACATGCATGGGTTTTCTAAAATTATCAAGTTTAATACTTGAAAGAAAAAAAAATCAAAGCAAGTTCATGATCTCACGGTGATACGCATACAAATCATCAAAGCACCCCATGTGGTATTATCATCAAAAAAAAAAGTTGAAGTATACCTGTTTATGTGGCAGGGTTGAAGGAATCGTCGATGAAACATTGTCTCTTGGTAATTGTATTTATATACCCTTTACCATCAGGACTTCGGCTTCTAATAGGATGATGATAGGGAGTTGGCAAATTATCCGTTGACAAGAAAAGATGAGACAGATGAGGCAATTGATAACAAGATAAAATTGTCGACTCGACTTCAAAATCCGAGACCTTGTCACACCAAAACACAATAAGTCGTGTTCATGACATGGTCTCGAGGTGGAAATTTGTAGACACTAAAAATTTATTGGTGTTCTACATTAAAATAAATTGATTATTATTGAGCTAAAATAAATATAATTAGTTCACTTTAACTAATTTAGCCCACCTAAATAAAATATCCAAATTAAATCAAATAAATATAATTTAGGCTGTCAACTATTTGAGCCAGTCAATATTATAGTCCAAATAAGATGGTCAAATGGCAAAGGTAAAAAAAAGACTTTATAAGTCATAAACGGGCCCAAGCCCATAAACTACCAAGTCCATGAAGGTATCTTTATTCCCTATAATTAGACCTCACCTCATTCACTTGAGGAGACCAGAAAATCATTATTCTCAAGAGCTCATAAAACTCTCTTGGAATTCTCTCTGCAAATAGTCAAGAAACACATCAAATCCGTGCATTTGTTCGGATACACTCAAACACATTCGATTGAGATTCAAGCTTTTGACAGCCCTCATTCGAATACACTCAAACAAAACTCAAACTCAGGTTGACGTTGACAAAACGTCATCCCACATTCAAACTCAGGTTGACGTTGACAAAACGTCACTCTACACTCAACTCCACGTCGACATCAACATGTGTCACTCTCAAGCTACGGAACAGAATCAGCGGACTTAGGCTATGTCTAGTTCACCTTAAATTTACTGATCTGAACTTATATGATCTGATCTGATCTAATCTGAATTTATTTTTTTTGATCTGATCTGATCTGATCTGATATGATCTGATCTGAACTTATCTTTTACAAAACATATTATTACTAATATTATTATTACTTTGTATTTCATTACTAGTATTACTATTACTATCATTTTATTACTATGCACAACTTTCAAAAATAATAATAAATAATAATATTAATTTTATAATAATAATAATAATAATAATAATAATAATAATAATATAAGTAATATAATAATAATAATAATAATAATAATAATAATAATAATAATAATAATAGCAAAATTATTTTTTTTTATAAAAAGAACACATTAGTATATGAACATATAATTAAAAATAAAATACCAAGGACTCTTGGGTCTAATGGTATGGCTTCCTATCTCCCACATGGGAGACCAAGGTTCAAATTTTGGTGGAAGCATATATTTCAATATTGTTGTGGGTGGGGGATGGGGTTGGGGCTTGTTGGGTCTCTAGGTGAGTGACCCTGTACGAGGGCAGCCCAGAGGGAATTCATCTTACCACGGGGTTCCCGAAATGGGCCAAAAAAAATACTAAAAATAAAAGAACATACATTTTAGGTAAAAAAAACATATTGTTCATGGTAAAGAGAACATATTGTTCATGTTCAAGATCCGTTAATAATAAGAATTTAGGTAGTAATGAAAAGAACATACAATGATATTAAAAAAAGAACATATACTGAAATAGCATAAAAAACCTATTTAAATAATACATTCTAAAAATAAAAGATAGATGTTATTTTTATATTGATTACATGTTTGGATTTAACTAACAACTAGAGGTGTCAAAAACTGGACCGACCCATGGGTGAACCCGCATTCGACCCAGACCCAACCTATTCCGAGCCGAGAGTGGTCGGGTGGAAAGCCGACCCATTCCGACCCAGTGTCCACCCGTGCCCAGTTTAACCCGTGGAATTGGCAACCCAACCTGAACTGGGCCGATCCAGCTGAACCCGTGGACAGTTGCACCCGTGAACAACGACCCAGACCCAACCTGTTTCCGACCCAAAACTAACCCGCACCCAACTTCACCCGCCAATGACCCAGTTAAACCCACCCAGTTATCACCCAACCCAGTTAGCACCCGACTCAGTTGTGACCCAACCTAGTTATTACCGACCTAGTTATCACTCAACCCAGTTACCACCCGACCCAAAACCATTCCGACTCAATCCAACCCGACCCAGTTATCACCCGACCCAGTTACCACCCGACCCAACTGAACCCTACCCAAAACCATTCCGACCCAGTTATCACCCGACCCAGTTTTCTTCCTCTCATCACAACTATGTATGAGTAGTAACTAGTAAGTTTTAATCAGCTATTAAAAAAAAGAGCAGTGTTATGGGAAAAAAAGGTGTTACAAAATTATTACATTGTACCGAATTATTGCCATAAAACTAAGACATAAATATGTTGAAGTGAAGATTATATAATGTATAAATTATTGTTATATCTGTTAGTAATTTGTTTCCCAAATCCGTTTTTCCTTTAAAGAATAAGGCTATATATTATAAGCCTCATAGGCCATAGCCCAAACAAAAACTTTGGCTAATATTATAAGCCTCATAGCCCAAACAAATAGCTCCTTTGCCCCTTCATCCTCTTATTTCTCCCAAAATGCACTTAAAGTCTTAAACTTATTAATAGTATAGTCGCAACCTCGCAGGCTTACAGCCATTGCCTCACATTTATACATTACGATCATTATGAATTTGAAGGTGCATAGTTAAATTATTCTTAAATGAAGGTGCATAGTTAAATAGTTGAACCGAAAAGTATATTGAATTTGAAGGGATATTGGAGAGAATAAGACAAGTAAATTAGGAAAAATAGAAAACTCTTATATTCATATAATAGTATAATGTTTACAAAAGATAAAGTACGCTTACAAATGAGTAATGTACATATGAAAATGAGTAAGTCTAAACTCTAAAGTAAAAAAAATTATAAAATGACCACCAACAGCAGCAACATCGGAAATCGACCACCAGCAGCAGCAGCAACAGACAACCACCACCAGCAGCAGCAGTAGTAGCAGCAGCAACTGAACACCATCAGCACCAGCAATAGACCAGCAACAACCGAACAGCTGCAGCAGCAACAGACCAACAACAGCAGCAACAGGCCAACAGAAGGTAGCAAAACCCCCAAAAAATCTCCCAAAGAAAACCATATAGCAATAGCAGTTTATAAGTGTCAATTTTAAACAAGTAAATATTGCAAAGATAAGAAAATTTAATTTACTTTTGAAAAAACTCCCAAAGAAAACCACATAGCAATAGCAGTTTATAAGTATCAATTTTAAACAAGTAAATATTGCAAAGATAAGAAAATTTAATTTATTTTTAAAATCAATAATGGCTCTTAGGTACACAAGTTGACCTCATCATAGAGCACTCGACTCTAATTAACAACACAAACTTCAATACACAAGAAAGCCAGCAAAAGTGACACGAGCATCCACAATTCTTTGTCTTTTAAATAATACTAAACCAATTTTACCAATCAAGTGCATATCATGTCCAATAAGACAAAAGAGAAGTAGCTCCACATCGTGACATTTAGGGCAAAACATGTGTGTAAAATAAAATTTAGCCTAAAAGAGTCGCAAACAAGTCAACAACCAATGATCTTTACGCAAGGGACATTTATTAAGCAAAAGGATATAGAACTAAACCAAAGTCCAAACCCAACAATTTTGTTTAAGGTTTATAATTTTAGGGTTAGGGTTAGGGTTCGAGTCTAGGATTTGGGTCTATGGTTTGGGTCTAGGGTTAGGGTTTGGGTCTAGGGTTAGGGTTTGGGCCTAGGTTTAGGGTTTAGGGAAACCCACAACACAACAAACCCACCCCATAATACAACAAACCCAACCCAGAACACAACAAACCCAACCCCAACCACAAGCAAACCCCAAACACAAACAAACCCCAGCACACAACCAACCCACAAACACAAACCCAGAAACAAACACAAACCCAGAACACAACACAAACCCAGAACACAACCATCAAACATTTTCAATAGGCCACAACACAAGGCCAGAACAATAACCATCAAACAACCACCATCAAAGAACCATCATCAAACATTTTCAATAGGCCACAACACAAGGCCAGAACAATAAACATCAAACAACCACCATCAAAGAACCATCATCAAACATTTTCAATAGGCCACATCACAAGGCCAGAACAATAAACATCAAACAACCACCATCAAACAACAACCATCAAACAACTTCGGTCTCTTTAATATCAGTAGGTTCGGTCTCTTTAACAACTTCAAGAGACTCCTCATCCTCAATCTTAGAATAACCAAAGATCCAATTTTGGCAAGTCACAAGAGCCTCAACATTTTTGGGCAGCAAACGCGTGCGATACTTTGTTAAAATTCTGCCCCCCATACTAAATGAAGACTCGGAGGCCACAAATGTAATGGGGATAGCCAACACATCTCTAGCCACCCGAGACAAAATAGGATAAACTCCCATATGGGTTTTCCAATAGGCCAAACCATCAAAATGGTCATGTTGGTCAGCGGGAGCATGAGGGGCACTGAAATATGATTCCATATCATTTTCAATACCCCTACTAGCAGCAACATTGGCAGCAAAACTCTAAAAAACAGCAAACAAAATAGTATCACAAAACTATTAACAATCACAAACTATAAAGTAATCATGAATCAATCAAATGTTACACATAGTAGCCAACCTTTCCAAGGCTGGCCTTCTTAAAAGGAGGGGCAATCGACCTTGCAAAACTTGAGTGGATGAATCAAAACCGGTAGTCATAGAAGATGTAGTGGAAGAGGGTTGGAGTTGACTCAATTGTAAGTGAGAATAAACAGTAGCATAATGCGTATACAACTCAATCAAGGCATCAACCGCCTCATTAACCTTACCATCAAGATGTTGGGGCAAATAAACAATAGCATACAACTCATGAACAAAGTTTTTTTTGTAACAGGGATCAAGAGCATGATAGCAATAGCAAGAATCAAAGAATACTTTTCCCAATACTTGTTAAATTTTCATACATAGGAGCAGCCATAAGACGAATAGAATCAGTTGGGTTTTCTTTAGCATAAAACATAAGACTTTCAATTAAAACAATGTTCTCAACATATAGGTTGGCAGTGGGGTAATCAAAACCAGAAAAAAGACCAATAATATCATAAAAAGGTTCAAGAAAATCACAAACATTTTGGACAGTTTCCCATTCAGATGCAGTTAGAGAAACATCTAAACCATGCTCAAGTAAACAATACCTATCTACAGCCTCCCTAGCTTCTAAACACCTACGGAGCATAAGAAAGGTAGAATTCCAACGAGTACGAACATCACCAATCAATGAACCAGAAAAACCAGTATTCACATACTTCACACAATCATCAAACCTCTCTTTCCTAATGTTTGAAAAAGAAACATATGTAACAACTTGTTGCAACTTCAAAACAGTTTTATCCATAAACTTAAAACCAGCTTGGACAATCTTAATATATGGGCAGAACATCTTACATGAAAAAACTTACCAAAACAAGGCAACGGATTAGTTCTATTCAAGTCCCTAACCATCTCTTGAATCATAACATCATTGGCAGCAGCATTATCACAAGTCAAAGAAAACACTTTATCTCTAATATTCCACTCATCAAACAAATCAAGAGTAAACTTACTCAACTCCTTACCAGTGTGGGACCCATAATTATAAACTAACACATAATAAAAAAACGAACACATAATTATAAATTAACACATAATAAAAAAAAACTAAATAATTCATGCATATAATATTTAGCACAAACCACAAATCCTAAAATTCTAGATCTGAAATATGACAAAAAAAAACATGATATAGAACGAAACACATAATAAAAAAAACTAACACCTAATAAAAAAAACGAACACATAATTAAAAACTAACACATAATAAAAAAAACTAAATAATTCATGCATATAATTTTTAGCACAAACCACAAACCCTAAAATTCTAGATCTTAAATATGACAAAAAAAAACATGATAAAAACGAAACACATAATAAAAAAACTAACACATAATAAAAAAAACGAACACATAATTAAAAACAAACACACATAATAAAAAAACTAAATAATTCATGCATATAATTTTTAGCACATACCACAAACCCTAAAATTCTAGATCTGAAATATGACAAAAGAAACAAAAAAATCATGATATTCCAGCAGATCTGCAAATCTGGACCAGCACATATCCCACAATCACAATCAAGCAGATCTTCACCTAATTCTAAAAAAAAAAAAGGCAAATTAGAAGACTTACCTGGTTGTGACATAGCGTTTTTAAAATTAAATTTTTGCTTTTGTTTTCCCCTGATCTTCAATTTGTTACCTTTTTCTTCAAATCCACGCCTTTTTTCTTCAAATCCACGCCTTTTTTATTCAAATCTTCACCACAAACCTCTACGTTCTTCGGAAAAAGTAATAGAGAAAGTGAAAAACTCAGAATTTTATTTTTTGATCATAAATTTTGAGACAAGGACCGATACTTTTAATTAGGGTTTTTTTTCGTTTTATCGGAAATTGAGAGAAGGGCTAAGAAATTAAGTGTTTTTTTGCCTTTTGATCGGAAAATGAGAGAAGGGCGGTTGATTGTTAGGTTTTTTTAGGGATTTTTTTTTATCGGAAAATTAGAGAATGAGAGGAGGAGACTGGAGAGACCGAGAAACTTCGAGAGAAACTCGGAGAATTTTAGGGTTTGCTTTGCGCCTTTGCCGTTTTTGGTTTGCAAGAGGTGAAATGAGGGGGGCATTAAAATTGGGGTTTATATAGTAGGGAATTTTAGGGGTTTTTTTTAATCTAAAACCGTTGGTTACAAGAATGAATGGCTCAGATTTTAGAGTGAAGATTTTAGATGTTAGAGAGTACGTAAATAAATGAAGGGTTCAGATTTTATATTTGCTAATCAATGGACTCAAACCATGATCCTTGCTTTATTTTTTTGACCAATGAACATCAAGACTTACCAAGCACATGGAGTTCAAAATATCAATGGTTGGATTTTATCTTTCTCAAATCAATGGTTAAGACTTACGATTAAGTTAAGTATTGTATTTTCTAATTTCTAAATTAATAATTCTAGACAACTAATTTACTAATCTAGACTTCTAGACTAGTATTAATTTGTTTAGTTATTAGTAATTTAGTAATCTAAACTATTATTAATATTATAAACTTTAGAGTTCAGAAGTTAATTAGTATTTTTTCATTTTAATTTTAAACAAGTTGATTCATGTAAAGTCACTATATGTTGCTTACACAAACATGAACTATATAGTATATAATACTTGGTATGTTTGCTGTAATTATTCAATTAATAAAGTGGAAAAGTGACCTTGCTAACGATTCTCTTAAGAGTAATGAGTTCCGTTAAGAAGACTACGTTGTTATGTTATTAATTAATCAAGTTGGATATAAGTTTGTAAATTACTTTAAAAAGGTCTTACTTACATTAGTGGGTGATATATGTAGATTACAAATAAGTTAGCTATATGTAATCATAATATACTTCTTGCTTTCAAGACAAACAATAATTAATGGAATGACGATTTTTGTCAATGGTGATTTAGATTTTAGAAAAGAAACATATTTAGAGTAGAGTAAGAATCATAGTTTTGGGTTGGTAGTTGTCAAGGTCCATATTCTATGTGAATTAAATAGGTAATTGTATGATAGTTCTCGTGTTACAACTAGAATGATTTTCTATAATGGGTTTAGTATAATTCTATCAAGATGATTAGTTAAATGAAAGTTTGCAATGAAGTAATTAATTTCTAAAAAGATAATATAATCTGAATGTAAAGATGATTATGAATGACGTCAAATTGTTATGAATTACTTGTAATGCGATACGACGATGTCGATACGTATAGCAACTCAAAGATATGGATAATCAAATAGACTCGAGACTCCTAAGTCCTATGTTACTATCTTAATTAGTATATTTTAAGATCCACAACTGAAACATCAACGATGAAAGTCGATCAATCTAATGATGCTTCGATTATTGTTAACCGTGTAATAACATCGATGACCGAGGCCTATCTTTTATAAAGAACCCCGTAACACGAAAGATGAAAGACATTAATCTTTTGATGGTTTTGATTAATGTCAAAGACAATCAATCTTATGATCATTATTTGATCTATGTGAACCTTAACTTAACGAAAGTCGATCAACAACCGTTTAACATGGACCGTTTAATAAAATCGCCTCCTATGTTACTATCTTTTAAGATCAACAACCGAAACATCAACGATCTTGATCCTCCACTGATATGATTGGTATTAACTATGATCTACTTTCATAGTTTCAATGTTTCATCATATGATTATGTATCATCTTGATCACAGTTATCATCTTCATATTCGATTAACGTTGATCATTATTATTTGTTCTGTTGTTCCATGAACGATGAAAAGTCGAACAATCTTGATCACGGTTATAATTACGATGATTTCATTAATGTCAACCTAATTCTTTAATTTTAACTCTTTTTGTTGCTATGTAGTGACTCGGTGAGACTTGAGAGTGACTAAGTCACTAACTAACTAAATGTTTAAGTTTAATAGTTCATTGATTTGAATCAATAATCGGTATGGACTTATGCCTTAGCCCTTATGGTTGTTACTTGAATACTTATGCAATCATGAATAAGAATAACCCGATGGCCAATAGCCAATAATATAACTATATAAATTATAAGTCTTAGTTTAGTAACTTTTTAATTAAATTAGTAATATAAGTCTCATTGTATATTATCACAAAATTCACAATGACTCAATCACAATTTACAATATCAGTATATGATCACATGTTAATTGTTATAACTTTCGTCTTCGTGACTTAATATATACTACTCCCTCCGTCCCAGAAAGATCTGAACACTTGTTGGGACACGTAGTTTTAGGTGATAAGTTGTGGTGTGGTTATCAAATGTTATTTAATTTAAAAAGTGGATGTGATAGGAGTTGGTGGGGTATTTTTTATTAGAGGGAGAGAAAGTTGGGTAACTTTTAATTGATAAAGGGTAGAGTGTGGGCCAAAGATGTGTAAAAGAAATAATATAATAATTGCGGGACCATGTCAAAAATGGAAGTGTTCAAACTAATTTGGGACAAACATAAAAAGGAAAGTGTTCAGACTATTCTGGGACGGAGGTAGTATATAATTCCGACCCAAGTCATTCTGAGAACCGATTTCTTCCGACCCAAGTCAATACGCCGCCGGTTTGAGGCTTCAGCCGACCCAAGTCCTATCGAGAACCGATTTATTCCGACCCAAGTTCTATCAAGAGCCGATTTATTCCGACCCAAGTCATTCGAAAGCCGATTTATTCGACCCAAGTCATTCGAAAGCCGATTTATTCCGACCCAAGTCATTCCGATACCGATTTCTTCCGACCCAAGTCATTCCGAAAGCCGATTTATTCCGACCCAATTCATTCCGATATCGATTTCTTCCGACCCAATTTATTCCGAAAGCCGATTTATTCCGACCCAAGTCATTCCGAAAGCCGATTTCTTCCGACCCAATTCTTTCCGAAAGCCGATTTCTTCCAACCCAAGTTATTCCGAAAGCCGATTTATTACGACCCAAGTTATTCCGAAAGCCGATTTGGGCCGACTTCACCTTATTTCATTCCGACCCAAATTCACCCATCCCAGATACCGACCGACCCAGTCCCAGCCGACCCAGTTCCGAGAGCCCTTTCACCCAGTTGAACCCGACCCAAGTCCACCCGACCCACCCAGTTCCGACCCATGGCACACTCTCACCCAAATTATTCCAACCCAAATCATTCCGACCCAGGTTGGGTCAACCCAAACCCAGCCAGTGACCCAGATTGACACCACTACTAACAACATGTTCTTTGTTATATCAATAAATTGTTCTTTTTTATTATAAATAAACCTATAAATATATATAATCATATGATCTTTAACAAAATGGTTATATATTCTTCTTATATCGTTGTCTTGTTCTATATAAACTTTGTTTTTAAAGATAAGTTGAAATCCTTTGTATGAGAAATTTTGAACGTGATGACAACACCATTAGGTTATCCCATGCTACTCATGTTTTATATCAACTAGTAACATATAATTTATATTATTCTACCAAAATTGTTTTAAAAAATAAACATCATATACTATTTTCATGTTCGTTACATGTACAACATCAAAAAGAACATCACATATCAAAATTATTAATTAGAACAAATATAAAAAAAAAGAACACGTACAAATACCAAAAAAACATTCTTCTCCTTGAACACAAATAGCTTCAAATAGTGATTTCAATGACATTTATAATAATAGCAACGACATAAATAATAATTACCAATATTAATAATTAATAAGCACAACAACTATAATAATAATAATATTTTTGAACAAATGTACTAGTAAATAGTAATATTAATAGTAATAGTAATAGTATAAAGTAATATTAATAATAATAGTAATAATAATAATAATAATAATAATAATAATAATAATAACAACAACAACAACAACAACAACAACAACAACAACAATAACAATAATAGAATTAGTAATACTAATAATCATTATAATCATGATAATAATAACAATAATAATAAGTTTTAAATATAAGAATAATTTGAACTAGTCTGATCTGATCTGAACTTATTTTTTCTGATCTGATCTGGTTTGATCTGATCTGATCTGATATGATCTGAAATAAGCAAAAATAAGGTGAACTGAACATAGCCTTAGTTTATTTTCATTATAAACTGTTTACAGAGATTGTACTCAATACATTTATTGAAGTATAATTTCTTTGTTACTTTGTTTCTTGTCTTATTTATTTTGACTCGAAATTTGTGTATACAATATTTAACATAGTAAATTTTATTTGTCACAATATACATTTGAAATCATCAAATATTATTTCCATGCCATATATATATATATATATATATGTATATATATATATATGTATATGTATATATATATATGTATATGTATATATATATATATGTATATGTATATCATGTAGAAGTATCGAGTACTCCAATGACACCGCCATGAACTACAAGCGCGAAGCCATGGACGATTATTTGATCAACCTTATCGTCGTGTCAAGGACACAGTAACATTGATGAACACATTCTTATCGTTGGCCATTGAAGCTTGCACGATTTCCCTATATCTCTTGAACAACTCTTCAATGATAGCTTCGCTGAAGTGACTTATAAGTAAGGGCTCTGCCACGGATCTCATGCATTTGACAAAGTCATAAGGATCAAAGGCCTTGTATGAATTGATTTTACAATACTGATGTTCTTTTGATTCCCAGCTTACTTCAGAAATATGAGCTTGATTAAGAGTAAAAGATCATTCTTTCTCCACCATAAATTTTATCTCTTCTGCTGATGGAGTGTATTGTGGTATGTTGAATGTGTTTAGCTTCTCTTCTTGTATGTAACCCTACAAAAAATTATACATGATCAAATAAATTTCAGCCATAACTTATCAAAGATTATTCATGACCTATTAATTAACATTCTGTTGTCTTATAAAAAAATTAAAAACCAAACAGCTTTACTTGTTAAGTTTTTTATTTTTATTTTTAAAGATAGTCTTCACTAAAATTCCTTTTATTTTCATCTAAACTTCCAATAGTTTAACAAAAAAGAACAACAATCTAAAGAACAAATATTGTTCATCCGAAAGCATGATCTTTATTGAGTATATTGATTCTATATATTTTGGCTTTTTTCTTTCATTTTTCTATTTACAATGTTAGACGTAGGTTTTTGTTTTCACTCGAAGTTTTGTTCTCATGTCATATGTTGATTGTTTTTGGACCAATTCGTGAATGTTTTGGTTATATTCATTGTACATTCAACATATAATTAAAGGTATTCTATAATTTTTCAACCATTTAGATTAATTGGCTATTCAAATATCTATCTTTTCGTATTGATCACTAGATTTTGAAGCCCGTGCGATGCAAGATTTTTTTTTATTGTGCTAGCTAGAATTATATTCATTTCATAGCTATGTGATATTACAGATAAATTATATTTTTATTCAGAGACATATTTCATAGTAATATAATTATATTCTTAATTAATGATTATTATTTTAATGCAAATCTCAAGCTCTATTCAATTATAATGAGATTGTGTATTTGTTTGTAGTATGTAGCAAAAGTTACAATACTCAATTGTATTATTGAGTTTTAGATAATTTATTGAAAATCAAACTCTAATTTCTCTGACCAATTCTAAAATTCCTATATTCTTACCATAATTCATGGAGTAATCCTTATTATTATATTCATACTCTTCTTATAGCATCTTTATTATCATATCATCCAACGTATGTGTTAAAAATAAAACATTTATCTAATATTTAATTTTTAAATACTTGTAAGCAAGTTCCAATCGTGTAAAAGTGAGTATATTTTTTCGAATAATATAGTAAAAAATATACGTAATTTATATTTTGAGCTCTCTCGATCTAATGAAAATTATAATATTACGAATTATGTAGCAAAAGTTATACTCAATTTACATAATAGGTTGTTTATACAAAAACAAACTCTAGTCTTCACTTATCTAAAGGTCCATGTATTTATATCTATTCAGAACTCTATGTTAAAAAAAAAATATAAATGATGATACGGCATGCTTAGGTGGCGCTTTCTATAATATTATAAGATTGTTTGTTAAAATTAAACTCTAATTTTTTCATCATCCAAAACTCTAATATATCTCTATTATATATGGGAACTCTTGAGGACTTTGGTGTCCACTTGAGTTTCCTAAAAATACCCTTTATGTTTTTATTCTTCCAGGGATAACTAATGAGGGCAAAAAAATCATAGAACTTTTTTTTTTAAAAAGCTCTATTGTACTCGCCGATTTCCCCCAAAAAAAAACTACCACCTTTTTTTTTTTTTAGTGAAAGTAACTTCCATATTTTTGAAAATAAAAAAAAAATGTACAAGATCACCGCCATGTTCATGCACACATCGCGTGCAAAAAATACTAGTATATATAATTTTATCGCTATAGAACTTTATTTTTCTTGTAAAAGTAAAGTTTCTTATTTTGTTCAATACTTAATTTTGGTTTAGTTGCGAAAGACTTAGATTATGAAAGATGAATATGTTTTCATAAGCTATAAAACTATACAATAAATGGATCTTATTTTGAAGCATATTTTGAGAGCTCTTCAATGGCACAAAAAATATAATAAATTGAGTTACGTAGCATAAGTTATATACAATTTATATGAAATAATAATTTATGTTGTTTATTCAAAACCAAAATCTAATTTTCCCTTATTCACAACTCCTTATAAGTTCCTCCTTTATATATTTATTAAGATTAAGATTAAGATTTATTTGAATTTTCGTATCATCTTATAATTTTATCCTGGTGTCATCTATTAATAATTTATTAAATAATATATGAGATATCCACGATATAGATTAGCTCTGGTATCTTTTATTAATTCTTGTTGAAATTTCAATATATATGAATCTCACTTTTTAAAAATAAACTAGTAGTTTGGCCCGGGAGATGCCTCGGATCAGTTACAATTATCAAATATAGGGAGTATTATTCATAACTTTCATAATTGATTTTATTATTAGCTTTTCGTAATGTCTAGTGCGAAATTGAAAAATGGACGTTATGGGATGATAAGTTGTTTTAAAAAAAACTTCTAGGAATTGGGGATAAAAATAACAATTTCAGTGGAATTAGGATAAGAGAATTGTTAGAGATTAATAAGCTATGTTTTTATAATTACATATAATTATAAGACTTTATTATGTTTTACTTTGAAACATTAAGCATTGAAATCGTAGTGGATTAGTGGTTAAACTCTCACATTTCATATCAATGGTCATGTGTTTAAATTCTAGTAACTACATATTGTTAATATTTTTAAATGAGATTATAAATGTGTATTAGAAGGTTGGGAAAAGAATGTCACGTGGCTAGTTGGCGCCGTTCCATTAACATCAACGCCTTTTAATATATTTGCATATATAATAAATTTGCGTCCGCGTTAATACTTGAATATCTACCATGGCTGGGAGGGAATTCAGATTTAGGATCTGATTAATATAAATCAAACCATAAAGAATATGATTAGCAAAGGTATAAAATACCTCAAGCACCATATCGTTGAGAGCGGTAGCAAGAAGCTCCCACTCGTAACTGGATTCCTTACTATATTGCTCGGTGCTTTTCCTTCCCAAAATAGTTAGGACCATCATCCCTCCTGACACTACTTCTTCTGACCGACACTTTAAGAAATTCAAAAAGTCCATTTCAAATTGTTCATAGTAAGCTCTCAGTACATTTGGTGGACTTGTCTTTGCTATGTAAATGTTTCTCTTGTTGTCCTCTATCCCCTCTGGTACCTGTTTTGTCATTATCAAACAACAATTCTCAGATGTTGCAATACTTGATCATAATCCAATGTGTAACATTACACATTTGGATGATTTGTGACCTGCTAAACAAGATAATTTTTTTGTTATTCTTGAAATTAAATTTGTAATGTTATAGATAGCATAACTACTAGCACATAACTCCAAATTAAATAAAATGATTCTTAAGTCTAAATTCATTATTTTTGTGAAATCTACACCTTCCATGAAGAAAATACGTGGTAAATCTTTCCTGAAAAGGAATATAGTTCATGAGAATCTTCATGGTGATGAATTAGGAGTTCCAATAAACACGGCCTAGCGACAGTTTACTCAAACATGATTGTATTGTAACTAAGAGATATTAGAAAAATTAAGTTGCTTGCGGTAAAGTACTATGTTATTCTATTTATGAATGATCTTCCTTTTTTTTCGTTTTGTTGGTGTTGTAGATCAATGAACAAGAGAAGTATGGGTGAAAAAGTGAAATATTTCAAATAAATAAAAGAGTGCATGAGCGCAAATATAAAGGAAAAATACGAGGAATTTTTGTTAGATGGAAAAATGGAAAATTTCCATTTAAAATGTCATGCGACATCTAAAAAGATCTCTAAAATAATGTAGAGTTAAATTAAAAATAACTTCCTTTCATAATAATAAAATAATATTGATGAAGCAAATTTTGCAATCCAAATAATTAAGATAATGAAAAAAAAGAGCAAATATGAAGAAATAGAATAATCTCGCTAGCAACCAAATTTAACATCTCGTTGTTGTTGCTAATGACCTAGGTTACCTACTGCAGCAGATAAGTGATCTACATACTATAGTGACCGTTCACATAAAATACACTTTAAATTGCAATTAGGGATGGGGAGGGTGCGGAGGTACACACCCGCACCTGTATAAAATTCCCATCCTCTCCCCACCAGCCATTGCTAGGGGTGTTCACCGGTCCAGGATTGGTCCGGACCGGTAGACCGGAATCTCGGTCCGATTTTGGACCTGTTGGACCATAATCTTTATTTTTTAGAAAATAATTCGTTTTTATTTGATTTAAAAATATTTATAAATTATATATATTAAAATTTAATAATTTTAATAACAATATTCCTAAAGTTAATAAATAGTTGGTTTTTAAATTTCTAACTTTTTACTACCTTTTAAACTTTTTTAACATATAAATTTTTTTTAATTAAAAAATCAAAAATTCCGATCCACCGGTCCTGTCCAGATTACGATCCGACCCTGGTTTCTGAACAAACCTAGCCATTGCGAGGGAAAATTCCAAACCCATCCCCGCGGACCCCGCCCCAGCAGGTATGTATTTAAACCCATCCCCGCCCCACCACCCGCATAGGTACCTGCACCCGCATCGTACCCACTTCATCCCCGCGTCCATCATCCGCATGGGTACCCCGAGCCATCAGAGTAGCAACTTCAAACGTATCTGGCCTATTTATCTTCACTTTCAGGAAGCACAAAAACACAACCAACAAGCCAAGAAAGCTGCAGTATAGGTAGTCTGTCTTCTGACATCACTAGAGACACCAAGAAAATCAAGCATGGCAGATTCTTCTGTTGTCCATTCAGTCGACCGAGCTCTAAGCTCACCAATGGGATTATGAGTAGACTTCGAGCGAGAATTAGAGTATCTGCGTCTCTTCACGGGTGCTGCATAAGTGATTTTTCTCTTATACCAAAATTGTATCCATTGTTGAGCAGAAACTCTATTCCTTCATTCAAGTTGCTTGTTCAGATGATGATAAGCATTAAGTAGGTGTTCGTAAGCTTTAGAGATAAGACGATCGCCATCCTCGCCTCGCGCCCTTATGATGTTCCGATGAGGGGTGGCTTCATCATAAATCTCTCAGGACAATGGGCAATCCATTGAGTCGGTGGAGGTCCCACAAGGAAATAAACAGCTCACCCGCCCCGGTATGAAGCGTGTTGGTAGTAGGACACCAACTCTCACAGAAAGCATGCAGGATGCTAGTATCCCTGTCATAGGAGTAGAGTGAAGCGTAGACGGCGTTATAAATGCCGCAATAGTCAAGAGCTTCGCGAAAACGAAATAAGACATCTTCAGTCCATTCCCAATACCCAGGAATGAAAGAGGAATCTCCAATGATTCTAACAACTTGGATTCCCATTTCACAGAGCCAGAAAGAATAGAGCGACCGAGCAAGGGAAGGCAATCATCAAGAGTGTGGTTGTCTTTTAAGATGCTATGAAGCTTATAAACAGGTTGACGCGTTGTGTGCACCAAGAGGAAGCTTGACGGACATCTCACTCTCGGAAATTATTCTTGCACACTAAAATTTGAACGCCCTCAGGGCGGCGCAGTGAGCGACGAATGAGCATATTAGTGCCTGATCTGGGATCATCTCTTCCACGATCAACAAGAGCAATGTAGGAATGTTTATCATCATTGAATTCTTTAATGAACACCATCCTATACAAAAAAAGAAAAAGGAATGAGTAATAGAGAATACAAAAAAATGGGGGCAAATGTCTCAGCTACATGATCGTCGCCATTGATTGTCTTCGAACACACTCAAAAAGTGTCATCTTTAGTTGCTAGGATAAGCACAATTAAGCAACTGGCCTAACAACTCCGATGGATCATCGCTGACCCATCGCGATGAACACTTAAGTAGTGGACTTGATTGTCTTCGAACACACTCCAAAAACGTCATCCACTAGTACAGAATCGACGATTTGCGTCGGATGTGAGGCGCCCATTTGCGTCGGACATGGGTCCGACGGCACAGGTCTCGACGCAGATGAAGAGACAGGATCTGCGTCGGACTAGGACACGACGCAATTGAAGAGCTATCTGCGTCGGACCCGCCAAACATGCGACGCAGATGGAGTCAGTAGCCCAACAAGCCAGACTCATTTGCGTCGGATGTTAGTCAACGTTCGACGCAAATTAACCAGTTTTTTACTTTAAAAAATTCCATTTGCGTCGGACTTTGCCTTACATCCGACGCAAATGGGTAAATTTTGTTAAAAAAAAATAAATTCACGTCGACATTATTCACGCTAAACGCATACACAAAACTAAATTCACTAAACAATATGTTCAAAATCAACAAAAGGAAGATTAAAAACTCCAGTAATACACAAGTCAAAACAGAACCATAATCAAACATAATCAAATTCAACAAATAACATAAAAACAGGAAAACATAATCAAAACAGGAAAACATAACAAACAAGTATAAAAACAAGAAAACATAATCAAACAAGTATAAAAACAGAATCATAATATATACAAAATTAAAAAACGAAATTAAAAACTTAAATATTCAGATCTAACATACAGAAAACGAAATTAAAAAACTGAACTTAAAAAAAAAATCAAATCTAACATACAAGAATGAAATTGCACTAAATATATTTTAAAAAAAACCTAAATCGCCAAAATCAGATCAAACTTCGTTCTCGTTCTTCAAATCTCGTTCTTCTTCAATTTCGTTCTTGAATTTGATAACAATTAAACAGCAAGAATTCGCCGCCATTGCTAATTGAGCAAGAATTCTTGAATTTGATAACAATCTCGTTCTTCAAATCTCGTTCTTGCCCTCAATTTCACTGAGTTCTCGATCTTTCTTCTCTTGCTCGAGCTTTTCGAGCTTTTACTTTGCAAAATCAACGAAATTGAATTCGCCGCCATTGCTAATTGAGGAGGTTGGTTGGTGAGAAGAAGAAAGAGAAGATGAAGAATGGTAGAGAGAGAGAATCGGTGAAGATCTGGTGGTATGAGAGGGAGGAGAGAGAGGGAGAGGGAGGAGAGAGAGATAGAGAAACGGCTGGTGTGATGAATTTCGGTGGACGCGTTTAATTTGTTGGGGGTTTGGCTCGCTTATCTACGTCGCACATATGGGCCATGCGACGCAGATAAGCCCAATTCATTTTCTGGTAAAAAAAAAAGTAGTAGGTTACATTTTTTATATCTAAAAATTAGCCCAAATTATCTGCGTCGGATGGGCCATAGGGTACGACGCAAATAATCTTTTGCATTGCACTAAAGGAAGGTGCGACGCAAATAGGATGTCTTTTGCGTCGATTCCATGTTGTATGCAACGCAGATAGGTCTTCTGCGACGTTTGTCCTGTTATGCGACGCAGATAGTGAGACGCAAATCGTCGTTTTTCTACTAGTGATCTTTAGTTGCTAGGATAAGCACAATTAAGCAACTGGCCTAACAACTCCGATGGATCATCGTTGACCCATCGCGATGAACACTCAAGTAGTGGACTTGATTGTCTCCGAACACACTCCAAAAGTGTCATCTTTAGTTGCTAGGATAAGCACAATTAAGCAACTGGCCTAACAACTCCGATGGATCATTGGTGACCCATCGCGATGAACACTCAAGTAGTGGACTTGATTGTCTTCGAACACACTCCAAAAGCGTCATCTTTAGTTGCTAGGATAAGCACAATTAAGCAACTGGCCTAACAACTCCGAAGGATCATCGCTGACCCATCGCGATGAACACTCAAGTAGCGAACTTGATTGTCTTCGAACACACTCCAAAAGCGTCATCTTTAGTTGCTAGGATAAGCACAATTAAGCAACTGGCCTAACAACTCCGATGGATCATCACTGACCCATCGTGATGAACACTTAAGTAGTGGACTTGATTGTCTTCCGATGGCAAGTGTCAAAAGAAACAAAAAATAAATATTTTTTTTGTCACCTGCAAGACGTCATAAACAACAATTGCACAACAACAAAAAAATGTTGTACAAAAAAAAAGGGCTCAAGGGGTGTAACAAAAATCTTCACCTCACTTGTCTTGAGCTTTTGTAGGACTTAAAGGATAGTCTAGAAGTTCAGTATCTCACAAAATCTGATATACTGCAAGTCAAACAAAGTATGTCAAAATCCAAACAGTTGAAAAAAATTCTACGTTAAAATTTGTCTCGGAAAATAAGTTGGAGGTTATGCTAAGCAAATTCTACACCTCTACGGTATCAACAACACTGTTGATAAAAAAAAAAACATTTAACTGATCCAGATGTTAGTGGTGGTACTGATCATCCAATACATGATTCATGTGGCCTTTGTTTTTGTTAAAAATAAATAAATAAATGCGCATACAACTGGTAATAAAAAAGATGAGAAAAAGTGCGAAGCAAGAAACATGTTATGGTAATCTCTGAATTCCTGGACTGGAGGATGTTTGATGGAGGACGTGAGTTGAAAGAAAGCTCATGCCTTTAATTATTTACGGCGACGTAGTCGGAATCTTATACTATATGTGAGATCAATGAAAAAAAAAGGACAATCTGCTCGTTAAATCATATGGAAGCCAAAGAAAAAAATCAAAGTATCACTGCTTGGTGTCGTAGACTACCAAAACAAAGGCAATAAAGAAAGCAAAGTAATTCGATGATCATGATCGTTGGTGATGATCATGGCAAACAAACAGACAAGTAATAATTCAAAAAAAAAAAAAAGAAGAGGAAGGATCAAAGCTGAGTTTGTGTCACAGTTATATGTAATTCATGGTGTCAAATTGTGAATACAAGCAATCAATGGATCATATATGAGATCATTCTCATGACAAACAAAACAATAATGAAGAAAAGCGAAGGCATTAAACAAATTTGTCAGCCAACACTTTGGTTGTGATATTCGTGATTGATGATGATCCTGGCATATAACTCACACAAAAAAAAGAGTATGTAATCTTTGTCAACGGCAGTTGAGAAAACAAAAAAGGAAAGAGAGAAGAAAAGAGTAGAACATGCATGGGTTTTCTAAAATTATCAAGTTTAATACTTGAAAGAAAAAAAAATCAAAGCAAGTTCATGATCTCACGGTGATACGCATACAAATCATCAAAGCACCCCATGTGGTATTATCATAAAAAAAAAAAGTTGAAGTATACCTGTTTATGTGGCAGGGTTGAAGGAATCGTCGATGAAACATTGTCTCTTGGTAATTGTATTTATATACCCTTTACCATCAGGACTTCGGCTTCTAATAGGATGATGATAGGGAGTTGGCAAATTATCCGTTGACAAGAAAAGATGAGACAGATGAGGCAATTGATAACAAGATAAAATTGTCGACTCGACTTCAAAATCCGAGACCTTGTCACACCAAAACACAATAAGTCGTGTTCATGACATGGTCTCGAGGTGGAAATTTGTAGACACTAAAAATTTATTGGTGTTCTACATTAAAATAAATTGATTATTATTGAGCTAAAATAAATATAATTAGTTCACTTTAACTAATTTAGCCCACCTAAATAAAATATCCAAATTAAATCAAATAAATATAATTTAGGTCCGTCAACTATTTTGAGCCAATCAATATTATAGTCCAAATAAGATGGTCAAATGGCAAAGGTAAAAAAAAGACATTATAAGTCATAAACGGGCCCAAGCCCATAAACTACCAAGTCCATGAAGGGATCTTTATTCCCTATAATTAGACCTCACCTCATTCACTTGAGGAGACAAGAAAATCATTATTCTCAAGAGCTCATAAAACTCTCTTGGAATTCTCTCTGCAAATAGTCAAGAAACACATCAAATCCGTGCCGACTGTTCAGATACACTCAAACACATTCGATTGAGATTCAAGCTTTTGACAGCCCTCATTCGAATACACTCAAACAAAACTCAAACTCAGGTTGACGTTGACAAAACGTCATCCCACATTCAAACTCAGGTTGACGTTGACAAAACGTCACTCTACACTCAACTCCACGTCGACATCAACATGTGTCACTCTCAAGCTACGGAACAGAATCAGCGGACTTAGGCTATGTCTAGTTCACCTTAAATTTACTGATCTGAACTTATATGATCTGATCTGATCTAATCGAATTTATTTTTTTGATCGATCGATCGATCCGATCGATATGATCTGATCTGAACTTATCTTTTACAAAACATATTATTACTAATATTATTATTACTTTGTATTTCATTACTAGTATTACTATTACTATCATTTTATTACTATGCACAACTTTCAAAAATAATAATAAATAATAATATTAATTTTATAATAATAATAATAATAATAATAATAATAATAATATAAGTAATATAATAATAATAATAATAATAATAATAATAATAATAATAATAATAATAGCATAATTATTTTTTTTATAAAAAGAACACATTAGTATATGAACATATAATTAAAAATAAAAGACCAAGGACTCTTGGGTCTAATGGTATGGCTTCCTATCTCCCACATGGGAGACCAAGGTTCAAATTTTGGTGGAAGCATATATTTCAATATTGTTGTGGGTGGGGGATGGGGTTGGGGCTTGTTGGGTCTCTAGGTGAGTGACCCTGTACGAGGGCAGCCCAGAGGGAATTCATCTTACCACGGGGTTCCCGAAATGGGCCAAAAAAAATACTAAAAATAAAAGAACATACATTTTAGGTAAAAAAAACATATTGTTCATGGTAAAGAGAACATATTGTTCATGTTCAAGATCCGTTAATAATAAGAATTTAGGTAGTAATGAAAAGAACATACAATGATATTAAAAAAAGAACATATACTGAAATAGCATAAAAAACCTATTTAAATAATACATTCTAAAAATAAAAGATAGATGTTATTTTTATATTGATGACATGTTTGGATTTAACTAACAACTAGAGGTGTCAAAAACTGGACCGACCCATGGGTGAACCCGCATTCGACCCAGACCCAACCTATTCCGAGCCGAGAGTTGTCGGGTGGAAAGCCAACCCATTCCGACCCAGTGTCCACCCGTGCCCAGTTTAACCCGTGGAATTGGCAACCCAACCTGAACTGGGCCGATCCAGCGGAACCCGTGGACAGTTGCACCCGTGAACAACGACCCAGACCCAACCTGTTTCCGACCCAAAACTAACCCGCACCCAACTTCACCCGCCAATGACCCAGTTAAACCCACCCAGTTATCACCCAACCCAGTTAGCACCCGACTCAGTTGTGACCCAACCTAGTTATTACCGACCTAGTTATCACTCAACCCAGTTACCACCCGACCCAACTAAACCCGACCCAAAACCATTCCGACTCAATCCAACCCGACCCAGTTATCACCCGACCCAGTTACCACCCGACCCAACCGAACCCTACCCAAAACCATTCCGACCCGGTTATCACCCGACCCAGCTTTTCTTCCTCTCATCACAACTATGTATGAGTAGTAACTAGTAAGTTTTAATCGACTATTAAAAAAAAAGAGCAAGTGTTATGGGAAAAAAAAGGTGTTACAAAATTATTACATTGTACCGAATTATTGCCATAAAACTAAGACATAAATATGTTGAAGTGAAGATTATATAATGTATAAATTATTGTTATATCTGTTAGTAATTTGTTTCCCAAATCCGTTTTTCCTTTAAAGAATAAGGCTATATATTATAAGCCTCATAGGCCATAGCCCAAACAAAAACTTTGGCTAATATTATAAGCCTCATAGCCCAAACAAATAGCTCCTTTGCCCCTTCATCCTCTTATTTCTCCCAAAATGCACTTAAAGTCTTAAACTTATTAATAGTATAGTCGCAGCCTCGCAGGCTTACAGCCATTGCCTCACATTTATACATTACGATCATTATGAATTTGAAGGTGCATAGTTAAATTATTCTTAAATGAAGGTGCATAGTTAAATAGTTGAACCGAAAAGTATATTGAATTTGAAGGGATATTGGAGAGAATAAGACAAGTAAATTAGGAAAAATAGAAAACTCTTATATTCATATAATAGTATAATGTTTACAAAAGATAAAGTACACTTACAAATGAGTAATGTACATATGAAAATGAGTAAGTCTAAACTCTAAAGTAAAAAAAATTATAAAATGACCACCAACAGCAGCAACATCGGAAATCGACCACCAAAGCAGCGACAGAAGAACAGACAACCACCACCAGCAGCAGAAGAAGAGTAGTAGCAAAGAATCGAACACCATCAGCACCAAAGAATAGACCAAGAACAACCGAACAGTGCAGCAGCAACGGACCAACAACGAAGAAGAACAGCCAACAGAAGGTAGCAAAACCCCCAAAAAATCTCCCAAAGAAAACCATATAGCAATAGCAGTTTATAAGTGTCAATTTTAAACAAGTAAATATTGCAAAGATAAGAAAATTTAATTTACTTTTGAAAAAACTCCCAAAGAAAACCACATAGCAATAGCAGTTTATAAGTATCAATTTTAAACAAGTAAATATTGCAAAGATAAGAAAATTTAATTTATTTTTAAAATCAATAATGGCTCTTAGGTACACAAGTTGACCTCATCATAGAGCACTCGACTCTAATTAACAACACAAACTTCAATACACAAGAAAGCCAGCAAAAGTGACACGAGCATCCACAATTCTTTGTCTTTTAAATAATACCAAACCAATTTTACCAATCAAGTGCATATCATGTCCAATAAGACAAAAGAGAAGTAGCTCCACATCGTGACATTTAGGGCAAAACATGTGTGTAAAATAAAATTTAGCCTAAAAGAGTCGCAAACAAGTCAACAACCAATGATCTTTACGCAAGGGACATTTATTAAGCAAAAGGATATAGAACTAAACCAAAGTCCAAACCCAACAATTCTGTTTAAGGTTTATAATTTTAGGGTTAGGGTTAGGGTTCGAGTCTAGGATTTGGGTCTATGGTTTAGGTCTAGGGTTAGGGTTTGGGTCTAGGGTTAGGGTTTGGGCCTAGGTTTAGGGTTTAGGGAAACCCACAACACAACAAACCCACCCCATAATACAACAAACCCAACCCAGAACACAACAAACCCAACCCCAAACACAAGCAAACCCCAAACACAAACAAACCCCAGCACACAACCAACCCACAAACACAAACCCAGAAACAAACACAAACCCAGAACACAACACAAACCCAGAACACAACCATCAAACATTTTCAATAGGCCACAACACAAGGCCAGAACAATAACCATCAAACAACCACCATCAAAGAACCATCATCAAACATTTTCAATAGGCCACAACACAAGGCCAGAACAATAAACATCAAACAACCACCATCAAAGAACCATCATCAAACATTTTCAATAGGCCACATCACAAGGCCAGAACAATAAACATCAAACAACCACCATCAAACAACAACCATCAAACAACTTCGGTCTCTTTAATATCAGTAGGTTCGGTCTCTTTAACAACTTCAAGAGACTCCTCATCCTCAATCTTAGAATAACCAAAGATCCAATTTTGGCAAGTCACAAGAGCCTCAACATTTTTGGGCAAAGCAAACGCGTGCGATACTTTGTTAAAATTCTCGCCCCCATACTAAATGAAGACTTGGAGGCCACAAATGTAATGGGGATAGCCAACACATCTCTAGCCACCCGAGACAAAATAGGATAAACTCCCATATGGGTTTTCCAATAGGCCAAACCATCAAAAAGGTCATCTTGGTCAGCGGGAGCATGAGGGGCACTGAAATATGATTCCATATCATTTTCAATACCCCTACTAGCAGCAACATTGGCAGCAAAACTCTAAAAAACAGCAAACAAAATAGTATCACAAAACTATTAACAATCACAAACTATAAAGTAATCATGAATCAATCAAATGTTACACATAGTAGCCAACCTTTCCAAGGCTGGCCTTCTTAAAGGAGGGGCAATCGACCTTGCAAAACTTGAGTGGATGAATCAAAACCGGTAGTCATAGAAGATGTAGTGGAAGAGGGTTGGAGTTGACTCAATTGTAAGTGAGAATAAACAGTAGCATAATGCGTATACAACTCAATCAAGGCATCAACCGCCTCATTAACCTTACCATCAAGATGTTGGGGCAAATAAACAATAGCATACAACTCATGAACAAAGTTTTTTTTGTAACAGGGATCAAGAGCATGATAGCAATAGCAAGAATCAAAGAATACTTTTCCCAATACTTGTTAAATTTTCATACATAGGAGCAGCCATAAGACGAATAGAATCAGTTGGGTTTTCTTTAGCATAAAACAGAAGACTTTCAATTAAAACAATGTTCTCAACATATAGGTTGGCAGTGGGGTAATCAAAACCAGAAAAAAGACCAATAATATCATAAAAAGGTTCAAGAAAATCACAAACATTTTGGACAGTTTCCCATTCAGATGCAGTTAGAGAAACATCTAAACCATGCTCAAGTAAACAATACCTATCTACAGCCTCCCTAGCTTCTAAACACCTACGGAGCATAAGAAAGGTAGAATTCCAACGAGTACGAACATCACCAATCAATGAACCAGAAAAACCAGTATTCACATACTTCACACAATCATCAAACCTCTCTTTCCTAATGTTTGAAAAAGAAACATATGTAACAACTTGTTGCAACTTCAAAACAGTTTTATCCATAAACTTAAAACCAGCTTGGACAATCTTAATATATGGGCAGAACATCTTACATGAAAAAACTTACCAAAACAAGGCAACGGATTAGTTCTATTCAAGTCCCTAACCATCTCTTGAATCATAACATCATTGGCAGCAGCATTATCACAAGTCAAAGAAAACACTTTATCTCTAATATTCCACTCATCAAACAAATCAAGAGTAAACTTACTCAACTCCTTACCAGTGTGGGACCCATAATTATAAACTAACACATAATAAAAAAACGAACACATAATTATAAATTAACACATAATAAAAAAAACTAAATAATTCATGCATATAATATTTAGCACAAACCACAAATCCTAAAATTCTAGATCTGAAATATGACAAAAAAAAACATGATATAGAACGAAACACATAATAAAAAAAACTAACACATAATAAAAAAAACGAACACATAATTAAAAACTAACACATAATAAAAAAAACTAAATAATTCATGCATATAATTTTTAGCACAAACCACAAACCCTAAAATTCTAGATCTTAAATATGACAAAAAAAAAATGATAAAAACGAAACACATAATAAAAAAACTAACACATAATAAAAAAAACAAACACATAATTAAAAACAAACACACATAATAAAAAAACTAAATAATTCATGCATATAATTTTTAGCACATACCACAAACCCTAAAATTCTAGATCTGAAATATGACAAAAGAAACAAAAAAATCATGATATTCCAAGCAGATCTGCAAATCGGACCAAGCACATATCCCACAATCACAATCAAGCAGATCTTCACCTAATTCTAAAAAAAAAGGCAAATTAGAAGACTTACCTGGTTGTGACATAGCGTTTTTAAAATTAAATTTTTGCTTTTGTTTTCCCCTGATCTTCAATTTGTTACCTTTTTCTTCAAATCCACGCCTTTTTTCTTCAAATCCACGCCTTTTTTATTCAAATCTTCACCACAAACCTCTACGTTCTTCGGAAAAAGTAATAGAGAAAGTGAAAAACTCAGAATTTTATTTTTTGATCAGAAATTTTGAGACAAGGACCGATACTTTTAGGGTTTTTTTTCGTTTTATCGGAAATTGAGAGAAGGGCTAAGAAATTAAGTGTTTTTTTGCCTTTTGATCGGAAAATGAGAGAAGGGCGGTTGATTGTTAGGTTTTTTTAGGGATTTTTTTTTATCGGAAAATTAGAGAATGAGAGGAGGAGACTGGAGAGACCGAGAAACTTCGAGAGAAACTCGGAGAATTTTAGGGTTTGCTTTGCGCCTTTGCCGTTTTTGGTTTGCAAGAGGTGAAATGAGGGGGGCATTAAAATTGGGGTTTATATAGTAGGGAATTTTAGGGGTTTTTTTAATCTAAAACCGTTGGTTACAAGAATGAATGGCTCGAGATTTTAGAGTGAAGATTTTAGATGTTAGAGAGTACGTAAATAAATGAAGGGTTCAGATTTTATATTTGCTAATCAATGGACTCAAACCATGATCCTTGCTTTATTTTTTTGACCAATGAACATCAAGACTTACCAAGCACATGGAGTTCAAAATATCAATGGTTGGATTTTATCTTTCTCAAATCAATGGTTAAGACTTACGATTAAGTTAAGTATTGTATTTTCTAATTTCTAAATTAATAATTCTAGACAACTAATTTACTAATCTAGACTTCTAGACTAGTATTAATTTGTTTAGTTATTAGTAATTTAGTAATCTAAACTATTATTAATATTATAAACTTTAGAGTTCAGAAGTTAATTAGTATTTTTTCATTTTAATTTTAAACAAGTTGATTCATGTAAAGTCACTATATGTTGCTTACACAAACATGAACTATATAGTATATAATACTTGGTATGTTTGCTGTAATTATTCAATTAATAAAGTGGAAAAGTGACCTTGCTAACGATTCTCTTAAGAGTAATGAGTTCCGTTAAGAAGACTACGTTGTTATGTTATTAATTAATCAAGTTGGATATAAGTTTGTAAATTACTTTAAAAAGGTCTTACTTACATTAGTGGGTGATATATGTAGATTACAAATAAGTTAGCTATATGTAATCATAATATACTTCTTGCTTTCAAGACAGACAATAATTAATGGAATGACGATTTTTGTCAATGGTGATTTAGATTTTAGAAAAGAAACATATTTAGAGTAGAGTAAGAATCATAGTTTTGGGTTGGTAGTTGTCAAGGTCCATATTCTATGTGAATTAAATAGGTAATTGTATGATAGTTCTCGTGTTACAACTAGAATGATTTTCTATAATGGGTTTAGTATAATTCTATCAAGATGATTAGTTAAATGAAAGTTTGCAATGAAGTAATTAATTTCTAAAAAGATAATATAATCTGAATGTAAAGATGATTATGAATGACGTCAAATTGTTATGAATTACTGTAATACTGATACGACGATGTCGATACGTATAGCAACTCAAAGATATGGATAATCAAATAGACTCGAGACTCCTAAGTCCTATGTTACTATCTTAATTAGTATATTTTAAGATCCACAACTGAAACATCAACGATGAAAGTCGATCAATCTAATGATGCTTCGATTATTGTTAACCGTGTAATAACATCGATGACCGAGGCCTATCTTTTATAAAGAACCCCGTAACACGAAAGATGAAAGACATTAATCTTTTGATGGTTTTGATTAATGTCAAAGACAATCAATCTTATGATCATTATTTGATCTATGTGAACCTTAACTTAACGAAAGTCGATCAACAACCGTTTAACATGGACCGTTTAATAAAATCGCCTCCTATGTTACTATCTTTTAAGATCAACAACCGAAACATCAACGATCTTGATCCTCCACTGATATGATTGGTATTAACTATGATCTACTTTCATAGTTTCAATGTTTCATCATATGATTATGTATCATCTTGATCACAGTTATCATCTTCATATTCGATTAACGTTGATCATTGTTATTTGTTCTGTTGTTCCATGAACGATGAAAAGTCGAACAATCTTGATCACGGTTATAATTACGATGATTTCATTAATGTCAACCTAATTCTTTAATTTTAACTCTTTTTGTTGCTATGTAGTGACTCGGTGAGACTTGAGAGTGACTAAGTCGCTAACTAACTAAATGTTTAAGTTTAATAGTTCATTGATTTGAATCAATAATCGGTATGGACTTATGCCTTAGCCCTTATGGTTGTTACTTGAATACTTATGCAATCATGAATAAGAATAACCCGATGGCCAATAGCCAATAATATAACTATATAAATTATAAGTCTTAGTTTAGTAACTTTTTAATTAAATTAGTAATATAAGTCTCATTGTATATTATCACAAAATTCACAATGACTCAATCACAATTTACAATATCAGTATATGATCACATGTTAATTGTTATAACTTTCGTCTTCGTGACTTAATATATACTACTCCCTCCGTCCCAGAAAGATCTGAACACTTGTTGGGACACGTAGTTTTAGGTGATAAGTTGTGGTGTGGTTATCAAATGTTATTTTATTTAAAAAGTGGATGTGATAGGAGTTGGTGGGGTATTTTTTATTAGAGGAGAGAGAAAGTTGGGTAACTTTTAATTGATAAAGGGTAGAGTGTGGGCCAAAGATGTGTAAAAGAAATAATATATTAATTGCGGGACCATGTCAAAAATGGAAGTGTTCAAACTAATTTGGGACAAACATAAAAGGAAAGTGTTCAGACTATTTTGGGACGGAGGTAGTATATAATTCCGACCCAAGTCATTCTGAGAACCGATTTCTTCCGACCCAAGTCAATACGCCGCCGGTTTGAGGCTTCAGCCGACCCAAGTCCTATCGAGAACCGATTTATTCCGACCCAAGTTCTATCAAGAGCCGATTTATTCCGACCCAAGTCATTCCGAAAGCCGATTTATTCCGACCCAAGTCATTCTGAAAGCCGATTTATTCCGACCCAAGTCATTCCGATACCGATTTCTTCCGACCCAAGTCATTCCGAAAGCCGATTTATTCCGACCCAATTCATTCCGATATCGATTTCTTCCGACCCAATTTATTCCGAAAGCCGATTTATTCCGACCCAAGTCATTCCGAAAGCCGATTTCTTCCGACCCAATTCTTTCCGAAAGCCGATTTCTTCCGACCCAAGTTATTCCGAAAGCCGATTTATTACGACCCAAGTTATTCCGAAAGCCGATTTGGGCCGACTTCACCTTATTTCATTCCGACCCAAATTCACCCAACCCAGATACCGACCGACCCAGTCCCAGCCGACCCAGTTCCGAGAGCCCTCTCACCCAGTTGAACCCGACCCAAGTCCACCCGACCCACCCAGTTCCGACCCATGGCACACTCTCACCCAAATTATTCCAACCCAAATCATTCCGACCCAGGTTGGGTCAACCCAAACCCAGCCAGTGACCCAGATTGACACCACTACTAACAACATGTTCTTTGTTATATCAATAAATTGTTCTTTTTTATTATAAATAAACCTATAAATATATATAATCATATGATCTTTAACAAAATGGTTATATATTCTTCTTATATCGTTGTCTTGTTCTATATAAACTTTGTTTTTAAAGATAAGTTGAAATCCTTTGTATGAGAAATTTTGAACGTGATGACAACACCATTAGGTTATCCCATGCTACTCATGTTTTATATCAACTAGTAACATATAATTTATATTATTCTACCAAAATTGTTTTAAAAAATAAACATCATATACTATTTTCATGTTCGTTACATGTACAACATCAAAAAGAACATCACATATCAAAATTATTAATTAGAACAAATATAAAAAAAAAGAACACGTACAAATGCCAAAAAAACATTCTTCTCCTTGAACACAAATAGCTTCAAATAGTGATTTCAATGACATTTATAATAATAGCAACGACATAAATAATAATTACCAATATTAATAATTAATAAGCACAACAACTATAATAATAATAATATTTTTGAACAAATGTACTAGTAAATAGTAATATTAATAGTAATAGTAATAGTATAAAGTAATACTAATAATAATAGTAATAATAATAATAATAATAATAATAATAACAACAACAACAACAACAACAACAACAACAACAACAACAACAACAACAACAATAACAATAATAGAATTAGTAATACTAATAATCATTATAATCATGATAATAATAACAATAATAATAAGTTTTAAATATAAGCATAATTTGAACTAGTCTGATCTGATCTGAACTTATTTTTTCTGATCTGATCTGGTTTGATCTGATCTGATATGATCTGAAATAAGCAAAAATAAGGTGAACTGAACATAGCCTTAGTTTATTTTCATTATAAACTGTTTACAGAGATTGTACTCAATACATTTATTGAAGTATAATTTCTTTGTTACTTTGTTTCTTGTCTTATTTATTTTGACTCGAAATTTGTGTATACAATATTTAACATAGTAAATTTTATTTGTCACAATATACATTTGAAATCATCAAATATTATTTCCATGCCATATATATATATATATATATATATATGTATATGTATATATATATATATGTATATGTATATATATATATATGTATATGTATATATATATATATGTATATATATATATATGTATATATATATATATATATATATATTTCATGTAGAAGTATCGAGTACTCCAATGACACCGCCATGAACTACAAGCGCGAAGCCATGGACGATTATTTGATCAACCTTATCGTCGTGTCAAGGACACAGTAACATTGATGAACACATTCTTATCGTTGGCCATTGAAGCTTGCACGATTTCCCTATATCTCTTGAACAACTCTTCAATGATAGCTTCGCTGAAGTGACTTATAAGTAAGGGCTCGCCACGGATCTCATGCATTTGACAAAGTCATAAGGATCAAAGGCCTTGTATGAATTGATTTTACAATACTGATGTTCTTTTGATTCCCAGCTTACTTCAGAAATATGAGCTTGATTAAGAGTAAAAGATCCTTCTTTCTCCACCATAAATTTTATCTCTTCTGCTGATGGAGTGTATTGTGGTATGTTGAATGTGTTTAGCTTCTCTTCTTGTATGTAACCCTACAAAAAATTATACATGATCAAATAAATTTCAGCCATAACTTATCAAAGATTATTCATGACCTATTAATTAACATTCTGTTGTCTTATAAAAAAATTAAAAACCAAACAGCTTTACTTGTTAAGTTTTTTATTTTTATTTTTAAAGATAGTCTTCACTAAAATTCCTTTTATTTTCATCTAAACTTCCAATAGTTTAACAAAAAAGAACAACAATCTAAAGAACAAATATTGTTCATCCGAAAGCATGATCTTTATTGAGTATATTGATTCTATATATTTTGGCTTTTTTCTTTCATTTTTCTATTTACAATGTTAGACGTAGGTTTTTGTTTTCACTCGAAGTTTTGTTCTCATGTCATATGTTGATTGTTTTTGGACCAATTCGTGAATGTTTTGGTTATATTCATTGTACATTCAACATATAATTAAAGGTATTCTATAATTTTTCAACCATTTAGATTAATTGGCTATTCAAATATCTATCTTTTCGTATTGATCACTAGATTTTGAAGCCCGTGCGATGCAAGATTTTTTTTTTTATTGTGCTAGCTAGAATTATATTCATTTCATAGCTATGTGATATTACGGATAAATTATATTTTTATTCGTAGACATATTTCATAGTAATATAATTATATTCTTAATTAATGATTATTATTTTAATGCAAATCTCAAGCTCTATTCAATTATAATGAGATTGTGTATTTGTTTGTAGTATGTAGCAAAAGTTACAATACTCAATTGTATTATTGAGTTTTAGATAATTTATTGAAAATCAAACTCTAATTTCTCTGACCAATTCTAAAATTCCTATATTCTTACCATAATTCATGGAGTAATCCTTATTATTATATTCATACTCTTCTTATAGCATCTTTATTATCATATCATCCAACGTATGTGTTAAAAATAAAACATTTATCTAATATTTAATTTTTAAATACTTGTAAGCAAGTTCCAATCGTGTAAAAGTGAGTATATTTTTTCGAATAATATAGTAAAAAATATACGTAATTTATATTTTGAGCTCTCTCGATCTAATGAAAATTATAATATTACGAATTATGTAGCAAAAGTTATACTCAATTTACATATTAGGTTGTTTATACAAAAACAAACTCTAGTCTTCACTTATCTAAAGGTCCATGTATTTATATCTATTCAGAACTCTATGTTAAAAAAAAATATAAATGATGATACGGCATGCTTAGGTGGCGCTTTCTATAATATTATAAGATTGTTTGTTAAAATTAAACTCTAATTTTTTCATCATCCAAAACTCTAATATATCTCTATTATATATGGGAACTCTTGAGGACTTTGGTGTCCACTTGAGTTTCCTAAAATACCCTTTATGTTTTTATTCTTCCAGGATAACTAATGAGGGCAAAAAAATCATAGAACTTTTTTTTTAAAAAAGCTCTATTGTAACTGCCAGATTTCCCCCAAAAAAAAAAACTACCACCTTTTTTTTTTTAGTGAAAGTAACTTCCATATTTTTGAAAATAAAAAAAAAATGTACAAGATCACCGCCATGTTCATGCACACATCGCGTGCAAAAAATACTAGTATATATAATTTTATTGCTATAGAACTTTATTTTTCTTGTAAAAGTAAAGTTTCTTATTTTGTTCAATACTTAATTTTGGTTTAGTTGCGAAAGACTTAGATTATGAAAGATGAATATGTTTTCATAAGCTATAAAACTATACAATAAATGGATCTTATTTTGAAGCATATTTTGAGAGCTCTTCAATGGCACAAAAAATATAATAAATTGAGTTACGTAGCATAAGTTATATACAATTTACATGAAATAATAATTTATGTTGTTTATTCAAAACCAAAATCTAATTTTCCCTTATTCACAACTCCTTATAAGTTCCTCCTTTATATATTTATTAAGATTAAGATTAAGATTTATTTGAATTTTCGTATCATCTTATAATTTTATCCTGGTGTCATCTATTAATAATTTATTAAATAATATATGAGATATCCACGATATAGATTAGCTCTGGTATCTTTTATTAATTCTTGTTGAAATTTCAATATATATGAATCTCACTTTTTAAAAATAAACTAGTAGTTTGGCCCGGGAGATGCCTCGGATCAGTTACAATTATCAAATATAGGGAGTATTATTCATAACTTTCATAATTGATTTTATTATTAGCTTTTCGTAATGTCTAGTGCGAAATTGAAAAATGGACGTTATGGGATGATAAGTTGTTTTAAAAAAAACTTCTAGGAATTGGGGATAAAAATAACAATTTCAGTGGAATTAGGATAAGAGAATTGTTAGAGATTAATAAGCTATGTTTTTATAATTACATATAATTATAAGACTTTATTATGTTTTACTTTGAAACATTAAGCATTGAAATCGTAGTGGATTAGTGGTTAAACTCTCACATTTCATATCAAAGGTCATGTGTTTAAATTCTAGTAACTACATATTGTTAATATTTTTAAATGAGATTATAAACATGTGTATTAGAAGGTTGAGAAGAATGTCACGTGGCAGTTGGCGCCGTTCCATTAACATCAACGCCTTTTAATATATTTGCATATATAATAAATTTGCGTCCGCGTTAATACTTGAATATCTACCATGGCTGGGAGGGAATTCAGATTTAGGATCTGATTAATATAAATCAAACCATAAAGAATATGATTAGCAAAGGTATAAAATACCTCAAGCACCATATCGTTGAGAGCGGTAGCAAGAAGCTCCCACTCGTAACTGGATTCCTTACTATATTGCTCGGTGCTTTTCCTTCCCAAAATAGTTAGGACCATCATCCCTCCTGACACTACTTCTTCTGACCGACACTTTAAGAAATTCAAAAAGTCCATTTCAAATTGTTCATAGTAAGCTCTCAGTACATTTGGTGGACTTGTCTTTGCTATGTAAATGTTTCTCTTGTTGTCCTCTATCCCCTCTGGTACCTGTTTTGTCATTATCAAACAACAATTCTCAGATGTTGCAATACTTGATCATAATCCAATGTGTAACATTACACATTTGGATGATTTGTGACCTGCTAAACAAGATAATTTTTTTGTTATTCTTGAAATTAAATTTGTAATGTTATAGATAGCATAACTACTAGCACATAACTCCAAATTAAATAAAATGATTCTTAAGTCTAAATTCATTATTTTTGTGAAATCTACACCTTCCATGAAGAAAATACGTGGTAAATCTTTCCTGAAAAGGAATATAGTTCATGAGAATCTTCATGGTGATGAATTAGGAGTTCCAATAAACACGGCCTAGCGACAGTTTACTCAAACATGATTGTATTGTAACTAAGAGATATTAGAAAAATTAAATTGCTTGCGGTAAAGTACTATGTTATTCTATTTATGAATGATCTTCCTTTTTTTTCGTTTTGTTGGTGTTGTAGATCAATGAACAAGAGAAGTATGGGTGAAAAAGTGAAATATTTCAAATAAATAAAAGAGTGCATGAGCGCAAATATAAAGGAAAAATACGAGGAATTTTTGTTAGATGGAAAAATGGAAAATTTCCATTTAAAATGTCATGCGACATCTAAAAAGATCTCTAAAATAATGTAGAGTTAAATTAAAAATAACTTCCTTTCATAATAATAAAATAATATTGATGAAGCAAATTTTGCAATCCAAATAATTAAGATAATGAAAAAAAAGAGCAAATATGAAGAAATAGAATAATCTCGCTAGCAACCAAATTTAACATCTCGTTGTTGTTGCTAATGACCTAGGTTACCTACTGCAGCAGATAAGTGATCTACATACTATAATGACCGTTCACATAAAATACACTTTAAATTGCAATTAGGGATGGGGAGGGTGCGAAGGTACACACCCGCACCTGTATAAAATTCCCATCCTCTCCCCACCAGCCATTGCTAGGGGTGTTCACCGGTCCAGGATTGGTCCGGACCGGTAGACCGGAATCTCGGTCCGATTTTGGACCTGTTGGACCATAATCTTTATTTTTTAGAAAATAATTCGTTTTTATTTGATTTAAAAATATTTATAAATTATATATATTAAAATTTAATAATTTTAATAACAATATTCCTAAAGTTAATAAATAGTTGGTTTTTAAATTTCTAACTTTTTACTACCTTTTAAACTTTTTTAACATATAAATTTTTTTAAATTAAAAAATCAAAAATTCCGATCCACCGGTCCGGACCGGAATCCGGTCCTGTCCAGATTACGATCCGACCCTGGTTTCTGAACAAACCTAGCCATTGCGAGGGAAAATTCCAAACCCATCCCCGCGGACCCCGCCCCAGCAGGTATGTATTTAAACCCATCCCCGCCCCACCACCCGCATAGGTACCTGCACCCGCATCATACCCACTTCATCCCCGCGTCCATCATCCGAATGGGTACTCGCACCCATTTCTTACATGCGTCATACCCACATATTTATATTTTGTAAGATAAAATTATTAATAATATAAGTATATACATAGAATTTTAATAATAAATATGCAGGGCGGGCGGGGGTGGGATGGGGTGGGTATAACTTAAAATCTACACCAGCTCCACCACCCATTGCGAGTACGATTTTAATCCCCATCCCGCCCCACTTGGGTGGGGATGGGGCGGGACTCCTACTTGACCCTCTCCCATGCCATCCCTAATTGCAATATCTCGGATTTTCAGGACACAACCAGTAACCTGGCAGCAACTGTTGCTAAATGATTTCATTATTTCATATAACGGTCATAGTCGTAGTTAGAATTGATCTTGTCAATTTTTTTTCTTGCGCTGTTGAGTGCATCCGATGAGACTCATAACTTGGAGCACAGCCCGAGGCAATCATTAGTTTTATTATTCCTAACATGTTTCTAATTACCTAATGTGAATTGTTCGAACCAGATTTGATATGAATTCAAACTAGGATCACTTCATGCACTCGTACCAAAATTGAATTGACCCAATCAAAATTTAATATACACGTATATTGATATATGATATCAGTACAAGTTAATTGACAACATATATAATCATCAAAACAAAATCATCAAGATATATATAATATGACCAGAAATACATCTAGCTTATAACTGTGAAGTTGAAGTATCACCTGAGATAGCCACATGAGGCTATACGAAGAATGGACAAAATGCAAGTGGTTGCTTGGAAAAAGCCGTCCATAGAAAGAGCCAGGGACACCATTCACAAAACAATGCCCAAAACCATCCCCAATTCGCAGTTTAAGATGATCCGTAAACTTTGTCAATGACCTAAAGATTGTGTTGAAATCATTCCCTGGAAGATCATTCAAATAAACTTGATACTCTTGTTTCCTATTTCCGAGCTCTCGACGAGCCTTTTCGACGGTTTCTATGAGCTCGGAGACAACACTCAAGGTGTTGAGCTCAGCAGAGGAACAACCCAAGTCTGCTATGCATAAGATTTCTGGCCGTTCCTTGAAATATAACTCCTTTATGGCCTTTTCTTTTATGGTTTTTGTCAGCAACAATACCTGCTTCTGTTGCATGAACTTGCGATCCTTTCTTAGTAATTAATTAGTTCTAAACGTATAAGAAGGTAAGTTGCAAAGAGTAGAATCTTTAACTGTGGTTGTCCAATTAGTTTTAGTAACTTCTATTGTAGATATCTTAATACTTGAAATTGATGGACTAGATTTTTTAAAAGGATACTTGTTTGTCGCAACTAGCAACATGACTTCTTTTGTGCAAGGCATGCTCAGTTTTCTAGATAAATTGTCGAAATTTCTATAAAAATACTTCGAATATACATAGTTCAATCAAATAAATTTGTGATAGTTTAAAGCAGTTAGGGCTTAAAAGTGATTAGTAATAGAAAAATACTTGCAATATAACTCCTATTTAAGGCATATATTAAAAGCAATTAATTAAAGCATTTTGGGCTTAAAAAGCCCATTACAATCCAAGATAATAATGTCATTACAATAGATAAAGGGGATGATCCGTCATCAGAGTAGTTCTTTATATAGGAATGATATACCTGGATGTATGACGTTTTTACATAACTGGTTTCATCAGTCCCCTCCTTCATGCGAAGCACCTGCTTTACCTCAATCATTGCCATGAGTGTCCCGTCTCTTTCCTCTTTATTTATCAAACACCTCTTTCTCTAAAACCCCTTGCAAAACCTGTTCCAATGAGCCTGGCTTGTGTATGGTTCGTCATTTATAGGGTTGGCAATCATGATAGACAAATTTTTGGTCTTCTAGAGAGAGTCATACGTACGGACTTAAAATAAGAAAGACCCCTTTTTTTTAAAGTACACACCACTATAAATTTAGAAATCTCAAGTCTAGTTTTAAAAGCTAAATCATGTATGTATTTAATTTTGAGGAAAATAAGGAGCTTTGGTTGTTGGATAAAGTATATTGTAGTATGTTAGAGTTGCAAACTGTAAACATATGATATACATGTGCTTTTGTTTGCATCGATTGAGGGTTTTAGGATTTTTTGCTAAATGCAGCCCTTTGAAATGGTCACTTTATTAATTACAGTCCTTTCATTTCGACTTTATCAATTGCAGCCTTAAATAAATAGAAAAAAAATTAGTTGCCTCCCAAAGCCATTCTGAGGCCATATTAGCCTGAATATGACGTCACATGTGAAAAAAATAAGTATATCTTTGAGATTTTCTAGCTAATTTGGTCTGAAAATGGCTTTAAGCTGCAACTTAAGATGGCTAATTTAGTCAAGCTTGTTAATTGGCTGAAAAATTCTAAGTTAGTCAAATATGTGACGTCATTTTCAGGCTAATTTGGCCTGAAAATGGCTTTAGGTTGCAATTTAAAATTTTTCTGTTTATTTAAGGCTGCAATTGACAAAGTCGAAATGAAAATGCTGCAATTAACAAAGTGACCGCTTTAAAGGGCTACATTTGACAAGAAAAATCCAAGGTTTTAACACCGACCATCAAACTTAAGGTAACTTTGAGACGAAATTCTCTCAAACATGACTAAAGATGGCAATGGGTCGGGTCCACCTGGACCCAGACTCGTTTATTTTTTATAGACCCAGACCCGCCCTAGACCCGTTGGGTCTAGAATTTTCGGATCCGCACCCGGATCCATTTGGATCTAGCGAGTCCTAACCGGGTCCTTCTTAGTTTTTAGTTTTCATCACATTTTTGAATCTATGTAATTATATTTCGTCCTAATATATAGGTTCTGCATCCATGGGTAAATCATTATCTAAATAAAATTTTAAAAAATAACTCATAAAATCTTAAAATGTTACAACTTACAAAGTTAGAAGTCTTAATGGAGTCCCAACACTAACGAGTTCATCACAAAATCACAACTCATAAAACCTTAGAGTTTAGGGCCCGTTCGGTATTACTGTGGTTTTCTTTTTTTGGTTTTTTTATTTTCAAAGTCATATGATATATGTCCTATAATGAATAAAAAATTAGTCAAATTTATTGGGAACATGATGATTTTGAAAACTGACAACTAAAAAGTGAAAACCACTTTTTCTAGTTTCCTGTTTTTGGTTTTTAGTTTTCAAAAAAACTCAAAACTGAAAACGAAAAACGATAACGAACGGGCCCTTAGGTAATTGTTTTTATATGTATATGGGTCTGCGGACCAGGTCTGGCATATGTGAACCCGGACCCAGACTTGGCCCATGCTATTCGGAATCCAGACCCGACCCAAATCTATTGGGTCTAAAAAGTCTAGACCCAAACCCTTATAAATAAGTCGGGTCCTAACAAGTCTGGGTCGGGTACATGACCTATTGTCATCTCTGGACATGACCACTATTCACTTGATGAAAATGTGGAACATGGGATTTTTGCTTTTGATCAGTCCATGAGTCACTTTCTTTAGTCATTGTAAAGTGTTGAAGAGCGAGGTTGACACAAGACCAATCAAAGAAGTTGAAAGATGGTCCTCCCTTGCTGATTCGTTTTTAATATTATATTTAATAGACTCGGTAATAGTTTGGGCAATTATTTTTATCTACCACCATGCTCCTCTCTTACTCGTACAGTCGTACCCAAAGCTCTTCTAATTGGAATTGGGAAAAAAGATTAATTATTACCAAAATTCTATCTAACTGGTACTCATGTTAATACCAACTTTCTAATTTTACGATATATTATAAACATATTTGAGTACCAATTTACTCCCTTCGTTTTTTACTCGCAACGCTTTGACTTTCACACTTGCAGATATACAACTTTGACCATTTATATTTCAATTTTTTTGACCATATACTCCTGATAAATTTTTTTATTCACCAGATACCCTACTTTTTTCTGAATTCACCATATACCCATGAATTTCTAAAACATTACAAAAAATAACCAATTGGCTAACGGACGTTAGATCTCCATTAGTGGATAACCTAACTAAACCCTCTAAACCTAATTAACTCGTCTAAACCTAACCCTAACCCTAAACCTAATACCTTAACCTTAACCACCCAACCACCACCACCAACCCCCCAAACCCCCAGCCCCACCAGCCCCCTCCCCTGCATCCCAATGGTTCAATTCAGTACACTTCTGCTCATTTTCATTCTCTCTCTCTTTTCACCGAGTATTTGGTCTATTCAGCGGGGCTGCAGGGGAGGGGGGTTGCGGCCTGCGGGAGAGGGGGAAGGCTAAGGGGGAGGGGGGCTGCGGGGGAGAAGGAGGGTGGGTGTGGGGGGGAGAGGAGGGGGTCAGGGGGGAGGGGGTGGGGGTCAGGTGGTGGTGGTTTAATGTTGGTGGGTTAGGGAGAGAGAAGTAGGGTTAATTAGAGAATTAGGGTTAATTGGGTTACTTAGGGTTAATTAGGGTTAATAACTAACTGAGTTAACCGCCGTTAGTGAACAACGGCATTCTAATGTATTTTCAAGAAACTCAGGGGTATATGGTGAATTCTGAAAAAAGTAGGGGTATCTGGTGAATAAAAAAAATTGTCAGAGTATGTGGTGAAAAAACCGGTTATATTTCTAATTATAAATTTGTGAAAATCATAAAAAGTTGAAATCTTGTAAATATATTGTGAGATAGATCCAGCAACACCTTTACATTCTAAAATTTGTATTGTATAAAAATTTTCGGTCAAAGTAAGTGTATGAATAGTGTAAAAAGTCAAAACGCTGCAAGTTGAAAAAAAAACCATGATGAAGTATATATATAATAGATTCCAAAGTCTCTCACGAGAAGATACATATCATTAGGACTGAGCAAAACTATATGAATATCTAAATTAGGGGTGAAAGTTATTCGGATAAAAACCGAAATCCAATCCAATCAAAACCAAATTAGTAATTGGGATTGGACAAAAACTATGTTCGGATTGGATTCAGATTAAGTTTTTTTGGAAAAATTGGATTTTCGGACCGGATCGGATTGAGGATAATTGTATCCATAAATCCAAAATAACCCAATAGTAGATAGGCCTTGAATAGTATAATCAGAATTGGGCCTAACATATTCTTTTTTTTAAAAACCAAATGGTTGGGCGGCCTTTCCCTTCCCCTAAAACTCTAACGGGTTAACTTCCTAATCACTCTAGAAAACTTTATTTTGATGCTCGTGACTAATTTATTTCATCGAAAAAATGAAGTTAAAAAATTTGATATTTTGGATCGGATCAGATCCAATCTATCAACTGAAAATTCGGGTTGGATTGATTTGGACTCAAATTCTAATTGGACGTTAAGATTGGAAAATTAAAATCCAAATTTTGTTCGGATCGGATTGGACTAGGCCTAAATCCAAACCGTACACCGAGCTTTCACCCTTAATCTGAATATCCGATGACCCTATTCCGACCCAATCCTGATTTTTTGGATATCCGATTCCAAAAGTATTTTGGATCGGATTTTAGATCCGGAACTTCAGAAGATATTGATTTTTGGATTTTCGAATATCCAAAATATGAACGTATAATGGATATCGGATATCTGATATGCAATCCAATATCTGTAATAGTATATCATATTTACTTATGCTTTATTTTTTGACCTTTTTGAAAAAAGCTAATTGAATTTTAAAATTTTTTATATTAGAGACAAAAAGAATTGGATATCGGGTATCCGTTATATTCGATCCGAAAATTTTCGGATTTCCAAAAATTTTATGATATCAAAGATCCAAAAGTTTCGGTTCGAAAATATAAATATCAGATATTAGCGATTTTGAATATCGAATATCCGATTCGAAATCAATATCAAATTAGATATCGAATCCGTGCACACCCTACCTTTCACTATTCACATCTCGGATTGAGTGAGGTGTCCGCTTGTAAATAACGTTTATTGCCTTGAATTAAGGAGTTGAGGACATTATTACTTCAGCGGTTGGCACCACAAATTTAAAATCCTATGCAGAAGCATGTGTTTCCACTCACTCTGTTTTTTTGGCAGCTGTTTCCACACATTTGTTATCATCTAAAATTCTAAATAGTTTTTTAAGGTGCAACACAAAGACTTTTTATTAAGGTGGTCGGAGCCCATCATAATCAGTATTTTTTTTTATAGAAATAGAAACTTACTTTCCTTTTCCTTTTTTTCCTTTTCGAAACTACTCGTTGTTATCAAAACATGTCATCACTAATATTTTCAAACAATCGAAACCAAACAAGTCGTTATCAAAATATATCATCACTGACACTCAAACAATAGAAACCAAACAAGTTGTTATCAAAATAAAAAAAAGTGGAAAAAAAGAACTACGGACCCTCCTCCATGCATTATACGAAGTGAAAAACAAGTTATATCAAATATGTCATCACTAATATTCAAACAATAGAAAAGACTTATCCTAATGTACAAATGAATCACTTAATGCTTCACATGGTTTTAGTCTCATAAAATGATAAAATGGAGAGTAAAAGACTAAAAGATGTCCAAGTAACAATATAAAGCACAAGTCCAATCAATGTACGTAATTAGGAGTTTAGCCATTTGCTAATCATTTTCTAAAAAACCTGATCGTGATTGATAACCATTAAGGATCTGTTCTGTTCAACTTATTTTGTCTTATCTTATCTGATCTTATCTTATCTTATCTTATCTTATCTTATCTTATCCTATCTTATCTGATCTTATCTTATCTTATCTGATCTTATCTTATTTTATTCTGAAATGAGTGAAGATAAGTTGAACAAAACATCTTATTTTTCTTACCTTATCTGATCTTATCTTATCGGATCTGATCTTATCTGATCTGATCTTATCTTATCTTATCTTATCTTATCTTATCTTATAAAATCTTACATAAGTTAAAATAAGTTGAACAGAACGGACCCTAATTGTTCTGTTTCGTGATTTGGCTAATTGTAATCGTCCAATATTACCGATTCGATTAATTAACTCGGACAATTTATGATTAAAAGTTACATCTTGTTACGGCTTACAACTCTAGGGCCCTGTTCTTTTGAACTTATTTTGGCTGAACTGAACTTATTTTATTTTTGCTGAACTGAACTTATTTTTACTTATTTTTGCTGAACTGAACTTATTTTAACTTATTTTTGCTGAACTGAACTTATTTTGACTGAACTTGTAACAGCCCGATTCCCGAGCTGCTAGCTTAACTCGCTTAGTAATCACAAATCTCAATTAACACCAAAACAATAATAATCACTTATAAATTAGATAATACTCGTAGCGGAAACAACCTGAAATATATGATCCTGGACCTGTGGGTTATGGGCCCACAAAACAAAATCCTTTATATAAGACTTCAATTACATAGTCATTCAATCTCAAGTTCCATGGCAAAAGAATAATCTATATTGTAAGTAATTCTAAATAAACTCCTTTATATACAAACTTAAATCTCAGACTTTAACCCACAATACGCAATTTGAATCATAACTTTGCTCTCAACTCGATTCTGGCTTCCAACACAATCCTGCAACAAAGTTTGACTCTGCCACCCACCAAGTGACAGGCCACAAAAATGACAACACTATCAGCAAAGCTGAGTACACACTATATTATAGAAAATACAAGTTTAGGTGTATTTTGAAAACTAATTGATAACACATAGTCATAATAGCAAGTAGTCATAATCACTTGAATTACTTAGAGATTTCAAAAGATCAATCTTATAATATGACCGCGAGTGTAGCAAACTATTGAGGGTCGTCACCCCACCTTTTACTGTTCTGCTTACAAGACTTAACCCGGACATGTCCTACTTCCGCCAGGATTTTCCCCTCCTGGTTGGGTAACAGTTAGTAGGAATACCCGCCCTAACCCGGGTGTATGCTCACGCCTCGCTTCCTTGATTAAAATCCAAGACATTTAGTGTTTCATTACCATACAATTCCATATACTTAACAAATTCCATTTAGAAGCATAAACATGGCAATTTAGCATTTAAGCCCAGCTTAGGATACGTAAAACATCTCAAGTGAACCACATCATGCCAAATCCATGTCATATACTCAAAGCACACATACTAATATGCATATCAGAAGATATTTCATTTCATAATCATGCTTCAGAATAGAAAGAAACAATCATCTAACCATATGAAGGAAAAAAATCTCTACGTTACAATCCAAACTAAGTGTGTACCTTCACTTAGGGTGCTTAATATAACTCAAACTCCTTATTCCAAGTGGTTTATCCTTCCTACAGCTTCCCCTGAATATGTAAAGTGCTAGGGATTAGTTTACACAAGTTTTAGAACATAAATAACTAAGCTAAGTACAAGAGAGATGCAAAGCTGTGCTTACAGCAGTTTGCTTGATGTTTCTATGGAGTTTTCTATAACTTTCCAAGGCTTGAAAACTATACCAAAAGCTTGAAACACTAGGGAATTATGTCTAGAAGAGTTTTATGTAAAGAGAAGTAGGTGTTGAAGAACAAGATTTAGGAGAAAAGGACGAAAAACCATGACACCCTTTTATAGGGCCTGTTCTGGCGGTACCCATGGGGAGGGAAACCTCTTCTGGGTAAGGTCGGTTTCTTGGAGTTTCTAGGTGATTCTTGTTGGAGGTGTTAGCTTAATGTGTTGGCTTGCATGCATGCAAAGATCTTTAAGAGGTCGACACTCAAGCAGCTACTAAGAAGCTTTCTTTGAGGATAGGTACGAACTGATATTTTAGCTGACCAGATTTTACTATGTAAGGAACTTACCATATTAAGCCACGTATATTTTGGGAACAAATGACCATTTTAACCTTAAGACATCCCTAACAAAACATATATCAAGTTTGATTATGTTCTGAGCTCGGATTCAACCCAAAAAGGCTCTTTAATTGGAAGTTCATTGTTACCCGATAAAAATGGTCTCTATGCGATTTTCATAATCTTAAAGAATAAGGCTCTCAAAGGCTTTCTAACTTATCTATTGGTACTCAAGGCTTTCTTAACCATTAAGAATGATAGTACTTATCCACAAGCTTTCTTAACCACTAAGAATGATAGTGCTTATCCACAAGCTTTCTTAACCACTAAGAATGTTAGAGCTTATCCACTTGCTTTCTTAACAATTAAGAATGATGGTTCTTATCCCCTTTTGTGCTAGTATGCCGTTGGAGAGAATTCTAACTACTTAAAGGACCAAAGCCTGATGGAGACTTAATATAGCTAACAAAATAATTGAACCTGCTCAAAAATTTAGGTCATTCTGTAACCGAACTTATTTTCTTCGAACTAAATCTGTATTAACATAATATTATCAATACTTATTATTGTTATTTTATTATTTTATAATAATAAATAATAAATAATAAATAATAAATAATAAATAATAAATAATAAATAATAAATAATAAATAATAAATAATAAATAATAAATAATAAATAATAAATAATAAATAATAATAATAAATAATAATAAAAATAATAATAAAAAATAAAAAATTAAAAATTAAAAATAATAAACATAATAATAAATAATAAATAATAAATAATAATAATAATAAATAATAATAAATAATAATAAATAATAATAATAATAATAAAAAATTAAAAATTAAAAATTAAAAATAATAAACATAATAATAAATAATAAATAATAAATAATAAATAATAAATAATAAATAATAAATAATAAATAATAAATAATAAATAATAAATAATAAATAATAAATAATAAATAATAAATAATAAATAATAAATAATAAATAATAAATAATAAATAATAAATAATAAATAATAAATAATAAATAATAAATAATAAATAATAAATAATAAATAATAATAATAAATAATAATAATAAATAAATAATAAATAATAATAATAGATAATAATAATAGATAATAATAAATAATTATAAAAAATAATAATAATAAATAATAATAATAAATAATAAATAATAAATACTAAATAAAAAATAAAAAAATTAAAAATTAAAAAAATTAAAAAATAAATAATAAATAAAAAAATAAAAAACTAAAAAAAGTAAAAAAATAATTAAAAATTTAAAAAATAAAAAAAATAAAAAAATAAAAAAATAAAAAATAGAAATTCATCATTATTATAATTATAATATTAATAATAATAACAATATTAATAGTAATATTGAAAATAAAAATAATAATTACAATATTAGACAAGACTGAAGTTATTTTTGCTGAACTGAACTTATTTTTATTTTTACTTATTTTTGCTGAACATAATTTATTTTTGCTGAACTGAATTTATTTTTACTTATGTTTGCTGAACTGAACTTATTTTTACTTTTTTTTGCTGAAAATAAGTCCAAAAGAACAGGGCCTAGGTCGATTCTCGCACTAGCTATAGATCCTTTGAATGAAAAGCATGTCATGATCAAAATTCTAGAATAAGTCAGAGGGATATAAAGTGGATTGAGTGATGAAATATGAGGCTTTTATGTGGAGGTTGATAGTGGCCAGTCAAATTGAAAATCCTACTTTTCTTTCTAGGATAACTAAGGGATAAAATCGAGCAAGCAATTAAAAATTCTACATTTATCATCCTCAATGAAAATTTTCAGTGGAAGTCTTATGTCTTTATATGCAATCATCAAACAATAAGAGAAACTCAATCACAAGTAGAGTAGAGAATGCTATATAAAAATTATATACATTAGTTTAACAATAGCAAAAACAACATTGATTGGTTAGCATAACAGTATCTAAAATGACTTCAACTATGGTTTATTTTATTAGTCACCAATCAAATATCAAACAACCAACCATAAGAACCAGTTATAACACCTAAAACAAGGTCATTCCAGAGCAAAATAACCTAAAAGATATGCAAGCGAAGGGTTCTGCAGTGGACATTCATTTCCCTAGATAACACCAAGAATGACGCGCAAGAAACAATACAATTTCTTCTATTCATTAAGCTCATATTGTTGTTAATTGTCATAACAGTGGAGTTCCTTGCGTAAGACATCATATAATAGCATGCCATTCTTCGCACGACCCACAAAAGTTGGACTTATAGTTGGTGTTTCGCACGAAATTTGATACTACCATCCTGCTTTTCCATCTTCTATCGCCAATTTCCTTCATGAGAGGCATTATTAAAAAGTGCTAAAGATTCACGTAAAAGACACTAAGAAAAACTTTGCTCTGGTCCCAACCACGATTATATCCTAAGTGTCCAATTGGAGGCAGACTCACACTAATCAAAGCTTCACTCTCAAATTTGCCAATATACTACATGTCCCTTGTATCCAATGCCCCAAGGAGTGATTGATAAGATAATTAAAATCCAAAGAGACTTTCTTTGGAGTGGTGGGATGGATAAAAGATCTCTAGCGCTGGTAAAGTGGGAGTTTGTTCAACTCCCAAAAACTCTTGGAGGTCTAAATGTGGGCAACTTGCTTTTCAAAATTTTGGGGATGCTGTGTAAGTGGGTGTGGCGCTATTTCTCATAACCAAGCTCTCTATGGAGGCAAGCTATTGAGGCAAAATATAAATACCCTGCATCCTTAGGTATGACAGACTTATCTCTGATTCGTTCTGGTGGCCCATGGAAGGCATTATGCAATCACCTTTTGAAACATCAAGGTTCGAGAGAAATTATGAAATCAGGCTCAAGGAAGAAGATTGGTGATGGGAAAGACTCTTTGTTCTGGCACGACATTTGGATAAGTAACTCACCTCTGAAAAATATATTTCCAAGATTATATATACTTTATCTCTTCTCTCCCAATGGCATCGGTAGCATCGATGGGTTACTGGGAAAATTCTGAATGGAGATGGGACTTTCCATGGTCTAAAGCTTTTAGACCTCGCGACCAAATTGAATGGGACTCGCTGCTCCATATTCTTCACCACGCTTCTATACGAAAAGAAGAGAAAGATGTGATAATTTGGAATCTCAGCAATACTGGAACTTTTTCAGTCAAATCTTTTTACGGGGAACTCTTTAAAAATTTGAGTTCTTGCTTGGGAAAAGTATCAGGCAAAATTTGGAATGGTCTTGTCCCAATTAGAATAGAGGCGTTTACCTGGTTAGCAGTGTTGGAGAGAATCAATACAAAGAGAAAATTAGCCTCATTGAACATCATTACCTTCTTTGAAGTGGGATGTCCTTTTCGCAACTCGTGGCCTGAGGATGTATCTCACCTATTTCTTTTCTGCCCCATCGCAATGGAGATTTGGAGTTGGTGGTGGTGTCTTTGGAACATCTCATGGTTAAGGATTGCTTCTCTTGAACTTGCACTGATGCAATTGAATTTCCCAAGCAAAGATAAATTCTTTAAGAAAATCTGGCTTGCCTCCTTTCACTAGTAGAATTAATGCTTATTGCTGCGGTGATATTGCTGCGGTTTTACCCATACGCAGCAATATATAACGACAGAAAAAAAGGTAAATTATAAAATAATTATATTGCTTTGCGGTTTTTATTAAAAACCGCAAAGAATATGGTTGCAACAATAAGCTTTGGCCAAATAGTTGACCTTTTGACCATATATATTGCTTGCGTTTTCTAGAGAAAACAGCAGCAATATATATCCAACGGATTTTTTCAAAAAAGTGCAACATTTTATTCCTGAAATATATTGCTGCGGTCTCTTTCGGAAACCGCAGCAATATATTAAAATAATATTAAAAAAATATTATTTTAATATATTGTTGCGGTCTCTGTCGAAAACGCATGCAATATATTAAAATAATGTTAAAAAATATTATTTTAATATATTGATGCGGTTTTCGACAGAGACCGCAAGCAATATATTAAAATAATATTTTTTAAACATTATTTTAATATATTGCTTTGCGGTTTTCGACGAAACCGCAAACAATATCCCCCATACTACGGATCTAAAACACGGGTTTTTTTTTTTTTTTGGCTTCACTGTTTCTCTACTTTCTCTCTCTCTATTCGCACTCTCTCACTCTCTCTCTCTTTCTCTCTACTCACACTCTCTCACCATCTTCAAATTTCCGGCGATAAGGTTTCATTTTCCGGCAACAAGGTTTCGGTTTCCGGCGACAAGGGTACCTAACTCGTTTTTCCGGTGGTTTTCGGCCTTTTTGGACCGGTTTTCGGCCGTGTTTTCGCCCCTCTTTGGTGCGGTTTTCGGCCTTCTTTTGTGCGGTTTTCGGCCTTCTTTTGGTGCGGTTTTCGGCCGGTTTTGCGCTCCTCTCACTCCGTCCACAGCCGCTAGGGCCACCTTCCCCTTGTCATACGGTTAGTTTTTCATTAATTCTTATTAATTTTCAATTGTCTTTTTTCATTTATAAAAAAATTGGCTTAAATTGTAGTTAAAAATGCTCAATATAATATATATATATGATTACTTGTGAGATTTAAGGATTAAAAACTAAACTTGTGATGATTTTGCTTAAGTTTTTGTATGCTCTAGAATGTTATACGGGATTGTTTTTGCATAAGTGTGGTGAATTGTTTGAAGTGATATACATAATGGGGTTATTTTTGCAATGCCTTCATATTAATAGACTCACCAATGGGAGAGGAAGGGAAATCTAAGGAATGGTTTGGTATTTGTTGTTTGGTTATGACTTGAAATCGCTTAAATGCGATTGTTTGTATGTATAATGCGATTGTTTTTTTGCAATGCCTTCATATTTATAGACTCACCAATGGGAGAGGAAGGGAAATCTAAGGAATGGTTTGGTATTTGTTGTTTGGTGATGACTTGGAATCGCTTGAATGCGATTTTTTTATGTACATCATAATGCCTAGATACCCGTTCAAGATTTACTCATTAGGAGTAAGTCTTGAATAGTCCCCGTTTTGGGATTGTTCTTAAACGTCACATCTCACTTAGGTAGTGAATGTGTGTTGATTCTTTGATTCTAAGTGAAATACGGTTAATCATTTCCCTAATTTGTTCTCCGGGTGCATATAAGATAAGCAATTATCTTCATCGTGTACTTGGAGAACCGAAGGGAAATGCTGCCGAATTTTACTTAGAATCAAAGATGATACATGCATTCACTAGTGGGATTGGACGTTTAAGAATGGGTTAGGTTGGAGTGATAAGGACCCAATGGAAGCATGCATTGAATATTAGTTTGTTGTGTTATATTTATGTGAATTTTTTAATTGATAATAAGTTTTAATGGATGTATATATGTGTGGGGTTTTTAGAAATGAATCGAAGTTGGATGTATGGAAAGCAGATTACGTTGGAGTTCGTACAAGGTGTGAATGAGTTTTGTAAACGTGTTGTAGAGCATCAACAACTTACTTGCGAGGATGAGATATATTGTCCATGTGTTGATTGCTACAATGTGAATACGATTTCGATATTAGGTTAATAAGAGATCATATTATTCGTCGAGGATTTAGAGCTGAGTATTATATTTGGTTATGGCATGGTGAGAAGGGAAAGTATACTCAGAATAGGGTTATTGTTGATGATGGCACTAGTAACTCATTAGAGATTGATATGTCGAATGTTGGGGCGAGAGAATGAATTTGTGATTGAAGATCATCATGTTAGGATAGAAGGTGATGATGTTGTAGGTAATGAAAATGATCACGGAGATAATAGTGACACCGAGGATGAAGAGTTTGGTGATGATCGATTAGGTGAGATGTTGGAAGGGGCACGTGACCATTTTAAAGAGCGGTCACGAGTGTTTGACGGTTTGTCTCGAAGCTGCTCGGGAAACCCCTTTATCCAGGGTGTACAAAATACACTCAATTGAGTGGGGTTTTAACCCTTTTCAACATCAAAGCGAAACATAATTTGATCGATGTAGGCTTCACGGAACTCTTAGAAGCTTTACAAGATATGTTTCCCGAGGGTAATTTATTACCAAAATCCACCTACTATGCCAAAAAATTAATGTGCCCTTTGGGTTTAGAATATGAGCGGATTGATGCATGTCCGAATGATTGCGTGTTGTATCGAAATGAGAATGCGGACCTTTATGAATGTCCGAGGTGTGGTAAGTCCCGCTATAAATTGCTTCGGATGGGGTTGAGCCCGGGCCGGGCAATACGGGTCCTTCTGCGAAAGTGTTGTGGTATCTTCCAATTGTGCCAAGGTTTAGGAGGCTATTTTCTATCAAAGAAGATGCAAAGAACCTAAGATGGCATGCTGATCGGAGAAAGAAAGATGGGATGCTTAGGCATCCAAGCAGATTCTCCTCAATGGAAGGCTATAGATTCCGGATATCGGGAATTTGGTCGGGAAGTTAGGAACTTGAGACTTGCATTGTGTACGGACGGAATGAACCCTTACGGTACTTTGAGTAGTCAACATAGTACTTGGCCTGTTCTGTTAGTGATATTTTATTATTAAAAAACGATATTGCTGCGGTTTCTCAGACAAACCGCAGCAATATTTTGTATATTTTATTATTAAAAAACGATATTTATACAAATAAGGATCATATATACATGGTGCTTTATACAAATAAGGATCATATATACATGTGCTTTATACAAATAAATATCATAATTATTCATGCTTTAATTTATACAAATAATTATCATATATACATGTGATTTATACAAATAATTATCTTATATATTAAGAACTTTATGTTATTGTTAGGACGAGACTCCCTGTCGATTGTATTTGATAGATCCAACTAGTGGAAAGACTTGTCTAGTGGCAGATGCACATTCTTATGCTTTTGATGAGACCACTACAGTTCATGGGTCTAGAATGATGAATGATCACCTTCGAGTGAAAATTCATCGTTTTGTAGAGAAGTATGGTCATTTGCCACTACCTGTCCCCGTCCCTGCATATGAAATCGACACTACGGAAACTGCTTTGGGTACGTGGGTGCAATGGCCAAAAAATTTAGTGCAAATATTAGGTGATGAGGTAATTGTTCAAATTTTATCCATTTTTGTTCAAATAATAGGATTAAATGTAAAAATTACATAATCTTATGCGCGTTCTCAAAAATTATTATTAGGTTACACCGACACCTAAAAAACAAAAGGAGATTTCGGGGGAGGTCGTTAGATGTCCTAGCCGGCGGCTTTCGGCCGGTTCGGCTACTCGTTATAGTCCGGTAGTTGATGATGTATCGTTCTTGGAGTCACTCACTCGAAGGCGTAAGGAGTTAGCAGATACGCTTGCCCTTGCCGTCGCAGACGATGATACTTGTTGGTGTAACCTTGCCGAGCTCATTATTCCATTATACAGAAGATGCCACCGCTTATCTGACCAAGGAGGATATTGCTCAGTTCTTGAAAGGGGAGATGCTTAATATTTCTATTATCCAAGTGTACATGAGGTAACAATAATCAAAGTTATGATTTTTTTTTACATTTCATTGTATGATAGTTGTATTTTCCACATAAAATTTATGTTTATCTATTTTTTGTAGGGCAATACAATCGACTTGGATGGATTTGGGGATCTTGTTCGAGTTTGTTGGATGTGCCCGGAGAGTACCGCGGATGTGCATTCTTTGGAGGATCTAACGACTTACATTGAGTGTGCTTTGGTTGGATCCGTCGTTCTTTGGTGCTAGTATCATCTTCGCGCCAATCTTTCAAGAGTAATATTCTATCTTAATAGTTTTACAAATATTGATTTTTGCATGACATGTGAATTTTTTAAGTAATTATTATTATTCAATCTTGCAATAGCCGTCATTGGATGCTCCTGGTCATACGTCCCATGCTCGGGATTATTTACGTCTTTGATTCCGCTAGCTATCACAAGGAGCGGAAGTTAAAGATTAAACCTCCTATGATAGCGTAAGTTGATCGCTTTGATATATTTTAAATGAATTTAAATTATAATATAAAGCAAATAAAGTGTAATTGATCATTTGATTTTGTTTTATGTAGTGCTTTTAGGAGGTTTCGGATGACCTGCAACGAAGTTCGTCACAACAAGCTTAGTTGGAAATGTGTTAAGGTATAATAGCCTTATTTTATTCAATTAAAAGCATATGTTATGTATTCTCATTATACGATAAATTTACTCATTTTCTTAAAACTTTCGTTAAAGTGCCCACAACAACAAGGAGGCACGGAGTGCGGTTATTTTGTCATGCGCAACATTTTTGACGCACTCATTTTATATTCTAGTTCGGAGGATTTCGATGAAGTAAGTTTTTTGTTCACTTCATTTCATATTTTATATATATAACTATTGAAATCTAACTTTGGTGAATTATTTTCGGGTTGCTTGTACTACCTTTACCCGCGATCCTTATACCTGAAGATCAAATCAATGAGGTGAAAAATAAGTGGGCAAGATACTTTATTGATAATTGCATTGCATAAGTTAGGTTAGTTTATATATATAACTATTGAAAGCTAACTTTGGTTAATCGTATTATTGACTTAATTGATTGGATTTCATGATATATAAATATATATGTTGGATCATATGATATCTATGTTTTATTGAATCTTATATATTTCTATTGTTAAACTTGGAATTTGGATTGTGCGTGGAAGTTGGATGTTGGATGAATTTGTGGATTAGGTGTTGTTTGTTGGAAGATTTGTGGATGATGGATGGATGTTGGGATGAATTTTGGATGATGAATTGTGGATGATGGATGGTTGTTGCATATAATATTGTACGGGTTAATTCCCAATTATGGGTTTATCCAATTTACAAACGGAGCTCGTCGAAATTTATGCGAGAAATTTGCTGCATTCTCGCTTCTTTGTCCGCATTCACGCTTGCTGCATAATGTAAATTATATAAAAAAAAAAAATGAGATATATTGCTTGCGGTTTCTCGGACAAACCGCAGCAATATTTTTTTAATAATAAAATATACAAAATATTGCTTGCGGTTTGTCGAGAAACCGCGAGCAATATCCTTTTTAAAAATAAAAAATATACCATATTCTTTGCGGTTTGTCGGAGAAACCGCAGCAATATTATGTATATTTTATTATTAAAAAACGATATTCTTTGCGGTTTCTCGGACAAACCGCAAAGAATATTTTGTATATTTTATTATTAAAAAACGATATTTATACAAATAATGATCATATATACATGGTGCTTTATACAAATAAGGATCATATATACATGTGCTTTATACAAATAAATATCATAATTATTCATGCTTTAATTTATACAAATAATTATCATATATACATGTGATTTATACAAATAATTATCTTATATATTAAGAACTTTATGTTATTGTTAGGACTAGACTCCATGTCGATTGTATTTGATAGATCCAACTAGTGGAAAGACTTGTCTAGTGGCGAGATGCACATTCTTATGCTTTTGATGAGACCACTACAGTTCATGGGTCTAGAATGATGAATGATCACCTTCGAGTGAAAATTCATCGTTTTGTAGAGAAGTATGGTCATTTGCCACTACCCGTCCCCGTCCTCGCATATGAAATCGACACTACGGAAACTGCTTTGGGTACGTGGGTGCAATGGCCAAAAAATTTAGTGCAAATATTAGGTGATGAGGTAATTGTTCAAATTTTATCCATTTTTGTTCAAATAATAGGATTAAATGTAAAAATTACATAATCTTATGCGCGTTCTCAAAAATTATTATTAGGTTACACCGACACCTAAAAAACAAAAGGGGATTTCGGGGGAGGCTGTTAGATGTCCTAGCCAGCAGCTTTCAGCCGGTTCGGCTACTCGTTATAGTCCAGTAGTTGATGATGTATCGTTCTTGGAGTCACTCCATGAAGGCGTAAGGAGTTAGCGGATACGCTTGCCCTTGCCGTCGCAGACGATGATCTTGTTGGTGTAACCTTGCCGAGCTCATTATTCCATTATACGAAGATGCCACCGCTTATCGACCAAGGAGGATATTGCTCAGTTCTTGAAAGGGGAGATGCTTAATATTTCTATTATCCAAGTGTACATGAGGTAACAATAATCAAAGTTATGATTTTTTTTTTACATTTCATTGTATGATAGTTGTATTTTCCACATAAAATTTATGTTTATCTATTTTTTGTAGGGCAATACAGTCGACTTGGATGGATTTGGGGATCTTTGTTCGAGTTTGTTGGATGTGCCCGGAGAGTACCGCGGATGTGCATTCTTTGGAGGATCTAACGACTTACATTGAGTGTGCTTTGGCTGGATCCGTCGTTCTTTGGTGCTAGTATCATCTTCGCGCCAATCTTTCAAGAGTAATATTCTATCTTAATAGTTTTACAAATATTGATTTTTGCATGACATGTGAATTTTTTAAGTAATTATTATTATTCAATCTTGCAATAGCCGTCATTGGATGCTCCTGGTCATACGTCCCATGCTCGGGATTATTTACGTCTTTGATTCCGCTAGCTATCACAAGGAGCGGAAGTTAAAGATTAAACCTCCTATGATAGCGTAAGTTGATCGCTTTGATATATTTTAAATGAATTTAAATTATAATATAAAGCAAATAAAGTGTAATTGATCATTTGATTTTGTTTTATGTAGTGCTTTTAGGATGTTTAGGATGACCTGCAACGAAGTTCGTCACAACAAGCTTAGTTGGAAATGTGTTAAGGTATAATAGCCTTATTTTATTCAATTAAAAGCATATGTTATGTATTCTCATTATACGATAAATTTACTCATTTTCTTAAAGCTTTCGTTAAAGTGCCCACAACAACAAGGAGGCACGGAGTGCGGTTATTTTGTCATGCGCAACATTTTTGACGCACTCATTTTATATTCTAGTTCGGAGGATTTCGATGAAGTAATTTTTTTGTTCACTTCATTTCATATTTTATATATATAACTATTGAAATCTAACTTTGGTGAATTATTTTCAGGTTGCTTGTACTACCTTTACCCGCGATCCTTATACTGAAGATCAAATCAATGAGGTGAAAAATAAGTGGGCAAGATACTTTATTGATAATTGCATTGCATAGGTTAGGTTAGTTTATATATATAACTATTGAAAGCTAACTTTGGTTAATCGTATTATTGACTTAATTGATTGGATTTCATGATATATAAATATATATGTTGGATCATATGATATCTATGTTTTATTGAATCTTATATATTTCTATTGTTAAACTTGGAATTTGGATTGTGCGTGGAAGTTGGATGTTGGATGAATTTGTGGATTATGTGTTGTTTGTTGGATGATTTGTGGATGATGGATGGATGTTGGGATGAATTTTGGATGATGAATTGTGGATGATGGATGGTTATTGCATATAATATTGTACAGGTTAATTCCCAATTATGGGTTTATCCAATTTACAAACGGAGCTCTGTCGAAATTTATGCAGAAATTTGCTTTGCATCCCGCTTGCCGCATTCACGCTTGCTGTTGCCGCATTCTCGCTTGCCGCATAATGTAAATTATATATAAAAAAAAAAATGAGATATATTCTTTGCGGTTTCTCGGACAAACCGCAAAGCAATATACTTTTTAATAATAAAATATACAAAATATTCTTTTGCGGTTTGTCCGAGAAACCGCAAAGCAATATCCTTTTTTAAAAAATAAAAAATATACCATATTGCTTGCGGTTTGTCGGAGAAACCGCAGCAATATTATGTATATTTTATTATTAAAAAACGATATTGCTGCGGTTTCTCAAACAAACCGCAGCAATATTTTGTATATTTTATTATTAAAAAACGATATTGCTGCGGTTTCTCAGACAAACCGCAGCAATATTTTGTATATTTTATAATAAAAATATCCATATTGCTGCTGTTTGTCTCAGAAACAGCAGCAATATGTTTGTTTAAATAATAATAAACAGGAAATATTGTTGCGGTTTTTTCTCAAAACCGCAGCAATATGTTGTAATATTGCTGCGGTTTAAAACCGCAGCAACAGATTAATTACCTATTGCTGCGCCGTTAATTGCTGCGCGGTCAAAACCGCCGCAATAGGCCACTTAAAGACCGCAGCAATAAGCATTTATTCTACTAGTGTTTGTGGTGATCATATGGTCAGTATGGAGGGAAAGGAATGATCGTGTGTTCAATAATAAATCTAGTTCGGCTCAAGAAGTTCAAAATCTGGTTTTGGTTCGATTATGTTGGTGGTTAAAAGCGTGGAAAGATCCTTTCTAATTCTCAATTGAAGAAGTATTAAGGAACCCAAGATGTCTTAAATCAGGAGGCCTCCCTACTCCTAGAGCCAGGCTTTGTCACATTCCTCATCAAAAGTGTTGTCGCCCTTCAAAGATGAAATGGATTGTGGGTTTCTCACCTTTATTGTCCGGAGCTGGTGCGAACTCAGGTGGAATTTATGGAGGCTTTCTATGCAATGAAAGTTGGTGCAACCATATGCATTTTCTCATGTCCTTTCCCCCCAATGGACCCAAACTCCGCAATAGTAATTTCCATTCACCGAGCAACTCAGATCTTTCTCAACAATGGTAATTTTAAAAATCAGTCCATCTGATTCAGAAACCGCAGTTTGATGGTGTTCTAGCACCTCAGATGGACCTGGAAACTTGTCCTTCATCCTGAATTTCATTAGAGCAACTCGCAGAAAAACTCTCTCACTTGATGTTGAGTATCAGGCTGGACAAGCAAGTTATGAACCTCTCAGATACGACAATTTCTAGCTTTTCAGATGTTGTAATTTGGAAGTAGCTCCTTGTTAGTCTAGCTGATTATGTCTTCAATATGATTAGTGCTGATGTATTTGACGGATTGTGGCCTTAACTCCTCTTAAAAGGGGCATGAGAAATAAAACTATCAAAAAATATCCTAACTGTCCAATACAAACTACTTCCTCCCTTTACAAATAGTTGCACCATTTGCGTAGTGTTTACCATTCACATTTTACGCTTTGATTCTCTTTGGTGATTTATATTTTAGTAAAAATATAATCATATGAGATCTTGTTGAATCGTCTCAATGTATATTTTTTTATTAACAACTGTCTATAATTTTTACTAATTGATGATTAAAGATATTAATATTTAAAATCAAGCATCGACAAGCGTGAAAATATGAAATGGTGCAATTATCTATAAACAGCAGAGGAAGTATCTCAATAGCACAATCAAACGAAATGAATGTCAAATCTTATCATAAACCAACCAGTGAACCGCTTACAGCGCGCCCCTTGAAGATAAAAACCATTGGGGCCCAAAGCCTGATATTTTGGACAGCACTATCAACGCCATTTGGATAAGAAATGTGAGTGCGAGAGGAAGCAAAAACAAGTGTACAAATTGTAAAAAATAAATAGAGATAAAATTTCACAAAGAAATAAAGTGGATTATTCTTCTTCTTTAGAAAATGATTACCATATATCAGTTACATATATGCCATCTTTCATACGGAAGTATTGATTACTTTTATTTAACAACACCAACATGAACAATAAAATAATACGTACAAGAGGTTGAGGTAGTGGAGTAGTGACATCGCTTCCCTTCTCATATTCCTGAGGTCTAGGGATCAAACCTCATGGGACTCATTTCAGGATTTCCCCTTATTCCCTCTCAAGTGAGTCTCCTTCATCTTATTTTTAAAAATAATAATAATAATAATAATAATAATACGTACAAAATCCATATCCATAATCCATAATCCATATCCATAATCCATAATCCATAATCCATAACCCTTTAAAAGTTGGAATTATGGCTACTATTCATCTCAATAGTGAAATGGGTCACAATTCCTTGAAGTTCACTGTTCATCAGCCTTGGGCAATTTCATCCCTCCATCTGAACCGCACGCATGTTTTCTTCTCCCTCCTCTTTCCTCTCTCCTCTCTCCTCTCTTATCTCTGTCTCACTCGCCTCTTTTGCTGTTTCTCTCTCCTCTTTCTCTTTTTTTTGCCATTGCTATGGAGTTAACATCACCAGAAACATCAACAGAGGTCCGATTCTCGCTCTAATCTTCAATCTGAATTGTAGTATTGCGTTTTGCTTTGGCTTTTTTTTACTGATGCTAATTCGGTTCTTGCGTTTGTCATATCTTCAGTTAGGGTTCTTGATTTTTCTTTCCGATTTTTGCATTTTTACTTTTTAGAGTCTTTGATCTAATTTTAATTGAAGGAATGGACCACGGTTTTGATAGATTTTAGTTTTAGCTACAATTTTTTGCGAATTCTGGGTTAGGGTCCTTCTACAAATTGCGATTTATGGGTTACAAATTGCGATTTATGATCAAATTTACAAGTATTAATGGATGACGTTGCGATTTATGGCAGGTGGGCTGTGGGGGTGCATCAATGGATTATTTGGTGATGGTGGATGGCTTCCCTAAGCCTGATGAGAAGATCAGAGGCTTTGCATCCAAGGTAACTTTGTTTTTTTCGTTTACGAGCTTGGATGAATTGTTGATTAAGCTCTACTTAAATTTTTATTTAACGGTTTATAACTTTGTATTTTTAGACTTGCATGATAATTTCCAGCTACATCTAGCAATATTTTGGTTTAAAGATGAAGGAGGACCTGTTTTTATAAGTTCAGTATGATGAAATATGAACATTTAATGCTGATGTAGATGCTTTGAGTTGATTATATTAATACGCTGAAAGGAAGTCAGGAGGAAAAATTGATGGCGGGAGAGAGGGCCGGGAACCAGAGAGCTGAAGATGTTAAGACATGTTGAATAACTCTATCATGAAATTAATCAGCAAAGGATTCAGTCAAAATACCCCAAGCTACTGGAAAACTCAAGTTTTAACTATAATATCTGATTGATGATTTACCCAAATTGTTGGCAAATTTATAGTCTACATTACCTGCCTACTCATGTTTTTACATCATCAACCCAAATTTCATCAATATTTGATGATTGATCATCAATCATTGTAGTAGAAATGCGTAGGCAAATTTGTAGTAGAAGTGATAGGGTTCTGTCAAAATATTTGATTGATGATTTTTGTAGGTTCAAGGAGGTGGTAATATTGGCAATGCTTTGACTTGTGCTGCTCATTTGGGATTAAGACCAAGAATTATTGCCAAGGTCGAAATCATCCAATTCTATAGCTTAAATGTCTTCTTCTTTGTTGTTTTTCAATAAGAATGAGGTACCCAGGCCTCCAGTAAATTTCTTTGTTGGGGAGGGGGGGCTGAATTGCATGGATTCTTAGGCTAATAACTACATTGCCTAGATTGTTAGCTCTATATGTATCTGGTCTTTTCTCTCTATTTGCCTGCAATTCTGACTTTATGCTCAAAACTTTCCTGCAGGATTGCACGTATCTTTCATAATTCAGTTCAAATCAGTTTGGAAGGCATTCCCTGGTAAACTTCCTGTGTATGTATCTTGTCTTGTGACTTGCTACTATGTAGATTAATCTTGATATGTGCGTTTGATTTGGTGTAGCAATTCTGTACCAATTGAACTCTGAGTTTTTCCCTGCATTTTATTGTTATATAAAGAAAAATTAAGATTTTGGGGTGTTAGTAATGGCCACAAAACTGTCTTCATTGCCCTCCGGGAGGTTGTGTCAGTCTGCTTAGCATGAACGGATGAACCTGCAGCAAGCTGTACAATATCATAAAGTGATACCAATAGTTGGGCACGTGTTTGTGGGACGAATTTTAGATTGATGCCACCGATTAGTTTACGAATCTGGTGTCTTTATTCATCCAAGCTAATTAGTGTACTAATCATATCTTTGTTCATTCTAGCTGATTAGTGGAACAATTGTGCTTAGCTGCCTTAGAATAGTGAAGCTAGCAAAGGCTTATAGCTATTCATTAGTTCTGCTTTGTCAGAGTTTTAACCCATTGCCAAAATAAAGGAGAAATGCAATTTCGACATTCATAATTTTATCAGACCTTCAAGAAGAATGCAGGCTTATGTATCATCATTCTTGTAACTATAAAACATCTTCTGTCTTCAAAGCTAAAAATTGCTTCATCTATCAGGTTTGAGAGGGAGCTTGTAGCGGAAGCCTTGCGAAGGCATGGAAATGACACTCCTCATCTCCCCATTAATCTCACTTCATCAGGTTTGCTCATACTTCTCCTTTTCTAATTTTCATTCCACTTCTTATTTCCTCTTATAAAACTGGCTAAAACTCTTCTCCATATATAGTCCCCAGAAAAGTCAAAGACCTTTTATTTTGTTTTGTTCTTAACTTTCCCTTTCAAATTTGTGACTCATGCACTTTGATGACTGCATTAATGCTGGAAATTTGTTCGCTTGAATTAAATTTGGTTATGGGTGTCTTTATAGAACTAAAACCCTCATTAGTAGCTTGATTATGATATGATTAACTCTTGTTGATCTCTGTTCAATTTGTTTTTGTTTTGTTTTTGTTTTGTTTTAAGGTCTCTGTTACTGTCCCAGTTACAAATGATTCATCTGTCAAAGGATCTGTGTTTAAGGTACTTAATCAGCTTATGCTAATTTAATTAGTAGATTGATCCTTTATTGATAGCTTTGTTTATAGAGGGGTTTTGATGTATTTGTTATTGATCTTTAGGCCTTTCAAAAGTGTGTTTAAATATCTGGTACATGGAGTGTCACTGAACTGTGGGCATATCTTTTATGTTGTATGCTACAAATTTATGATGCATGTTATCTATTACTCTTTGAAATCCTGATATTGTTTAAAGATGCTTGAATGTGTGTACGGTGTATGGCTGTTGAACTCTATAACTGAGGCCTATAGCTTGCATGATCTTGGAACTTTTAGTAGTTTGTTGTCATAACCTATGAAGCACGGAAACTCCTGTGACACGAGGTTTCCCCGTCCCCAAAACGTTTCTGTTCCCGGCATTTTAACTGTTTCCTTGCTGATGAAGCCTAGAAATGAATAGAACTTGAGGTTTCCCTGTTTTAGAAAAGTTTCCTCCGAAACCCAAGTGTTTCCATGCTACACCAGTCTTCCCTAATGTTTGTTATGCTAATTCAATTCTTGATTTTAGATTTGGATTGAACGAGCATTTTTCTCTTTTGTGGTCATTGTGATTTGATCTTTGAAGTTTTATCCTCCTGTGAGTATGTGCTGTAAATCATGCATAAGATTGCTGATAATAATGATAAAGGAAAAGGTTGTCATCATCTTAGTTTTAAAAAGCGCGCCCAAGGCGCGCCTAGGCGGAAGGCGACCTCAGGCGACGAGAAAAACGCCTTGACCAACCCAGGCGAGGCGAGCAACGAGAGGCGCACGGAGGCGCGCGCTTTTTGCCGCCTTTGACAGAGGCGCAAGGCGCACCGCCTTGCCGCTTCTAGTGAGAAGGCGTGGAAGAAAGGGGGAGAGAATAGATCTGGGCTAAAAAGTTGAAAAAATCCCAAAAACTTTCAAATTTAGACTTACCTTGGTTTGTATTTAGCAATTTCGAGCAAAAGCCCTTTGTTAATTGTAGTAAATTTCATGAAATCAAACCCTAATTAAAAATCCCTAATTTGGGAGAAAACCCTAACTCACGAATTGGTTGCAATTGATGGCCGCCAACTCACCGGAGGTGACAGAGGATGCCGGCGATCCAACCACCATCATCCTCGACACCATATATCCGGCGGCCGGCTGCCGGCTGCGGACAGGCGACATTCAGGTACGTCCTCTTTCTCTTTCTCTCTCTTTCTTCGAACTTCTTCTCTTCTTCGATCTTCTCTCTTCTTCTTTGTCTATTCTTCTTCGATCTTCTCTCTTCTTCTCTGTCTTCTCTTCTTCGATCTTTTTCTCTTCTTTGATCTTCTCTCTTCTTCTCTGTCCTCTCTTTTTCGATAATAATTTCTTCTTCTGCTCTTTTTTTTTTTTTCCTTTTTTTTTTATTATTGATGTAAAATGGGGGGTACCCACTCCCTTGACCTGACCAACTGTAGCAATGCTGTCCTTTATGTGCAATTTTTTTCCTTTTTTTAATAGAAATGGCACTTTTTTTTACATTTATATTATATTTTTCTCTTAAAACTATATTTATTTTACCTTTTTTTTTACAAGTATATTTATTTTACTTTGAAATGGGACTCATCTGTTGAAATTTTAGTGCCACAAAAGCTAAATAATAACAAAAATAAAAAGTGCGCCTCGCCTACAAGATGCGCGCGCCTTCGCCTTGCGCCTTGCACCTCTCTTCGCCTTGCGCCTTGCGCCTTTTAAAACTAAGGTCATCATTCATCAATGTATGTGGAGGCTGAACTGTGGTTTGGTGTGAATTGTGAATGGATGTGGGGATAGAGAGTTGAGTTGTTGATTTGATGTAGCATCTTTGATACAGTGTAAGCTTTGGCAATAAATTATGGGATCCTGTCTATACATTGAACTTGAAAGCAAAGAACTTAAGATTGAGAAAACAGTATGTATCATGCATGTCCGTGCAAGAAGCTATCACACCTAAAGTTGTGGTTTCACCTTTAGAGCTCGAAGATACGAAAGAGCCTCTGCATTTATACAAAAACAAGGAACCTTACACAGAAACCATTGTTTCTGTTGAGAGACTTGTAGGCCCTAAGGCTCCAGGGGAAACATGCCATATTGTGATTGATCATGGAGGCAATGTTCCCTACTAGGAAGGGCAGAGTTATGGTATTATACCTCCGGTAGGTTTTCCAGATTCTTGTTGATTTGACTTTGCACTTGTTTGGTGAATTATTAGACTTTTGGCTAGAAGCATCAATATCTAGAGTAAGTTCTTTATGTTTTGATTCTTTAGACATGCAATGATGGAACAATTATGTCTTTCCGCCATCCGTTTCATAAGCTTCTGCTTTGGTTTAAATGTTTGGACACTTGGACGTGCAACACACTCTTACCTGTCTGATGGCAAAGGTACATGCCTGATGCGAAATTGGGCTTGTGTGCACGTAGTGTGTGCAAGCAGGGACTTCTGAACTAAGAAAAGGCATTCATGCCTATTAGTGACAAGAGTGTCAGTTTGGCAACGATCAGAACTTGGGCGCGCTGAGTGAAAGCTTAGTTGGCACAAGTGGGGCCGAGTCTAGAAAACGGGTATGAGAAGCACAATTTGAAAAGGGGGGGGGTGGAAGCTTTGAGACAAAAGACAACAATTTAGTCAAACAACACTTCTATGCAAAGTAACGGGTGTGAAGTCTTGATTTTATTAACCATTACCTTGATAGTCGTCTTCCCCCGTGAACACTAAAACAACAGAAACATGATAATGACTCTAAGGTCACAGCCAAGGGTCTACACAGTACACACACAAAATTCTGAACCAGCATTCCTTAAAGGCCTAGCAAACATAGAAGTAATCCTAACAAAGAATAAAAAAAAATATCTTACAAGTAAAGATAGGGCAGACTCTATTGTGTCACTAGGAGTTTTTTTCTAAAAATTAAATAAACTCTCTGGTCATTTACAACATTTGCAACCAATATTACCTTTATGGGCGGAAGCTTTGATCTAATTGAAGTCGCTATTGATTGAACAGGGTGAGAACCCCAAGAAACCAGGGAATCCTCACAATGTACGTCTCTATTCCATTGCTTCGACAAGGTATGGAGACAATTTTGATGGAAAGACTCGTACTTTATGTGTTCGTCGAGCTTTCTATAATGATCCTGAGACAGGAAAAGAGGACCCTGAAAAGATGGGTGTGTGCAGCAATTTTCTCTGCAATGCTAAGCCTGGAGAAAAGGTCCAGATAACTGGTATGTTTTATCTAATTATACAGAAGGTTATGACTTAGCCTGTTGATCAAGTGGTCATACTTTTTAGTGTCTGAAAAAATTGTTAGCCTCTTTCGGAGGAAAATTTACAATATGTGCTCATGTTTTTTAACATGCTACTTCCAATTTGTGGGGACTTCCAAATTCTAATGTCGGAGACGGGTCTTCTTTTGTACCATAGAGTAGAACATTTCTTTAGTAAATTTGATCTAGAGAAGGAAACATGTAAGGGTAAGAAATCTCATCTGAACACTCAAAATTTAGAAGACTGAAGTAAGACTGAAGTTAATAGCATCTCCGCTTTTTCATGTGCTCCATTAATTTCGCAATTTGTTGCATGCTCTTGCTCTTTATTGCGAATTAGGATCAAAATTAGGGGAATGGGCTAATATAAACATATACTTGGTAAGTTGGTGTTATCATGACAATGCCAAAAGGGAACATACTTCTCATGAAATTATCTCGACTTCACTTTCTTGCCCAAGCTGAGTTCTTGAGTAAATGATGTGACACTTTTCTATGAAAGTGTTATCGCCTTTCCAGGTTATAGTTCCACTTGAGAATAGGTGTGGAATGAATAACAACTTTGAGGTTCTCCTGGCGTTTATTGTTTTTCTTTGGTTCAACCCTCTGTGATCTGTTAGCATTTGGATTTGTCATTTTAGTTTCAGGTCTAGAATCATGTTCATAATCATTCCCTTTTTCTAAGTCAGGTCATAAAATCGTGTATAAATTATTATAAATTTTTTGAGGTCCTTTCTTGGCTTGGAGGAAATTTTGGCCACATTTTTTATTTAGCTTACAGAAGCTGGTAAGTGGTGACTTTTGAAATGATAATTTCCAACATACTGATATCCTTACTGCTGGAGAAGTGGGATTGTTTATAGTTTATCAACCAGAGTTCTTGTTTCTGCTATTGACAACATCCATGCTATATTGCAGGTCCTTCAGGCAAGGTTATGCTTTTACATGAGGATCCAAATGCCACCCATATTATGATTGCTACAGGAACTGGTGTGGTGTGGCTCCTTACAGAGGCTACCTTTGCCGCATGTTCATGGAGGATGTCCCCACCTACAAGTTCAAAGGTCTCGCTTGGCTTTTCCTCGGGGTAGCCAATACCAATAGTCTTCTATATGATGATGAATTCACCAAATATCTAAAGGAGTACCCTGATAATTTCTGGTATAACACGACTCTTAGCCAAGAACATCAGAACAAGAAGGGTGGAAAGATGTATGTTCAGGATAAGATTAAAGAATACAGCGATGAAATCTTCAAGATGCTCGACAATGGAGCTCATATTTACTTCTGTGGGCTTAAAGGGATGATGCCTGGGATCCAGGATACCCTAAAGAGAGTCACGGAAGAGAGGGGAGAGAAGTGGGATGAAAAGCTTTCTCAGCTGAAGAAGAACAAGCAACGGCATGTAGTAGAGGTATATTGATATTATTGTGTACCATTTTTATTTTTTTGGATGCTTCAATGTTGAAAGAAGATTGGTTCTGTTGTAGTAACTTTTGGTCATATTTGGCATTAGCCTGAATGGCTTAGTTTTAAAGAAGTGGGGATTTTAATCCCCTTTTATGAATCTAATAAAATTCTTGATTTGGTTACCAATTTTCCCTTATTATTGTTTGTTAATAATTGAATATGAGCTGGCAAATTTGGCAAATTTATGATATAGTTTGTTTACTAAAAGGGTGGTGACTTTGTTTGTGTTTTGCATCTTCGCCACTACGATTGTTTTAGGAACACCAAAACAAATTGATTCAAACCGTATACACACTTTCCTTCCTTTTTTTTGTTTCCCCAATTTTCTCTTTAGATGTTCTTAAATATTTGCCATATCTTATATTTCCAAGTCAATCGTTACCACTCCATAATGCACAAACCCTCAAAGGATAGGAGTTAGGTACCAGTGGATAAGACGGCTCGCCTGGCCGAGGTCGGGGTTCGATCCTTACCCCAGCATTATGCTGGGGTGTTTCCTTAGCATGCTATGCATGCCTTACCAGCCAATGTGTTGGTGTTTCCTGCAGGCTAGTAGGCTTGTAGGGGTCAGCCCTCTTGGGCTGACTTAATCTCCTAAAAAAAAAAAAAAAAAAAAAATAATGCACAAACCCTCTCATATGATGCTTTACAAATCCAAGGCTATCTATTGACTATATCCCTCTACAGTATTGCATGTCGCCACGTGTCACCCCACCTCATACATTAATGTGGCGCTGCTTTGTCTCCAACTGTTCAACATGTGATTCATACGCTAATATAGAATTAGGAAAAAGATCAAAAAAATTGCATTAGGGGCCTCAAACCCATGACATCTTTCTTTGTAATATCATGATCTTACCAGTAAACCACGACTTGTACTTATGACTAGCCATATAGTTGTTCGCATTGTTTAAAAGATATTTTGCTAAGGTATGCAAATCCTTACATAACTACTCATCATTGTTTGGAAAAGAATCATTGTTTGGAAAAGAAGTACAAAAAATGACACTTCCGGTTTACTCCTAGATTCCATTTCAAAATCAAAGCGTTCGATGCAACTGGCTCAATGTTTCTTACTGCTTTCAACGAAAAATGTGAAGCTCTTTTCAGAATATCAGCGGAACATATTAATAATCTTCTTGCCGATGTAAACATCTTGAGTTCTACATTTGTTCTCGCTTTACATCCTTTCTCATGCTAATCTCAAATGTATCATAGATTCTAAACCCTTGTACATTTACATTTACTTGCTAGGCCTTTACCACCATCTTAAAGGAATTAATGGCAAAAGGCTTTTATATCCAAATAACGCCAACTGCATCAATTTCCAGAAATAAGGTCCTGCAGTGGAAGCTTATATCCATCTTGTGTGAATAGGCTAAAACTTCATTTTAAAAGCACTTCGGAAACATGTGAAATAACTACAAGTTAGCAATAAGTTTCAGTTTAGAGGACTCTATATAATTGTTATGTTTAACCTTTAAATTGCACTTCAAACAACCACTAATATGTATATTGTCTGCCCTATAGTATGGGAGTATGAATAAATTGTGTATGTACACCTTACTTCTGTGCTTTACCCCATACACCCCAAACAACAAGTGCAAGCACCAAGTGTTTTGGAACCGTTACTTCACAACCATCTGGCTGATTAAATCCAATGTAATTCGAATATCGCAAGTACGCTATTCTGGAGTGCCGCGCGCGTAGGCGCGCGGTGCAACAACTAGTACTGAAAAAAGAAGCAAATTGTCAAACTATAGATTGATTGATCAATCTTTTCGTGTGAGGGACACTGTAATATTAATGCTCAGGTTCTTCTCTTTTGCCATCGAGTCTTGAAGAATTTCCTTGTATCTCTCAAACAACTCTTCGATGATATCTTCGTCGAAATGACTTACGAGTAAGGGTTCTGCCACAGATCTCATGCATCTAGCAAAGTCATAATGATCAAAAGCCATTTATTGAAGTAATCATGTTTTTTTTGTTAGATATACAACAATTACAAACAAAACAAAAATTACAGAAACTAGACTTGGATGAGTATTTCTCTGTCCTTAAGATAATATTGTAGGAACTAAAACTGGTAGATCAATCGGAACAACTTATCTGAATAGTCGTGGCGTGAACAAACACTGCCCTAGAGTTGAATTTGCCCCGTTACGTATACACGGACTCTTGGCAACTAACCTCCAAGGTTACACGACCACTGCTCCTCTGGTGTAGTACAGAGTCACATTTTAAGAACACTTTGAACAATGCCCAGATCAGAGAGAATATAGAGAAACTTGTTTAGAATTTTGTAGAGAAGAATGTTTTTTATGTGTCCCTTGAAAACGGATGAAGGCTCCAATTTATAGAGGAAAGGCAAGAAGCAAAAACGGTAATATAATCAATTAGGGGGTAATTAAGGGAAAATGGAAATATTAATAACGACAAGAATCAAGGATAACCGTTACGAAATCAGCGAAGATATGGATGCTGATTTCCACAAAAAATAAGTACCTTAACAAAAATATCCCACAACAGCAAACGCGCCACGCGCTCGATCCCGGCCCGGCCGGCGCATGCGCGTGTGTGGTTACTAGTTTCTTCCCACTCAACCTTCAACTAATGTATATAGAAGGACACTCTATATAAGGAAGGGAAAAAGTCTTTAAACTACCAATAGGGACAAGGCACTTTTTGTTCTTTTGAAGCAACTTTTGGAGTAAGAAAAGTAAGGCTTCATATACTAACTCCAACATTCCCCCACATGATTCAAAAGAATAAAGAAGGAAAAGACAACTAAAAAGAAAATCTGAGCACGGATATTCAGTTTTGTAAGTATCAATGTCTTATGGACTTGAATTGATACCTAATGCATACAAACATGTCTTACCGTCGTATTAGGTAGATTTCTCTTTGAACCTTTCTACGATGTTAGTAATTCACATTTGCGCACTTAAATCTTTCTCAAATCAATAGTGTTCTCGTGATTTGCAATTTAATTGCCCCACAAATTGCCTGGATTTTCATGAATGCTCTACAGGTCCTAAGCCTTAAGGACTCTCATAAGGGATTGGGCGTAACCCCCCACATTCACATAGGTAAATCCATCAAGTTTGTACTGTCACAAACCACCTTATCAAGGTTATGAACTTATTAAGAGCCTTTTGCTCATCCTTAAACATATAACAGTAAAGAAATACTACATCACTTTTTATTAATAGCAATGGTAGTAGTATACATAACTTGAGCTCTTTTGTGACTTCGTTTGACTCTTTCAACTTAGGAAAACCTAAGAAGGGTATCCATCACAATTTACTCCACAATAGGCTTGAAACTCATTCCTTGTGCTGAATCCAACACCATTTTTCTACAAAGGCCTCTGGTGAGAGGATCAGCAATATTCCTCTCTAACTTTACATACTCGAGTGACATTACATTATTTCTAATTAGATTTCTCACAATAGCATGCCTTAAGCAAATATGACTTCTCTTTCCATTATAAGCTTGATTATTCGCTACCCAAATTGCTGCTTGTGAGTCACAACGCATGGAAACTGATGGAGCTGGGTTCCCTCACAATGGAATATCAGCAAGCAAACTCCTTAGCCACTCAGCTTCCTGTCCTGCCAATTCTAAAGAAATAAACTCAGATTCCACAGTAGGTTTGGCAATACAAGTTTGTTTTGATGATTTCCAAGATATAGCACCACCAGCAAGAGTAAAAACATAGCCACTAGTAGAATGAATCTCACCATTATATGACACCTAATTGGCATCACAAAATCCTTAAGAACACAAGGTGATCTTGGATAATGCAAACCCCAATTGATAGTGCCTTTTCAATACTTTAATAATCTAATCAAAGCATTCCAATGATCCTGATTAGGATTATCAGTATACCTGCTCAATCTACTAATAGCATATGCTATATCAGGTCGAGTGTAATTCATCAAAAACATTACACTTCTAATTATCTTGGCATATTGTTGTTGTGACACACTGTCACCTTTATTCTTTTAATTTTCAAATGAATACTAGAATCATATGGGGTTTTCACAGGAGTACAATTAAATTGATTAAACTTCTTTAAAATTTTCTCAAAATAATGAGATTGGTTTAAGGACATCCCATATGCAGTTCTAGTAATCTTTATACCAAGAATCACATCTGCCTCACCCAAATCCTTCATTTCAAAACTAGAATTTAGGAAGGCATTGGTTGCATTCACTATGTCTATATTGGTCCAAAAAATTAACTTACAAGGACCTAATAAGTTTACATACCATGTCTTCCTGTCCGAGAACTACACATCCTTCAGGTTGCTTCATGTAAATCTCTTCATTTAGCTCACCATTCAAAAAAGCAGTTTTTATATCCATTTGATGCACAATCAAATCATGAATAGATGCAAGTGCAATTAAAGTTCTAATGGTGACAACCTTAGTCACAGGATAGTAGGTATCAAAGAATTCTAGGCTTTTCCTCTGGTGATGTCCTCTAACCATAAGTCTGGCTTTATACTTATCCAAGGTCCCATCGGGCCTACACTTCTTTGTAAAAATCCATTTACTGGTTAGGGTCTTACATCCTCTAGGAAGGTCCACTAAAACCCAAGTATGATTACTCATAATGGACTCAATCTCAATATTAATACCCTCTAACCAAAAACTAGAGTCAACTGACCTCATGGCCTCACTATAGGTCCTTGTATTTTCTTCTAACACAAAAACATTCACTTTATGCTCATCGAAGCACTCTTTTTCAACAAGGAAGGTAGTAATGAAATCAGGTCCAAAACTAGACTCAATTCTAGCTCTCTTACTCCTTCGGGGTTCGAGAGTCTCACTAGAAGATGCAATATCATGATGCATAGTGGAAGAAGAAGATGAAGATGCAGCAAGCAAAGAAGATGGAACACTTAATTTCATAGGAAAAATGTTCTCAAAAAACGCAACATCCCTTGACTCTCTAATAGGACCAAAACCAGATACATCCTTAAGAATAAGTCTATATGCAGCATTGTTAGAAGCATAGCCAATAAAAATACCATCCACAGTCTTAGGTCTAATTTTGTTCCTCTGAAAATCAGGAAGACCTATTTTTCCCGAACACCCCCACACTTTGAGGTAACTCAAATTAAGTTTGAAAACCTTTCCATAATTCATAAGGGGTTTTATCTAACTTCTTATGGGGAACACGGTTAAGCACATAGCAAGCAGAAAGAATGGCCTCACCCCACATATTAGTAGGCATATCCAAACTAATAAGTATTGCATTCATCATATCCTTAAGAGTTCTATTTTCCCGCTCAGCTATTCCATTATGCTATGGGGTATAAGGAGTTGTAACCTCATGAATAATCCCATTAGACTCACAAAATTTTTTAAGGGAAACTCCGTCATCTTCTCCACCCCTATCTGATCTCACCCTCTTAATCTTAAGGTCCAATTGGTTCTCAACTTCGGCTTTATATATAAGAAATTTTTCTTCTGCCTTATCTTTTAAACTCAATTAATAAACCTTAGTAAAACGAGAGAAATCATCCACAAAAGTAATATAATAACGCTTCCCTCCCCAACTCATAGAATTCTTAAAGTCACCTAAGTCACTATGAATCAGCTCAAGTAAGGTGGAAAAACGAGCAACACTTTTGTTGAATGCTTTCTTAGGGTGCTTAGCATCTACACATACTTCACATTTAATTTATCAAAGGAGGTATTGCTAAAGTCAGGAATAAGACTAAGTTGTTTAAGTCTCTTAACATATGTAACATTCACATGATCTAGTTTAGAATGGCATAAAGAAACAAACTCAGCAATATAAACGGAAGCAGTATAAGTTTTATTATCAGTTACAACATCAAGAACAAATAAACCATCGTTACAAAATCCCTTACCTACAAAATCACTATTTCTGGTTAGTACAAGTTTATCAGATTCAAAAGTCATCTTGATACCATCTTTGTTTAAAAGAGAACCAAAAATAAGGTTTCTGCGGATTTCAGGCACATGTAAGACATTCTGCAAAGCAATGGTTTTTCCAGAAGTTAATTTCAAAAAAACCTTTCCTTTGCCAAGTACACTCACAGTGCTTGAGTTGCCCATGAAGACACATTCACCTTCTGAAAATTTGTTGCTTTTCTGGAACATTTCCTTGCTTGAACAGATGTGGCGAGTTGCTCCGGTATCTAGCACCCACTCGGTCACATTACTCACCAGATTTACCTCGGACACCATAGCAATAATCACATCTTCAGCAAGGTTGGCTTGAGATTTGTTTTCCTTTGCTTTGTTTGCAAACTGGTTTCCAGAAGTGCTTTTTTGGCGACAATCCTTAGCAGTATGTCCAAACTTACCATAGACGAAGCAATTTCCCCTGAACTGCCTCCCTTTTGAAGTTATTATTCTGTGTTGTACCATGAAACCGATTCGAACCCTTACCGTTCGATACTTTACCTGCATTCTTAGATTCAACCAGATTAGCAGCAGAGGAAGAATGATCAACAGATTTCCCTTTGCTGGAACCTATTCTCTAAGGTAACACTGAAACCTAAGTCGCATTACTTTCCAATGCTAATAGATTCTTCCTAATCTGGAACCTAATCAACAGAGGAAGAATGATCAACAGGTTTTAGTGCATAATTGGCCTAATGTATCACCCTAAAAGTGTTACTTAAAAGCCTAAAAGTGTTGCTTTAGGCAATAGGTAACACTTTTATAAGTGAAACATCTACCCGTGCTACCTATTCTCTAAGGTAATACTTTCCAATGCCAATGTTTCACTTTCTCAAGTGTTACTTAATATTATTTAATGTAACACTTTTTAAAACTAATGTAGTATTTTTATAGTGTTACTCCTAATTTTTTTATGTAACACTTTTACATCTATAGTAACATTTTCTATGTCATCTCTTGAATTATAGTAACACTTTATTAGATATTATGTACTCTCTCCGTCCCATAATACTTTTGACACTTATCAATGCACATAGTTTTAGATGATAAGTTGTTGTTTGGTTATCAATTGTTATTTTATTGAAAAGTAGATGTGATAGGAGTTAGTAGTTAGTAAAAGTAGTATTATTTTATTTTAAGGAGATAGAGTGTGGGCCATGGTTAGAGTTGGTGGGTAGTAGGAGTGGTATTACTTTATTTGGAGGAGAGAGAGTGTGGGTCAATGCTTAAAAGGTAGAACGATTAAAATAATAGTGGGTCATATCCAATATTAGAAGTGTAAAGAGTATTCTGGGACAGATGAAAAAGGAAAGTGTAAAGAGTATTCTGGGACGGAGGGAGTATCATTTTAAGGGTCTGTTTTGTTCAACTTATTTTGTCTTATCTTATCTTATCTTATAATATCTTATAAAATTTTATCTGATCTTATCTTATCTTATCATATAAGATAGTTTATTAAGTGTGTCTAACATCTTATTTTATCTGATCTGATCTTATCTTATCTGATCTTATCTAATCTTATAAAATCTTATATAAGTTAAAATAAGTTGAACAGAACGGACCCTAAGTGAGCATATGTAACACTCTATTAGATATTAGGCAACACTTTTTGTTAGCTAGCTTTATAGTAACACATCTATTTCACATGTCCTATAGTAACATTTTTAAATTTGTCGTCACACATACAATGATAATAATACTAAAACTTACAAACATAATAACAACGAGGAAATAGTATGCTATTATAGATATAAATTAGTACAAATACTCAACGGTTATTGTAAAGAATGAGCCAAAGAGTATTATTCGTTATTATATTACTCTTGAGAATTAACCTCCAAATTTCTCTTAACAGCAACGCTGAGAGCTAGTAGCTATTCCTATTAACTCTCACATAAATAAACTAATCTGATGAACCTTCTCAATATAACCTTCTCAAGTGTTATCTACACAATATAGCTGAATCACTTAGACAAAGAAGTGAATTACATCTTGCTTTAGAAGAAGTAAACATCATGAAAGGAGTTTATTAAACTACTAGTTTTGTTTAGTATGTATTATTAAAAGAATTAAACATATTATCTACGTTCTCATAAACTGGAATTAACTCAAACCTATTTCCACATAAACCTTGTTAATCAACTTTAGGAGTAATGAAATTATTTTTAATGATCTCAATATTATTATCAACATTTACCTAATCCGTTTTCTATCTTTAATTAAGTTGGCTACTATAATCACTTCACTCTTAGAGACTCGATAAATAGTCATTTATTAATTGACTTATACCTTTATAACTTCTTAATTGCAATACTTTTAGCTTAAAACTCCACAACGAACTGGAACTAAGAAAATATGAATACTATATAGGAATTCATAACTTTCAATCAACCTTATATTAAAACCAAATAAACTTAGATTACCTCTTACTAACTAACAACATTGAAATTCATACAAAACGAGTCTTCCTAGCCCAACTAATTCTTGTTATAGATTGAATTATAAGTACAAATTAGCATAAACTAACTCACTAAACTCCAAACAAACGAAACAAGTTACTTCGTTATCCTCAATCATTCACCTCCACAATCAATAACACATGATTACCAACTTTAGCTAGACAATCTTTAAATTCACCTCGCTAACTAATAATAACGATAATAAACTATATTTCTAAATGAGTTCATAATACAAAAAGTTAACTCAACCAGGACAAAACATTACTAATTCATAACTTAGAATTCCATTGCATTACATTCCAATTCCTTAATTTCATATTAAGTAAGTGATTTCTTTCTCAATCTAACGAAGTAGACTAAACTCTTATAACTAACAAATTAAACCAAATCTTAATAGAATGTTAGAACTGAAGATTCAATCATAATATGATTTTACATAATAACTTATAATCAAGATTTCAAAACCAAATCAACAATCTAGTATCACCAACTGAACTTACCTCACAAACTATATTGAACTAACACCAAAACGATATGCCAATATCCAATTAGTGATGCAGAAATTATGGTTAGTCTTTTAGTCAACATATATAACATAAGAATAAATGCTCAATTAGTTTATATGACAACACAAGAAAAACAACATCAATAACACAACAGCAGTTGCCGTAACAGCATCATCTACAACAGAACAACAATAACACCCAACAACAACAACACAACAATAACACCATTAGAGTTCTCGAAACAAATAACTACAATTCAATACACTCATTCACATAATCAATCAGAACACAATTTCATCATACAACTAATTTCATAACTTTAATGGAACAAAATTCAATTCAAAAGAGAGAGATTGGGAGGGTTAGTACCAACAATAGAAGAAGAAACCCCCCACCACCGGCCACGAGCTACGCAACCAGCGAGAGGACGGAGGAGTAGAGCCACGACAGCACAAGCGGCACACAAGCAACAACAACAACGGCAACAACCGCGTAGAGGTGACAGAAGATCGTGGAACAGGACAACAGTAGCCGCTAGAGAAGAGAAAGGACAGTAGTAGCAGCAACAACTCGGCAACACCAACAGAGGTGCAGCACCACCACGAGGAACAAGAGAGAGATGCACCAACAGCAACAAGGAGGAATGAGAGATATGCAAGGAAAGAGGAATTAATATGATACGACTGCAGCGCCAGTCTGAGTGTCGGCAAGTGACGGCGAGGCGGCGCACACCGGCGAGGCGAAGGAGACAGACGAGGGTTTGAGAGAAAAAGGGTGAGAGGAGAGAGATGGTTTTGGGGTTAGGGGGTTTCTGTGGGTTTAGCTGAACGACAGTAAGGGTACGAGGGGGTGTTTTTTTTTCGATTTTGGGTTCTCAAATGATCCAACAAAAAAGGATGGGGAAACCGATTCAAATTGATAAAATGCAACAATTTTAGTTTCGTATTTTGGGTAAATACTATTCAAAAAATTTTAAATAATTGAAACCGAAATATATAATTTCAATATCGATATTAATAACTTTATAACATTAAAATAATAAATAGTTAAAAACATAACAAATCAATACTATATAGATGTTCCAAACTCCTTTCAAAAAAAAAAAATATAGATGTTCCAAATAAAAGAAAATGACAATATCCAATATAATTAAATTAATAATTATAATTAACATTTAATAATTGCTTTTAAAAATAAGCCTGTTACAGGAACGAAGAAGGACAGCGAACGAGTCTGACTGGAACGAAGAAGGAGAGCGGTGGTGAGACACTGAAACCTAAGTCGCATTACTTTGCAATTGGAATTGAAAATAAAGAAAATGTTGTTTTTTTAGTTTAATTCTCTTTGGCGGCTAATTAAGCGCCAACATAATTTTGGATTAGCACTCAATTAATTTAAGACGACTTTGGTTTTTTTTTTTTGTTGAGGGAAGATGAGTTTGTTAAGTACAATGCTCCTATAAGAAAGAATCCGAAGTAATTAATAAAATCATAATGTTATAATTTTAAAAATTATACTTATACTTTAAAAAAAAAATACTTATCTTAAAGTGTTACCTTAAAATGTTACCAATATCTAAGTGCTACCTAATGGTGTTACCTATCTGAAAGTGTTACATCAAAATGTTACTCAATTAAAAAAGTGCTACTTCAAAATGTTACTTATAAAAATGTGTTACATTAAGTGTTACATATTGATGAAGTGTTACCAAGGTGTTACATATATATTCGACAAACTTGAATTTTGAAAAGTGCTACCTCATACATGTTACCTTAGACCAACTTTTGTACTAGTGTTTGGATATGGTTCTGCTCCTCAATCTTAATATGGGAAACTAATTCCTGAAGGGTAAAATCTTTCTGTCTGTGTTTAAAGGAATTGAACAAAAATTTTCCCAGGAAGGAGGTAATTTTTCAAGTAAACAATTGGCTTGGAAAAGTTCAGGAATGGCCATACCCTCAGTCATAATATCAGCACATAAATGTTCATACTCATGAACTTGATTTAGCTAGCACATGTTTATCATCAGTCATAGAAAATTTCAACCAACGACTACAAGCATATTTCTTAGTCCCAAAATCATCATTACCATACTAGGCTTTTAAAGCATCCCAAATATCCTTAGCATCTTTCGACTTACTATAAATCATATATAGTGCAACAGACATATAATGCAACAACATCCCACGGCAAGTCTTATTATCCTTAACATAATCCCTAACAGAATTCTCGGGTTGCACATTAGAAAATAGACAATAATCTACACCAATTTTTCCCAAAAAGAATTCCATCTTATCAGACCACATCTTATAATTTTTTTCCATCAAAAGGGTCTAACTTAGACATATCAGGGATAAAGGGATTGGCAGAAATAGGCACAGCAGTAGGGATAACATTTTCACCAGCCATAATAGTTCCACATATGTACGGAAATAAAAAAGCAAATTCAACTTTAGAATGTAGGAACTAAAACTGGTAGATCAATCGGAACAACTTATCTGAATAGTCGTGGCGTGAACAAACACTGCCCTAAAGTTGAATTTGCCCCGTTACGTACACACGGACTCTTGGCAACCAACCTCCATGGTTACACGACCACTGCTCCTTTGGTGTAGTACAGAGTCACAGTTTGAGAACACTTTGAACAATGCCCAGATCAGAGAGAATGTAGAGAACGTGTTTAGAATTTTGTAGAGAAGAATGTTTTTTCTGTATGCCTTGAAAGCTGATGAAGGCTCCAATTTATAGAGGAAAGGCAAGAAGCATAAAAGGTAATATAATCAATTAGGCGGAAATTAAGGGAAAACGGAAATATTAGCAACGGCAAGAATCATGGATAATAGTTATGAAATCAGCGAAGATATGAATGCTGATTTTTGCAAAATATAAGTAACTGAACTGAATATACCACAACCCCAACCGCGAACGCGCCACACCCCCGAGCCCGACCTGGCCAGCGCGCGCGCGCTTGTGTGGTGACTAGTTTCTTCCCACTCAACCTTCAACAAATGTATAAAGAAGGAAACTCTATATAAGGAAGGGAAAAAGTCTTTAAACTACCAATGTGGGACAAGACACTTTTTGTTCTTTTGAAGCAACTTTTGGAGTAAGAAAACTAAGGCTTAATTCATATACTAGCTCCAACAAATATTAGCCCCACAATTATGCTGATGGGATTAAATGCTAATTTACCCCCAGGATTCCCTATCTAAGAATGGATTTACAGCAAGATTATCCATACTCCATGAACATGGTTGAGAGTATTTTTTGAGAGAATACGTTTTTGTGAAGGAATGACAGAATAGAAAAACTGAACCAAAAAATAATATGCCAAATGGTATTTAATGGGATTAAATCAAATGGCAGTTATTGAAAAACTGTCAATTTGATATTATCCCAATAAATCGAAATTAAAAAAAAAAATAAGAAATAATTTTGGTTAAGTGCTAAGTGCTAGTCTTTGATTACAAATATCCAAGTATATTAATAACCCAAATACAAGCACATCCAAGCCCAATGCTCAACTTGGCCCAAGTAGTTAGGCCACTATCCAATTTAATATAACTATCACATGAGTTAATATAAAGGCAACAACAACATTCTATTCCTTCCATGTGGGACAAATACCCACATACAACCTCTCCAACTACATTTTGAAGACGATATTCCAACAATCCCCCACTTAGTCTTCAATATAACAGAATGTGCATACATGAAAGAATCTTTCGATTTGAACTTTCACTTAGATAGACCTTCAAGACCCTAACAAAATTTATGGCAGCGAAAGCTTTGAGCCAAAATTTCTTCTGTTAGAATTGGAAGAACTGCACACACATTCGTCCATAATCATGTTCATAAACAAGGTAGCCCTAATATGGCCATGTGCTCATCCTGGTTCATAGAAATTTACAAAAGTTTTGACCCCAAAACTTTTGTTAGAAGCGGCACCACTTCTAATGTCTATGTAGGTGAAATTCTTCAAACACTAGAATTTCATTAAGAGTAATAACTCACCCTAAAGCACACACTGGAATAAATTATGCTAGTGTGACCAGACCAGTTATCAACAATTTGTTATTACCACATTGAACCTTTTAATTATAAAGATCTATAAGGAAAAGGTTGGGTTTCCATCATTGCTGATCAATCAAACGGGTCTTAAGCCCATCTCTCGACTTGTTACATAAACCATATCCCTTGGTAATCCTTTAGTAAAAGGATCTGCTAAGTTATTACAAGACCGTACATAAATAACAGTTATAATCCCGTCGAATATCAACTGTCTCACATATGCGTATCTTAAACTGATATGTCTAGACTCACCATTATAAATCATATTGTAAGCTCTAAACAATGTTGCCTCACTATCGCAGTGCAAAGAAATAGCTGGCATAGGTTGTGGCCACAACTTTATATCCAATAACATATTTCTCAACCACTCTGCTTCTTTGTCTGCTTCCCCTGGCCTAAAGCTAAAAATTCAGCTTCCATTGTAGAATGAGTGATGCAAGTTTGTTTCTTTGAGGCCCAAGAAACAACACCACCACCGAGCATGAAATTAAATCCAACCACTTGTGGACTTATTATCTCCATCACTTGATATCCAACTAGCATCTGTATACCCTTCCACTGCAAAGCATAACCTTTGGTTCTTTTCAGATAACCAAAAATTCTTTCAATTGCTTGCCAATGACCTACACTAGGATTAATATTAAATCTCGAAAGTTTGCATACTGCAAACGCAATATCAGGTCTAGTGCAATGCATTGCATACATCAAACTGCCTATTGCACTAGCATACTCTAACTGAGCTACAGCTCTTCCACTGTTCACACTAAGTTTACATGATGTATCATACGGGGTGTTAGCTTCCTTGAAATTCAAATGCTCAAATTTCTTAAGCATCTTATCAACATAATGAGACTGACTTAAGGAATAACCCCCACTATTTCTTCTAACTTTGATACCTAATAAGATAGTATCAACTTCATTTAAGTCCTTCATCTTAAAACAAGAGCTTAAATAAGTTTTGGTTTCAGTTATGCCTTTTATGTTTGTTCCAAATATCAACATATCATCAACATAAAGACATAAAATGACTCCATAATCTTTAATAAACTTAGAGTATATACATCTATCAGCAGAGTTATGTATAAAGCCATGAGATAGAACAGCAGAATCAAATTTTCATGCCACTATTTTGGTGCTTACTTTAGACCATACAATGACTTTATTAGTTTACAAACCTTATTTTTGTGACCAGGTAGTATAGAACCTTCAGGTTGTATGATGTTACACCTCGTCATCTAAATCACCATTTAGAAAAGCAGTTTTTACATCCAATTGGTGTACATACAAACTATATAAAGGAGTTAAAGCTATTAACACTCTAATGGATGTAATCCTACCCACTGGAGCATAAGTATCAAAATAATTGTTCCGGTATGGAATAAATGATGTTGGAGTGAACAGGTATCCTTCAACTATGTATGCCGGTTTGATATCCTACAAGACAGAACACGTAAACTAACATCGGGGGTTGATTCGAGGAACGCCCCTCCGATGCCTAAGTCAGTAAAGGGTAATGACTGGTATATTTCAAGTAGAGTATATTAAAATATGTGAACGTATCTTATGACTCAGATCATGGGGTATTTATATATAGGAGCCGGCAGTGTCCTAAGCAAGATAGGACACAGCTCCTATTTGTTGAATACAATTATATCATCTTTTGATACTTATCTTTAGGCTCATAGGCGCGTTGAGTAAGTACTAGATCAGACCCAAACCCATTTAGTGATGGCCCAAGTGGGGAATATCGTTAAGGCATTCCAATATGGTCGGCATGATATAAATGTCGGTATCAGGGTTGACTTATTCTAAGTTAATAGCCTCTATACATATAAGCTGATCATGACGGTCAATAGTGGTTCGGTAGGACCGGTGTGGAACTTAGACAACCCCCATACAATAATCTACTCTTTCTCTTTGGCTAAACCCTTGACAAACATTAATTGACTCATCATCCACATTTCTTTTCATCCTAAAAACCCACTTACATCCAATGGCTTTAGAGCCAGGAGGCAAATTTAATAAGACCCAAGTCTTATTAGCCATCAAAGACTCCATTTCATCATCTATTGCTTCCTTCCAAAAAGCAGAATCTCTAGAAGCCATTGCTTCTCGAAATGTTTTTGGTTCATTGCTTTCATCCTCAACATTGAGAAGTGATGGGATTTTTCTGGTTACCACTTCTCTATTCCCTTCAACAAGAAAAGCAATAGCTTGTGAATTGATAGTCTGAACCCAAATATTTTTTCTTTCTAGCTCTTACACTTCTCCTAGGTTCAATATGATCATTAGGATTTATTCTCACATTAATAGAAGAAGGATAATGACTCGATTCTGGGTTAGAATTCAATTCTGTTTGTGGTATTTGCAACGACTCATCAACACTTTTGGAATCACTTCGGAATTTGTTCTCAAAGAATTCTACGTCTCTAGACTCTACAATCACATTTGTGTCTAGATCCAAAAGCCTATATGCTTTAGAGTTTTCTTGTAACAACCCGAATATATGACCAACCTAATTACGACCTAAATGCAGCGGAAAACCTAATCCGGGCTATTACCATCACACTCATCACGAGTGTGGAGCTCAAAAACCTTGACTTATGAAAACTTTTAGATGGTAATGACTATATTGAAACCTCTAAACTCTAATAAACTATATTAAGTGAATGATCCTAAACTTTTAAGGAAATAGATTTGTTTTTAAAATACTAAAGAAAATTCGGCAGAGTTCAATTTGTAATACAGAACGCCTAAAACTTAATTTAGGACTCGCATCTGATTCATAAACCTGTATCCTCAAAACCCAGCAACCAAAACCAGTCTAGACTTTACAAACTCAAACCGTTTTAATTTAATTACAATTTAACTATTAACTATAATATTACAAAGTTGATCGTCCTCGCCGCGATACAAATAATATAAAGCATACAACAAACTTCCAACATCGAACCTTCTTCATTATACATTACCTTCATGTACCTGCATATACCGGGCATGTAGTATCAGCCAAACTCGCGGAGCAAGATTTCATACCATAAAGCCAATTATATTTGCAGGTAGGATACATTAAGCATATCCTACAAATCATTTTCTTTTGCAACCACAATGCTAAATAAAAACATTATAAACATTCTTCTTCATTTCTTTTCCAAACCAAATATTCTTCTATTTTCTTTGCTAAAACAATTTCTTCCAGAATCTTAGAATCATAAATCTATGGAATGGAACAAACTTTCCTTGCCTTTGGGCTAGCTAGGCCCTCCGGATAAATGTTGACAAAGACCCCTATTGTGCACACCCTACATACGGCCAAACCGCAGCAGAAGATCTAAGTCCGAGGTACTGATCAACGTACCCCCCAACTATTCTGTATCTGTAAAGTCGAGACGAACCCGATGAAGTTCCAATTCCTTGAGATACCACTTAGGTAATCCCATCAACTTTCAAAACATAAAACTATTCGAAATATATTTCCATAATCTTTCCTTTAATTGCGGTTCGAAAAACAAACTTTCTATATTTGGAGCAACATCCTCACATTCAATCCATTCTCAACAAAATCGAGATAAAAATCTTTTAAAAACACTTCTTGTAAACTATAAAAGTTTCTTTGGAAACTAAACTTTCGATCTGTGGAGGAACATCCTCCCTTTCAAACCAAAATCACAATTTTCAATACTTTGCTTGTAAACTATAAAATATTTGAGTAAGAAATCTTACCTCTTACGAATCACATCAAAACAATCACCTCCAAAATGACTCTTTAGTGAACTGGAAAGCTACAAAATAACATATATGTATTCAATAAATAATGATAGACTTGGCTAACTAGTAATGACCTTTAACTAACTCCAGTTTTATAAAATATGAGCCTCTTACTTCAAATGACATAACTAACTAATACTAACAATACTAAAAATCTCTCTTAGTTTATATAAAACCAACACTTAAGTTTCATAATATATATTTAGGTACTCCAAAATCCATTAGGAAACATTCACATGAAAACATTCAAACTTAAAACACTCGAAACTAATATACAATTTATTAATTTCAGCAGAAACTTAAAATGGGCATAACTTCCTCATTCGAACTCTAAATCAAGCGTTTCTTGAGCCTATCTTGAGTAAAATTTTGATACGAACAACTTTTGAGAAATAGTATCTTTGCTAAAAACATCCGAAAACTGTTGAAACACGCAATTTACAAAATTGACCTGTTTTGCTGACGAATTACAGCACTTTATTGTTCTACATAGCATTAAAATACAAACCTTCCATTCAATCAAACCTCAAGCCATCCCAACTCACACTAACAAGTTTAATCATCATTTTACCAATCCAAACTAACTATTCTACTCAATCAATTCATACTCACAACCTTCAAATCAAAAACCCCAATTCAATTTCAATCACAAACCCTAACTTCTTAAACTTGGGAAAAACTGAAATTAAATTAAGAACTTAACTTACCCACTACTATGGAAGATTAAGGATGAAGTAAGCCTGGAGATTTGATCATAAAACACGCACTAAACGCCCCCAAACGAACAAAAACGTGCTCTTACTCCCTCCTCTTCGTGTGCCTTCTTTCTCTCTTCCTTCTTGTGCATACGTGCATCTTCTTCGACGCCATCGACGCCGTGAATGGCTCGCCGGAGTCCGCCATCCTCTACTTTCTCTTCTCTCTCCTTCGAACTCCCTCTTCCCCCTTTCCTCCTTTCATTTCTCTTTTTCTGTTTTCCCTTTTCTGAAGAAAACAATATCACGCATCATTTTTCCCTTTTGTTTTCTTTCTTTTTGTTTTCTCTTTTCTTTTTCCCACTTAAATGACTCACCCCTACCTCCTTTCCTTCCACATATTTCTTCCCATCTATTTTTCTTTTTCCCTTTTTTTTCTTTCTAGTTTAATATAATTCAACCTTCCCCATTTAACTATTTGGTCCAATTACCTTTAAATCCCTCTCCTTTTATATAAATCTAAGTACATCTATTTACCTTTTGAAATATGATAAAAATACTAATACAACTTCATATAAAACAATAATAACTCGTACTCGTTAAAAAAAATAAACTCAATATTTCTCAAATTAATTCCATTACAACAAAGTTCAATAATTAAATATAATTAGCTTTTCAATAAGTGTATAACCAAATTCAAATTTTTTTTTTATAAACTAGGAATGTATTAATATATAATCACGCTAATGATCATACTTAGCTATTAATAAAATGCTCTTTAAAAATAGGGGGATTACAATATACCACCCTAATAAAAAGTTTCGTCCTCGAAACTTATAAACAAAGAGATTGAATATTAAACAATTTATCAAACATCAAAATCCATAGATTTAAAACCAAGAACTCTACTCTTCACAATTAAGAGTCAAGCCTCCATTTCGCCATTATCTTTGTGTCTCGCTTCAACTCAATGCCTAGGTTCATCGAGGAGCAAAAACTACAAAGGGGCATCCTTGTTGGCATTGAACTTTAATCATTCTATTTCGAGCAATCAAGTTTCAAAACTATATCAATTCATTTTGTAGCTAAACCAATTTTTCAATAATCTACTTCTAAGCAAATACTTCCAATTTCAAGCCTTTTCGAAACTATTTCAAAATGCTTCGAAGGTAAATCGAACTTTCAATCTTAATCAAATGAATACTCTTTTCTTTTAAATAAAACAAACATTAATTATAATAATATAACTGAAAGATAGGATTCATAGTAACTATAACCTACTACCAATTACATGCTATTAAACTATCCCCTCCTCAAAATGAGTTTTGTCCCCAAAACTCTAAGTCCTGCTTACATTGCACACTTTAACTAACTAATCGTTAAAGATATCAATGCATATGCATTCACATAAATACACATTGTCACATGAGTGCACACAAGACCATATAATATCACACATAGCTTAAAACATAACAAAAGATACTTAAGAAGCTTAACTATTCTCGAAACATTTCAAAGTTGTTTCATTAAAACCAAAAATTATCACTCTACTATTAAGTAGATCATATTAATTTCGAATCATCTCAAAACCTTTTCAAATCCTTTCGATGATACGAGAGACTTTCCCTAACTTAACCAAAAGAAATTCTTTTTTTTTAAAATGAAATCTAACGAGCGATAATATAATATTAATAAAATATTCAAGATATAAACGTTAATTACTATAATCTAATAATAGTTGCAATTCCATTATCAAACCAAAGCTTTTATACTCTTCCCCCTTGAATAAATTTCTCCTTAAAACTTAATCTTACTTCATTCTCATAAGAACCAATAATTTACCAATTTCCCATAAACTAGTTTCCACTCTCCACGTTGGCCAATCAATTCACATAATTAAGAAAATAATATGGGTTATAGACCCACAAACACGCTTCTCGGTGCACTCTTTCATATAGTTACCTAAGCATATGGTTCAAACTGTATATATCACCATATATACACATATTCTAATACACAACAATATAAAAGTCACATTGAACAACAAACACCAAACGACTCACATAACATTCACACACAACAGTAAGGCAAGCGCGAACTCTCGACGGCTTTGGTTTATTTTACACCTAACTTTTAGTCGACTCATTTCTGAACTTATTTTACTCATACGCTTGGATATGGAGATCCGTGCGTACCTAAAAAACAAAACCCTGCTCTGATACCATTTGTAACAACCCGGATCTATGACCAACCTAATTAAGACCTAAATGCAGCGGAAAACCTAGTTCGGGCTATTACCATCACACTCATCACGAGTGTGGAGCTCAAAAACCTTGACTTATTAAAACTTTTAGATGGTAACGACTATATTGAAACCTCTAAACTTTAATAAACTATATTAAGTGAATGATCCTAAACTTTTAAAGAAATAGATTTGTTTTTAAAATCCTAAAGAAAATTCGGCAGAGTTCCGTTTGTAATACAGAACGCCTAAAACTTAATTTAGGACTCGCATCTGATTCATAAATCTGTATCCTCAAAACCCAGCAACCAAAACCAGTCTAGACTTTACAAACTCAAACCTTTTTAATTTAATTACAATATAAGTATTAACTATAATATTACAAAGTTGATCGTCCTCGCCGCGATACAAATAGTATAAAGCATACAACAAAATTCCAACATCGAACCTTCTTCATTATACATTACCTTCATGTACCTGCATATATCGGGCATGTAGTATCAGCCAAACTCGCTGAGCAAGATTTCATACCATAAAGCCAAATATATATGCAGGTAGGATACATTAAGCATATCCTACAAATCATTTTCTTTTGCAACCACAATGCTAAATAAAAACATTATAAACATTCTTCTTCATTTCTTTTCCAAACCAAATATTCTTCTATTTTCTTTGCTAAAACAATTTCTTCCAGAATCTTAGAATCATAAATCTATGGAATGGAACAAACTTTCCTTGCCTTTGGGCTAGCTAGGCCCTCCGGATAAATGTAGACAAAGACCCCTAGTGTGCACACCCTACATACGGCCAAACCGCAGCAGAAGATCTAAGTCCGAGGTACTGATCAACGTACCCCCCAACTATTCTGTATCTGTAAAGTCGAGACGAACCCGATGAAGTTCCAATTCCTTGAGATACCACTTAGGTAATCCCATCAACTTTCAAAACATAAAACTATTCGAAATATCTTTCCATAATCTTTCCTTTAATTGCGGTTTGAAAAACAAACTTTCTATATTTGGAGCAACATCCTCACATTCAATCCATTCTCAACAAAATCGAGATAAAAATCTTTTAAAAACACTTCTTGTAAACTATAAAAGTTTCTTTGGAAACTAAACTTTCGATATGTGGAGGAACATCCTCCCTTTCAAACCAAAATCACAATTTTCAATACTTTGCTTGTAAACTATAAAATATTTGAGTAAGAAATCTTACCTCTTACGAATCACATCAAAACAATCACCTCCAAAACGACTCTTTAGTGAACTGGAAAGCTACAAAATAACATATATGTATTCAATAAATAATGATAGACTTGGCTAACTAGTAATGACCTTTAATTAACTCCAGTTTTATAAAATATGAGCCTCTTACTTCAAATGACATAACTAACTAATACTAACAATACTAAAAATCTCTCTTAGTTTATATAAAACCAACACTTAAGTTTCATAATATATATTTAGGTACTCCAAAATCCATTAGGAAACATTCACATGAAAACATTCAAACTTAAAACACTCGAAACTAATATACAATTTATTAATTTCAGCAGAAACTTAAAATGGGCATAAATTCCTCATTCGAACTCCAAATCAAGCGTTTCTTGAGCCTATCTTGAGTAAAATTTTGATATGAACAACTTTTGTGTAATAGTATTTTTGCTAAAAACGTTCGAAAACTGTTGAAACACGCAATTTACAAAACTGACCTGTTTTGCTTACGAATTACAGCACTTTATTGTTCTACATAGCATTAAAATACAAACCTTCCATTCAATCAAACCTCAAGCCATCCCAACTCACACTAACAAGTTTAATCATCATTTTACCAATCCAAACTAACTATTCTACTCAATCAATTCATACTCACAACCTTCAAATCAAAAACCCCAATTCAATTTCAATCACAAACCCTGACTTCTTAAACTTGGGAAAAACTGAAATTAAATTAAGAACTTAACTTACCCACTACTATGGAAGATTAAGGATGAAGTAAACCTGGAGATTTGATCATAAAACACGCACTAAACGCCCCCAAACGAACAAAATCGTGCTCTTACTCCCTCCTCTTCGTGTGCCTTCTTTCTCTCTTCCTTCTTGTGCATACGTGCATCTTCGTCGACGCCATCGACACCGTGAATGGCTCGCCCGAGTCCGCCATCCTCTACTTTCTCTTTTCTCTCCTTCGAACTCCCTCTTCCCCCTTTCCTCCTTTCATTTCTCTTTTTTTGTTTTCCCTTTTCTGAAGAAAACAATATCACGCTTCATTTTTCCCTTTTGTTTTCTTTCTTTTTGTTTTCTCTTTTTTTTTTCCCACTTAAATGATTCACCCCTACCTCCTTTCCTTCCACATATTTCTTCCCATCTATTTTTCTTTTTCCCTTTTTTTTTCTAGTTTAATATAATTCAACCTTCCCCATTTAACTATTTGGTCCAATTACCTTTAAATCCCTCTCCTTTTATATAAATCTAAGTACATCTATTTACCTTTTGAAATATGATAAAAATACTAATACAACTTCATATAAAACAATAATAACTCGTACTCGTTAAAAAAAATAAACTCAATATTTCTCAAATTAATTCCATTACAACAAAGTTCAATAATTAAATATAATTAGCTTTTCAATAAGTGTATAACCAAATTCAAATTATTTTTTTTATAAACTCGGAGAGTATTAATATATAATCACGCTAATGATCATATTTAGCTATTAATAAAATGCTCTTTAAAAATAGGGGGATTACATTTCTGCATATCCCACAAATACACTTTTCAAAGCTTTTGGACCCAATTTAGTTTTCTTAGGATCTGGGACCTTGTAAAAAGCTAAACATCCCCAAACCCTAAATAACTACTCCCTCTGTCCCAGAAAGATCTGAACACTTGTTGGGACACGTAGTTTAAGGTGATAAGCTGTAGTGTGGTTATCAAATGTTATTTTATTTAAAAAGTAGATGTGATAGGAGTTGGTGGGGTATTTTTTATTAGAGGAGAGAGAAAGTTGGGTAAATTTTTATTGATAAAAGGTAGAGTGTGGGACAAAAATGTGCAAAAAAAATAATATATTAATGGTGGGACCATGCCAAAAAAAGAAGTGTTCAAACTAATTTGGGACAAACATAAAAGGAAAGTGTTCAGACTATTGTGGGACGGAGGTAGTAATATTAGGTTTTCTTCCTCTCCAAATTTCATATGGGGACAATTTCAACTTCTTTGAAGGAACTCTATTATGTACATGACATGCAGTTAGTAAGGCTTTACCCCATAAATTCAAAGGTAAATTGGAGTAAAAATCATGGCATAAACCATATCAACCAAGACTCCATTCTTCCTTTCAACAACCCCATTTTGTTGAGGTCTATAGGGAGCACTAACTTGATGAACAATACTATTATCCTCACAAAAGGAAGTAAATTTTGTACGAAAATATTCCCCATCCCTATCACTTCTTTAAATTTTCAATTTCTTACACTTTTGTGTTTAGACATAGGTAAATTTAGAACAATAATTAATGAAAGTAATAAAATACCTACATCCACCTCTAGTTAAAACGCTATTTAACTCACAAATATCAGAATGCACAAGTTCTAAAATTTCAAATTGTCTATCAACTTTTGGGAAAGGTTTTCTTTTCATTTTCGCTTGCACACAAAATTCACACTTTTCTTTATGTTCATTGCTATAGGTAATAATTCCGTTTTTGCACATGAATTTCATTGTTTGATAATTAACATGTCCCAAGTGACTATGCCAAAGATTAAAACTTGTACATTCTACATTAAAACTGAAATTAAAAGATTGCACACAAGAGTAACTAGAACTATCTTCTTTATTGATACTTAGTTTGAACATACCATCAGATACATAACCTTCTCCAACAAAGGAACCAACTTTAGACAGAATAATTTTATCGGACTCTATAACAGTTTTGAGTCCTTTCTTACAAAGCACAAAACTAGAAACCAAATTCTTCTTAATTGAAGGAACATGTAATACATTAGTAAGAGTTACTTTCTTTCCAGAAGTGACTTGGAGCATCACACTCCTTGTTCCAAGAACCTTGTTAGTGTAATGAATGATAGGCTGTCGTACACCTGTCAAAAATAACTCCTGCAAAACCTTCTAACAATATAGTAGGGTAAGTAGGGTCGAATCCACAGAGAGATTTTCGTTTTAATCTAGCTTCTAAATTATGTGAAAACTAAACAAGGTCACAAGTATCAGAATTAAGGTTCTAAACTAATAAAATATGAAAATCAAACTAAAAGGATCTAGGGCAATGGTTCACCATATTCATATTTATAATCCATCAAAAAAACATCAATAGTTCAGCTAATCAGATATCTAGAGCAAAGGTTAATTCTACGATCGGGTCTTAATGCTCTCAAATCAACATATGTAGTATGGTCGCTAACATAATCAGATTTGCTAATTGTAGGCAAGCCTCTAAAAGTAAGATCTTGGTCAATACAAACAATTATTAGCAATATTTAATCAGACAATTGATCAGATTGTAAGATTAACAATAAAAACACTAATCAATTAGAGATATCAATAACTAATCAAACCATCAATAACTATCAATCAAGAATCATAGCATATAAACATGGATTCCCAAACCCTAGAAATAAAAACTACTCTATCATGAAATAAATAATGAAATCTAAATCTACAAAGAAAAGCATAATCAAAGAAATCAAGGAAAGAAACTAATGAAACTCATGAATTAAAAAAGAATAAGAAAAACTAGGGTTTACAACTAAAGGTAGAGAGAAAGAGAAGAGAAAACTAAAAATAAACCTAGAAAATAAAAACTAACGTGATAAGGGAGCAGGAGAGAGGAAAAAAGGTTATTCCTCATCTAAATAATATTCAATAACCTCATATGACTAGGAAAGTAATTTACAAGATAAGGAAAGTCGAAATATCATTAAATGGGCGGAATAATGATCCGCGCGTACGCGTGGCAGATTCCAGCAGAAATAGTGTAATCTTCCGAAAGGCATAACTCCTTGATTAGAAATCTCCTCGGGGCGTGCCACCTATCGTTGGAAAGATATTCAAGTCTAGTTTCTAGATCTGTTGAATTATTTGATTCTAAGAAACACATCAAAAGTTATGGTCAGAAGAGTAGACGTGACTCCTTTTTCACATTTCTTCGAATGATTTTCCGCTTTCTTTTCGCTCAAACTCGTACTATGACATATCCAGACGATCCTTATGCATTGTAGCTTCTTTCCAAGTGCTCCTAATCCTCAAGCTTAGCTAATTATACTCAAAATACGTTCTCATTACCTGAAATTCATCAAAAATAAGAAAACATACCGAATAGGAGTATAATAACATAACTTAAGAATATGATGCAATAATGAACCTAAATATGAATCTAAATGCTCTAAAATGTAACCTAAATGCACCTAAAAAATATATGTAAATATGATTTATCAATGATCTCCCAACAAAATTTCATGACCATCCACGACCTCAACATAATCTTTGAAAAGTGAGCGATTATTGCAAATATGTGTGGTAGCACCAGAATCATACCACCAATCATCACTAACAGCAACCGAGGCCATGTGCAATTCTTGGATCATACTAACATGCATTTCAGGAAATCATGGCAACAATTTGATCATTGTCCTTTTGTTCAACAACATTTGCAATCACCTTCTCTTCATTCCACTTCTTCTGGTTTTGGTTCTGATTTTGCTCCTTCTCCTTCTTAGGGTTCCTATAGAAACGTTTCATATGGCCTTTCTTGCCACAATTATAACAAACAACTTCAGAAAAATCCTTCTTACCCTTTTTATTCGGGTTAGAAGTATTAGAGTTATTATTTGCCTTTCTTTTACCCTTCTGATTCTTCTGACTAACATAGTGCACTTTAGAACTTGAAGCAATATTCAAATACTTTTCCCTACTACGTGTTTCTTCTTCAATTCGTAAGTATTTCCAAATTTTTTCTAAAAGTGAATTCCTCAGAGGTATGTAGTAACTTTTTTCTGTAATCATTCTAGGATGGTGGTTATTTGGCAATAATTCCCCCCACAATTAACTTTTCTGGAATGGTTATGTTCAAGTCTTTAAATTTGGAAATTAAGATAAGGAATTCATGCACTTGATCTAGTATAGAAGTGCCATCAACCATAGAAAATTCAAAGAACTTAAAAGTAACAAACTTATTTGCCCTTACTTTTATGCATCATACTTGAACTTTAGTGATTTCCACATCTCTTGTGCAGACGAAATTGGAGTGTAAAGATCATACAGGTGATCAGAGAGAGAATTCAGAATGTATCCTCTGCACAACATCTCCTCATCAGTGCATTTCTTGCGTTCTGCAACCATTCCTTTAGTTTCTTTGTCTGATGGTTCTGGTAAAGTACCCAACTTCGGACACAGAACATAAAAGAGGTTCGGAGCAGTGAGCAAGAACGACATCTTCTCCTTCCAACGCAGGAAATTGGTTCCAACAAAGCGATCTAAGTATCATTACCGAAGATCTTCATGGTGTTTTCAATTAATATTATCCTAAGATTGTTAGATATACATCAATTACAAACAAAACAAAAATTACAGAAACTAGACTGGGACGAGTATTTCTCTGTCCTTAGGATAATATTAGCTCCACAATTATGCTGATGGGATTAACTGCTAATTTACCCCCAGGATTCCCTAATCTAAGAATGGATTTACAGCAAGATTATCCATCCTCCATGAACAAGGTTGAGAGTATTTTTTGAGAGAATATATTTTTGTGAAGGAATGACAAAATAGAAAAACTGAACCAAAAAATAATCTGCCATAAGGTATTTAATGGGATTAAATCAAATGGCAGTTATTGAAAAACTGTCAATTTGATATTATCCCATATCGGAATTAAAAAAAATTAAAATAAGAAATAATTTTGGTTAAGTGCTAAGTGCTAGTCTTTGATTAGAAATATACAAGTATATTAATAACCCAAATACAAGCACATCCAAGCCCAATGCTCAACTTTACCCAAGTAGTTATGCCATTATCCAATTTAATATAACTATCACATGAGTTAATATAAAGACAACAACAACATTCTATTCCTTCCATGTGGGACAAATACCCATATACAACCTCTCTAGCTACATTTTGAAGACTATATTCCAACATTTTTGATTCCCAACTGACTTCGGTTGCTGATGGAGTGTATTGAGGGATGTTGAATGTGTTTAACTTCTCTTCCTCTATAAAACCCTGCACAAAATCATACATGATCAAATGTCAAAATGTCGCCACTAATAAATAGCCAAAATAGTATTAAGTTAAACTAATATATCATGATAAGCAAGCTATATTAAGTACCTCAAGAACCATATAGTTGAGAGCCTTAGCAAGAGGCTCCCTGTTAGACAATAATATTCTTGTAATATTTTTGTATATATCTTTGTAATCATAATCATATTAGAGATTAATCCGTGATCATTCTCATTGCTTAAGATGGTTAATATACATGCTGTACAAGGTTAGTTTAAGGCTAGAGACTAGGAAAGTCAATAACCGATTATATCACAATCTATGATATCCTAAAATAGAGGCTTATGATTACAAAGATATATACAAAAATATTACAAGAATATTATTGTCTAACACTCCCATTCCTTTATATAATGTTCATTGCTCTTCCTTCCCAAAATTGTTAGGACCATCATCCCTCCCGCCACTACTTCTTTTGAGCGACACCTTAGAACGTGGAAAAGTCCTTTTCGAATTGCTCATAATAAGCTTTTAACACATGTGGTGGACTTGTCCTTGCTATATGAATATTTCTCTTATTGTGTTCTATCCCTTCTGGCTTCTGGTACCTGTTCCATCATTATCAATCCTGACGACTCATACGTTTCAAATTTGACCATTATCCAATGCATGGCAAAGAAAATTCATTATACACATCTACCTAAATCTATGCTTTCTTCACCTTAGAAACGTCTAAAATAAAAGTTACTGCTCATAACTCTTTTTGTTGTTATTTTTAATTGTTTCATATAATAGGATTTGTCTTAATGTACACTTGTGAACTCATATCGGACAGGTCTAAAGCTAGTTTCCTTAGTTAAATACTTCCTTTGTTTTTTTAATTATACCATTTCGTTTTTTACGTTTACCGAGACGCTTCTTTAAACGTCAATATCTTTAATTGCGTATAAATAAAAATTATAAAAATTTGATATTTGGAATTATTGCATCGAGATAAATCTAACAAGACCCTACTTGGCTATATTTTTCTTATATAATAATGTGAGATAGCTTAACAAAGTTGGTTGATGAATAGTGCCAAAAACGAAATGGTGCAATTATTAAAACAAAGGAAGTATGACACAAATAGTCCTAAATCGAGGATGCGTGAATAAAGATTATTGAAACATGTTTTACCTAAAAAGAAATTAAAAAAAGGTAGAAGATTGAAGCAGGAAAAAAAAAAGCTTCATCACCTGAGATAGCTATATGAAGAATGGACAAAATGCAAGTGGTTGCTGTGAAAATAGTAATCTAGAAAAATCTAGGATATATGTTGAACCCCATATATGTTGTGCACATGTGAGTTGTCCCACATTGGAGAAAGAGGAGACAAAGTACCACAATATAAGCTATAGGAGCTACTCCTACTATTGCCAATTGATTTTAGTATGGAACCTCCTTTGGGCTTGTATGTGGACCGAACTCTCCTCCTCCGTACTGGGTTGCCCAAGCCCATTTTCAGTCATATTAAATTTATCAATATACCATGAAAATGTTCATGTAATAATCTAGTGTTAAATAGCTAGAAAGATCTAGTTAAAGTCTAAGTTAAAATATCCTACAAAAATCTAGACATATTACTATCCTAAGCTACCTACACTAAACTAGAAAAATTGTGAAGAAATGTATCACCGACATAATGCTCTATAAATAGCACTAGTTGTAAGCTTGTAAGTGTGAGGTAATGAATTCACAAAATCACGAAGTCAACTCTCCCTTTGTATCTCCATATTATTACTTTCACTCAACTACAACAACATCAATTTCATTTGATAAAAACATAAAGCCCACCACACTTCCATCACATAATTTCCATCAATGGTATCCGAGCCAAAAATTCCCAAAGGCTCTCTACTTAAACCAAAACACAACATAAATCATAATGGCAATCAACAATCCATCTTTCCCAATTCCAATTTTTGGTGGTGAAAATTATGATTTCTGGAAAATTGAGATGAAGACAATGTTGAGGTCATATGGATTATGAAGATATGCTATCAATGGATATACTGAGTATGAGGATGAGATTAATTTAACTGCAGCACGAAAAAAGCAACTCGAGGAAGATCAAATGAAGGATGCTAAGGCGTTGTATCTTATACAAAATGCAGTTAATGATACAATATTCCCAAGAATATTGAGAGCCAACACGGCAAAGGAGGTTTGGGAGATCCTGCAACAAGAATTTCAAGGAGATAGCAAGGTGAGAAGTATAAAACTCCAGTGTTTAAGAAGAGAATTTGAAAACTTAAAAATGAAAGAAGGGGAAGTTATGAAAGATTATTTTTCAAAGGTAATAGAAATTGTGAAGCAAATGAAATCATATGGAGAAGAAATTTCAGATGAAAAAATTGTGAAGAAGATGTTATTAAGTTTAACGGATAAATATGATAATATTGTTGCTATTATTGAAGAAACAAAAGATATATCAAAAATTACGGTGGAGCAACTTGTGGGATCTTTGGAGTCCCATGAATAAAGGAAAAACCGGCATATCAATGAAGAGGTAGTTGAAACTGCAATTGCAGCAAAATTTAAGAAAATGGCCAAGAAGAATGATGGGGATGAAGAAGCAAAGAAATCATCCAAAGATATGAATAAAAAACTTTCCTGCAATATTTGCAAAAAGACTAACCATGATACTCCAGACTGCTGGCATAAAGGGAAGCCACAATGTTGGCAGTGCAAGAGGTTTGGTCATGTAGGAAAGAATTGCAGGACCAAGAAAAACAATGAGATTGCCAATTTTAGCCACGAAAGTCAAGAAGAAATTTTATTTTGAAGTTTGCTAATGACATGAGCATTAGCGGGTTGGGTTGGTGACATTAGCACCAACAAGAAAAGAAAATTTGGAGAAAAAATATTTTGGGCGATGACTGGTGACACGAGCATCAGTAGGATAGTTGGTAACATGAGTACCAACGTGAAGATCAGAAAAATTGAGAAGTCATACTGACAAGATGGAGGCAGGTAACATGAGTACCAACATGGGAACTCAAAAGTACATAGCGTCTAGTGGTTGGTGACAAGTGCATCAACAAGATTTTCCTTTGAAGAATTTTATAGTACAAGATTTTTTAGATTAAGGGGGAGTGTTAAAATAGTAATCTAGAAAAATCTAGGATATACCATGAATATATTCATGTAATAATCAATATCTAGAAAGATCTAGTTAAAGTCTAAGTTAAAATATCCTAGAAAAATCTAGGCATATTACTATCCTAAGCTACCTAGACTAAACTAGAAAAATTGTAAAGAAATGTATCACCGACATAGTGCTCTATAAATAGACACTAGTTGTAAGCTTGTAAGTGTGAGGTAATGAATTCACAAAATTACAAGTCACCTCTTTCTTTGTATCTCCATATTATTACTTTCACTCAACTACAACAACATCAATTTCATTTTGATAAAATCACTCAACTACACTTCCATCACATAATTTCCATCAGTTGCTTGGGAAAAGCCTTCCATAGAAAGGGCCCGGTACACCATTTACAAAACAATGTCCAAAATCATCTCCCATTTGCAGATTAAGTTTATTCTCAAACTTTGCCAATGACCTAAAGATTGCGTTGAAATCATTCCCAGGAAGATCATTCAAATAAACTTGATACTCTTGTTTCCCATTTCCGAGCTCTCGACGAGCGTTTTCTATGGTTTCCATGAGCTCAGAGACCACATTCAAGGTGTTGAGCTCAGCAGAGGAACAACCTAAGTCAGCTATGCATATGGTTGCTGGTTGTTCCTCGCATTACAACTCCTTTATGGCCTTTTCTCTTATGCATTTCGTCAATGCTAGCACCCGCTTCTGTTGCATGAATGATTCAAATCTTTCTTAGCAATCGTTAGTTTCTAAAGCTTTATGAAGAATCAGTTAGAGTAGTTACGTTCTTTATATAGTAATCGTACCTGGATGTATGACGCATTTTCGTAACTGGTTTTATCAGGCTCCTCCTTCATGTGAAACACTTGCTTTACCTCGATCGTTGCCATCGAAATCCCCTCTCTTTCTCTTTTTCTCTTTTTATATCGAATGCTTCTGCTAATGAACAATTAATTAAAATACCTCTTGAAAAACTAACCTGATCTGATGAGCTCGTCTTGTGAATTGCTCATTATTTATAGTGAGGTTTCTTGCCTCGTAGAAGTTACTCAGCACCACACAAATTTAAGAAGTGTCCAGAAGCTTACATTTGATTGAGTTTCCATTTACATGCATTTATATTCTACCAAACATAACTAATTTTGGAATGACAATGAGACATACATCGAAGACAAAGAGAAAAAATAATATATTGATTGTCTGATTGCTCTGCCTAATTCATGAGAAACTAATTAACAAGGCCAACCAATAGGCTTACACATAAACAACGTTACACGAAGCAAATACTAAAGCTTAGTGGCTAACATGGTTCCACGTCGTCATATATATGGTCACACCCAAAAATGTAACCAGCTAACATGACAGTAGCAAGTAATTGAATTCGTGCTAACATGACAGTATACCTTCTGCAATGTCTGATGATCTTAAAACTTGAGACTTGAAAAATTCGAATCTTCTCTGTGAGTTACCAGATATTCACTCGCCGCTTTGAGAGCGGCATTGTCAATATTGGAAGAAGTTTGATGGTTATATACACTTCGTATCTCTAGGTGGTAGTCGTCTTCCTGAGATTCCGTCCCTGTCGAGTTTTTGAAGGTCCAAACGCTTTCTTTCTGTAACTTTTTTGCTTCTCTGGAAGAGACTGATAGATTGGACCTTGAGAAAAAGAGGGAAAGATGGTTACACTTATTTGTTATAGGGCACCGACTAGTGTTTTTATTAAGGACTCTACGGTCTTTTTACTCCAACTTATTGATGACTATTGCTGATGACTCACCCTCTGTAATCTGTAGTATGTGATATTGGTTTATTTTCTGATTATTATTGGATATTTTGGGTGTTTGTTTCTCTTATCTAATTATTTTTCCTGATAAATTGACGCTTGCTTGTTCTCGTCGAAGAAATAAATGAAGCAAGATCACTCCTTTTATTTTTTGCTCCTACTCCTCTTCAATCTCCTTCTCCAATCCTTCTCTGGTATTTTTTTTTTCTTTCTTCCGTAATTATTTTCTTTTTTTATATATATATTTTTTGATAAAAGGGTGGTATTTTTCTTTCCTTATTTCTCAGTCTAATTTTTTAATATGGGTATTACTAATTTATGGTCAACAATATAGAAATTAGCTTATTATTTATCATGGTATTGTAATTAGGTAAATATATACTTTATTTTCAACTAAAAAGATTAGATATTTGTGTAATTTCACTAGGTTTCAATTATTTTGGGAAAATTTGTCAGAAACCACCTTTTTGTGAGAAACCACCTTTTAAATTTTTTTTGGTTAAATAGCCACCTTTTTGACTTTTTTTTTTGTTGGAAGCCACCTGTTGACGGAAATTGGGGTTTGACTAACTTTTTCCGTCGTTGACCATCACGTGCATGGCACGTGATGTCATAACACTCCTTCCTTCTTTTTTTTCCCCGATTTTCCCACCCAAACCCATCATCTTCCTCTTTCTCTCTCTCTCTCTCTCTCCCTTCCTTCATTTCATCTCTGCAGTTGAGAATCTCAATTCTCCCTTCATCTCACTATGTCTCTTTGAATTAAATTGGTTGACATTAAATTTCTAGGAGGAACAAAAGCTTTAGGGCAGTAAATTCTCTACTGAAGACCCTATACTCTATACTCTACTGCTAGGTAATGATGGCTCCATAGGCAATCTGATTATTACAACTAAACAGGTATGTAATGACGCACCTACTTCACTTCAATCTCACTTCACTTTTGTACTTTGAGTTCTTAAAAAAAAAATTCATTTTTTGGAACTGCCATGGCTGCTACAGGAAGTTCGAAGAATGCGGGGAAAGCAGTTGGGGGGACCAAATTCACAATTCAACAAATACCCAGGTGAGTGTACTTTGTAATTGATTAAAAAATCATACTTTACTGCTTGTATGTTTGTTTAATTAGGGTTTATGTTTAAATTTATGTGGATTTATGCATATTTAAAGTGCAATTGGTGGGATTATATGAATAAAATAATATCCCAAGAATTATGTGCATAGAGGTTAGCTAATTTGAGCTTGTTAATGTGCAAGTGGGTTCTTAATTTACTAAATTTTGTAACCTTTACCCTATTTAAAAAATCATGCTAGTGTAATATGTAATTTCAATAGGTTTTGTGTAATGATTTAAGTGCTTATTAGTGTTGCTTGGGGTTTATTATTGTTTTTTATCAGGTTTAATGGTAGGATAAATGTGTTGTGGCCTATTTATAAAACTATGAAGAAGATCAACATTAGGTTATACCATGGTGGGGAATTTGTGACCAAAAACCAGAAGACAACCTATGAAAAAGGGTGGACAGTGCCAGATCAGGGCTAGTTTTGAAACCTAATGTGGATGAAGTAGCTTTTTTTGAGTTTGTGTATTGGATTAGGATATGAGGATGTGGGTAAAATATGGTTTAGGAAACGTGGATGTAGCTTGTTTAATGGAAGGCAAGAGCTGAAGAGTGATGCAGAGATTCCTGAGTTTTTGATGTCAAAGGAGAAAGATGGATGGTACCATCTTTATGTTACACATGGGAGGGTATCCGATGGGGCGGGGGTAGAAATTTGGATAGGAGAGATATGGGTGAGTCGACAAACAAAGTTGGTGGAAGAGAAGAAAATAGGGGCCCACAAAAGAAAGATTCCCAAACTTTGACCTCCCCGACCCTATTCTTATAACTAGATCTCGAGTTTCTTCATTCCCAACCCTTAAACACTCCCCCAACCGCCTATTCTCAACCCTTAAACACTCCCCAACCGCCTATTCTCAACCTTTAAACACTCCCCCCATCGCCTCTTTCCCAACCAAAGAATCACTCACCCCACTTCCTCTTTCCAACCAGTAAACACTCATTTTGAACCCAAAAGAAGAGAAAAACTTGCTACATTTTCTTCTAAAAAGAAAAGGCTTGTGATTGAGGAAACTGAGCACCTAGCTGAGGATCAGGTACTGCAACCTGAACATGTTGAGGATGTGGGCAATCCAGATGCATTTGATGAAGAATTAGCAACTGATTCTGATGAACCTGATGTGTTACTGAGTGATGAGGACTATAAAGATAGGAGTGATGATGATATCTTTGCAGAGTTTGTGGATTTTGAAATAAGTGAAAGGGTGACAAGAATCTTAGGAGGGGGGTTAATGAACAAGAGAATGATGGGTACAGTGATGAAGAAACTGGTGGTCTTGGTTTGAATAGTGATGTGGAGTTGAATGATGCCGATGATGAGTTGCTGAGCATAGTTGGATCTGATGATGAGGGACCTAGTTACCCCATTTTTAATCCTGATGTGGACTTCAAACATAAGGTTGAGTTATCTGTAGGCTTGAAGTTCCTATCAAACAAGATTTTTAGGAAGGCTTTACTGCATCATGCTGTAGAGAAGGGTTATGATTTTTACTACTTGCACAACACAAGTAAGAGGATCTCAATGTACTGTGCAAAGAGGTGTAGCTGTCCATGGTCTCATGCTAGGATTAGCAGCTGCAAGTGTAAGAGCAAAAGGAAGTTCAGGTTTAAGATCCACTGTAGAAAATTGAAAGGTGAAGAGACTTTCCAGATTAAAAGTGCAAGGTTTGAGCATGTTTGTGGGCATCAGCATGTGAAGCCAAAGTGTACATCACAATACTTAGCTGAGAGGTACTTGGAAGATTTCAGAGATGATCCAAGAATGAGAATTGATCCATTTAAGAAAAGGGCAAGAAGGGAGGTTGAGTGTGAGATTAGCTACTACAAAGCTTACTATGCAAAAGTGAGGTCACTGAAGATGATTTTTGGGGATGCTTCTGCTGAGTACAAGAGGGTTTGGGACTATGCCCAAGCAATTAGGACTTATTACCCAGGGTCCACTACAGTTGTGAAAGTGGAGGGCATAGAGAATCCCCCCCCCTTTTGTTTCAGAGGCTTTACATTTGCTTACAGCCACTAGGGGAAAAAAAAGGAAGGGTTGCGCTGGAAGGGCTGCCTTTTTTTGTAAAACGCAGCCATTCTTGTATGAAGGGCTGCGGTTTTCAAGGAAACCGCAACCCTTTTAGTGAAGGGTTGCGGTTAACAAGAAAACACAGCCCTTCGTACTGTATGAAGGTTTGCGGTTTTTAGGCTAACCGCAACCCTATTAGTGAAGGGCTGCGATTAGCCCAAAAACCGCAGCCCTTCGTGTATGAAGGGCTGCGGTTTTGGGCTAATCACAGCCCTTCACTTTCATTTTTTTTATTCAATTAATTTTGGGCGCATACATACAGCACCCGCATTTCAATTTCCCTCCCTTAGACAAAATTCACGAGTGAACTTCTCCTTGCGCGAAACCCTACCTCCGCCACCACATTGACCCACCACCAGTGCGCCACCACCACGCATTTAACGCACCACCAGCACACACCGCAACGACGACGCACCAACTCAGCGCACCACGCATTGGTTCATTATCTCCTCCACTGCATTGACGCCACCACCAGTGCTCCACCACCACCTTGCGCACCACCTTGCGCTCCTTCTTCTTCTCTTCTCTCCTCCACTACTGCATTGTTTGTGGAGCATCCCTTCTCTCATTCTCTTTCGGTAATTCCCCTCTCACTCTCTCCTCCTTTTACATTTCTCTAATTTTTGTTTAATTTCATTGGATTTTGAAATCAACTTCTATTTTTTGTTGTAAAATGTGCTTGTATTAGTCAAACATGTGATTGTAGGGGGGGGGGAGGGGGGAGGGTGGGTACGGGTGGGGGTCTTGGGCGGGTGGGGGGGGGGAGGGGCTGGCAGGGGGTGGGGAGGGCTGTGGATCTTGGGCATGGGGTGGAGAAGGGCTGGCGGGGGGGGGGGCAATGGGTGGGGGAGGGGGGGGGGTGGGGGAGGCGGGGATGATGGGCAGGGGGGGGGGAGGGCTGGGGGGAGGGTGGAGGAGGGCCGAGGTATAATGTAACTATTGTGTAGATTTTTAGGCTTCCATCTGTTGTTGGTTGAATTTCGGAAACGAAAAGGTCATTTTACGCCTACATGGCAATGAGGGAGTGCAGTGGGGAGGCAGTAGTGGCGGTGGTGGTGGGGTTGTTGCAAATGTGGAGAGTCAGGTCACATGGCAGTCGAAAGCCCATCTGGTGCTCTCCACATTTATAACAGTTCCAACTCCGCCGCTACTAGCTGATAGGCATTCTATTGCCATGTGACCTGATTCTCGGTTCATTTTAGGCCTATTATCGCTTTTATGTCCATTTCGTACCTATCGAGTCATTTAACCCCAAATTCTTTTGAAGATGATTATATGAGGTATAAGGTAACTATTGTGTAGATTTTTAGGCTTGCATCTGTTGTTGGTTGAATTTCGGGAACGAAAAGGTCATTTTAGGTCTATTTTCGCCTTTCGCGTCCAATTCCTATTTCTCGAGTCATTTAACCCCAAATTCTTTTTGAACATGATTATATGAGGTATAATTTAACTATTGTGTATATTTTTAGGCTTGTATATGTTGTTGGTTGAATTTCGGGAACGAAAAGGTCATTTTAGGCCTATTTTCGCCTTTTCGCGTCCAATTCCTATTTCTCGAGTCATTTAACCCCAAATTCTTTTTGAACATGATTATATGAGGTATAATGTAACAATTTTGTATATTTTTAGGCTTGTATATGTTGTTGGTTGAATTTCGGGAACGAAAAGGTCATTTTAGGCCTATTTTCGCCTTTTCGCGTCCAATTCATATTTCTCGAGTCATTTAACCCTAAATTATGTTTGAACTTGATTATATGAGGTATAATGTAACTATTGTGTATATTTTTAGGCTTGTATATGTTGTTGGTTGAATTTCGGGAACGAAAAGGTCATTTTAGGCCTCTTTTCGCCTTTTCGCGTCCAATTCCTATTTCTCAAGTCATTTAACCCCAAATTCTTTTTGAACATGATTATATGAGTTATAATGTAACTATTGTGTATATTTTTAGGCTTGTATATGTTGTTGGTTGAATTTCGGGAACGAAAAGGTCATTTTAGGCCTATTTTCGCCTTTTGGCGTCCAATTCCTATTTCTCGAGTCATTTAACCCCAAATTCTTTTTGAACCTGATTATATGAGGTATAATGTAACTATTGTGTATATTTTTAGGCTTGTATATGTTGTTGGTTGAATTTCGGGAACGAAAAGGTCATTTTAGGCCTATTTTCGCCTTTTAGCGTCCAATTCCTATTTCTCGAGTCATTTAACCCTAAATTCTTTTTGAACATGATTGTATGAGGTATAATGTAACTATTGTATAGATTTTTAGGCTTGCATTTGTTGTTGGATGCATTTCGGGAACGAAAAGGTCATTTTAGGCCTACTTTTGCCGATTCGCCTCATTTTTTATTTTTTTGATGATCTAACTCCAAACTTTTGTTACATATGCCAATATGAGGTAGAATGAAACTACATATTAGGTTTTTTGTGCTTAAATTTTCATGTAAATGAAATTTGAAACAAAAAGGCTAAAAGTCAAGGGGGGAAGTTGTGCGGAAGGGCAGCAGGTGGGGGAGGGGGAGGGGAGGGCTCGAGCGGGGGAGGGTGTGCCGGGGGGGGGAGGGCTGCGCAGGTAGGTGGGGCTGTGCGGGGGCATGGGAGAGCCGGGGGCAACGGTGGGGAGGGGCGGGCAAGAAGAAGGGCTTGGGAGGGCCGGCAGAGGTAGATACTAACCCCCCTGCCCCGCCAACCCCCCATTGCCGCCCGGCCCCTCCCCACACCCCCGCCTGCACCCCCTCCCCACCGCACGGATCCCCCCGCACACGACCCCCTCCCCCCCGTTGCCGCCTCTCCCCACACCCCGCACAAGACCCCCCTTCCCTCCCCTGCTGGACCCCCCCGCACACGGACCCCCCTCCCACACCCCGCCCAGCCCCTCCCTCCTCTCGCAAAACACCCCCCACACCCTTCCCACCCCTCCCCTCCACTACACGGATCCCCTCTTCCCCCATCGTCGCCCACCCTCCTAACCCCCACACCGTGCCCACCGCTCCCCTCCCCACCGCTTTGCCCCCTTCCCCACACCCCTCGCACACACCCCTCCCCTCCCTCCCCTCGCCCGCACCTTTGCACAAAGACCCCCCCTCCCCAAAACCCTGCCCTCCCCCTCCCTCGCACAAACACCCCCACACCTCGCCCGCCCCTCCCCTCCCATGCCTAGACCCCCAGCCCACGAGACCCCCCCCCCCCCACTCTGCCCTCCTAAGCCCCTCCCCACACCCCGCCCTCCCAAGGCTATGAGGGATGGTGGGGTCTTGGGGGTGGGCAGCGCAGGGGTTGGGGATGGCAGAGGGTGGGTCAGGGGTGCGGGTGTGGGTGCAGTGGTGGCCGGTACTGGGGTTGGGGATGGCAGAGAGGTGGCCTGGCTGGGGTGTGGGTGGGGGTGCAGGGGAGTGCATGCAGCAGTGGGGTGCGGGGGTGTGGGGAGGGCTGGCAGCAGGTGGGGGAGGGGAGGGGCCGGGCAATGTGGGGGGGGGGAGGTCCGGGCAAGCAGTGGGGGAGGGCTGGGGGGGTGTGGGGAGGGTGGGCGGGCAGGGGCGGGGCTGGGCCGGGGGGGGGCGCTGAATTTTTTTTTTTTTTTTAAAATTCCGAATATGAAAGGCTGCGGTTTTAGGTCTAGACCGCAGCACTTCACACATAGAAGGGATGCGGTCTATACCCAAAACCGCAGCCCTTCGTTGTGAAGGGCTGCTACGGAAAGGGTTGCTAGCCAAAAATGCAGCCCTAAGGGCTATTTTGACCACAGCCCTTCCGTTTTTTTCCACTTGTGAGCCCTGTAAGGAGGGCTTTTTGGCTGGATGCAGGCCTATATTAGGTGTTGATGGGGCACATCTAAGGGGTCCATACCTAGGTATACTATTGACTGCAGTTGGTAAAGATGGAAATAACAATATATTTCCAGTTGCTTGGGCTGTGGTTGAAACAGAAAACTCTGAAACATGGACCTGGTTTTTGGATTTGCTTGTTAAGGATTTAGATTCTGTGGCAGCTTCTGTAACATGGGTTCATGAGAAGGATGATGAAACAGTCACCTACATGTCTGATAGACAAAAGGTAAAACCTTTACTTCATGCTTTTTTTCCATGGCTTGTATAGGTATAATATTTAATGATTTCATGACTTGTGTTTCCAGGGTTTGCTTGATGCTTTCAAGGTGGTGGTGCCAAATGCAGAAATCAGGTTCTGCTGTAGGCATATTTGGGCAAATTTCAGGAACAAATTCCCAGGAGAAGTGTATAGAGTACACTTTTGGAAGGCGGCAAGAAGTTCAACAAAGGTTCATTTCTGAAAGTTTTTGGTGGTGCATACTGTTTCTTCATGTAATATGAACCTAATGCATTTTTATTTCTATATTTCAGCATCACTTTATGCAGCATATGGAAGAGATAAAGAAGTTGAATGTGGAGGCATACAACTACCTGCAGGCAATACCAGTTTGCAATTGGTCAAGGCATGATTTTAGGACATCATCTAAAAGTGGTATGCTGCTCAAGAACTGTTGTGAGAGCTTCAATAATGTACTTAGAGAAGCTAGAACAAAACCTATATTGTCTTTAATGGAGTGGATAAGGAGATATATAATGGGTAGGTGTTGTTCAAAGAGGGAGGGTTTGAAAAAGTTTAATGGACTTATTATGCCATTTGTTAGAAAGATGATTGAAAAGGGATTGAAGCTGATTAGTGGTTTGAGAATCATGCAAGCTGATTTGCATGAGTTTGAGGTGGATGATGATGGGGATACATTTGTAGTGAACTTAGACACAAGGGAGTGTGGATGTTATAGGTGGAGTCTAATGGGGATCCTTTGTACACATGCTCTTGGGTGTATAGTAAAGAGGAGGTTGGAGTATGAGGATTTTGTTCATCAAGCATACCATGTGAACACTTATGCTGCCACATATGCCGCCACATATGCCCCAACTTTTAGAGCCATGCCAGGGCAAGCTCAGTGGGAGAAAACAACACATCCTGAGCCACTACCACCACCTTATAGGAAGATGCCTGGAAGACCAAGTAAGAAGAAAAGAGTGAAAGAACAAGGAGAAGATGAAGAGAGAAAGAGCAAGCTTGTGAAGAGGGCAAAGAAACAAAATTGTTGCTCTAAGTGTGGGGTTGCTGGCCATTACAAGAATAAATGTAACAATTCTGCTGTGGATCCTCCAACCAAGAAGAGTGGTGGAAGACCTGGAGCCAGTGCTGAGCCAACCATGAATGCTGGTGCATCAACCCAGAAGAAGCGGCAAAAGACAAGCAAAGAACACAACCAAGAAGACAACCCAGGTGTGAGACAGTCTAGAGCTCCAAAGGCATCAACCAAAGCAGCAGCTGCAGCCACTTCAAAAGGGTCCAAGCAAGGAGCTTCCAAGGCTGGAAAAAGCAAAGGTGCCAGCAGTTCTAAGGGATCCAAGCCAAGAGCTTCCAAGGCAACTGTTACTAGGGCTACAAGATCAACAACACTCACCATGTCACAAGCTTCAAGCTCTACAAATGCAGTGTTCTCTTCTCAGTTGACTCAAGAATAGCTTAAAGCTATTTTTTTTTGTATGAAATGAATATTTAGCACTATCAAGCTTTTGGATTGCATCCAATTAACTTTACATTTTGGTGATTTTGTGACAATTAAGTTATGATTGACTACATATGTTTGTGTGTAATGTGCACAATTGATTATCTATGAAAAGTACTTTTGTACTTTGGTTAATTGCTAGTAACAATGAGATATGCTGTCAAAGCTTTTCATTCATCACAATTAGCCAATAGGCTTTGAAGAGGTTACACAAGAGATTACAATTACCCAACAACTTTGACAACAACTACACTAACAACTACAGACAACATCACAAGACCTCCTAAGACTAATCCTAATCCAACATAGCCACTGCCACCACCGTGTTGCTTACATCCACTGCCACATCCCTTTCTCTTCTCAGTCTTCTTCTTCATCCTCTCCGTCTCATCAGTCAATCTCTTCTTCTCATGATCAACAAAAGCAACCCTGCCCCTCAGTAAACTAAGATCTGTTGCCAACCTATGCTTCTCAGCAATAAGTGTGTTGATGACATCCCTTTGCCATTCAGAGGGTCTTCATCTAACCACTCAAAAAATTGACATCCCCTGTGTCCAGTGTCATGGTTGTAAAGCTTGCAAGCTACAAATTTCCTGCCAGGGTTTTCATTCGTCCATGAAGTCCTCACAGCTACTTCAAACCCACATTTGCACTTCTTTTTCTTCAACATCATAACTGCGTAATTCACCAAGCAAAAAAATTAATTTTTAACCCTAATTTCAAAACACACTTGTCAATTATAAACCCTAATTCTAAACTGGACAAAAGAACAAAATAAAAGGAGTTCATACATATTTATGCTTACCTCAATTCAAATGGAGATGAATCCCTTTTGCAAGTTATGAGAATCCCTTACTTCAATTCAAGGAAGAGAGAGAGAGAGAAAAAAACAGAGATGAAAGGAAGAGGAAGATGATGGGTTTGGGTGGGAAAATCGGGAGAAAAAAAGAAGGAAGGAGTGTTATGACATCACGTGCCATGCACGTGATGGTCAACGACGGAAAAAGTTAGTCAAACCCAATTTCCGTCAACAGGTGGCTTCCTACAAAAAAAAAAAGTAAAAAATGTGGCTATTTAACCAAAAAAATTTAAAAGGTGGTTTCTCACAAAAAAATGATTTTAAAAGGTGGTTTCTGACAAATTTTCCATTATTTTGATGAGATTACTGAAGTTTATTTTTGATGGAGAGTAAAATTTTTGCTAAATAATAATGAATTTGCATACCACCAGAGATTATTGTGATTTCTGCCATCCTCATAATCAGAATGCAAGGTGTAGGATCTTACTTTTTTCCCCCAATAATCTAGCTGTTTGACGGAGAAGTCGCTCTTTCTGAACTTGGTTATAGGGTTAGTCGGTTATAGGCTTTCTATTATTGCAATGATTAGGCTGCATATCAGCATATCGAACACGAGACGGGGATGCTTTAGAGGCATTGGGGTTATTGCAAAAATGAGGTTGTATATCTGGTAGGACGGAGCTTCGTTAGAGGCATCGGGGTTATGTTGTTACTGTTACAAGACATTAGACAAGGATCAATCCCGTCATGTTTGTGGAAAGAGAGGTCACAGAGGAGATAAATATTGGTTTTCTGTAGGTTTCCCTAAAAATCATCCTAGACACAACTCTAACCAAAACACCACACCCTTCAAGCCATAAACATTCAATCCACCTTACGACTCAAAATGGCCACCAAACCCTAGATATAACACACCAAAACTTACCGCAATCTGCTCACACAAATGCCAACCCCACACCAAATGCTACCCTCGGTGTTCTATTCACACCTCGGCGGCTTGCTCAACTAGCCAAAATGATGCCTAAACTTCTTTCTCCGGCTATGGGTTCTCGAGCCCGATGAAGAGCTTGATAGTCATTTATCCGGCATGATTTCATGTCATACTCGCCACTAGTAGCAATGAAGAGTGGATCATAGACACTAGTGCATCGGATCACATGACTCCACATTTGTGTAATCTCGAGTCACCCTAGTGCTTCGTGACCACACTCTCCAAGATCAACTTACCTATTGGAGTAACAATTGTTGTCTCTCACACTGGTATTGTGTATTAAGAAACAGGCTTGATCTTGAACAATGTTTTGTGTGTGCCCAATTTCAAACATAACTTGTTATCAGTGCAAATACTGCTCACTGACATAAGTGCCAAGTGGAATTCTTTCCCACTCACTGTGCAATTGTTGACAGCACCACAAAGGAAGTGAGGGGGCCGGGGTAGGTTAAGCTTAGCATGGCTTATATTACCTTGTTAACCATCTGTCAAGCATTACACCAGGCCACATAAGTGTAAATGTTGTTGCTAATACCAGTGAAAACATCCCAAACCCAGACCCATCCAATACCTTAGACGATCTCTGGCATCACAGACTAGGCCATGCCTCTGTGTCTAAACTCAAACACATACCCAGTGTCAAGCCATACCTAAACCAGTCCACTAAAATCTGCATCACTTGTCCTATGTCTAAATTTACTAAACTACCTTACTCTCTAAGCTCCTCTCATGCCTCTACAACTTTTGAACTCATACACATGTACATTTGGGGGCAATATAGGGTGTGATCTAAGGGGAAATACAGATACATCATGACCATTGTTGATGATGATCATACAAGACACACTTGGGTTTATTTGCATACAAATCTGACTCCCTTCACACCTTGGAAACTTTCTTAAACTATGTTCAAACCCACTTTAACACTCAAATCAAGCACCTCAGATATGATAATGCTTTGGAGTTTGATGATGCTCCTTGTCAACATTTCTTTGCTAAAAATGGCATTACTCATCAAACTTCTTGTATCAAAACACCTCAGCAAAATGCTCGAGTAGAAAGAAAGCACAGGCATGTTCTAGAGATAGCTACAGCATTCAGATTTCAATCTGGTCTCCCTCTACAATATTGGGGTGAGTGTGTGATGGCAACTGTGTTCATATCATAAATAGGTTGCCTACATCTATTCTAGCAAACAAAACACCATTTGAGTGTTTGTTAAGCCACCCACATATGAACACTTGAAAGTATTTGGGTCTTTAGCCTTTGTTTTTGTAATATCCCGAAAATTAACTTGCCTAAATCAAATAATAATTATTAGTGGCTAAATTATAGGTGTGACTAAAGTTTTGCTATACATTAAGTAATAGTAAAAGATGTTTCTTTTTATTATTTAAATTATTATATGCCACATTGGATTGCAAAATTTACAAAGAATATAACAAAAGCATAATTTCTATTAGTAAGTATTGGATTAAAATGGTAATAGAAATAGAAACCCATTTCCCTTTCAACTCATTCTCTTTCACCCTCACAAAACAATAGAGTTTGCAAATATCAGTTTATTTTGCGAGCACCAAAAATCTGCCACTATCACAAAACCCATTTTCTCCCTTCACAAGAACAACCAAATTCAGTAAAATTACTCCCAACACCTCCCACGTCAACCTCCCTAAATTAATTACCTTCCTCCATGTTAACTCGGAAGGAACTACAAGAGGGGGGGTGAATTGTAGTGTGAAACTTATTGCCAAATAATGCGGAATTTAAAACATAAGCAATAAGGAACTCAATGTACAAGAGAGATTTTTACGTGGAAACTTCTTGTCCCAATACAAGAAGAAAAACCACGACCTCCTCAGGATTTAAACTCTTCACTATAATAGGGAACCTCCTTTATTACAACCTATTACATGCGCAAGTTCCACTCAGAACCCCAACTCTCTCACAAGTTCCACTAGGAACTTTAACACTCTAGACTTAACTCTAAGTCCCTTAAGAGTTCCCACAACTCTTTACAACAGGTTTACTCAAACCCTTTACCCCTGGATAGACTTCACCCAAGTCTACGCATAAACAACAAGAACTTACCCAAATTCCTAACTCGAACTTGATACAAGAATTCACTCAAACCCTTTACCAAGTTCCCATTACAAGAGTTCACTCAAACCCTTTAACCCCAAACTCAAATACAGACGCTTGTTAATTTGGATTAACTCTAGTATATAGAAACTGAATAACTGTAAAGGAACATGCCACTCGTAGTGACTTGGAACTCACAAGAACTGACTCAAAACAAGGAATAGAAAATATAATTCTTATTGTAACTTTATTCCTTAAGCCAGACCTTATGGAATGACATAAGTCAGACACTATGGAAAGACACCAGTCAGACAACTTAAAAAGAATACATAAACCTCTTATTTATAGTACGCTCAAAACTTGAGCACCACTTCCACTTATTTCTCCACTAACCCATGATCAGTTAGTTGGGAGAAACTTGGGGAAGAAGCAGTCAACTTCTTGGGCACAACTTATGTTACGTTTACAGAAAAGCAGTTAGAGTAAAAATAGGAAATAAAAAGAAAATAAATACTTGGAGAAAAAGCAATGTTTTATCAAAATATAATCCAAGAGATATTTTTCCAAAACTCACTTTTTATTTATTTTCTTATGCAAAAATATTTTACTGAAAACTTTTTTCATAAACCTGACATAAGTACATGAGTTCCTATTCGTACAGGAACTTGCGTCTACAAGTTCCTGCACTCAAAAACTCATTGAACGTATTATAGATCTAGGCGTACGTTTTATTTTCCAAATTTGATAAGATAAGATTAAATAAACAAAAGATATCAAAATCATAATCTAAAATAAAAACCGATTTTATTTTAAAAATATTTTATTTAAAACTTATCTTTTATTTAAAAACAAAAACTTATCCTAAAACAACTAATGCATATTATCTAAAAATAATTAATCAAGTGGAGATTTATTAAGAAACAAACTCTAAATAAATCCTACAGATTAAGATAATAATATGCAACAATTTACTGACTCTTAAAATACTTTTGACTCTAAGTTCCACGAGTTCCTTTTGGCACCTTGTTCCTTTACCTTTTACGTTTCCACATACTTACATGAATCCTAGAAAATAAACTCATACTTCCTGTCTTCATGCCCCATGCTGCTCCAACTCAGGAACCGCATGCAATAACTCCACCTCTGGAACTTCGACGTGCTAGTTCCTTTAAGGAACTTCGCACCTATAGTTCCTGCTCAGGAACTGCTTGTTTCAACTATGAAACTTCAGGAACTGCTCCCACGCAGGAACTGCTCCGACTCAGGAACTGCTCCCATTCAGGAACTGCATATTCAATGTTCCTCTTAGGATATACCTAGGAACTGCTCAGTTTGTGTTCCTTCTAGGAACTCTTCTAGGAACTTTGTTTGTGCTTGCTTCTATAGCATTTTTCTTGAACTCTTCATGCTTGGTTCCATCTTAGGAACTTACATAAAATCTAGCAGCACATCTGTAACATCAAACTTCTTCTCTCTTTGGATTTCTTCCTCAGGAACTTCGCTTATTGGATTTCTTCTAGGAACTTCACTTATTGGATTTCTTCATGATGTGATATATTTAACCTTTCATGACTTGTTCTATGGTAACGTAATATGCACATCTCAAACACACATGTTAGTTAGATAATCATGATTTGTTTACCATCATCAAAACACTACATGCCTCAACAATATTCCCCCTTTTTGATGATGACAAACAAATGATGCTTATTACAAATTAAATAATAAATGATGTACATTAATTCCCCTTAACAAACAAGTCATGCATGTATATGAAGGAAATATCAATATAAGATAAACACATCATACAAAGAACTTTCATCATTTAAGGATTTAGACTTAACTATGCTTGACTATAAGCATCATACATATTCTTCCCCCTTTTGTCATTATCGAAAAGGATCATTTTACACACAGTTTGTTTTAGGTAAATCATATACACATATTGTTATATGCTACACTTACCACCATAAAGGTTAAACACCTGTTACTCCCAAAAGCCTCAAGAATCTCAATTTTCAAACTTAGGATACATGTACTACACAAATTTCCAACTCACAATCCAAAGACCCAACTTCAAAACCATCGAAGGAACTTGACAAATAATTAAATAAAAGTCAAGAAAAAATCATATTTGAAAGTCAAGAATGGATTAAGAGATAGGACATTGTAATATCCGGCTCAAAGAATATGAAAGAAGTTTATGGAATAATTTGAGTAGAGGGAACTTGAGAGATATTGTGTGCTCTATGGTTTAGACTTTTAATAAGAGGTTCTCAACAATAATTAGAGTTGATTACTTCACTTTACACTTTTGAAATCTCTGCCAAACCCCGCACACACCTTGATATGTATCAATTAAGTTCACTTTTACTCAACCAACCAACCATGAGGAACTCATTACCCGAAGAAACTTGAACGAATTTATCTTTGTAATCAAGTTCTTCCAATCTTTCGCTTATCTTCCTCTTCTTAAATCATCAAATCCATGAGTAAACATTTTCACAACCATATATATGAAATATTGACTTCTAGGAAAGAATAAAGATTTGATCACCCTTGTTTACTTTTTCCTTTTTCCTTTTTTTTTAATTATTTTTTTTTTTTAAAACAAGGGTATCATTACAAATTGTTGCACTTTTCCTAGAATGTCACGTTTACCTACCACAAAGAAGTAATTGCTTACTCACACATACGTGAAATCCGCCACTAAGAATGAAAACCTATATACTGATTCCTTCCTTATTCCCCCTGAGTTCCTTACCACTCCTTCATCAATAGGAACTTATATGAGTAGTTCCATCTAATGATATATCCTTCTGAGCATCAATTGATAAATCATAAAATACTTGCTTCTCACTTCTTCCATAACTTCCCCCTCAAAATATATTTACCATTTATCACTCTTTATGCATCATTGAACCATTAAAAGTCATGAATTTTAATTTAGAGCACATGGAAATTAGGAGATTTAAAGTGATAGGATATGAATGGAATGAGGAATTAATCAATCAAAGAGTATTTGAAGAAATGTGGTGTGAACTGATGATAGTTGGCTAAGAATAGGTTTGTTCCCTCTAAAGGTTAAATGAAATATATTATGGGAATTTACCTGTCTTGTTCCATCAAGGTTTCTTTCATTGTACCTTTGGCAACTTAGGACTTTCATGTTTGACAAAGATCTACGGTTCTATTATGAGACCTCTAATACTCTTAGGCAAGTGAGTATGCCTTTACGACACAAAAATTAAGTGTAACATATTTACGCTAGTGTGCATATAATCACTTCAATTTTAGTATGTGTAAGAACCCAATTCGACAAAACTTTTTGGAAAAGAACATGTTTACGCTTAAGTCATACTTCATCAAGTCTTGTTCCTCTAAACAGTACATGAATAGGTGAAACTATAAAGAACATATATTCACATAAAAGACTTATAAAAGCTATGCATTCAGATTAATAATTTAACAATGTAATTTATTAATCATGATAAATGTGAATAGAAACATCATGACTTAAGTTACTTTTCACCATGAATATAATATTACCTCAAAAACTGGACTGATTTTGATGACTTATTTTTGAGTTTCTAAACTGCTAGTTCCATCATTTTGATGTCTTCACATCTGATGGAAACTTTCATACCAACTCGACTCATACTCATCCTTCTTCAGAAGTTCCTTGACATATTTTTGTCCTTGCATCATTATATTCCAAGAGAGTAGTTGTGTTCCCTTATCATGCTCACGTACACATTTGCTTATAAGGTTAGCAAAAACCCTTGCATAAAATAGTTAGTTGTACCAAAAATATTATCCATATAACAATATAAAACTACTAAGTCAATTCCTCTTGAAAACAGAAATTATTGTTAATTTTGAAATCATTTTTGAAGAAGAAACTTGATGTTGTTCCTCATAGATTTTCCAGCAATAAAATTTAGTTTGAACGCCCTAAAAATCTATTGAGAATAATCTAAATCCCATGTAAGCAACAAGAAAAAATAATAGACAATTATCTTATGACCTAGCTACATGGATAAAAGTTTCCTCAAAGCCAATACCTTTGTTTAGTTGTTCCTCTCAACAACTAACCTGTATAGAGTTCCTTTGCCGATGTCTCTGTGAATGAGACGTAGGAATAGTTCTGATGTTCCAGTTAGAATCAAGGAACTCGGTTATTGGAACTGTCTGTTCCTACTAATCTGATAGGAACTCGCTTCCACATATTCATTGAGTTGAACTTTTATTTTATGAACTTGAACTGAATCTTCACTTTTTAAGCTCTTCTCCATGAGGTCATATAGCTGGCTATTGTTGCTTTTGAGAGTGACATATTATATGTAGGAACTCTAGCTCTATAGGAACTTGTGAGTTCAACATAAAAAATTAAAAAACATCTTTAACCTGTTTACTGGAAAAAAACAAGTTAGTCTCATAACAAATATGTCAACTCTTAATAACACATTATATATCATTTTGCTATAAACTCTGTGTTTCTAACAATTAGAGGTGCGTTCTAACACAACCTCATTGCTTCTATTTTTAAAGTTCCTTAGATGATTCTTATTGCTATTAATTACCAAGACACTTAAAATCAAACGCTTAAGAACATAATACCAATGTTTTCTCCTTTGAAGATCTCATAGGATGTCTTGTTGATCAACTTCTAATCATTCCTTTGTTGATGATTTAGCAAGTGATATCGACTGCTTTTTCTTATTTGTTCATTTGCAAAACATTAGCAAAGAGTATTATGCCATGTCTTCCAAAGTTCCATTCATTATATTCGCCTTATAATCAATACCTTGTTCCTGCATACATCATCAAACTCATCTGGAATTGCAACCAAGTTCCTAGGCATTGCCATCATATGGAATCTTCTATCTCAAAGATAATCTCTGGAGCTCTCTTATTAATTTCAGGAACTTGTTCTCAATGTGTTCGTTCCTTTGATGGAAGAACATGAGCTTGTTCCTTCATTTGGGTTGTCATAAACTATGAAATATACTCTGTAAAACAAACCCAAAAAGAAATACTTTGTGCATCTTAATGTTAGTAGGTTAGTCAAAAGAGATAACATAATTCAAGCATAAAAATAGAATAAACATAAAGTTCCTTAGTAGAGTACTCCCTTTAGAATGTCGTTCTAGCTTTAAGTCCAGTAGGTTCAACATTCAATGACAGAAGAGTAGTCAACAACTAGTGTGTTTCTCTTGGGAACTCGGATATATAGGAACAGGAACAAGAACTCGTGCTAGTATAGACCATTTCACCTTGTGAAAAAATTTAGTTGTTCCTAACCTGTTGATTCATTTCAGCGTTCTTGGAACACTATTAATTCCACCTAATTAAAGTTTGAGTTCCTTGATCCAAAACTAATTTTTATGCTTTTGATATTTTAGTTACCTCAATTATCAAACCTACAAAATAAACATTAATATCCTGCGCAACATATTAAGAGAAGACAATATATATAAACTTGTAAAATAACTTCTCTTTTCTAACCTTTCACAAATTTGCATTAGTGACAAGGAACATCAAGATGCAAATAAACTTGTGAAAGATATATACATATTATATAAATGACCAAGATATGCATGATGTTGTAAAGGTGTCTTACCGATTTATTTAAACAAATGTATCACCTTCTACATACCCCTTTTAAAGGTTTTTATAGAGAAACTCATATACTTGTCCAAGTACACAAATAACCATTTTGTCATCATTTATTGGTTATCTTCTCTCACATAGCCTGCAAAATCAGTAACTTTTTGATCTTTGGTACCCAATATATATTGGGTCCTTTCTTGTTAGTAAGATAAGGCAAAAATCTATACTTCAACCGGTAAAGATTGTATGACTATCTCTACTACTAAGAACAAACATGCATCCGTATAATAAATGTTCAATATACTCAAAATGCATGGAAAAACTATTCTTTGGCAAATAAATGAAATAACAATAAATTACACGGCCTAAAAATTAAAGTTCCCTTTCATAGGGAAACCAAGTTCCAAGAGTGACAATATGCATTGTTCCAATACGAATAGTTCCTTGAACCATTTCTAGTACACGGATTCTTTGATATTTAAAAAACAATTTGGAAATCTTAATTTTGTTTTTTGAAAACAGTTTTAAAGTTATCCAAAATTGCTATAAAAACATCAAATCCAAATAAAACCATTTGACTAGATATACTCTAAGGAACAAGTTCCAATTTAATATATGCGTATAAAGAATATCTCAAGGAAGAGATACTTACATCAAAGGGGTGGTTGATAGTCCTTGAGTGACTTTAAATTGATGATAAAAAAGTCAGCTTCCACTTGTTCCTTTGAATGACGTAGGGTGGAGTTCCTTTCTCGTACGGGTTCTTTCTTCTTGCAGGAACTTCACTCAGCAGGATTGCCTGCTTATCAACGAGTTCCGGCTCTGATACCAATTGTTAACTCGGAAGGAACTACAAGAGGGGGGGTGAATTGTAGTGTGAAACTTATTGCCAAATAATGCGGAATTTAAAACATAAGCAATAAGGAACTCAATGTACAAGAGAGATTTTTACGTGGAAACTTCTTGTCCCAATACAAGAAGAAAAACCACGACCTCCTCAGGATTTAAACTCTTCACTATAATAGGGAACCTCCTTTGTTACAACCTATTACATGCGCAAGTTCCACTCAGAACCCCAACTCTCTCACAAGTTCCACTAGGAACTTTAACACTCTAAACTTAACTCTAAGTCCCTTAAGAGTTCCCATGACTCTTTTACAACGGGTTTACTCAAACCCTTTACCCCTGGATAGACTTCACCCAAGTCTACGCATAAACAACAAGAACTTACCCAAGTTCCTAACTCGAACTTGATACAAGAATTCACTCAAACCCTTTACCAAGTTCCCATTACAAGAGTTCACTCAAACCCTTTAACCCCAAACTCAAATACAGACGCTTGTTAATTTGGATTAACTCTAGTATATAGAAACTGAATAACTGTAAAGGAACATGCCACTCGTAGTGACTTGGAACTCACAAGAACTGACTCAAAACAAGGAATAGAAAATATAATTCTTATTGTAACTTTATTCCTTAAGCCAGACCTTATGGAATGACATAAGTTAGACACTATGGAAAGACACCAGTCAGACAACTTAAAAAGAATACATAAACCTCTTATTTATAGTACGCTCAAAACTTGAGCACCACTTCCACTTATTTCTCCACTAACTCATGATCAGTTAGTTGGGAGAAACTTGGGGAAGAAGCAGTCAACTTCTTGGGCACAACTTATGTCACGTTTACAGAAAAGCAGTTAGAGTAAAAATAGGAAATAAAAAGAAAATAAATACTTGGAGAAAAAGCAACGTTTTATCAAAATATAATCCAAGAGATATTTTTCCAAAACTCACTTTTTATTTATTTTCTTATGCAAAAATATTTTACTGAAAACTTTTTTCATAAACCTGACATAAGTACATGAGTTCCTATTCGTACAGGAACTTGCGTCTACAAGTTCCTGCACTCAAAAACTCATTGAACGTATTATAGATCTAGGCGTACGTTTTATTTTCCAAATTTGATAAGATAAGATTAAATAAACAAAAGATATCAAAATCATAATCTAAAATAAAAACCGATTTTATTTTAAAAATATTTTATTTAAAACTTATCTTTTATTTAAAAACAAAAACTTATCCTAAAACAACTAATGCATATTATCTAAAAATAATTAATCAAGTGGAGATTTATTAAGAAACAAACTCTAAATAAATCCTACAGATTAAGATAATAATATGCAACAACTTACTGACTCTTAAAATACTTTTGACTCTAAGTTCCACGAGTTCCTTTTGGCACCTTGTTCCTTTACCTTTTACGTTTCCACATACTTACATGAATCCTAGAAAATAAACTCATACTTCCTGTCTTCATGCCCCATCTTGCTCCAACTCGGGAACCGCATGCAATAGCTCCACCTACGGAACTTCGACGTGCTAGTTCCTTTAAGGAACTTCGCACCTATAGTTCCTGCTCAGGAACTGCTTGTTTCAACTATGAAACTTCAGGAACTGCTCCCACGCAGGAACTGCTCCGACTCAGGAACTGCTCCCATTCAGGAACTGCATATTCAATGTTCCTCTTAGGATATACCTAGGAACTGCTCAGTTTGTGTTCCTTCTAGGAACTTTTCTAGAAACTTTGTTTGTGCTTGCTTCTATAGCATTTTTCTTGAACTCTTCATGCTTGGTTCCATCTTAGGAACTTACATAAAATCTAGCAGCACATCTGTATAATCAAACTTCTTCTCTCTTTGGATTTCTTCCTCAGGAACTTCGCTTATTGGATTTCTTCTAGGAACTTCACTTATTGGATTTCTTCATGATGTGATATATTTAACCTTTCATGGCTTGTTCTATGGTAACGTAATATGCACATCTCAAACACACATGTTAGTTAGATAATCATGATTTGTTTACCATCATCAAAACACTACATGCCTCAACACTCCATCTCAATTTTTTTCCTCACAAAAACTCAACAATGGATTTCTAATTCAGATGTATTTTTCTTGCACACAAAAACTCAACTTCAGATAAAAACTCCATGTCCAAACCAAATCTCCTCAAAATTCATAATTTTTACCAATCTCACCAACACATATTCTGAAAAATTAGAGTTCTTAAGGAACCCAACAATGGCTATAAATAGCCATGTTTGCTCCTCAATTCATCACACACAACACTCTACCTTCCACCATCTTCATCTCACTGGAATTCCCCGACCTTCGCCGGAAACCGCCACTCAAAGAACCACCCTCAAACTCCCTTGTTTTCGCACAGCCTCTCTCTCTCTCTCTCCTCTGTTTCCGAGTTAGCCCAACTCGCCCACCACCGTGTTGCCAGTCCCGCCTCCGTACACCATTCACACCACCGCAGCGCCACCGAACTGCTGCCACACCATGACCTCCTGTGCGCCACACACACCGCATCCGCCAATCCACACCGCCGCCTTCTCCCTAGCTCTCTTGTCTTCTATCTTGTGTCTCCCTCCTCGTGTCGCGGTCGAGCTGCGCCTCCAGCGCCTCCTACTACCGCCGCCTACTACCGCCTTAATTTTCACCTCGCCATACAGTCGCCGGAGCTCCGACCCTCTTCGCTGCAGTCCTCGTTTCTCCTTGTCGTCAGTTGAAGCAGTAAGTACTATGTACGTTTGTAAACATACCCTCTCTTGTTGGGCTTAAATTTTATGTTGTGATTTATTAATTGGGCTGACTTTTCTTAAAACAGTAAATGGTGTGGCCTAAGTAAGATGGTTAAACCCTTATTTGACTTACTTGGGTGTTGGTGTTGTTGTTCTTATTTAGCTAGTAATTAAAACATAATAAAACTCGCTATAACCCTTGAAAGTAGTGGTGTCAATCTGGGTCACTGGCTGGGTTTGGGTTGACCCAACCTGGGTAGGAAAGATTTGGGTCGGAATGATTTGGGTCGGAATAATCTGGGTGAGAGTGTGCCATGGGTCGAAACTTGGTGGGTCGGGTGGACTTGGGTCAGGTTCAACTGGGTGAGAGGGCTCTCGGAACTGGGTCGGCAGGGACCTGGGTTGGGTGAATTTGGGTCGGAATGGAATAAGGTGAAGTCGGCCCAAATCGGCTTTCGGAATAACTTGGGTCGGAATAAATCGGCTTTCGGAATAACTTGAGTCGGAAGAAATCAACTTTCGGAATGAATTGGGTCGGAAGAAATCGGCTTTCGGAATGACTTGGGTCGGAATAAATCGGCTTTCGGAATGAATAGGGTCGGATGAAATCGATATAGGAATGACTTGGGTCGGAATACATCGGCTTTTGGAATGACTTGGGTCGGAAGAAATTCGATATCGGAATGACTTGGGTCGGAATAAATCGGCTTTCGGAATGACTTGGATCGGAATAAATCGGCTTTCGGAATGACTTGTGTCAGAATAAATCGGCTCTCGATAAGACTTGGGTCGGCTGAAGCCTCAAACCGGCGGCGTATTGACTTGGGTCGGGAGAAATCGGTTCTCGGAATGACTTGGGTCTGAATTATATAGTATATATTAAGTTACGAAGACGAAAGTTATAAAAATTAACATGTGATCATATACTGATATTGTAACTTGTGATTGAGTCATTGTGAATTTTGTGATAATATACATTGAGATTTATATTACTAATTTAATTAAAAAGTTACTAAACTAAGACTTATAATTTATATAGTTATATTATTGGCTATGCCATCGGATTATTCTTATTCATGATTGCATAAGTATTCAAGTAACAACCATAAGGGCTAAGGCATAAGTCCATACCGATTATTGATTAAAATCAATAATCTATTAAACTTAAACAGTTAGTTAGTCAGTGACTTAGTCACTCTCAAGTCTCACAGAGTCACTACATAGCTACAAAAAAGAGTTAAAATTAAAGAATTAGGTTGACATTAATGAAAGCCTCGTAATTATAACCGTGATCAAGATTGTTCAACTTTCATCGTTCATGGAACAACAGAACAAGTAACAATGGTCAACGTTAATCGAATATGAAGATGATAACTGTGATCAAGATGAATAGATGATACATAATCATATTAGTAGTGGATGAAACATTGAAACTATGAAAGTAGATCATAGTTAATACCAATCATATCAGTGGAGGATCAAGATCGTTGATGTTTCGGTTGTTGATCTTAAAAGATAGTAACATAGGAGGCGATCTTATTAAACAGTCCATGTTAAACGGTTGTTGATCGACTTTCGTTAAGTTAAGGTTCACATAGATCAAATGATTATAAGATTGATTGTCTTTGACATTAATCAAAACCATCAAAAGATTAATGTCTTTCATCTTTCGTGTTATAGGGTTCTTTGTAAAAGATAGGGCTCGATCGTCGATGTTATTACATGGTTAACAATAATCGAAGCATCATTAGATTGATCGACTTTCATCGTTGATGTTTTAGTTGTGGATCTTAAAATATACTAAGATTAGTAAATTAGTTGTCTAGAATTATTAATTTAGAAATTAGAAAATCCAATACTTAACTTAACCGTAAGTCTTAACCATTGATTTGAGAAAGATAAAATCCAACCATTGATATTTTGAAATCCATGTGCTTGGTAAGTCTTGATGTTCATTGGTCAAAAAAATAAAGCAAGGATCATGGTTTGAGACCACTGATTAGCAAATATAAAATCTGAACCCTTCATTGATTTACTTACTCTCTAACATCTAAAATCTTCACTCTAAAATCTGAGCCATTCATTCTTGTAACCAACGGTTTAGATTAAAAAAAAACCCTAAAGTTCCCTACTACATAAACCCCAATTTTAATGCAACCCCTCATTTCACCTCTTGCAAAACCGAAACGAATGGCGCAAACCCTAAAATTCTCTCAGTTTCTCTCGAAGTTTCTCGGTCTCTCCAGTCTCCTCCTCTCATTCTCTCATTTTCCGATAAAAAAAACCCTAAAAAACCTAACAATTAACCGCCCTTCTCTCATTTTCCGATCAAAAGCCAAAAAAACCCCTTAATTTCTCAGCCCTTCTATCAATTTCCGATAAAACCAAAAAAAAAATCCTAAAATTATCGGTCCTTGTCTCAAAATTTCCGATCAAAAAATAAAATTCTGAGTTTATCACTTTCTCTAATAAATTTTCCGAAGAACGTAGAGGTTTGTGGTGAAGATTTGAAGAAAAAAGGCATGGATTTGAAGAAAAAGGTAACAAATTGAAGATCGGGGGAAAATAAAAGCAAAAATTTAATTTTTAAAACCGCTATGTCACAACCAGGTAAGTCTTTTAATTTCCCTGTTTTTTTTGAATTAGGTGAAGATCTGCGTGATTTTGATTGTGGGATATGTACTGGTCCAGATTTGCAGATTTGCTGGAATATCATGTTTTTTTTTTGTCATATTTCAGATCTAGAATTTTAGGGTTTGTGGTTTGTGCTAAAAATTATATGCATGAATTATTTACTTTTTTTTTTTTATTATGTGTTAGTTTTTAATTATGTGTTCATTTTTTTATTATGTGTTTCGCTTTTTATCATGTTTTTTTTTTTGTTTCCTTTGTCATATTTAAGATCTAGAAATTTAGGGTTTGTGGTTTGTGCTAAAAATTATATGCATGAATTATTTTTTTTTATTATGTGTTAGTTTTTAATTATGTGTTCGTTTTTTTTTATTACGTGTTAGTTTTTTTATTATGTGTTCGTTTTATGATTATGTGTTGTGTTCGTTTTCACTTTCGCATTAGCCAAAGTTGGAAATCTAGAGTTTTGTAATTTGAACCTAAATATACATTAGCCAAAGTTGGAAATCTAGGGTTTTGTAATTCTGCCCAGAAAGTTATTATTCTTGGGTTTCAATTTTCGGGATTGATTTAATGACCCATGATTTAATTATCTTGTATAGTGTATATGAGTTTTAAATTATCTTGTATAATCATTATACTATAATGTATATTAGTTTTTAATTTCTGAAATATTTGTATATTATTTTTTTGCTGTTCTTGTATATAATTGTTTGTTCATGATTTGATTATGTCTATCATATTTGTTCTTGTGTATCAATTTTGTTCTTGTGTATCATTTCTGGGTTTGTGACTTGTGTTTGGGTTTTGTCACTTTTGTGTATTCGGGTTATATTTGTGTTTCTGGGCTTGTGTTATGGGCTTGTTTCTGGGCTTTGTGTTTCTGGGCTTGTGTTTATGGGCTTGTGTTTCTGGGTTTGTGTGTTTAAGGGTTTGTGTTTCTAGGTTTGTGTGTTTAGGGGTTTGTGTTTAGGGTTTCTGTTTAGGGTTAGTGTTGAGGGTTTAACCCTAAACCCTAAACCCTAAGCCATAAACCCTAACCCCTAACCCCTAAACTATCTTGTATAATGTATATTAGTTTTTAATTTCAATATATTTGTATATTACTTTTTTTACTATTCTTGTATCATATTTTTATTGTTCTTGTATATTACTTTTTTTACTGTTTACGTTTCTGGGTTTGTGACTTTGTGTTAGGTTTTGTGTTATGGGCTTGTGTTTTTGGGCTTGGGTTTTGTGTTTCTGGGTTTGTGTTTCCGGGTTTTATGTTTCTAGTTTCTGTTTAGGGTTAGTGTTGAGGGTTTAACCCTAAACCCTAGACCTGACCTTGACCTTGACCTTGACCTTGACTTGACCTTGACTTGTCTAGACTATGCCTTGTTTAAACTTTAAATGTGTGAATTTATTTTTCAGTTGATCAGTTGACATTGGACTCCATTATTGGGTCCAATTCCCTTTTTGTTGAGGAGGAAACCATTTCTCCCCAAACCCATGATCCCCTCCTGTTTGGGAGGCGTACAGCCAAGGTTTGACAGCACTTTACCTTGTTTAAGAAGGAAGATGGTAAGATATTTTCTACATGTAAGCATTGTAATGCTAAGACCTATCGTGCTGAGGGAATCCAAGGTACTAATAACCAAAATAAACATTTAGAGAAGTGTGAAGCTTACTTAAAAGTAAAAGCTGCTCAGCCTAGGGGGCGTTATGATCAAAAAACTTTCTGTCGTATGTTTGCTGAAGCTATTATGTGTCATGCATATCCATTGTTGATTGTTGAGCATACTAAGCATAGAGAATTGCTTTCTTACTTGAATCCTAATGTGAAGCATATTTCTAGGAATACTATGCTTAAGCATTGCACTAATCAGTTTGCTGCTCTTAAAGCTCAATTAAAGACAATTATAGGTAATTTAGAAGGAAAAGTGTGTTGTACATCTGATTTGTGGTATGCACTTAATAATGTTAGTTTTACTGTTTTGACTGCTCATTATGTTGATAACTCTTGGGTGCTGTGTTCTAAAATTCTTGTATTTAGACATTTTCCTGGGTCCCACACTGGTAAGGAGTTGGATAAGTTTACTCTTGATTTGTTTGATGAGTGGAATATTAGAGATAAAGTGTTTTCTTTGACTTGTGATAATGCTACTGCCAATGATGTTATAATTCAAGAGATGGTTAGGGACTTGAATAGAACTAATCTGTTGCCTTGTTTTGGTAAGTTTTTTTCATGTAAGATGTTCTGCCTATATATTAAATCTGATTGTCCAAGGTAGTTTTAAGTTTATGGATAAAACTGTTTTGAAGTTGCAACAAGTTGTTACATATGTTTCTTTTTCAAACATTAGGAAAGAGAGGTTTGATGATTGTGTGAAGTATGTGAATACTGGTTTTTCTAGTTCATTGATTGGTGATGTTCGTACTCGTTGGAATTCTACCTTTCTTATGCTCCGTAGGTGTTTAGAAGCTAGGGAGGCTGTAGATAGATATTGTTTACTTGAGCATGGTTTAGATGTTTCTCTAAGCGATTCTCGAATGGAAAACTTGTCCAAAATGTTTGTGATTTTCTTGAACCTTTTTATGATATTACTTGTCTTTTTTCTGGTTCTGATTACCCCACTGCCAAACTATATGTTGAGAACATTGTTTTGATTGAAAGTCTTCTGTTTTATGCTAAAGAAAAACCCAACTGATTCTATTCGTCTTATGGCTGCTCCTATGTATGAAATATTTAACAAGTATTGGGAAAATTATTCTTTGAATCTTACTATTGCTATCATGCTTGATCCTCGTTACAAAAAAAAACTTTGTTCATGAGTTGTATGCTACTGTTTATTTGCCCCAACATCTTGATGGTAAGGTTAAAGAGGCGGTTGATGCCTTTACTGAGTTGTATACGCATTATGCTACTGTTTATTCTCACTTACAATTGAGTCAACTCCAACCCTCTTCCACTACATCTTCTATGACTACCGGTTCTGATTCATCCACTCCAAGTTTTGCAAGGTCGATTGCCCGTCCTTTTAAGAAGGTCAGCCTTGGAAAGGTTGGCTACTATGTGTAACATTTGATTGATTCATGATTACTTTACAGTTTGTGATTGTTAATAGTTTTGTGATACTATTTTGTTTGTTGCTTTTTAGAGTTTTGGTGCCAATATTGCTGCTAGTAGGGGTATTGAAAAAGATATGGAATCATATTTCAGTGCCCCTCATGCTCCCGCTCACCAAGATGACCATTTTGATGTTTTGGCCTATTGGAAAACCCATGTGGGAGTTTATCCTATTTTGTCTCGCATGGCTAGAGATGTGTTGGCTATCCCCATTACATATGTGGCCTCCGAGTCTTCATTTAATATGGGGGCAGAATTTTAACAAAGTATCGTACGCGTTTGCTGCCCAAAAATGTTGAGGCTCTTGTTACTTGCCAAAATTGGATCTTTGGTTATTCTAATTAAGATTGAGGATGAGGAGTCTCTTGAAGTTGTTAAAGAGACCGAGCCTACTGATATTGATTATGATTCAATTCCTTAATCTGTGCTACTGTTGTTGTTTGATGGTTGTTGTTTGATGGTGGTTGTTTGATAGTTATTGTTCTGGCCTTGTGTTGTGACCTATTGAAAATGTTTGATGGTTGTTGTTTGATGGTTATTGTTCTGGTCTTGTGTTGTGGCCTATTGAAAATGTTTGATGGTTGTGTTCTGGGTTTGTGTTGTGTTCTGGGTTTGTGTTTGTTTCTGGGTTTGTGTTTGTGGGTTGGTTGTGTGCTGGGGTTTGTTTGTGTTTGGGGTTTGTTTGTGTTTGGAGTGTGCTTGTGTTTGGGGTTTGCTTGTGTTACGGGTTGGGTTTGCTGTGTACTGGGGTGGGTTTGTTGTGTTCTGGGTTTCCCTAAACCCAAACCCAAACCCAAACCCTAACCCTAGGCCCAAACCCTAACCCTTGACCCAAACCCTAGACCCAAACCATGGACCTAAACCCTAGACCCAAACCCTAACCATAACCCTAAAATTATAAACCCTAAACATAATTGTTTGGTTTGGTTTAGTTCTAAATCCTTTTGCTTAATAAATGTCCCTTGCACAAAGATCATTGGTTGTTGACTTGTTTGCGACTCTTTTTGGCTACATTTTACTTTACACACATGTTTTGCCCTAAGTGTCACGATGTGGAGCTACTTTTCTTTTGTCTTATTAGACATGATATGCACTTGATTGGTAAAATTGGTTTGGTATTGTTTAAAAGACAAAGAATTGTGGATGCTCGTGTCACTTTTGCTGGCTTTCTTGTGTTGTGAAGTTGTGTTGTTAATTAGAGTCTAGTGCTCGATGATGAGGTCAACTTGTGTACCTGAGAGCCATTACTGATTTTAAAAGTAAATTTAATTTTGTTATCTTTGCAATATTTACTTGTTTAAAATTGACCTTTATTATGTTGCTGCTGCTACATTTCTTTTTCTTTGGGAGTTTTTTTTGGTGTTTTCTACCATATGTTGTTGTTGCTTCTGCTGTTGGCCTGTTATTGCTGCAGCTGTTCTGGCGCTGATGCTGCTGGTGGTGGTCTGCTGCTGCTGGTGGTGGTCTGTTGCTGCTGCTGCTGGTGGTGGTCTGTTGTTGCTGTTGCTGCTGGTGGTGGTCTGTTGTTGCTGTTGTTGACACGTCTAATAATTAGAGTATTAGCTCAATACTCTAATTAGTTCAATACTTGTATACATTTTGTTATTTTAGAGTTTAGACTTACTCATTTTGTTATTTACATTATTCATTTGTAAGTGTACTACATTTTTTCTTTTGTAAACATTGAAGTATATGAATATAAGAGTTTTCTATTTTTCCTAATTTACTTGTCTTATTCTCTCCAATATTCCTTCATATTCAATATACTTTTCAGTTCAATGTCTTATGCTGTTGTAATTGACACGCCTACATAATTACTTAATAACTAAGTAAATCAACAAAAGACACAGATTCACAATATAATGTTAGCACACAAATTACAATCATAATAATCTCAGACCCTAATAACAAAGTATCACAAAACCATGTAAGCACACACATTAATGGAAAATCCCTTTCCACACAAAACACGACATGCAGTTGCACAAGTATAAGAGTATTTTTTTAGGGGAAAGTATAAGAGTATTAATAGAGGGGAGAAGAAGTACAGTATTGAATGCTTAGAACATTTGGGTTTTTGAACATTTGGGCCCCCAAGCTGAACTGCGCCTATTAAAAATGTTTGGTCATAGGTCATAGGTCATAGGCCATAACATGTGGTGAGAGGAAGAAAACTGGGCCTGAACTTTTGGGTCAGGTTGTATTGGGTCGGAATGGTTTTGGATCGGGTTTAGTTGGGTCGGGTGGTAATTGGGTTGGGTGATAATTGGGTCGGTGATAACTGGGTTGGGTCACAACTGGGCTGGGTACTAACAGGGTTGGGTCACAACTGGGTTGGGTGATAACTGGGTGGGTTTAACTGGGTCATTGGCGGGTGAAGTTGGGTGCGGGTTAGTTTTGGGTCGGAAACAGGTTGGGTCTGGGTCGTTGTTCACGGGTGCAATTGGCCACTGGTCCACCTGGGTCGGCCCACTTCAGGTTGGGTTACCAATTCCACGGGTTCAACTGGGAGTGGGTGGATACTGGGTCGGAATGGGTCGGCTTTCCAATCGACCACTCTCGGCTCGGAACAGGTTGGGTCTGGGTCGCATGCGGTTTCGGCCATGGGTCTCCCCAGTTTTTGACACCTCTACTTGACAGTATATTATCTGTGACTAATAAATGATTAAATACATATTATATATGTGATAATACTTGATAGTATATTTTATATATATTTGTAACTTTAATATACCAACTAAAGAATAATAAAAATTTAGTATAGTTTACTTGTCAAATTTACTTTAAGTAGCAGGCACTCATATATAGTTTAGATTACAAGAATGAAGGAGTTATATTTCGAGTTCCATAACTACAAGTTATTAAGCCTGAATCATAAACCATAAGATTAATAATGAACACTGTTTTAATGATAAAAGGACGGATATGTTTAAAGTGATCCTATGACTAATATGGTGAAGTTTTGAATTAAAAGTTAACAAAATCGTAACATGTGCGTAAAGTTCAATTCATAAAATATGAAATGGTTATAACTAGACGTTCATACTCACAAATCATGAACTACAACTTAAGCGCTAAGTTGTTAGGTAGAAAAAGTGCCTATGACTTTTTATCAACCACCAAAAGCCTAACTAATGACGGATATGTTTAAAGTGATCCCATGACTAATATGGTGAAGTTTTGGATTAAGAGTTAACAAAATCGTAACATGTGCGTAAAGTTCAATTCATAAATACGAAATGGTTATAACTAGACGTTCATACTCACAAATTATGAACTACGACTTAAGCGCTAAGTTGTTAGGTAGAAAGAGTGCCTATGACTTTTTATCAACCACCAAAGACCTAACTATATAAGACTCCTAATACCTCCTAAAATGGACACATGATGGATGGATCAAGAAAATCAAAATTAGAATAAAATATTAACAAGTCTGTTATTAATCCCTGAATTGATTAGATTAAAAAGGAAGAGATATTACAAGCTTCCCTCGGCTATCAAGGTTGTTAAGCAGGATTCCAGGTAACATCTATTACTAACACCTACAATCCCTTTCAAAATGTGTTTGTGAAATGATGTTTATAATTATGTTATGGAATTTGTGATGTGATTCTTTATATGGATTGTGGGATACTTAAATTATTTTCGAATGAGTTTCATAAATGATGATCTTATGAGTTATTAATGCTCAAGTATGATTCAAGAAAGATATAAGACTTATATCTATGAATGTTAAATAAACGAAACATGGTAAATGAAAGTGAAAGAGGTTATGACAGTATAATGTTACGTTTATTATCTACTTTATGATCGTGCACGTACCTTCGCACCCGTCGTACACCCAACAAGGGAGTTGGGCTCCTTGAGGGGTACCGCATGTTATGTTATTACTCTATTTTGGTGCGAGCGGTGTACCCGACAAGGGAGCTGGGCTCCTTGAGGATCTTCGCATGGTGGGAGACGTCCCGCGTGTCTATACTCGCCAGTTACCAAACTAAAAGATGAAAATATAATGGGAACTTATGAAGTTTCAAGACGCTACTTATAATTGTTCACCTTGCTATTATTTCATTATTGATTTCTAATGTGTTTCACTATATTCTTTTCTTTCTGTTTGCAAATAAAATGAATTGAAATGAATTTACATTGTTAGGGTAGTATGTTACGGCTCATGATGTTTTGTTTTCTGTTTTAGGCATGAGCAGAACCATTGTAAGAGCGCAAGAGCGCTGTTAATAAGGAACATTTTAAAGGGAAATTGTATGGTATCTTGTATTAGGGAAATCATTATTATTTGAGTCGAGCATTTGTGTATTAATTATCAAGGACTAATTAAGGCTGCATTGTATTAGTGGGCCATATTCCAAGGCTTAAGTTCCAATTCCGCTGCTAAGTATGAGCAATTGTGTTTAATTATAGTTATGAATTTTCGGTGCGTTACATCTTCAAACCCTACATTTCCCTCAGATAAATTTGCCGTGAGAGGTGTTCCCTGTGTCTTCTTGGGTTACCCCCCTACAAAAAGGATATAGGCTGATAAACTTGCTCACTATGCAATCTTTTGTCTCCAGAAATGTTCGATTTCATGAACACATTTTTCCTTTTCAATCAACCTCTGAAAACTCATATATGACACCTCTTCCATCAGCTACAACTCAGAATCAACCCATTTCTACCTTTGATGACTTTCTGCTTGAGTCTACTGAACCTAACATCACACCTACCCCTACACCTCCTCTCTCTCCCAGACTTACTCAACCCTCTCCTATAACCACACCAAGTCATCACATCAACTCCTCTCCCTCACATTTAAACACCCCACTCTTCCTGTAAGAAAATCAACCAGGACTCATGTCCCTCCATCTTGGCGCCAAGATTATGTTACTCACTCCACCACCACATCTCATATATCCAACCTAGCTCAAACTTACACTGCCCCTCAATTTCACTGCATCCTTGCCTCTCTCACCGGTATTGTAACAGCCTGCACTTCCGAGCTGCTAGCTAATCATACTTAAGCTTTACTAATCACAATCAACACTTAATAAACCTCAAATTTACATTATCTTGAAGCGGAAACATGAAGTATAAATGATCCTGGACCTCGGTCAAGGCCCACAATATAACATTTCAAAATGTATATGCAAAAAATTAATCTAAAACAAGTCCCCAAAACTATGTAATATACACCATAAAAATTTTCTTAACTAAACTATATAATCTCCACCATTGCTCATCCGGAAGTCATTTCATATGACACTTATGTCATTTCCACTATCCATCCCAGAGTTCTTGTAATACCTGCAAAATTACTAGCAATGAACATTGCCCCCACCATAGGACAGGTTCCAAGAACAAAATCAGTAAAACTGAGTACACACTGTCCAACCAGAAATTCTTTTTAGTGGCTTAAAACGCATTTACAGATTTAAGTTTATCTTAATAGACATCTAAAATCAAGATTCAAAAAAGTCATACTAAAATAATTATATAACAAATATTTGAACACGATTTATAATGTTACTTCTTATTTAAAATAATAATACGAATAAATTACAAAATAAACAGTGTATATTTTTAATTCAATGAATCATAAGAATACGAAAGTCAATTCTAACTCTAACATACTCTAAGACATAACAATATCTCCCACTTCCGTGTTTTAGATATATAACCTTTAATCCAATATGTGTATCGTAGCTAACTTCTTTCATAAATTCCTAACGAGTTCCTTGGTAAATCATTCTCATATTCGGTCCATGAATTCCATAACTTGGGTGAGTAAAACACCACTTCGAAAATAGCGTTTGAAATAACTTTCCACGAAACCACTTGAATATTCAAATACAGATCCGATTTTCTTTCAGAAATCATATTACACGGGGGAAGAGAACACGAATAGAGTTGCCATCCAGGCGAAGTCTCTAAGCTTTTACAAGGGACGTCTCCCTCTTCCGTTATGTATTGCTTGCAAGACTTTTGGACATGTCCCCAGATTACAGATATACAGAATACAAAATGATGTTCATCACTGCTCTAGCAGCTTCTTCCCCTTTACGAAAACGGAATCAAAATATATCATTCATACATAATATATAATTCATAATCCAATATTATCTGGAGCTCTTATCCATAGTTCTCAAATCAAATATATCAAATTTTCATAACATAATCGCATTCGAGTAATTCATATACAAACTCAAATAATTTGATAAACACAATACATGAGTTTTCAGTAACTTAGTATAACTCAATCCTTTATAAAAATTCATTTGCTTAAAAACAACTCAAATATAACTTTAAATAAATTATGGTCCAGTTCTATAGGCTTATGAAAAGATCAAAACAGAATTAAAATCCTATATAAACTTTATATATCCAAAATGTTATAACACTAAACCTTCATCACTCATATCCCTACACTTAGAAATGCATATCACATCTATTTGAGTCTCATAACAGAAAACATCCTAGGACATATATTTGTAATTTAAGTGAAAAACTTGTAAAGTTCGAACTTATATATTAGAATTATAATCAACTCTTCCATTAACACAATCTGATGTTTGATACTCACTTCTCTCAATTATTTAGAACTCACTTACTTGAACTTCCAACTTTTAATAGCCCAAATGACAAAGAATGTAAAACAGTTGAACTGATATCTCATAGTTAAACTAACACCTCATAACTTTAACCTTAGTACCATAGTTTTTTGCCTCAACACTTTATACTTCCATGTCCATATTCTACCATATTTTATAATCTACGACTATTATTAAAAATACCTTAGTGTCATAAGATAGTTATTACTTATTAGTATTTTCGACTTTCTTGCCTCAACATTTTATACTTCCATGTCCATATTCTACCATATTTTATAATCTATGACTATTATTAAAAATATTTATTCCATCTTTCCGTGTTAATAAATCTTATTATCTAACTTAAACTCATAGCCCATATTAGTTTTAAATCTGTAACTCATAACAATATTTCTCAAATATTTAAACTCAATGTACTTATTAATCTTAACTCTATATTTATTTCATTATCAAATCATCTCACTAGTTCTCAATCTTTCCATTATACAAGATTCATATTTTCCCCCACTTTCCATTCTTAACCTTACTATTTCAATTAGAGGATGACACCCCTTAATCTTTTATTAGTCCTCGCTCCATATTCATAGTAGAAAATTCCCAATTTGGATATAGTTCTTCACAACTTAGGTACTACCACTCATTATACTGTTTCTCTACTCCTTCGATCCATCACTCATCTCTTGAGTTATTATATTATAAACATCACATATTCAATTTACTTCCCAATACTTGATTTATGTTATCCCAAAATTGACAACTACTTTATTCAGCGGGCTTAGAGGACCCATGAAATTCCTGTAACAAATTCCTTTAATCTACTAAACATTTAAACCTCCGAAAGTTACAACCTTAATTGTCCAACTTAACTTTCTCAGATAACAATTTACATTCCAAAGTAAGACTATTCAAACAAGCAACTTATTCTACAACCACTCCAACATAGATTTTCAATCTTATATAGCCCAATTCCAAAGATCTTCAAACATACCTCTGAATAATATAATATGACTTCTGATATAAATTTCTTTTCTTCACAAAAACGGGATCAGAAAGCTTAATTTATAACTTCACCAATTGACACTCCCTCTTGTATCCGAAAGGATTTATGACTAACCCCATTAATTATCGTATATCCAAACATATAGCTAAATCTTCCATAAGTCATAATTTGTACTATACTTAACATCTCCAAACAATAGTTTACTTTTGAAATCTCTATCCTTGAACTTTTCACGACCCAAATATTCCCAGGTCCTCAAAACTCATAACAAGACATATCCCGAAATCCTGTATTATAGTCAAACTTTTAAATTCAAAGACATTCCTCAGAGTTGATAACCAATATATTTAAATTCTTATTTGTATCATGAACATATTTGGAACTTTTATAACGAACTTGAACCACGAAACACTCGACTATTGCAATATACCCGGGTCCTCAATAACATTATCTAAATGAACTCTTGGTATATATATTTTTATATCACAGAACTATATATTGACGAATTTCAACAAAAACCTGATTAGGTTTCATAAACTTATAATCAGATATGCATAATTTTCACATAATATCTCAGAATGTGGATCATCGATTAACTTATACTTATTAGATCTCAGAAATCAGAATTGACTTAGTGTAGCAGAACATAGTATCCTTGGATAACCTTTACTTCAAATTTTCGAATAAAACTATCTTCCATAACCAAGACTTACAAAAATATATCTAAATTCAAAATTAGGAAATCAATATTGAACTTTATATACTCAAACACTTGGCATTAAATCATATACTCCGAAAGATCTGAAAACATAGTATTTAAGAATCACACCTTCAGACAAGCTAAACTTTATGATCATAAATTCATAATAAGTTCAAATCATAACTCTAATTTCTTTTGATAGAATCATAAAATTCATACAACTTGCGGTTGCACAAACAAGTGTAGTTATAAGATGGAGGGACAATGTGTACCTTTACCCATTCTCGAAATATTGCTTGCAACTCTACAATCATTCTCCAAGAATGCATAACCTCATTGCTCCAACAATACTTGAATTCCATAAACGACACCTCACAAGAACAACAATAGTTAAATAGCTATTCTTGACAAATTTTGACTAATGATACTAACTTATCTCAATTAATTAAAATCTTCCCAATATTATACTGAATACCACTTTCTTCTAACATAACATAACCGTTCCTTGTGATTAATTGAATTCTAAAATCATCCCCAATTAATCCATTATCTAATATCAACCATAGTTTGTTAACAACTAGAAAATAATTAAGCAACCTTAAAAACATTGATTGCATGATAATGATAACCAACCAGTTAATCTTCTCACCTACTAAATTGGGAACCCACGAGTCCTTTAAGTACTATCACTAACTTAGTTTCAACTGAATTTGCCAAAGCCTTAAAAAAATTATTTTTTTTATTTTTGTAAACAATATTTTCTTCATAAAACCAATTGAATTCCTTGGAAACAAGAAACTGATTTGCAAGCTTGCACTTAGATTGAATCACAGAGAATGTAAACAAACAACTTAACCCACATATAAATGATGAATTCAAGTTCTTCAATACAAAAAGAGTGAAAAACATGATCTTTTATTCATACCTTTAGAATGATTTTCAATCTTCCTTAAATCACATAGCCATATATAGGAGCGAGAAGAGGAGCTTGAATTAGTGCAGAAGAATAAGAAAACAACCATGTTGTCTTCCATAACACAAAATAACCAGCACACCCAACACTGATAATGGTGTAGCAGCGACGGCAGCGGCAGCTCATCATCAGAGAAACGAAGCAGAGCAGAGAAGAATAGATACGAGGTGGCAGCAACCACCACGAAGCAGAGGAAGGAAAGTCGAGCAGCTGCCAGGGTTTGAGCAGAGAGAAACTCAACCAACAACATCGAAGAAGCAAGTGGTGGCGGCAGTGCCAGCCGTGGTGGCCAAGAAATGCTTGCCACGAGAGAGGAGAAGAGAGATGAGCAAAATTTTGGTGCTCATCCAAGTTGTGTGATTAAATAAAGCTTGGTGATATCTTGATAAATCTAGATTGTTCTATGAAGCTTTCACCATTTCAATTTTTAATTATTTTAAACATCATAAGGGTATTTTCGTAATTTCCAAATCATAGACCAACATTGTGATTTAATTTCCAATTATAAATCCTAATTGAAATTTTAGATTTTTATATTACCAAAATAGATTTTAAAACATTAATTAAACCCATAATAGTAATTAATCTTAAATTAAAGATACTTATAAACTAGGCTATTACAGGTACCCCTGATCCTGTGTCTTTTAAAGAAGTTGTCACTCATGCTCACTGGGTAACAGCTATGAATAGTGAGTTGGAAGCACTGTAATGTAATAATACATGGGATGTAGTTACTATACCTCATGGCAAAACAACTATTGGCTCAAAACGGTTGTTTAGAACCAAATTCAACCTAGATGGGACAATTGAGAGATACGAAACCTAGCTTGTTATTCTAGGCTGCAAGCAACAATATGGAGTTGATTATTCAAAGACATTTGCCCCTGTGGCAAAAATGACTACAGTCAGGACACTTCTAGTTGTAGCGGCAATGTACAACTAGTACACCTTGCAAATGGATGTAAGTAATGCTTTCTTACATGGAGAATTATTTGAAACTGTCTACATGACTCTTCCTAAGGGTTATACTAATCTTGGTAGAAGAATACAAGTCGATACTATCCCTCCCTCCCCTCCCAAAACACAACCTGTGCAAGTTTGCAAACTAAAAAAGGCACTATATGGCCTAAAACAGGCCCCAGGCAGTGGTTTAGCAAGCTTTCTCAAACCTTAACTCACCTAGGCTTTAATCAATCCAAGTTTGATTATAGTCTATTCACAAAAACAACCACTATAAGCATTACCTTAATCCTCATCTATGTTGATGACCTACTATTGTGTGGCTCTCATCTTTCTACCCTTACTGAACTTCAAAATCTCCTCTCTCAAGCTTTCAAAATGAAAGATCTAGGCCCTGTTAGATACTTTCACTAGTAGAATAATTGCTTATTGCTGCGGTGGTATTGCTGCGGTTTTACCCATACGCAGCAATAAATCACGTAAAAAAAAAAGATAAAATATAAATAGACATATTGCTGCGGTTTTGGCTGGAAACCGCAGACAATATATCTCAACGGAAAAAAAAATCAAATTTAGTTGATCGTTGATTGGATCTATTCTTGCGGTTTTTCGTCGAAACCGCAAAGCAATAGATTAAAATATTATTTTTTTACTAATATTTGAACCTATTCTTGCGGTTCTTACAAAAACCGCAGACAATAGACTCTTTATAAAAGGATGACACGCCCAATTAGGGTTCTTTACCTCGCCCGTTTTTTTTGTTTTCCTCACACTCTCACACGACATTTCTTCTCTCTCTCCTCACATCACACTTCCTCTCTTCCTCTCTTCCTCCTAACCGCTCACTCTCCTCTTCCTCTCTCATCCTCCACCTAGGTGGAAACCACCTTCGCCCCTCTTCTTCTCTCTCATCCTCCACCTAGGTGGAAACCACCTTCACCCCTCTTCCTCTCTCATCCTATTTTCGGCGCGCGTGAAGAGAGAAGAATTGAAGGCTCCGGCGAGTACTCAAGCCTCCACGTTGACCGTCGATCCGCGCGAAGAGAGAAGAATTGAAGGCTCCGGCGAGTACTCGAGCCGAGACGCCGCGAATTGAAGGCTTGGGGTTCGTGTTTTTGTTCGAGTTCTTCGGCGATCGGGACAAGGAGAAGTGGGTCGTGGATCGCCGACGACTGACGAAGGCTACCTTTGTTTGTGATTTTTTTACTTAACCCACCCCCTTAATGCCCCATGCCCTCCGCCCACCATGACCACCTCCCTTCATGACTACCCCCCACCTAATCCCCCACTGGACAACCACCCTTGCCGTGGCTTCGTGGGATTGAAGATCTCAACTCGGCGAGAAAGAGGGAGCGAAGATCTCAACTCAACTCGGTTTTTTTTTTCGTTTTTTAGATCTGTTTGTGATTTTTTGTTTTAGGATTTTTTTTTTTTGATTTTTTTCGTTTTTTAGATATGCTTTTAGATTTTTTTGTTTTAGGATTTTTTTTGATTTTTTTTCGTTTTTTTAGATCAGTTTCTTATTTTTTGTTTTTATTATAATTTTTGTAATTGGTCATTAAGTTGTAATAGTTGTTTTGTTATTTTTGCTTTTTTATTTTACTTTTTGATCTTTTGTATTATTTATGTAATTAGTTTTTTTAGCTTTATATATTAATGAAATTCATGTTATTTAATTTTTAGTTTGTCTGCGAATTTGGTAGATAGTGGATGGGTTAGTTGCATGATTTAAATCTTTCAAATTTAATTGCGAAATTCCAAAAAAAAAAAAAAATTTTTTTTACCTGTACCAGGACCTATTGCTGCGGTTTTGGGCAATAACCGCAGCAATAGGCCAAGCTATTGTTGCGGTTTCTAGCCAAAACCGCAGCAATATGTTGTACGTTTTTAATAAAAAACAAATATATTGCTGCGGTTTTGGCTAGAAACCGCAGCAATATGTTCAAATATTCTTTGCGGTTTAAAACCGCAAAGAATATATTAATTACCTATTCTTTGCGCCCTTTATTCTTTGCTGCAAAAAAAACCGCCGCAATAGGCCACTTAATGACCGCAGCGATAAACAATTATTCTACTTGTGTTTATTGGGATTGAAATAGACGGATCAGATGCTGGCTTCTTCATCTCTCAAAACAAATACACCACTGACATCTTGCAAGAATATGGCATGCTCAACTCAAGCCTCTTCAACTCCCCATGGATTCTCACATCAAGCTCACAGCTGAGAAGGGTGATGCTCTTCCTAACCCAACCAAAGATTGCTAGGAAAGCTTATATCTTACCATAACAAGACCTAATATATGTTTTACTGTACAATTGTTAGCTCAGTTCATGCAACATCCAACATCAGTGCATATGCAAGTAGCTAAGAGACTTCTAAGGTACCTAGCTGGTAATCCCAAGCAAGGCATCTTACTAGCTACAAATGCTTCAGCTTAATTGAAAGCATATTGTGACAGTGACTGGGCCAACTGTCCAGTAACTAGGAGATCCACTACTGGCTATTGCATTTTCCTTGGACCATCACTAGTGTCTTGGAAGACAAAGAAGCAAACTGTGGTTGCTAGGTCATCTGCTGAAGCAGAGTACAGGGCTATGGCCCTCAACACCTGTGAGGTCACCTGACTATCTACTCTCTTAAAGTATCTAGGAATTAAAAATCTCCCTCCTACCATACTTCATTGTGACAACAAAGCTGCACTTTTTATAGCAGCCAATCCAGTTCTACATGAGAAAACCAAACATATTAAACTAGACTGCCACTATGTCAGGGACCAAATCAAGTCTGGTAAGATCAAGACTGTTCATGTGTCTTCCTCTGAGCAAATTGCAGATATAATGACTAAGGTTCTTCTAGTCAAGCTGCACACTCAACACATTGACAAGTTGGGAGCTTCACCTGGTTACGCTCACCAACTTGAGGGGGAGTATTAAGGACTCTACAGTCTTTTCACTCCAACTTATTGATGACTATTGCTGATGACTCACCCTATGTAATCTATAGTCTGTGATATTGGTTTATTCTCTGATTGTACTAACTGTACTACTACCAGCTATCATTTACAGAATTACCGTACTACTAGTTCTATATATTGTAATAAGGTGACAACATTATTTTCTAAGCTTTTGAATGAAATAGAAAACATTCTCTCTGAAATTATGTGCTCTAATGATTCCCTCTGCAATGGAAAAGAATTTATTCTGACTCTCAAAGTTATTAGTTTTACTATACACAATTGTAGGAGGGTGATGCTTTAACACTACTCAATGTTGCTCAGTTCTTGACTCTTTGGGGCCATGTTTCTCGACTCTTGAGCTCTCACATTTACATCGAGAAGGAAACTGGGTACGATATTTTTGTGTGGAAGTTGATCTTGAGAGATTTAACGGGATTTGCTTGGCAATGGGTTCATTTTCGGCATCTAAACATATTGATTGAGGTTTCATTTGGGAGGGAAAATGTAGGAGAAAGTACTTAGTTCAATAATTTTTAGAACCATGGTAAATTCTGCTCAAAGTTGATGATTTCACTACAGAAAATTGGAATTTTAAATGTCGTTAAATTAGCAAGTCTTATGTATTGTCTTACAAGAAGATGATGGTAAGGCCACCTTACTTTGTTCCCTAAAAAGGTCATTATGCAAGTTAAAAGAATCACTCTATAAGTTAAAGGGATCACCTTTAAAATAATGGGTTACCTTATATCTTAAACGAGTCACTTCTACTATAAGCGATCCTTTTAGGATTATAAGGTACCTTCGTCTTACTATAAAGTATGGTGAGGCGGTCTTACATGAGATTTTTCACTGTTAAATTCTCCTAGAACTGGAGCAAATAGTGTGAGAAAAGATGATGTTCAGTTGCATTTTCTAGTTTTCGAATTCAATGACACGAGATAACTATTGGTCTATTGCAACACGTGATGCTACAACCTTTTTACAGTCATGTAAATATTGGGGAATTTTGGTGATCCACAAAAATCAGAAAATTAATATTAAAATTTTCAATTGGTTAAAAAAGATAAAGTTGGATATTTACAACCGCACGGCACCAAACTATTCTACTTAACTGGAGCAAAGTTTGGCCCAACATTTTATTGAAATACACCAAGATTGGCAAGCATGAGCGAGGTTAGTATCCTGATTTTTGAACCATACAATGTAAGTTATGGCCAAACATACGCAGCAAATCAAGTGCTTGTTTGGTATATATGGGAATTTAATTCCTGTATGAAGTTTCATTTCCTAGGAAATTACTTCCCTTATGTAATTCATAAGAAATGGCCTAAATTTGTTTGGTTGACATCAAGGAATTTGCAATTCATGTGGGAATTCTGATTGACCAAGGGGGGAGTGGGTAATTAAATTCCCACATTTTGTGGGGATTTTAATTTCCCAAGGAATTTCCATTGCACCCATTTTCTCAATTTCCTGTCAACCAAACAACTTCTCAAATGAGAAAATCATGGGAATTTTCATTGCCTACATAAATTCCTGTCAATCAAACGAGCACCAAGTAAATTAACACTATCACATCACAACATTTGGCTTGGATTCTCGTCCTCTTTCGGAATTAAAAAAAAAGCATCACATTATTTGGCAAGAACAAAGTTAAGGAGAATTTTAAATTATTGACCTATCCACAAATGACATGATTTAAGAACTCGGCCAATTTTTTTGGGTTTTGGACAAGAATTTTTACTCAAAGTCCAAAATGACTCGAATTCTATGAACCCAAGTTTTAGGATTAAGCTTATCAACAAAAACAAGAGAGTATTTGGTTGGGATTAAAAAAAAATCATGGTAAATAGTTTTTCCTTTAATTTGTGGAAAATAATATTCTAATGGTGGAAAGTATTTATTTTCTATAGGATAAAGGCTACTATTTTCTTGATTTATTCCATATCTTCTTTTCTCCCACCCATCATTTTCCCTTCATTTTCAATTTTTTTGCCTCTCTTAACTTTTTATTGTGAGGAACCATCAAAAGCAAAATAATTTACAATTATCTGTACGGTGTACCTTCAATACTCATCAAAAATGTATTTCGTCTATCCAAAAAAAGTACTTCCTCCGTTCCAAAATAAGTGAAACACTTGTCTCAAAAAGCTCTCACATAAATGAGAGAAGTGTTTCACTTATTTTGGAACGGAGGAAGTACCAAAGATGTTTACCACATTATTCTCGAAAATTGAGCCATTGCAAAAAAAGAAAAGAAAAGAACTTTCTAAAATATATATATTTATTTAAATGTAGAGAGAGGTCGAAACTTGCTCCAAATCAAATTGGAGGGCCTCCCACAAGATACATTTTTTAGGTGTGATGACACATGTAGCCATCACGAGAAATTGGGGCGAGTTAGATTGATGAACTTCGCCCCACTTATGGATCCAAAGATCCAAATTCACAATCCCAAACCTAGAAGAACGACTTCATTGGTAGTTGATTCAGTAGAATCCCAGGAGGATGTTTCTTTTCAAGGACCTTGGGATTTAGTACCTAGTGGACATTGGGGTCTACTAGTAGTAGTGCGGCAATCTCTCTTTGAAGATCGTCAGAGTTTCGTATCACAACAGGCTCCCTCTCATATCAGGTCTTATTCGTCAAGACATATAACCCAACCTCACCCGTCATCGCTCAAGAACTGCTGTTGGATTGGACATGTAATAGTTAGTGTTTTCTTCATAAAGTATGTACGAGCTCATAAAGCTCTTGTTATTGTAAGTTTGTTTCTGTTTGGTTGTATTAGCTTTAGGCTATACTCCAAGTTTTAATTAATGCAAATTTTCTCGATGTCAAAAAAAAAAAGAAAAAGAAAGTAATAACTAAAAACTAATCCATGCAAAGATAGCATAAGAAAACTATATGAAAAATCAAATATCAACATAAGTTGATCTAACTTCTAAGCAGCAAGAGATAGACGACAATTCATAATCCTAAGATTTATACATCATTCTCAGCCTTTTCTATCTTGGAGGCCAAGTAGAATCGGATGTAACCCATCTCGGCAATGTCGTATTGAACCACAAGAGGAAACTCTGAAGTCAAGCTGATCGTGACGGTGTTCGAAAGAGGTGTTGCCTTGATGAAAGAGTTCATGTATCTTAGTGCAAAGGGCAGTGACACAGCTTTATTCATCTCCATGATTGTAGCCTCTTCAGCCTACAAATCAAACGTAACAAATTTACAACGCACACGAAAAAATAAAAATCCACCTCGACCATTTTTTTTTAACTAACATCTTCGATTCTTCGCTACGTTACATGGGATATATGTTGACTTTCGACCTTTTTTGTATTAATGGTTTAAATTGTTATTCAATTTGTCTAGATTTTCAAGATAACATATTTTTGTAATTTACTAAGAACATTGTATGGGTATAACCCAAGTGAGTTAGCGGATCTCTGTGATGAGTCCGCGAACACCATTACGGACGCGAACATTGTAAGTGTTGCCTAAAGCTCTAACAAGTCAGTTCATCAACGTGGTCCGACAATGTTGGCGGTCGCCCAACAAGACAAAATAAGAGAATCTTCCCATCTGTCAAGTGCATAAACAACCGTACACGTGTCAAAGGATTACGCATCCTGTCAAATGAATAGTACTACTATAAATAGCCAAATGGTACTATTCTGCAGGTACATTCTCTCACACTGATAACTCTTATCTCTCTCTCTCTCTACTCTCTCTCTCTGAATCCTATTTGGACACGTGCTGACTTGAGCGTCGGAGGGGGTTTCCTCGCATCCCCCCCGAGGGTAGTTCACGTTTGCTTCTTGTGCAGCTATTCACTAGCGGACGCTAACTCCAATCTTTGGCGGACTCTTCTCAAGACCGCCAACCGTTTTACAACCGGAACAATTTGGTGCTAGAAGGAGGGGACCTCCCATCTTTGTGAATGCTATCATGGAAAGAGCAAACACTGACGGACGTGGTCCACTAGGGTTCGATGCGGATCAGGGGTCTACGCAACCCATTATTACAGGACCACTCGGCGCACCTCAGTTCCAAACTAGAGGGACCGAGAATGTCAACGAGCAACAAACTCCTGAGAACAATGTATCTCAGATCAACACTGGTGGCGGACCACTCAACCTGGCTCAATTCAGTCAGTTTTCTCCTGAGCAGCTACAAATCGTAGCGTCTTTCATTCAAATGTTGCACACGGGTACTCCTCAGCCTAACAACACCCCCACTCCTAATGCAAGGGTTGGCCAAGTTCGTAGGCGGATGCCGACCATGACTAGTCGCAACGCCGATGGTACACCGTTAAGGAGAATGGGGCCTTCACTCAAGAGGGACGCCAGATGGAAAGGCAAATTGAGGACCCAGAATATGAAGAAGCAATCCTAGAGACTGAGGATCTCAACAATTCTGAAGGTGAGAATCAAAGTCGTTCTCACCGAGAACACAACACCAGCTGTGCAAGCAATTATTCTGCTGGCGGACACTTATTGATCAAGCCTGAGCTGTCTCCTTTCATTCCAGAATTCTTGAACCACCCTATGCCGCGGATCAAGATGCCGTCCTGCAAGTATGACGGCACCTCAGATCCAGATGACCATGTTGCAGCTTAAGAGGGGCACATGTATTTATACACCCAGGTGGACGCCATCTGGTGTAAGGTCTTCCCATCCACTCTGACTGGTATTGCCCAGACATGGTTTAAGAGCATCAAGGCTGGTAATGTTTCTAGTTTTTCTCAGCTTTCATCTATGTTTAGCACCCACTTCGTGAGCAATAGGCGTCGTGAGCGCACAACTGGCGAGTTGTTATCTATCAAGCAGCGTGAAAATGAGAGCCTGCGAGATTTCGTTGGCCGTTTCAATGCCGAGGCGATCACCATTCCTCGCCTTCAGCAGGATGTGGCGTCTTAGCTTTGATGATTGGGCTGAGAGAGGGGTCCGCATTCAGGAGCTACCTGGGCCGTAAAACCTTCACATCCCTAGAGCCAGTCTTGAGGAAGGCAAACGACTTCATCAGAGGTGAAGATTTTGACAAAGCCGCGAGCCTGAAAAGAAGAAGGATGATAAGTAGAAGAATGAAAAGGGTCGCGAAAATGATCGCGGCCGAGATGAAAGAAAACAAGAGTCAAATGTGGTCAAGAAGGGAAATGACCGCGAAAAGAATGACCGCGAGAGGTTCGAGTACAAAGATAAGTTCGATGTGTATACGCAGCTCACGACCTCAAGAGCCCAGATATACCTGATGAACAAGGACAGTGATAAATGGCAGCGTCCAAAGCAAATGTTTCACAAAATCCGTGATAAGAGCAAATGGTGCGACTTTCATGGGGATCACGGTCACACTACTGAGAACTGCAGGCATTTGAAGGATAACCTGGAGGATGTGATAAGATGGGGTTACTTCACCCAATATAAGGCTCAGTCAAAGGATGGAGACGTAGTAAAGCCCAATAACCAGAATGTGCAGTCGCGGATAGCTAAGATCCATGTTATAAGTGGCGGTCCGATTCATGGCGGCAGCGTAAACGGGGCCAAGGCAAGCCTGAAAGAGTTCAGGCGGCACCAGGTCAACTTCAATGAAAGTATGCAATGGAGAAGGCCGCCAGTAATTCCCACCATGTCTTTCACGGTGGAGGACGCGAAACACGTTGTCTACCCACATGAGGACCCTCTGGTGGTCACGTTGAAAGTATCAAACTGTTTGATCCATAGAATCCTGGTGGATGGGGGAAGTTCTGCGAACATATTGTATTTCTCAACTTTTGAGAAACTGATGATTGGCCGGGAGCATTTAAAGACTGTTCGCTACCCGGTGATTGGATTCACGAGGGCGTCAGTATTCCCGAAGGTTTGATAACCCTACTGGATAGGGTAAGAGAAGATGAAGACGTAGTTGACGTACCAGGAGCTTACAACGCAATTATCGGACGTCCCTTCATTCATGACGTCCAAGGGGTTGTGTCAACTTACCATCTGACTATGTTGTACGTTTCCAACCTTGGGACGACAGCGAAGTTAAGAGGAAATCAATAGATGGCAAAATCATGCTATATAACAGCATTAAAGCAGCCGGCAAGGAGAATTCTGGTGGAAGATCTGAATCCGCCAACTCGGAAACAAAGACGAGCCTAGAGGAAAGCTCTGGCAAATGAGGCAGAATCCGAGAAAGGGGATGAGGAGATGATGGAAATCTCAATGGAAGAGCTAGAGTTAAGGCCTGACGATACGCCAAGGCCCAAGCCGGATGGAGAAACAAAGCAGAGATGTTGGCGAGAGGATCCAAGCAAGGACGATTCTTTGTCGAAGCAGACATGGACCCAAAGGTCAGGGTCAACCTAGTGACTCTCCTAAGAGAAAACGCTGACGTCTTCGCGTTCTCGGTGGATGAGATGCCGGGAACAGACCCGGACTTGATGGTACATCGTCTAAATGTTGACAGCTGCGTCTTCCCTATCAAGCAAAAGAAGCGAAATTTTTCTGCTGAAAAGAAGAAGGCTATCAAAGAAGAAGTTGATAAGCTGCTGGCGGCTGATTTCATTGAGCCATGCGATTACCCAGAATGGTTGGCCAATGTGGTCATGGTGAAAAAAGCTAATGGTCAATGGAGGATGTGCGTAGATTTCACGGACCTCAATAGAGCCTGCCCAAAGGATTGCTATCCATTACCGAGAATAGACCAGTTAGTAGACTCTATTAGCGGTCATGCACTGCTAAGCTTTATGGTTGGATTCTCGGGCTATCATCAGATTAGTTTACTCGAGGCCAATAGAAAGAAGGCAGCATTTATCACGAATTGTGGTGTGTACAACTATAAGGCAATGCCGTTTGGGCTCCGTAATGCAGGAGCGACCTACCAAAAACTGGTCGATAAAGTATTAGCGGATCAGAGGGGGAGGAACATCGAAGCATATGTTGACGACTCCATCGTCAAAAGTAAAACTGACCGCGAACATTTGGACAACCTGGAAGAGACTTTCAAAACATTGAGGAAGTATAAGATGAAGCTCAACCCAAAGAAATGTGTCTTTGGGGTGAGAGCAGGGAAGTTTTTGGGCTTTTTGGTAAGCAAAAGAGGGATTGACGCGAATTTGGATAAAGTTCAAGCCATTGTAAACATGCCTGAGCCAAAAAGCATCAAAGATATTCAGAGGCTGACAGAAAGAATGGCGGCCCTCACTCGATTCATCTCAAAATCAGCAGACAAGGCTTTGCCTTTCTTTGCACTGCTAAGAGGAAATAAGAAGTTCGAATGGGGGGAGGACCAGAGCAAAGCATTCCTGGCGGTAAAAGGGCACTTGAAGAGCTTACCCACCATTACAAGGCCCGAGACTGGAGACATATTGCAATTATATATCTCGACCTCGCCTAAAACGATCGCGACCGTGTTGGTGGTGGAAAAGGAGAAGAGGCAGCAGTCAATATACTTCGTCAGCCACATTCTTAACCTTCCGAAGAGCCGTTATCAGCTGGTCGAAAAAATGGCTTTAGCTGTGATAATTGCCGCCAGGAAACTCAGGCCATACTTTAATTGTCATCCCATCCAAGTTTTACCCAATCAGCCGCTAGAAAAAGCGTTGCAGAAGATAGATAGTTCTGGCCGCTTACTGAAGTGGGCCGTGGAACTATCAGATTACGATATACAGTATAAGCCCAGGACCGCTATCAAAGCACAGGCCCTGGCAGACTTTATTGTGGAAGCCTCATATGAGGAGGAAGAAGTGGAGCAAAAGGAAACCTGGCTACTGGAAGTTGACGGATCTTCCACTGTTAGCGGATCCGAGGCTGGTATAGTGATGATAAGCCCTGAAGGAAATTCATACCAGTACACCATCAAGTTTGCCTTCCCGGCGTCAAACAATGAAGTAGAATATGAAGCAGCAATTGCTGGCTTGAGAATGTGTTTGGCGGTGGGCGCTAAGAATGTACTCTTGAAGACGGACTCACAGTTGGTTAGCGGCCAGCTAAGAGGAGAATTCGAAGTCAGAGAAGTCAACATGCTGAAATACGTGGAAAACGCGAAGGAGTTGATTGCTCAATTGAATCACTTTGAAATTCAATCAATACCAAGGGCCGAGAATACTAAAGCGGATGCATTGTCCAAATTGACAAGCTCTGACTCATTCAGCATCGAGAGCACCGTCACGGTGGATATTCAGAAGGAAAAGATCATCACGAAAAAAATTGTGACCCTCAACAGCATAAACCAGCAAGGGGAGTGGTTTAGCGAGCTGGTGGCGTATAAGCTGACGGGGACGCTTCCCAACGATCCCTCGTCCGCCAAGAAGCTGAAACGACAAGCAAGTTGGTATGTTATATACCAAGATAAGCTGTCATTCAGTCTGTCATTGCTTAAGTGTACAACCGTATATGAATCCAGAAAGATTCTTGAAGAGATACACGAAGGTATTTGCGGCAATCACATTGGCGGTAAAGTTCTAGCGTTGAAAGCATTGAGAGCTGGGTTTTACTAGCCAAGTATGCTGCCGGATGCCCACGGTTATGTTAAGAGGTGCGACAAATGCCAGAGATATGCCCCCGTCATCAACAGGCCAACCAATGATTTACAGCCTATCCTATGCCCAATTCCGTTCGCTCAGTGGGGAATGGACATCCTGGGACCGTTCACCACAGCGATTGGAAGGAGGAGATTCCTAATAGTGGGAATTGATTACTTCACAAAGTGGATAGAGGCAGAGCCGACATCAAAGATCAAGGCAAATCAGGTCAAGAAATTCATCTGGCAAAGTATTATGACAAGATTTGGGATTCCCATGGCTATCGTCTTCGATCATGGCGTCCAGTTCGATTGCCGTCCCATACAAGCTTTTTTAACGGAATTTTGTGTGAAGTTTGATACTCAACCGTTTGCCATCCCCAAAGCAATGGACAAGCAGAGGCCGCGAACAAACAAGTCTTGAATGCCTTAGAGAAAAAGCTAGATGAGTTCAAAGGAGGATGGGCTGATATGGTACCGGCAAAGCTATGGTCAAATAGAATTACAGAGAAGGAAGCAACGGGAGAAAGCCCTTTCAAGCTAGCCTTTGGCGCTGAAGCGGTGTTACCGGTAGAGGTGGGGTTACCCTCTTATCGGATTAAGCACCAAAACCTTCAAAGCAATGACCAAGCACTCAGGGAGAATCTGGACTTCTTGCCAGAAATGAGGCTCATGGCGGAACTGAAAGCAGCAGCTTATAAAGATAGAATCAGCAAGGCTTACAATAAGAAAGTCTTGGAGAGGCCGTTAGATGTTGGTGACCTGGTCCTTCGCAGAACAGCAGCCACCGGCAAGGCGCATACTGAAGGAAAGCTGACTGCTAATTGGGAAGGTCCTTACATCATAGCCAAGAAGCTTGCTCCCGATTCTTTCATTCTAAATGGCATGGACGACAAGGAGTTTAAGAATTGTTGGAACACTAGCGTATTAAAGAAGTACTATGTTTGATTTATAGAATGTAACAGCCGAGAGCCACTTTTCATTACATGAATAATATAAGCTTCCGCTAGCAGTTCATCAATCTTCTTATTGTTTTCATGAATATTAACGGACCATATGACAAGTCAACAAATTAAATACTAACGGCCATATAACGGGCATAAACGTTAGAAAAGCCATATGACAGGCTCAAAGTGCGTTAACGGTCATATGACAGACCTAGCACAAAACAAGCCATATGACAGGCTCAAAGTGCGTTAACGGTCATATGACAGACCTAGCACAAAATAAAAGCCACATGACAGGCTCAAAGTGCGTTAACGGTCATATGACAGACCTAGCACAAAATAAAAGCCACATGAAAGGCTCAAAGTGCGTTAACAGTCATATGACAGACCTAGCACAAAACAAAAGCCATATGACAGGCTCAAAATGCGTTAACGGTCATATGACAGATCAAGCACAAAATTAAAGCCACATGATAGGCTCACTTACATTCGCGGTCACTCAGTGGACCAAATATTAATCAAACGGATTGATAGATAAAAGACGCTAACGGCTAACTGTCAAGCAACGATCATACAAGGATTAAAGCATTAGCAAAACAAGACATAACCGAAATGCAAAAGTACTTTTCCATAAAATAAAAGCTACTGGCTTGGCGGCCAACTACAGTAGAAAAAGAAAGATGGCTGCCAATAAAAAGGCTTTCAGTTGGAATCAAGTACGTTCAAATTAAAACACAAATTCAGTTTACAAACGCCAACATGGGACGAATCAAGTGTTAATCAAAACATTCAAAAGATTACAAACTATAAGCTGTTGGAAGAATAGGAAGAGATGAAAGAAGGCCGCCAAAAACCTCAGGGGAGAGGGGTTTCCTGATTTACCTGTTCTGAAACGTCTCGAGGATCCGCATCTGCAATAGCGTCCTCATCGGCAAATTTGGGATCCCCCTCAAAAGGTGTGAGATGCTGGCCGTCAGCATGGGCGTCCTCGATGATGTTCCAGTCAAATCCTGGAATCGACTTACACACGCATCTCATAGCGGCCGCCCATCCGCCATCATACCTCTTGTGCAGGGCCGCTACATATTCATCAGACTGTTTGCACTCAGCAACAGCCTTAGCGGCCCCCTGGCTTCAGCTTCAGCCGCAGCGTCCAGCACAACTATCTCCTTTTCAGAGTTGGCAGCCTCCAAAGCCTTGGTCAGCGTATCAACATTGGCCTCGGTCTCTTCCAACAAAGCAGCTCGCGGCCTCAAGATTTGCAGCTCATCCTCAAGGGGCTGTAAGGCCGCGGTCTTGGTCGCCAACTTCTCCTCCTTATCCCTTAGCAGGTCCTGGCAAGTCTCCACGACTGCTTATAGCTATCCGCCAGCTTCTGGTACTCAACATACGGCTCAATCAGCTCAAGAGCAGCATTGTTGGCCAGCAAAGTGAAAAGAAGAACGTCAAATGAAATACAAAAAACAAGTGACAAAATAATAATAAATATATAGCAAGTAAGAAAACGTACCACAAGCTGGTCATGAGCCAGCCTCGCAGCAGGAGTCACCAAGGACCCTGTCGGCCTGTCCAACGAGAGCTGCATGCCCTTCAGAATACGGTAAGCAAGAATGCCACCGTTCTCGGGGATGTCAACATACAACGACTCATCTTCCCTGACGTCCCAGTCAGGTTGATAAATCTTGCCGGAAACAACAGGCCGGCGAGCAAAGGAGGCCGCCATAGCATCACTCAGCGGCACCTTTTTTTTCTCGATCCACTCGTGATACCGAGAAAAGATACTGGGAGACATGCTGGATAAAAAGATGGGCATTGGGATAAGCTCCCGGATCTTTCACGGATGGAAGAATAAGATCCCGACAACCAAGTTACCCCGCTATGATGACCAGGGCCAGTAGTCACGACCTCAGCATGCTCCCGACCTTCTGGAGGAGCATTCACGTCCACATCCTCAACATGGACGACATCCCGAGTAGGGACAGAAGCTGAAGGGTCCGCTGTAGCTGGCCGCTGATAAGGCTATATTTTATATATGATTTTTGCTCGTTATATTACTCTTTGGTATAAGTTATGAGACTTATAATAGGCTTTCTTCTCTTATTTTAACATTTTAAGAGTTAAATTGCTTATGTTATAAAGTTGATTTAAAATACTACAAATCTCATATATGTTAATTTGGCTTGTTTAATATTTATAGTAGTAGTATAATTTTATCATGCAAATATTTTACTACTCTATTGATTTGTTTGTAGGTGAAATAAGAAGAAGAAAAGAAAAAAAAGGGAAAACCTTTCTTCCCTTGGTCCAAAAGACCAACAGCAATCATGGGCCAAAACAAGAAGGACACGGAGGATTGAAATAAAAGAAAAAGAAAGAAAAAGCCTAACCTAAGGCTGATGATAAAAGAACAAAATAAAGGATGGGTGGCAGTTAGCGCTGTCAGTTTGGTTGAAAACCGATGGTTAAACTGCAAACTGTTGACCAACTGAACTGAATAAACTGAACTGAATTGACCCATAACTGAAAAGATAAAAACCGATAAGTCAATCAGATTAAAGTAAACTGCAATTAACTGAACTGAAACTGAACTGAAACTCAACCGAAACAAATTAAACTGAAAATTAACTGCATGGAAAACCGATTTGAACTGAACTGAACTGAACTGAAAATGAACTGAATTTAACTGAAAACTGTTTCAAACTATTTTTAACTGAATTGAATCAAACTGAATAAAACTGTTTTTAACTGAACTGAATAAAACTGTTTTTAACTGAACTGTATAAAACTGTTTTAAACTGAACCGAATCAAACTGAATAAAATAATATCAAACTGTATAGAATAAAAGTGTCTCAAACGAAACTGTTTCAAAATGTAACACCTAATTTCGTCATTGTTTTAATTTACCTAAATTATTGGCGTATAATTAGACAAAGATAAGAACACATGATTTCAATTTTCAACCATTATTTGTATTAAAAGATGAATTCTCAATGGTTAAAATTCAATACACAAGGCCTTTGTGTATGTTAATAATGAACTTGTATGGACTATGGTAATGGCGTTATGATTACTCATAAATTCATCTAACTAATTTAAATAAATCAAAAACATCATTTGTTGCAAGAAATGTTATGGATCTTCAAATATAATTCATGGAATCCATCCTTATTAATAAATGTTAATATTTCTGCCATTACACACCCCACTTTAATTGCTGATTAATTTGTTCTTATTTACTTCTCCTCAGTGTTCCTTTTACCATTTTAATTATTTGCAAGGCGATTTAATAATTTGAGAAAGTTCAGTGAACTATTAAAACAAACAATATAGAACAAAAGAACAAAATAGTACCCAAATATCACGGATCAAATGTAAAATACCAAGTACAACTTTTACTTTATATCACAATGTATTTTACAAACTATAACTAACCAACAAATATAAGAAAAAACATATGAAATATTTCTCTTTACTTTACAATATATTAAAATCCTGAAGGCCTAAATATCCACTCTTTCCGCCCTACAAAACAAAAAACAAAGTTAAAAAGAATAACAAAATAAAAAAAAAAAGATGAAACAAATTATGTAATAAGTAACTCACCAAAATACCAACCATACCAAACGTTATATATAAAAAAGCAGGAAATTCATACTAAGTCACTAACTATTTAGCCGTTAAAATTTCATAAATAAATACCTACTAAATTGCATTTTTATTAATTAATAAGGTGAAAATTTTAAAAGATCTACAAATAAATCAACAAATAAAAAAGCAGAAAATTCATACTAAATTACTAATTATTTAGTCGTTAAAAATTGATAAAAAGAAACCTACTGATTTGCATTTTTATTAATTAATAAGGTGATAATTTTAAACGATCTACAAAAAATTCAACAAATATATTATCAGAATTATATTTTAATAATTATTTAGCCGTCAAAAGTTCATAAAAAAAGAAAAATTAAACAAATGAATGAAGATAATATACGAAATCCAACTTCCAATCCAAAAAAAAACAACAACAAATATATAAATCCGAACTCCTAAGAACATCAAAATTCCGTGGTTCAAAAGAAAAAACAAAAAAAAAAAATTGAAATTTGAGTTCTTAACCTTTATAGGTTTTTCTTCGAACTTGAACGATGATTTATGTTTCGACTCGTCAAACTTCAAGAATCTCCTCTTCGTGTCTTCAATCTTCAATCTTTAATCTTCACCAATTTTCATTCTTCTCTTCGTGTGAAGAAATGAGGAGAATTAGAGTGTAGAAGAATCGAAAGTTAAGAAGCGAAGTGACAAAGAGTTTTTTTTGAAGATTTTGAGTTTGAGATCTGAAATGGTAGAGACTAGAGAGGCGAAGAAATCAGAAAGAAATGGTGGTGTGCAACTGTGCGAGTGTGTGAGTGTGTGAGAGAGAGAGACGAATTCCTCAGATCTAGATTCTAGGGTTTTTTTTTTGTGTTATGTTTGTGTGGTTAGGTTAAAATTAGAGTATATATATGGAGGCAAGGCAAGAATAGGTTTTTATTTTGGGCCAGCCCAACTTCCCAAACACCTAACAAAGTGCAAACCAGTGATTAGTGAACCGTTACCATTTAGGCATTTACCACACCGTATTATTATTATTATTATTATTATTATTATTATTATTATTATTATTATTATTATTATTATTATTATTATTATTATTATTATTATTATTATTATTATTATCTTAAGCATCATTTATATATTTTTTAATATTGAACTTCTTGGTTTTTATGATTTTGTGTTGATTTTAAGAACTTATGCGTGTGTTGATGTTATGATGTACATATATCATAATGAATAGGAAAATTAGTCTATACTCGCATGTGTAGAAAGTTAAGAGAATAAATCAAAGATTATTATTATTATATTTATATGATACATGCGTATAGTTATAAGTCTTTCATTGTTCTTATTGGATAACAAATTGTTTCGATTCAATTAGATGTTTTGAGTTTGAAAGTGAGTAATTGAATATAGCTTAATGACGCTTAACTGCAATGGACCATCAATTTATATTGGATAACAAATTGTTCTTATGAATGTACCATCAATTAGTGACTTATATACTCAAAATGCAATACATATATCTGCACAGTATACTGATCTAGTTTAGCCTAATGATTAACCAACTACACTGATTTTTGTCACATTATACTCGTATTATATTAGCTTGTGTTTATCGACTTTAATCATCATCATCATCACTAAATTATGATCATTCACCATTATAAATCATCACCACCTTGATCATTTATTAGTTTATACTCACATGTGTAGAAAGTTAAGAGAATACATCAAAGATTATTATTATATTTATATAATATAAGTGTACATATAGTTATAAGTCTTTCATTGTTCTTATTGGATAACAAATTGTTTCGATTCAAGTAGATGTTTTGAGTTTGAAAGTGAATATAGCTTAATGACGATTAACTGGAATGGAGTATTGTTATTCTTAACAAACTTATCGACTTATATTGACACGTATTAATCTAATTCAATAACATGTTTACAATTTTGAAATTGATTTAACTTAAATACTATTAACTTAAATGCAGGATTGATACTTTGTATGATTCTATCAACTTATTATAAGTCACTGATTGATGGTACATTCATATATATCATCCCATGACAACTTGCATCAATTGAATTAGATGTTTTAGTTATGAAATGAATTTAACTTAAAGACTATTAAACTCAAATAAATGATTGTTATCTTGAATTAGTTTATCGACTTACATTGGCCTGTTCATTAATCTCATCTGACAACAACTTATTCTAATTCAATTAGATATTTTTAGTTTCAAAATTAGTTGAAATTAAACATGACTAAGTTAAATATAATATAGTTATGTTGAATCAACTTAATAACTTATATTTATACATCCATCCATCTAATCCAATAACTACATATTAGTTCAATCATATGTTTTATGTTTCAAAATGCATTTCACATAAAGACGACTAACTCAAATATCGTATTGTTATTTTGAATTAGCTTAGCAGCTACCATTGGCACATTCATTATTTACAATGATAAATACTTGGATTATTTAAGTAGATGTTTTTTGTTTCAAATTCCATTATACACTGGAAGACGATTAGCCTAATGATTAACCACTTATGTTAACTGATTTATAAAATAATGCATCATTTTCAATCATCATCTTCATCTTTGACCACAACCAATCACCAATCATCATTGATAGTTACACATTGGAAAACTATAGAATAATGAAGAATTTGAAATTGAATTTTTCAATATCAGCCAAATGTTGAACCTTTAATAAAGTAATTTTACAGAAAATATAGCAACTTCAAAATGCGCTTTTGTAGACAAATATAGATACGTCTCTTGGTGCTATCGTTGTTTTCAACAAGTTTAACCGATGTGACAAAAGTTCAACTGAGTTGAAATACCCTGCAATGAATACGGCTTGACCCGAAGCGAGACCCGAAGGAAAAAGTTGTACATGGCATAACCGATATCAATTTTCACCCGAGCCGATGCGGGTTTACCTAAGAAACTGAAATTAACTGAATCGGAACTGAAAATAACTGTTTAACTGATAGTAATAGGTAAAAAGTCAACTGTTTAAACCAAAACTGTACGGGTCAAACCAAAAGACAACTGTAAACTGAACTGAACTTAACTGAAAATTGAATTAACTGTATGGATTGAAACTGAAACCGAAAAAGTTTAAACTGAATCAATTAGTCTCGAAAAAATGAACTGAATTAACTGAACTGAAGTCAACTGAACTGTTTGGTTTGAACCAGAACTGAACTGGTTAACTGAATTGACACCTCTAGTGGCAGTTCACAAAAGATGAAGCCCAATGTTGTCTCACAGCCACGCACAACATTTAAAGAAATAAAAAGTTTGGATGTTGGGCCAAAGAGTGAGAAGGAGGCATCAGTGAGAGGAGGATTAAAAAAACCCTTCAGGGAGAAGTATAAGGGAGACTACAGAGGACGTAGAAGGGAGACTCGACGAGGAGAACAGAGCCGACGCGAGAGCAAGGCGAACGTTTATATGATTCTTATGAATATGGAGTTTCTTTCTCTCTTCTCTTAGTTTATGCTATCTAATTTCAATATTACTATGTTTAATTTCAGATTTTTACTTTTAATTAGTTGGGTTAATTTAGATTCAATGTCTTGCTAAATTTCTATGTTCTAGGACTAGATGTAGTCTTTTAATTTTCTGTCAATGGATTGAATTATTGTTGGGTTAGTTTAATTGAAATTGCAATTTGATAATCCTGAGTTCAATTGCTTACTTTTGATAAGGGCCCTATTAATTGTATGTTTAAGGTATTGGATTATTAGCGGAAGTGAATTTCCAATATTAGTTCATGGGATTATTAAACGCTAAGTAGTATAATTTTAGGAATAGTTATACTCTTAGGGTGGTCTTTTATTGAATTCTTATTCTTAATGAGTTTGTTCTAAATTTTGTGACCATGGAAGTAGGCATAAGTTTAGTATTCAAATATACGTTTTCCGCCTTGGAAGAAGGGATAATATACATTAGGAATTCGACCATTGCGATCTAATTATTTTACCCTACAATTAGTTTAATTTCATTGCAGAAGTTAATTGGCGAAATCTAAGTCCTGGAACTATTTCTCATATTTGATTCTTAACTATTGTTTGACGTTTTAGTGTTAGAATTAGTATAGTTTTTATTTTATTAGTCTAGTTTATCACCACCAATCACTATTTCCGGATCGTATAGATAATATTAGTGTCTCTTAATTTGGTAGTTGATTATACCTCCTTGTGGGAAACGATATCTTGCTTACCTTATATTTACTTTAATTGACCCGTACACTTGCGGTATTTTAAGGTACTTTTAGGACCGACCAGCCGCTTATTGGTAGAAGTATCCGCCATCGTTGGCTCACGCTGCCGCCTTCTAGTTCCGCTACCCTGACAACAGGTCGAGAAGTAGAAGACTTGAGTGGGGCAGCAGGAGAGGGAAGGCGGCTAGATCCGACAACAGTAGTAATGCCGCCATGGCCGAGAGCGCGACCAGTGTGCGCGCCGCAAATATGCCGGATGTTTTGGGGACCATTGCGGTTTCCCCCTCTACAGCCGTTAGTGTTGTCGTGCATGGTCTCGGGACCTTCAGCAGGAGCAGGCTGCATATTGGTTGTCGGCTCTAAATATTCGGTGACGCAAAGGACCCCGAGGTCCAGTTGGTCAAAGCCTGCAAATGACAAAACAAATTTTAAAAAAAAATTCAGGCATCAGACAGACCAGTCCGTTAATAATACTTATCATTCGCATGAGTAGGACAAAGCAACATGGCCGACAGCTGTTGATTCCCCAGGATATACTTAGAATGAGGGAGCCAGTGTTTGGGTTCTTTAACCTTAACAGTCTTCCCGTCCTCATAGGTAATCATGTAATCCTCAGTATCAAAGTAGTCATAAGCTTTCCGCTCATCATTAGTTAGCGGAACCAAAGGCAAATGTTCCATATGTGGGCGCGGCTCAGTGAAATGACGGCGCACTGGATAATTCTCAGGTACTTGAAGCCAGAAGAAGGCATCCTGCCAACCCCTCAATCCAGTAGCCTTCGGTTGAACCCATCTTCTTGTCGGCCGTCATTAGCGACCACCACCCCGCTTGACGAGAAGAACCATTCCTCTTTAACCAGTGAAGGTGGCGGAACAAGTTCAGAGTTTCGGGGAAGTCCAAAAAGCGGACCGTCCAGATATGCGCGATCAAATTGCGAACCGCTAAAGGAGTCGGCTGGGCTAAATAGACATTGAAGGAGTTTAAAATCCTCACCAGAAAGGAATCCAAGGGAAAACGCAGCCTGAACTCAAAATGATGTGTGTAAACGACCACATGACCGGGAGGGCACTCCGTTACAATGGAACCCTCAGGAGGAACCACCAGCTTATAACCTTCCGGCAACTGGAATAAATGGTCAACAACCCTGGGTAATCAAGGACATGAGCATCTTGACTCCAGGGTAAATCAATTTCCACAGTTAGCGGCCCGGCGCACTCGTCCTCAGGCAGCCATAATGCATCAGTATCGGGACCCTTAAAATTTTCTTCGTCATCCGACGCATTGAGGCTACCATCAACTCTCCTCTCTCCCGCGCGAGAGCTCTCCCCAACCACGCGTCCCACAAAGGCACACTGGTGCCAATGTTCGTGGCTGTAGTATCGGTCGCGTCCCCGGTAGCACGAGCAACGGGGGTGGTGGGAGCGGACCGACGTTGGTAAACAGAATCTTGGTTGGCCATGACGGTCGCAATGGAGTCACTATCGTCACCTAAATCAATGATAGGTGGATTAACGGCCACAGTTTCGTGCAAACGGTCATAAAAGTCAGCGGTCACTTCAACCCCTGCGTCCGCCATGCTGTCTAACCAAGCATGTTCTCTTAGGGGGGCAACATCAAGGCCGGGAACGGCATCAGCTGGCGGACTTCTAAGGGACCGTCTAGCAAGAATTTGATGCCTAAGTTCCTTAAGTGTCTGTCTGTCACCGCTTTCCCTAGTGGACGAATATCTCCTAGTCAAATTATGTTCCTCAGGAGTAGAAGGGTCGTTAAGAAACTTGGACCTCAATTCTTTTTCTCTCTCAGCTGTTAGGAGTATGTCCGACAACAACCTAGTCCTCCCTACAGGGCTAGAATCTGAAGAAGGGTTGCTATCGGCCAGGGGGGAAGAAGGTTCACTCTCAGTCATAAATACGTCGCTAAGGGCCAACTGGCTATCAGACTGGTTTGACATGATGAAAATACAAAAGAAACTTCAAGGAAACTTGGAGAAGAAATGAGGAAATACCTGGAAAAGTAAAGTCGCCGGAGAATAGTAAAGGCAGGGAACAAAAGCTGCCGGAAAAAGACGAGCGAAGTTCCCAAAGAGCGAAATGGCGTAGAAAAACTCGAGCTTGAACGAAAAGACCGCCGAAGATGCAGAACAAACACCGGCGAAACACGAACTTTAAAACCCAGAAAAAACCCAGAAAAGATTCGTCAAGAAACGACGAAATTTCTAGTACAATAGAACTGGAAAGTAAAAACTATAAGGTTTAGCAACTTTTTGGAGCAATTTGAGCAAGAAAAAGTCAATTTTGGAGCAAATCAAGCTTCGGGTATGGAGGTTCGTCAGACAGAAAACGAAGAACGAAGAAGGAAAGGTTGAGAATGTGATAAAGAAACCCGAAAAAGGACAACCGCCTATATAAATACGCGCGAAGCGAACGGCTAGGATTGACCAACTTCTCAACTCCCCTCCCAGATCTCTGCCAAGTGTCAAAGCACAACAAAACCCTAATAAAGTAATGGGCGGGATTTTCGGAAAAGTAATCATTAACTATTCAAAATCCTTCAACTACCTACAACAACATGTGGCATCCAACGAATTAACTTCTCCGAAAAATTAAACACGGCAACAATGACTCGCGTCCACCGAAAACATCCTTAGGGGTCAAGACCCCAAATGATGCTGGGGGGCTAGTTGTATGGTTATAACCCAAGTATGTTAGCGGATCTCTGTGATGAGTCCGCGAACACCATTACGGACGCGAACATTGTAAGTGTTGCCTACAGCTCTAACAAGTCAATTCATCAACGTGGTCCGACAACGTTGGCGGTCGCCCAACAAGACAAAATAAGGGAATCTTCCCATCTGTCAAGTGCATAACAACCGTACACGTGTCAAAGGATTAAGCATCCTGTCAAATGAATAGTACTACTATAAATAGCCAAATGGTACTATTCTGCAGGTACATTCTCTCACACTGATAACTCTTATCTCTCTCTCTACTCTCTCTCTCTCTCTCTCTCTAAATCCTATTTGGACACGTGCTAACTTGAGCGTCGGAGGGGGTTTCCTCGCATCCCCCCCGAGGGTAGTTCACGTTTGCTTCTTGTGCAACTATTCACTAGCGGACGCTAACTCCAATCCTTGGCGGACTCTTCTCAAGACCGCCAACCGTTCTACAACCGGAACAAACATCAAATGGTCAAATAAGTATATAGGCAAAGTGAAAAGTCAACGTAGTACAATATAAAGAAATTGTTATGTAAACATGTTTTTTCTGAGTCCCAATTCTATATCTCACTTTTTTGTACCATTATTTGTGCCACTCAAAATTATTTGTTCGCATCATTAGATTAAACAAACTTTTTAATTTTAAAAAATAAATAAGGTTAAGAATTATTGACATGAACCAGTAAGACTGAGTAATACAAGAATGGTACAAATAAGTGGGACATAATAATTTTCTTTTTTCCATGTGTTCCAGCCTTCGGAATAAAGTTTTCCATCAAATTCCCAATGCGGTAAGTAATTAAAAATACCTTCTCAACCTTTGTGTTCTGTATGCAGATAATGTTTGCAGAAGCAAATTCACCTGTCGTAGAAAACTTAACACCTTCTTCTGTCACAGAGATTTCAACTGAAAAATATCATAATAATTAATCTGATTAAGTATTTAACGAAGTAGAAAGAAATCCTAGCAGATTAAAGCGCAAAAAAAGGAAAAATTGATGGAATTTAAATTCTACGTACCAGTATCCCTAATACTGCTCAAATCTTTACAAATCCTGGAAAACTCAGCTGAAGGCATCCTCACAGTGGCATGGCGTTCGGCTTCAGGAATACCTAAGCGCTCGCTGTCAATGTCCATCTCAAAATCCGAAATTTTACTCCGGTCTGCCATGATTATATAGCAGCAACAACAACCAAATTAATGTCCATTAGCACAAACTTATTGAGAATCAGATTACATATACTTATGTGATATCTCGTATATGGGTACGTGACCAAGTATCCGATTGAGTGATTTCATATAAAATTTCCATGATCTTGGCTGTTGGCACGTAAAGAAAATTGAAGTATACATGTTTATATATCATATATGAGTATTCAAGGAGTCTCAGACCCTCAGTTGCTGATCTTGGACAAAAAATTTAAGAGGGTCAAGTTATGATCGCCTAAACATTATATTAAAAGTTGAATCCTTAACCATTATGCTACAAGATTTTCGTATATATTTTATACAACTCGTGTATTATATCTAGATATGTAAAAAAGAAATTATCGGGTGTCAAAACCCTACCAGCCCCAACTAAGATCCTTCCCTACACGAGACCAGTGGCAGAGCCACGTTATAACTTGTAGGGTCCTTTAATTTGACCCCCAAATTGGAACTTTTAGTAAATTCTCTTCATAAAATTTGATGATGTGGGTTTTATTTGTTATAATTTAGCCATTCCCTTCATTGTATATTTTTTAAAGCCTCCAGCTACTTTCTTTTTTCTTGAATCCGTCAATGTTAGGAACTTAATAAGTCTGACATAGATAGAAGATAAATACATTGATGTTTTGTGCAAGAACTTATGGTCGAAACAAGTGGCCGGTAAAACCGAAATTTCAAACAAAACATAAGATGGGAAAGGCAAACTTACCGGGACTCGCAAACACGAAATAAACTGTATCACTTGCATCATCATCAGCCTTAATAGTGATAATATCATCATTACCAGCACACTTGCGTCTTCGCCATGTAAGTAAGATTCATCCCCATTGAGATATTCCTATCACATTTGTAATGCTCGAAACCCTCGGCTCGTAGCGAAAACACCACAAAAGCCATGGGACTATGACCTTGTAGAGAGAAACAGGTCGGTGTGCAATCGAAGTTGGCATCGTTGACCAAATCTTTGATCGGTTCCAAGACCTTCTTTAGGCTATGTTTGGCAACACATTTAAGTCACCTTAAATGAGTAGGTGCTAAAAGTTTAAGTCACTTAAAATAAATTGTCGTGTTTGGGGTAAGAGCTTAAATAAAATTTAAGCTCACAAATTGACTGAAATTGAGTTGCTATCAAATATAGCATCTCAATTTAAGGTGCTGAAATTTTCAGCTACCTTATCAGTTCAGCTCCTTTAGCTACCTTATCAGTTTCAGCTCTATTTCAGCTTATGTTCCCAAACATAGCCTAGAAGGTTTCCTTGTACTAGTCATAATTCTAGCATTTTTTTGGCTGAACATACAATACATGTTGCGAATCAATTAAACCTTTCAACAAGTTATAAAAAAACATAGAGAGGTGCACATTATTAATTTCATGCAGAATTAAAACTTTGAGCTTAATGTTTAACACCATGCTTTCCTATATGGTTGAATTCAAAAAAGTATACACATTACGTACTATCATTGAGTTCATATAATAATACTAATTATGATACTCCAATATACTAACTGCATTAGTTGTATACAATATCGAAAAAAAGGTTCCATAAAATTGCGTCTTTCACAACTTTTACCTAAAGAATAAAACTTTCAACAAAATACAAAAAACTCTAAATAATCTCTATTCTATAAATTAAAGGAAGAGGAGGGGGACACCAAAAAAATCCCTAATTTTTATTTTTGATCAGTAGAAGAAGATTTCATTACTCAACTAAAAAAATAAAATTCCTAATTTCATGACACAACTTCCTCTTCATGATTAGTATATAAAAAGTTTCTTTTTCACAATAAAATCTGAATTGTACCACCTGAATTGCTCTAAATTGTTGAAAAAGTTGGTTGCTGATGCTCAAATTAAAACCACAATGCAACTTTTTGATTATTTGCTCTGCAATATGTAGATGGGATTTGGTTGCGGCAAGGTATGTTAAATTTATAGTGAGTTGGAAAGTATGTTAAATTAGAGAAGCACAATTCCTACTCCAACTCTTTCATGCGTACGAAGCGGCCCTGGCTATCTCGTACTGGCAACAGCGGATCAAAGAGCAACATCTAAAAATAGGGGATCTTCCTTCAAAACTGCTATTCAACCGTCTCCGACAACGTCAACAACACAATAAAATATTCATGCTACGTGATGACAATGGCACCTGGGTGGATACACCCCATGATATTGATCGTTTGATAACTTCTCACTTCAAGGAGTTATATGTTCCTACAAATCCGGTCTATGCGAACCTACAAAATTATGGGCAAGAAATTGATTTATTATTTAGAGAATTACACCTCCCTATTCTAACGGATCAAGATAGACACTCACTCCTACTTCCTTTTTCGGATTCTGAGATCAAAGAGGTGATTTTCTCAATGGCAGATGACAAATCTCCGGGTTTGGACGGTTTCAATTCTGAATTTTTCAAACTATATTGGGACACAGTAGGTCCCTCACTTATTCGAGCAGTATTCCGCTTTTTCACTACTGGCCATTTACTCCGTGATTGGAACCAATCTTTGATCATCCTTATTCCGAAAGTTTCACCACCAGAAGAGGTAACCCATTTACGTCCTATTAGCTTGTGTAACGTCGTTTATAAATGTATCGCCAAATGCATGGTTAATCGTATGAAGGGTCTGCTTCCCAATTTAATTACGGATTATCAAAATGCATTTGTTCCGGGTCGTCATATGGAAGATAATATCCTAATTTCTCATGAACTTGTTCATATTATCAACAAACAAAGATCTGGCACACAACAATTAGCTGCTCTTAAACTGGATATGAATAAGGCATATGATCATGTTAGCTGGTTATTCATTTTGAAAGTGTTATCCGCTTATGGTTTCCCGACACAATGGCTTCAACTTGTGCATCAATGTATCTCAACGGTTTCTTATCGGCTCCTAATTAATGGAGCAGCCACTCCTGGTTTTCTGCCAACATGTGGGCTTCGCCAAGGAGACCCCTTGTCTCCTTATCTATTTCTCTTTTGTATGGATATATTGTCTGGAATGGCTACTTTAGCGACAGATATCCAGCAGTTTCAGGGGATCAAAATTGGTCGCCACGGTCCTACCTTCTCGCATATGTTCTTTGCTGACGACTCTCTTTTCTTCTTCAAAGCTTCTCAAGCTTCATGTGAAGCAGTCAATTCTCTATTCACACGGTTCTGCAGAGTCTCGGGACAAGTTCTGAATTTACAAAAATCTTTCATCAAGTTTAGTCCTAACATCACAGCTGAGCAACAACATCTTTATAAAGCAACCCTACGTATGGCAGCTAAGGCTTCGCTTCGGAATTACCTTGGAGTGTCGATTGATATTCAAGGGAACAAGGTGGCCCATTTTACACCACTTTTGGATAAGGTCACTGCTATCATCTCGCGATGGAGTCATAGTAAGTTGTCGCAGCCTGCAAAATTGGTAATTATCAATTCTATTCTGGTTGCATCTATAATGCATCAACTGGCTGTCTTTCGCATTCCTACCACCATTGCATCCAAAATAAATGGTCTACTAGCCAGGTTTTTTTGGAGTAATACAGACTCTACTGGGATTCATTGGAAAAAGCGACAACTTCTTCATCTTCCTCGTGGTATGGGAGGACTCGAAATTCGCAATATTGGTTTTTTTAATAAAGCTCTACTGATGAAAAAAGCTTGGCGAATACAACAAAACGCCCAACTTTTACTCTCCAAAGTGTTCTGTGCTCATCGTCCAATGCCACACACACACACCCTCCCTCAACTCGTTCTGGTTCATGGGGTCGGAAAGGCCTAGATATGGCCAATACTCTTCTTATGGCCAATAGCGCTTGGAAAGTCGGCAACAGTACGCAAATCAAAGCGGCAACAAACAAGTGGGTCCAGGGCAAGGTCCCCATTTTCAAGGACCAGACTCCGCTCAGAAGTATTTCTCGTCTCAAAGTTGCTCATCTCTTGCTTCCTCAGCAGCGAGGATGGGATATGCACCAAATTAATCGTCTGTTTATTTCTTCTAGTGCTCGTAGCATTAAGGGACTCGAACTATCAACTCACTTGGACTGTCAAGATATTCTCTACTGGCCCCTAACTCGTTCAGGGGCTTACATTACAAAGTCGGGATACCAGCTTATACTCCGACAACAGCAACATGAAATCAGTAGCATGACAACGCCGAGAGATGAACAATTTTTTCGCACTCTTTGGGGTTTGAACATCATGCCTAAATGGAAGATTTTCCTATGGAAGCTTTGGCACAACGGCTTGGCAACCACAGAGAACCTCTTCAAACGCCAACTCAGCCCAACGGACTCTTGCCCTATCTGCCTTGATGGGCCTGAAGATTGCCAACACCTATTCAGGTTTTGTCCGCTGGCACACGAAGCATGGGAAATAAGCCAACTGAATCATCAGTCCACGGTATCCCAGAATCTCCAATTTCGTAGTTGGCTCGTAAATGGGATACTCAAATACTATACCGAAGACGGCTACCAGGGGACGCGATTACCTTCGCTTGTCGGTATACTATGGGCCATTTGGAGAACCCGGAATCATCAAGTTTTCCGGCAGGTTAGAGCTAGCATTCAAGTCCTAACAACCTTCATCCATGAAAGTGATCGCCAACATCTATTGTTTGCCCAAGGCCATCCACATCATTTTACTCGCCCTCCAGAGCCTGCTAACCCTCCTGGGTTTTACATCGCAAATCTTGGTCAGCAGCTTCATGGTAGCTCTCCAATACTCCTCATTTTGGATGGAGCTTTGGACAAAACCACACAAATAGGGGGTGCCGCTTGGGTTTGCTCTTTTACCACAGCTCAGCCCAACATTTCGCGTGGACTTTGGTTTTACGCTAACTTGGCTTTAGCTACGGAAGCAATGGCATGTCTTCGAGCTCTCCAATGGGCAAAGAGTATCGGTTTTCGAGCTATACAACTACATACCGACTCAACGTTACTAGTACAACTATTGGGGTCTCAACGTTGTTTGGATATCAGCGTTAACCATACTATTACTCGCATTCGCTCCATTGGTCACGAATTCATGTGGTGTAAGCTACAAAAGGTGCCCAAGAGTCAGATTTCTCCAGCACACCATTTGGCTCGTTGGTGTAAGACTAATAGGATGTTTGTTCCTTAATTTCCGCATTTTATTTTTCTTTTGTACGTTTTCTTGATGTCAAAAAAAAAAAAACTCTTTCATGCGTAGGATAGTAGGATTCCTATTCCTACCTTAACTAGACTTCACAAACTCTCATATCAGTTATCACACGCTGTTATTTTGGATTTAACTAAATATTCCTACTATAAGCACAAATCCAATTTTGAGTAAAATTTCCGAGTTAAGATATTATGCACTAAAAAAACTAATATGAACCCGGTGGAAACTAACTTAGTGTGCACCTTATCCATCTCACGTGAGTTTTAATGATTACAACTTCAATCCGTCTTGCATGGACCCGGTTCACATTAATAATAGTGTGGACCAGGCCTAGACACGTGCCTCACTACAAACTAGGCACTCCCGCTTTCCAAAATCTGCGCTATTTTCTCTCTCTTCAATAAGATTCTCTCGCCCTAAAATTTTAACAAAAACAGTTGTTCAGAACAAACATACACTATATCATTTTAAAATACACTATATCATGTCAAAATACATTATCATGTCAAACACTATAACGATCGATTATGATAATTTTGTGTAATATACAAATAAACTACACTATAACATTTCAAAATACACTATATCATGTCAAAACACACTATATCATGTAACTCTATCATGTCAAAAAACACAGCAAAACACTATCATGTCAAAATACACTATATCATTTCAAAATACACTATATCATGTCAATATACACTATAACATGCAACACTATCATGCCAAAAAACTTAGCAAAATACTATCATTTTAAAATACACTATATCATTTTAAAATACACTATATTATTTCAAAATACACTGTATTATTTCAAAAATACACTATCAGGAGAGTGAAGTTATCAGAGGAGAGAGAAAAGAGCGGAAGACTGAACGGGGCAAAAACGGAAAGTTGTAATGCACACCCTAATATAAGCCAAATATTATAATAATATTATTATTATTATACAAATTCGTTTGAAGCCCGATTTTGTTTCGTACTTCGTGTTTGTGTGGGGTTCATCCTAGATGATTTTTTACGTTACATAGATGCTTTGGGATGTAAATTTTTTTGGCTTGATATATTTCACTAACTAACAAAAGAAAATATAATACTTTTATGTCATATTTCTTGTACACAACATAATACTAACCAATAACCATAATAAAATTATATTTATTTATCTAAAATCCACCAACCATTTTCTTTGGATTTCATAATGAAAATCGTGCCTTCTTATTGCTACAAACGCAAAATATACGTAATACGACATAGCTTGAATAAAAGTAACGAAAATTTAACATAGTAAACTTTATTTGTCACAATATACATTTGAAATCATCAAATATTATTTCCATGCCGTATATACATTTCATGTAGAAGTACCGAGTACTCCAATGACACCACCATGAACTACAAGCGCGAAGCCATGGACGATTGATCGATCAACGTTATCGTCGTGTCAAGGACACTGTAACATTGATGAACACATTCTTATCGTTAGCCATTGAAGCTTGCACGATTTCTCTATATCTCTTGAACAACTCTTCAATGATAGCTTCGCTGAAGTGACTTATGAGTAAGGGCTCTGCCACGGATCTCATGCATTTGACAAAGTCATAAGGATCAAAGGTCTTGTATGAATTGATCTTACAATACTCATGTTCTTTCGATTCCCAGCTTACTTCAGAAATATGAGCTTGATTAAGAGTAAAAGATCCTTCTTTCTCCACCATAAATCTTAACTCTTCTGCTGATGGAGTGTATTGTGGGATGTTGAATGTGTTTAGCTTCTCTTCATGTATGTAACCCTACAAAATCATACATCATCAAACAAATTCCAGCAATTTCTTATAAAGACTATTCATCACCTATTAACATTCTGTTGTCTTATAAAAAAAATCAAGAACCAAACAGCTTTACTTCAATTTTTTATTTTTATTTTTATTTTTTAAAGATAGTCTCTTCACTAAAATTCCTTTTATTGTCATCTAAATTTCCAATAGTTTAACAAAAAAGAACAATAATCTAAAGAACAAATAATAATTCATCCGAAAGCATGATATTTATTGAGTATATTGATTCTGTATAATAGTATCGAGCCCGCTAACGGACTCCCAGGGAGATAGATAAGAAATATATTGTTCTATTTAATTACTCATATTTATATAAAATAATATAACAATATATAATTCTCGTAATATTTTTGAATAGGAAAGGGAAAAACATTAAATGCTTTGCATTAAAATTATATATTATTATATTATTTTATATAATTATGAGTAATTTAATAGAATAATTGTCCGTTAGCTTTTGCCTAATAGTATACACTTATTGGATTATTAGTCTTACTACAGCTATCCATACTGCTCTCTTTGCAGTTAGTTAGATAGTTTGTTAAGTTTGTTATAAATTATTGTTAGGCACGTGCTGCTTATGTTGGTATATAAACTCTTGTAAAGTTGTAATAGCTACTGTAGGAAGTTGTAAGAATTCATTCTCTCAAGCAATAACAAAACACATTATTCTCTCTCTACATTTCTCTTTGTGAAATGATCTGAACTTCACAAAACAACATGGTATCAGAGCTCAGGTTGTGGGTCTCTTCTAAGCTGGGTCTTTAATCAAGCAACTGGATAAGGGTTTACCTCGACAAGATGTCCAACCCCTAAGAGGATTATTTTTGATTACCTTTCCAGTTAGCTCCAAATTCTAAAGACACTCACATGTGAAGGGGAGTGTCAAACCCCATTGATGAGCATTTGTGAGTGTCCCGCATTGGAGAAAGAGGGGAGACTAAACCACTTTATAAGCTTTGGACTTACTCCTCCTATCACCAATTGGTTTTAGGATGGAACCTCCTTGGGCTTGTAAGTGGGCTAAACTCTCCTCCTCCTTATTAGGTTGCCCAGTTCCATTTCGTAAAATTTGAGAATTAACAACACTTTCGCTTTTTTCTTTCATTTTTTTGTTTAACATGTTAGAGGTAGGTTCTTTTTTCACTCAAATTTTTGTTCTCATGGGATATGTTGATTGTTTTTGGACCAATTGGTGAACGTTTTGGTTATTTTCCTTACATTCAACATACAATAAGTATTCTATAATTTTTCAACCATGTAGATTAATTGGCTTTTCAGATATCTATCTTTTCATATTGATCACTAGATTTTGAAGCCTGTGGGGATGCAAGGTTTTTATTTTAATATGGTAGAATTATATTCATATTATAGCTGTGTGATATTACAGATAAATTATATATTTATTGAGAGACATATTTCATAGTAATATAATTATATTATATTAATGATTATTATTTTACTGCAAATCTCAAGCTCTATTCAATTATAATGAGATTGTGTATTTGTTTGTAGTATGTAGCAAAAGTTATAATACTCAATTGTATTATTGAGTTTTAGATAATTTATTGAAAATCAAACTCTAATTTCTCTGAAAAATTCTAAAATTCCTATATTCTTACCATAATTCATGGAGTAATTCTTATTATATTAAATTCACACTCTTCTTATAACATCTTTATTATAATATCATCCAACGTATATGTTAAAAATAAAACATTTATTTAATATTTTTTATATACTTGCAAGCAAGTTCCAATGGTTTAAAAGTTATATTTTTTTGAACAATGTAGTAAAAATTATACGTAATTTATATTTCGAGCGCTCTCGATCCAATGGTATGAAAAATTATAATATTCCGAATTATATAGCAAACATTATACTCAATTTATATAGTATAATAATTTAAGTTGTTTATTCAAAACCAAACTCTAATATTAACTTATCTAAAGGTCCGTGTATTTATATCTATTCAGAACTCTATGTTTTAAAATAAAAATTAAAAATAATGATATGGCATGCTTAGGTGGCGCTCTCTATAATATTATAAGATTGGCCTTTTAAAATCAAACTCTAATTTTTTCATCATCCAAAACTCTAATACATATATAATTTTATCTCTGTAAAACTTTATTTTCTTGTAAAAGCAAAGTTTCTAAATGAATTTTGTTCAATACTTAATTTTGGTTCAGTTTAGGATAAGAGAATTGTTAGATATTAATAAGCTATATATGTCTTTATAATTACATATAATTATAAGACTTTATTATGTTTTACTTTGAAACATTAAGCATTGAAATCGTAGTGGATTAGTGGTTAAACTCTCACATTTCATATCAAAGGTCATGTGTTTAAATTCTAGTAACTACATATTGTTAATATTTTTAAATGAGATTATAAACATGTGTATTATAAGGTTGAGAAGAATGTCACGTGACAGTTGGCACCGTTCCTTTAATATCAACGCCTTTTAATATATTTGTATAGATAATAAATTTGTGTCCGCGTTAATACTTGAATATCTACAATGGCTGGTAGGGAATTCAGATTTAGGATCTGATTAATATAAATCAAACCATAAAGAATATGATTAGCAAAGGTATTAAATACCTCAAGCACCATATCGTTGAGAGCGGTAGCAAGAAGCTCCCACTCGTAACTGGATTCCTTACTATATTGCTCGGTGCTTTTCCTTCCCAATATAGTTAGGATCATCATCCCTCCTAGCACTACTTCTTCTGACCGACACTTTAAGAAATTCAAAAAGTCCATTTCAAATTGTTCATAGTAAGCTCTCAGCACATTTGGTGGACTTGTCCTTGCTATGTAAATGTTTCTCTTGTTGTCCTCTATCCCCTCTGGTACCTGTTTTGTCATTATCAAACAACAATTCTCAGATGTTGCAATAATTGATCATAATCCAATGTGTAACATTTTACACATTTGGATGATTTGTGACCTGCTAAACTAAGTTAATTTTTTTATTATTCTTGAAATTAAATTTGTGATCAAAGCAAATTTTCGTGAAGCGTGAATGCCTTATATATTGAAACGGAGGGAGTATGAATAGTTCGAACCAGATTTGATATGAATTCAGAATAGGATCACTTCATCCTTCATGCACTCAATCGTACCAAAATTGACCCAATCAAAATTTAATATACACGTATATTGATATGATATCAGTACAAGTTAATTGACAACATATATATTCATCAAAACAAAATCATTAAGATATATATAATATGACCAGAGATACATCTAGCTTATAACTGTGAAGTTGAAGTATCACCTGAGATAGCCACATGAGGCTATACGAAGAATGGACAAAATGCAAGTGGTTGCTTGGAAAAAGCCGTCCATAGAAAGAGCCAGGGACACCATTCACAAAACAATGCCCAAAACCATCCCCCATTCGCAGTTTAAGATGATCCGTAAACTTTGTCAATGACCTAAAGATTGTGTTGAAATCATTCCCTGGAAGATCATTCAAATAAACTTGATACTCTTGTTTCTTATTTCCGAGCTCTGGACGAACCTTTTCGACGGTTTCTATGAGCTCGGAGACAACACTCAAGGTGTTGAGCTCAGCAGAGGAACAACCCAAGTCTGCTATGCATAAGATTTCTGGCCGTTCCTTGCAATATAACTCCTTTATGGCCTTTTCTTTTATGGATTTTGTCAACAACAGTACCTGCTTCTGTTGCATGAAATTGCGATCCTTTCTTAGTAATTGATTACTTCTAAACGTAAAATAAGATTTGCAAAAGTGTAGTAACTCTAACGGTGGTTCTATTATAAATGTCTCAATACTTCAAATCAATGGACTAGATTTATATAAAAGGATAATTGTTTCTCGCAACTAGCAACATGACTTCTTGTGTGCAAGGCATGCTCAGTTTTCTAGATAAACTGTTGAAATTTCTATAAAATACTTTGAACATATACTATGTTTTGAATACATTTATGATAGTTAAAATCAGTTAAAAGTAGTTAGGGCTTAAAAAGTGATTAGTGATAGAAAAATATACTTGCAATATAACTCATTTACACCAAAAGAAACAATAGATAGGGAGGATGAGAGTAGTTCTTTGTATATAAACTGTACCTGGATGTATGACGTTTTTACGTAACTGTTTTCATCAGTCCCCTCCTTCATGTGAAGCACTTGCTTTACCTCAATCATTGCCATGAGTGTCCCGTCTCTTGCCTCTTTATTAATCAAAAATTCTTTCTTTAAAACCCCTCGCAATGCAAAAGTGTTCCAATGAACCTAGCTTGTGAATGGTTCGTTATTTATAGGGATGCCAATTATGGTAGACAAATTTATGGTCTTTCAAAGAGAGTAATAAGTATGACTTAAAATAAGAGACACCCCTTTTTTTAACAAGTACACACCACAATATAAATTTAAAAAAAAAAAATCTCAAGTCTAGTTTAATAGCTAAATCATGTGCTATTTTAATTTTTAGGAAAATAAGGAGCTTTGGTTGTTGGATAAATATATTGTGGTCTTTTAGAGTTGCAACCTGTAAATATAAAGATTTACATGTGCTTTTTGTTTGCATGGATTGAAGGGTTAACACGGACCATTAAACTGAAAGTAACTCTGAAACGAAATTCTCTTAGACATGACGACCCATTCTGCCATTCACTTGATGGAAGATATGGAACATGTGATTCTTTGCTTTTGATCACTCCATGAGTCACTTTCTTAGTCATTGCAAAATTTTGAAGACCGAGATTGAGACAAGACCAATCAAACATGTTGAAGGATGTTGCTCGCTTGCTGATTCGGTATTGTTTTTTACTCACTCCGTTTCTTTTTAGGGGGCGTTTGGTTCATGAAGGGGAAAGGGAAAGGGTTTAAGAAAGAGAAACAAGGAGAAAGGAAAAGAAAACCCTTTGATTAAGAATGTTGTTTGGGTGAGAACTCATCTTCCTCCTCTTACTATTTTCCCCTCTCTCTCAAGTCTCAAGTACCATCATTCCACCACCCTCTAACTGCCGCCCATCAACACCGGCCTGTCACTGCTGCCCTTCACCGGCGCCCCTCACTGCCGCATCTTACCGACGCCATCTCACCAACTCCACCTCACCCACGCCACCAACCGGTCCTCCCCCTTCCTTCTTTTCTTTCTTTACCACCATTAAAGGCCACATTTGAGGTTTTAAAGGTCAAATTCGACCATAAAAACTTCAGATCTGAAGTTTTTATGACCGAATTTGACCATCTAAAGCCAAAATCAAGCATTGGAGTTGGGTTTTTTAGTTGGGTTGGGTTTTTTTTTATGGATGGATTTGGACGTGGTGGTTGAGTCGGCCATGAGTTGGTGGTTTTAACCATGGGTTGGCGGGTTTCTGTGCGTGGGTTAGTGGTTTCGGCCACGGGTTGGTGGTTTTGGCGCATGGGGTGGTGGTTTCGGGGGTTGATGGTAATTTTAGGGGTTGATGTGGTGGTTTCATTGGCGGTTGTGGTGGTTTCGGTGGCGGTTGAGGTGGTTTCGGTGGCGGTAATGGTGGTTGGGGTGGTGGTTTAGTTGTTGGGGTGGTGGGTTCGGTGGTTGATGTGGTGGTTGTGTGGCTGGGTTGGTGGTTGGAGTAATGGTCAATGATTGGTCAAGGCCATCATGGGGTAGAAGAAAGAAAGGGTAAGTGAAACCTTGGGGGAGGGTGGGGAATGAAAGTAGAGGACTTTGGGGGAAAGAAGAGGGTAAAGGAAACGATTGATTTGTCTTAACAAACAGCAAGTAAGGGAATCAAGCTAGTTGATTCTCTTACCCTTTCCAGAAAACCCCAAACCAAACGCCCCCTTAATTGCTACATTTTCATTTTAGAAAATCAAACTACCAACTTTGACAGATTATTTTGATTTTCTTGATAAGTAAACATATAGTCATGTGTGATCTAAATTCGTCTCGATGTGTAAATTTATAATATTAAATATTTAATTTTTACTTGAGAGAAAGTATTTATTTACTAAACCCGATAATTGTTTGGGCAATTTTTATCTACAACAACGCTACTCGTACTCAAAACTTCTTTCAATTGGTATTGGGCTAAAAAAAGTCAATTTTTACCCAAATTCTATCTAACTGGTACTCATGTTATACCAACTTTGTATTTTTACAATACATTAAAACATATTTAAGTAACCAATTTACTTCCTTTTTTTTTTTTTTTTTTACTTGCAACGATTTGACTTTCACGCTTGCAGATATACAACTTTGATCATTAATGTATTTAATTATATATTTTTGAAACTTATAAAAAGTTGAAATCTTGTAAATATATATTGAGATAAATCCAACAACACCTTATTACATTCTTAAATTTGTACTGTATATAACTTTTCGGTCAAAGTAAGTGTATGAATAGTGTAAAAAGTCAAAGGCTACAAGTAAAAAAAAATTGATGAAATATATAATAGATTCTGAAGTCTCTCATGAGAAGATACCTATCACTAGGGATGAGCAAAACTATATGAATATCCGAATATCCAATAATCCGATTCCGACCCGATCTTTTTTTTTTGGATACCCGATTCGAAAAAAATATTTTGGATCGGATATTAGAATCGAATATCAAATATCAATTTGGATATTAATTTTTGGATATCTGAAATATGAACAAATAATGGATATCCGTTATATATATTTGATATTGAATTTAATATCTGAAATAATGAGTATATATTTCATATTTACTTCAACTTTCTTCTGGAAAAAATCTAATTAAATTTCTTTTTTCTATTAGATACAAAAAGAATTGGTATCGGGTATCTATTGCATTCAATCCGAAAATTTTCGGTTTCCAAAAATTTTATGATTTCAAAGATTCGAAAATTTTCGGATGGAGTATAAATATTTGATACTAGCTACTTCGGATATCGAATATCTTATTCAAAATCAATTTTATGCTTGTGATGGTTCATTAATTATTTATTTATTTGGGCGTTTCTTGCCTTGAATTAAGGAGTTGAGGGCATTATTACTCCAGCAGTCGGCACCACAAGTAAAATCCTATGCAGAAGCATGTGTTTCCACTCACTCCGTTTTTTTTTTTTTCAGCAGCTGTTACCACATATTTGTTATCATCTAAAATTCTAAATATTGTCTTTTAAGGCGCAACACAAAACATTTTAATAAGGTGGTCGGAGCCCATCATAATCAATACTTTGAATAAAAACTTACTTTCACACTCTACCAAAAAAAAAAATCAAGTCATCGCTCACCTTTTTTCTTTTAGAAACTAAATGTTGTTATTAAAATATGTCATCATTAATATTCAAACAATTGAAACCAAACAAGTCGTTATCAAAATATATCATCACCGTGACATTCAAACAATGGAAACCACACAAGTTGTTATCAGAATATGACATCACTAATATTCAATGGTTTTAATTTCTAGGCTTCAACTACGTACTGTCCACCCCCCTGAAAAAAGGGGGGAAATGCATTATACTAAGTGAAAAACAAGTTATATCAAATATGTCATCACTAATATTCAAACAATAGGAAAAGACTTCACGTAATTTAAATATGATACACTTAATATGCTCCACGTGGTTTTAGTGTCAACAAAAGATGAAATGGATAGTTAAAGACTACAATATAAAGTACAAGTCTAATCAATTTACATAATTAGGAGTTTAACCAATTGCTAATCATTTTCTCAAAAACATGATATTGGTAATAATTAATTGTTGTGTTTTGTGATTTGGCTATATTGTAATCGTCAAATATTAACGATTCTATTAACTAACTCGGACGATTTATTATTAATAGTTACGTCTTGTTACACCTTACAACTCTAGGTTCTTTCACTAGCTATAGATCCTTTGAACAAAAAGCATGTCATGATCAAAATTCTGGAAGAAGTCAGAGGGATATAAAGTGGATTGAGGCTATGTTCAGTTCACCTTATTTTTGCTTATTTCAGATCAAATCAGACCATATCAGATCAGACCAGATCAGAAAAATTAAGTTCAGATCAGATCAGATCAGATAAGTTTAGATTATGCTTATATTTAAAAACTTATTATTATTGTTATTATTATCATGATTATTATGATTATTAGTATTACTAATGCTAATATTGTTATTATTATTATTATTATTATTATTATTATTATTGTTATTATTATTACTACTACTACTTTATACAATTACTATTAATATTACTATTTACTAGTACATTTGTTCAAAAAGATTATTATTATTGTCGTTGTTGTACTTATTAATTATTAATATTGGTAATGTCATTGCTATTATTATAAATATCATTGATGTCACTATTTGAAGCTATTTGTGTTCAAGAAGAAAAATGTTCTTTTGGCATTTGTACGTGTTCTTTTTTATATTTGTTTTAATTAATAATTTTGATATGTGATGTTCTTTTTGATGTTGTACATGTAACGAACATGACAATAGTATATGATGTTTATTTTTTTAAAAAAATTTGGTTGAATAAAATAAATTATACTATATTACTCCCTCCGTTTCATTTTAATTTACTCACTTCACTTTGGGGGAGAACCAAGGAGGAAATACAAAAGTATGAGAGGGAAAATGAAAAGGTGGAAAGAGAAACTGAAAAGTGAGATAGAGATTGTAAAAAGTGGGTTAAAATATTAAAAAGTGGATGACATGGGTGGAAAAAGAGGAGAAAGTAGATGTGACATGTTACCTAAAATAGAAAAGGCAACAGTGTGTAGATTAAAAAGAAACAGACCAAAAAGGAAAGTGTGCAGATTAAAAAGAAACGGAGAGTACTAGTTTATATAAAACATGAGTAGCATGGGATAACCTAATGGTGTTGTCATCACGTTCAAAAAATTTTCTACAAAGGATTTCAACTTATCTTTAAAAACAAAGTTTATATAGAACAAGACAACGATATAAGAAGAATATTTAACCATTTTGTTCAAGATCATATGATTATATATATATATATATATATATATATATATATATATATATATATATATATATTTATAGGTTTATTTATAATATAAAAGAACAATTTATTGATATAACAAATAACATGTTGTTAGTTAAATCCAAACATGTCATCAATATAAAAATAACATCTATCTTTTATTTTTAAAATGTCTTCTTTAAATAGATCTTGTATGCTCTTTCAGTATATGTTATTTTTTTAATATCATTATATGTTCTTTTCATTACTACCTAAATTCTTATTATTAACGGATCTTGAACACGAACAATATGTTTTCTTTACCATGAACAATATGTTTTTTTACTTAAAATGTGTGTTCTTTTACTTTTAATTTTGTTTGAGCCCCTTTCGGGAACCTCGTGGTAAGATGAATTTCCTCTGGGCTGCCCTTGCACAGGGTCACTCACCTAGAGACCCAACAAGCCCCAACCTCCCTCCCCCACCCACAACAATATTGAAATATATGCTTCAACCTTGGTCTCCCATGTGGGAGGTAAGAAGTCATACCATTGGACCAAGGGTCCTTAGTCTTTTATTTTTAATTGTATGTTCATAAACTAATGTGTTCTTGTTCAAAAAATAAAACTAATTATGCTATAATAATAATAATAATAATAATAATAATAATAATAATAATTATTATTATTATTATTATTATTATTATTATTATTATTATTATTATTATTATTATTATTATTAGTATTATGTTATCTATATTATTATTATTATTATTATTATTATTATTATTATTATTATTATTATTAGTATTATGTTTATTATTATTATTATTGTTGTTGTTGTTGTTATTGTTATTATTATTATAATATTATTTATATTATTATTATTTTATATTATTATTATAAAATTATTATTATTATTATTATTATTATTATTATTATTATTATTATTATTATTATTATTATTATTATTATTATTATTATTATTATTATTGAAAGTTGTGCATAGTAATAAAATGATAGTAATAGTAATACTAGTAATGAAATACAAAGTAATAATAATATTAGTAATAATATGTTTTGTAAAAGATAAGTTCAGATCAGATTAGTTCAGATCAGATCAGATCAGAAAAAATAAGTTCAGATCAGATCAGATCAGATAAGTTCAGATTAGAAAATTTCAGGTGAACTAAACATAGCCTGAGTGATGGAATACAAGGCTTTCATGTGGAAGTTAGCGGTCGTCGAACGGAAAGACTTACTTTCCTTTTTAGGATCACAAAGCGGTGAAATCGAGCAAGCAATTAGAAATTCTACATTTATCATTCTCATTGAAAACTTTCAATGGAAGTCCTATGTCTATAAATGCAATCAATCAAACAACGAGAGAAACTCAATCACAGTGGAAGTAGAATAGAGTATGCAATAAAGTGAAAACAACATTGATTGGTTAGCGCAACAGTATCAAAAATGACTTCAATTATGGTTTATTTCATTAGTTACTGTTAGTACTCCTAAATCTATGTATCTAGAAGTGTTTACCTAGACATATCTATCTGCAAGTGTTTAGAGATAATATTTATTAGTATTATATTTAGGATATATTTTCCTAGTTGTACCTAAGTTAGGATTTATATGATATACTATAAATATCCCCTTTGGGTTAATAATAATATGAACCTTTTCCCTTCAACCTATTTTGTCATGGTATCAGAGCCAAATTGAGATCTTGGGTAAAAATTTGAATATATTCCCCTGCCGGTGGGTTCCGACGAAAGACCCACCGGCCGGATTTGTTAACAAAACCTCTACAAGATATAGAAAAAAAAAACTCTACAAGATTTTGTGAGGGATGAGATTGGAATAAAGAGAAAAAAAAAACCTGAATTTTTTTACAATCATTGTCGAGTTGGGACGGGGATTGTGTGAAAGATGATGATGGTCATGTTGATGACTATATTGATCATGATGAAATAGTAGATAATGTTTCTGTGATGAGAAGGATGAACAACGTGATATGGAGTATTTCAAGAGAGGATTTATTGTTTGTTAAATCTTGAATGTTGATTTGGTGCTACGTGCCCTTTGCTTGCTGGTTGCGTCCCACCTGTTCTTCTACACATAATCGAAAGCATATACTTGTTGCCGCTAAGGAGGGCACTAGTCTGCAGAACCTCTCTCAAGCCATGATGTGGCCATTGACCGTCTCGCAAATATGGAGTGGCGTGTTCTTCAAATAGCAAAGTCTCGAACACGGGGAGTACCAATTCAGGTTTTTTAGATGAATCCGACATCATTGACGAGATCCTCCAAGATGATATAGATCTCGATGATGATGATGATGAGGACGATGATGATGAGGAGGAGGAGTAGGAGGAGGAGAAGGATGATGAGGATGTATGATGATGAAGATGCCGCCTCTAAAGATTTGAAGAATTCGAAAAGAACGGCGTTTCCGACCTATTGATATACGTGACAAGAGGTTCGAAAAGAATGGCGTCCCTCGTATGAAATACTTGACGAGTTCGAAAAGAATGACATTCTCATGAAGAAGACAAAGAAAAAATTTCAGGTTAAAAAAGAATGGCATTCCTGATCGATTGATATATGTACCAAGATGTTCGAAAAGAATGACGTTCCTTGTACATTTAACAAGTTCGAAAAGAATGACGTCCCTGTTTGACTGACGATTGATGGATTCGAAAAGATTGACGTTTTCATCATCAAGACAAAGAAAATTACAGGTTCGAAAAGAATGGCGTTCCCGATTTTATTGTAATATTTGGTGAGTTCGAAAAGCATGGCGTCCTCATCAAGAAGAAAAATTTTTGGTGGGTTCGAAAAGAATGGCGTTCCCAACAATATATCTATTTAATTTAATTTGACTTAATTTTTGTGTTTCTCCAATCGTAACGTTCGTGTTACCGCCGTTGCGATTGCGGGAGGGTGTTAGGATAGATTTAGGAGTACTAAATCTATCTATTTAGAAGTGTTTACCTAGATATATCCATCTGCAAGTGTTTAGAGATAACATTTATTAGTATTATATTTAGGATATATTTTCCTAGTTCTACCTAAGTTAGGATTGATATAATGTACTATAAATATCCCCTTTGGGTTAATAATAATATGAACCTTTTCCCTTCAATCTATTTTGTCATATTTGGACTATAATAAACTAATATCGTGTTTCCTTGCTATTGATATCGGGTTCTTTTCTCTATGTATTAAGGGCCTAAAGAGTGTTTGATTTTGACAGTTGATGGTTAGTTGTTGGTTGTTTTACTATGCTGGTTTGAATAGCAGCTTTTATTCGCTTTTTATGTTGGTTGTTTGACTATTATTAAGGTGTAATAAAATCAACTGTTAATGTTAGCAGTTTAGTGCAAAAAGAATGCAAAACTAAAAAAACCAACCAAATTAACTTTTGGTTGTTTGACCACATGAAAAATCCAAAAGCCAACAAAAAGCCACCTAAAAACCGATTATTAAACACTGAAACACCCCTGAAATCTTTGTCGTATGCCAAGCATGAGAAATTCAAATTGCTAACGAGAACCATTAATCTTAAGGAAGGAGGGGTTGGTGTTAGTGGCCCAAAATAGTGAAGCAAGAATTCAGTTACTTGCTACTGTCATGTTAGCTGGTTACATTTTTGGGTGAAACCATATAAGATGACGTGGAACCATGTTACCCACTAGACCTGTTCAATGGGTCGGGTCCCCTAAAAAAGCCCATGACCCGACCCTATATTATAGGGTCATGACTCGACCCAATTAAAATAGGGTCGAGTCATATAGGGTCTGACCCTATTAATGTATTATCGGGTCGGGTCGGGTCAAAAAGGGGTCAGCCTCATTTTGTCTAAACCCTGATAATGCTCCCTCTCTCTCTCTCTCTTCTCTCTCCTTCTTTCTTTCAAAATCGAACGATATTTCTCACTGGCGACGCCATAGCTAACACTAACAAACACCAGGTATTTCTTCCTACTCCTTCTAGTGTTTCGATCTACTTTTTATTATTTTCTTCGGTTTTTTTTCTGATTTGTAAATCAATGATTGAAGTTCTGTTTTTAGGGTTTAGATTGTTACAACTTTGTTCACCAAATATCGGTTATTCTAAGGTTTTTAGCTTTTACTTGCATCACTTACAGTCGATTGTTCACCAAATGTTCGATTTCCTTGTTAATTGCAGATTGTAAATGGTGTAGGTGTTCGAACTGCTTATAATCTACTGTTTTCTTCTTCCTTAACCACAAAACTTCGTCTTCTTCAGGTACTTTCTCTTGAGTTTTTTCTCTCTTTATATTTCATATTATGCAGCTTGTGTAGAGACTGATCACAGTGGCAATGAATACAACTTCTTCGTTGATCTCATCGCAGCATTGCCTCTTCCCCAGGTATCTTTGATGATTTTTGGGTTTCTTTGATTTGATATCTTGGTCTGCAGGGAATACAATATAATGTTATATTGCTTTTATGGTTGTACTATTGCTACGAGAGTAGTTTGAGGTTCCAAGGTTATAATTATTATGTTTTTGTCAATAATCTTGTCATAGTGTGTAAATTGTGGGTCTAAATAGCAAACAATAAATACGGATGTGTTGATTATAGGAAGGAATGATACATTCAAAATAAAATTATTTGGAGTTTGTGATACCTTAATTGGGTAATCTGTGACTGTGAGTGAGATCATTTGAACTGAATGATTATAATGTGCTCCATTTATTGATAACATAGGTGCAGACTTATTGTGCCAAGTTTTATGCTATATTTTATGTATATGAGTGCAAAGTAACTTGTATTTTAATTGTTTCAGTTTCAGGTGTGAATTACAAGCTTAAGGTCTTAATGCTCTGTGATCCTATTCCTATTGATGGATGTAAGAGATCAAAGAAGACGCAAAAGAACAGTGTTTAATTATCCTTGTAAATTCATCACTGTTTATCGTTGAATTTTAGTGGGTTGTAATCTATGATTAGGATTTGTGTTTTGTTGTTGTTTACAGTTGGAGCTAAGTTTGATTGATTGGGAATATTTGTTCAATACAGAACACTTTGCTTATAATATTCTCCATGTTCCAGTTTTTACAATTACTCAAGGTTTTAAAAAAATAGGGTCAGGGTCAGGTCGGGTCAGTCTAGCCATTGACCCGACCCGTTAACAATGACTTCCGACCCGACCCGACCCTTATACAACATGGCCCGACCCGACCCGACCCAACCCGGCCCGTTGAACAGGTCTATTACCCACTAAGCTTTTTTTTTTTGATGGCCAGAAGGCAAAGATTGATTAAATTAAATTGGTGAGCATATCCTGACTTGCTCAATCAGTGGCAAAGTCGGGGAAATCCTCAAGCCAAATACATTCAGTTTCAGCTACAAAATTGTGTTTGGCAATTGAATGTAGGGGTGAAAGTTCGGTGTACGGTTTGGATTAGGGCCTAATCCAATCCGATCCGAACAAAATTTGGATCTCAATTTTCCAATCCGAATCAAATCCAATCCAAATTTTCATTCTCTAGATTGACTCCGATCCGAAATTCCGATTTTTTAGAACTCTAGTTTTTCGATGAAATAAATTAAGCACAACAGCAGCCTAGTAGATTTAGGAAATGAGGAATTAAGCGTTGTTAGGGTTTTAGGGAAGGGGTTGAAGTGCTACGCCTATTGGGCCATGGACTAGGCTTTTTAAAAAAAAAAAAATCAGTTGAGCACTTAAGCCCAATTCAGATACAGAATACAAGGCATATTACTATTCGGTTATATTGGATTTTTGGATCCAATTACCCTCAATCCAATTCGATCCGAAAATCCAATTTCTCAAAAAATCTCAAACCGAATCCAATCCAAACACAGTTCGAATCCGATCCGAATTACTAATTTTGATTGGATTGGATTTTGGATTTTATCCGAATAACTTTCACCCCTAATTGAATGGGCTAAAACATTGCCATCTCTTCTCACATGAGAGAAAGAACAAAACTCAAAAAAACTAGCAAGATTAAGGATAACTTCAATAATAAAACCCGTAACGGATTTTGGCTTCTCTTTCTTCTTCAATCTTGAAATCAAGGCCAAACTATCACCTTCAACTACTATGCTGCGGTATCCACATTCCCACGCCATTTTCAACCCAAAATGCAATGCTTTAGCTTCGTCTATATCAGCTCCACCCCACTCATCGCTATGCTTAACACCAAGGGCAACAATATCACCTTCCGAGTTGCGAATACAGACACCAAATGAAGCATTTTCAACCCCCCTTTGTGCAGCATTAACATTAAGCTTCCATAGCCTAGAGGGAGGAGGCTTCCATTCACTAGCTAAGTTCTCAGTTTGCTGGTCATACCTTGGATTGGCAGCATGGGATTCCTTTATTAGAGCAATAGCTCTGGCCCCTGAGTTAACCCAACTTTGCTCTACTACGCTAAACATCCTTTTGTTTCTAACATTCCACACAGCCCATAAAATTGCCACATAATTACAGAGGTCTTCATTTAAATAATTCTTGAACAACCAGCCCACCCAGTCTTGAATACAACTGTCACTATTTGCTTCATTCCGCTCTTGTCCCATATCTCCTCTGCCATAGGACACTCCACAAGAGCGTGTAAGGCTGTCTCTTCTGTAGCACCGCACTCTGTGCACCCTTTCTCTGTGCTCTGTATTCTGATATTCAAGTTGCTACGAGTAGGAAGACCATTAACACAAAACCGCCATAAAAACGTTTTCATTCTAGGTGGTATATTTAATTTCCATAGTCTCTGCCAGATACTGTTATCCACCGTTGATGGACCCCCTTCACTCATCTCTTTACGCAACGTCATCACCAAATGGTAAGCTGACTTTACACTAAATTTTCCATCTGAGGTATAGTGCTAAATGAGCATGTCATGGTGATCACCAACTCCTAAGGGAATTTTCAAGATAACTTCAGCATCAACTTGGAAAAAAACACTTTCCACTAAATCTCGTTTCCAAAGTCGACTCTCTGCATCAATAAAGTGGCTAACTGTCAGGGCTAGATCATGATCCCCTCGTGGAGTTATAACTTTAAAGCTTCTTGGCCTAGGGATCCACGGGCTCGACCAAACATTTGTCTCCTCTCCATTACCAATGAGCCACCTTGAACCTTTCTCCACAATCCATCTAGCACCAAGTAAACTCCTCCAAGTGTAGCTTGGTCTGCTACCTAACTGAGCAGCAAACAAATTGCCATGAGGGAAATATTTAGCTCTAAGCACTTTGAATACTAGAGTATCCTCCCCTTGAAAAAGTCTCCAGATTTGTTTAGCAAGCATTGCATCATTAAACGCCTCAATATCCCGAAACCCCAACCCACCCTCCTCCTTTTTTTCACACAAAGAATTCCACTTAGTCCAATAGATCTTTTTTTTCTCCTTGCATCCCCACCAAAACTTTCAGACTGCTGCTTGAATTTGATCACAAAGTACTTTAGGTAACTTGAAAACACTCATATCGTAGGTAGGGATTGCCTGGGCCACTGCCTTTATGAGCACCTCTCTCCCTGACCACGATAAAAGACTGTTACCCCAGCTCTATAATCTATTACAAACACGATCCAAGATGGGTAAAAAGGGAGTCTTTTTTATCTTCCAACATAGGTAGGAAGCCCTAGGTACTTGCTATGGGAGTTCACTTCACGCACCACTAACTCTGCATTAATAGTTCCCCTGGTTTGAACACGGACACCTTTGCTGTAAACAACTTCAGTTTTATCAAAATTCACAGATTGCCCTAACATATCACATAACTCCTTCAATATTTTTTCCAACGTTCTAGCTTCTTCGATCCCTGCTTTAACAAAGATTAGAGAGTCGTCCGCAAATAAAAGATGTGAGACCGTTGGGGCCCGTCACAAACTTTATATCCATGAATAGAACCAAAAGAAATAGCATGAGAAAGTAGACTAGACAACCCTCAATACAAAATAAGAACAAGTAGGGGGAAAGGGGATCTCCCTGACGAATTCATCGAGTAGGATGGACCATCCATTTCACCTCACCATTAATGACAAAAGAATAGGATACAGAGTGCACACATTTCATAACAAGATCCACCCAAGCACGCTCAAAACCCAACTTTAGCATCATTTTTTCCAAAAAATTCCACTCTACTCTATCATAGGCCTTACTAAAATCAAGCTTAAGAGCCATACTACCATTAGACAAATAGACGTTGCCGTGCATATAGTGAAAGATCTCATAGGTAACCAAGATAGGGGTAAATGCACTTTGATTTATAGAAATGATATCAGCAAGAAAAGGCTTGATTCTATTTACAATCACCTTAGACACCAGTTTATAAATTACATTACACAAACTAATAGGTCTGAAGTCCATCATAGTTTCTGGATCTTTTTTTTTCGGGATCAAAACAACATTAGTATGATTTAGGAACTTTGGTATAGGATGACCATTTAGGATAGCAAGAACACAGTCAATTACAGAGGGACCAACTACATTCCAGTATTGTTGATAAAAGAAAGGATTCATACCGTCAGGACCAGGAGCTTTGCTAGGATGCATTTGCTTGAGTGCCTCAATTACTTCTTCTCCAGTGAAAGTTGCAGCCAACTGTTGGTTCATCTCTTGAGTGACTTTTGGCTCTACTTTCTCCAAAACAGTATCAGGATTAATTGAACATGAAGAAATAAACAAGTCCTTGAAATAAGAGACGACTACCTCCTCAATATCCTTATCTTCTTGTTTCCACTTTAATTCTGATAATTTGGTTCTGCTTTTTCCTCTCCGAGGCCCTATGATGGAACCGTTTGGTGTTTAAGTCCCCATATTGTAAGAAGTTAACTCTAGACCGTTACCACCACAAAATCTCCTCTTTCCTTCAAAGCTCCCGAATTTCCTTTAAAGCCTGCCGTCTTTCATTTGGGTTCCTTAATCCACGCAACACTCGTTCAATGTCACGTATTTTCCCTTGAATATTGCCGAATGAAGCTGCATTCCACCTTTTCAACATCTCAGTACAAGCTGTAAGTTTCTCCTTGATATTCAAAACTGGGTCATCAAATGCTCCCGACATCCAAGCTTCTTTAATTACATCTATACACCCCGTATCAGTGGCCCACATATTCTCAAAGCAAAATCGACGTTTCTTCTTTTTTTTTTTGGCTCTCTACCAGAAAGATTAAGCTGTAAAAGGATGGGAAGGTGGTCTGACAATGCCTCATCGAGGTGGGTTACTTCAGCCCAAGGAAAAAGGACAGTCCAGCTCGAGTTTGCAAGAAATCTGTCGAGTCTTTCCTCCACTGACTCATCTTCATTTCTTCCATTCCACCAGGTAAACGGGTAGCCTTTATAGTCAATATCCCACATACCACAGTTCTGAGAAGTCTCTCTAAAGAGCTCCAACATACTCTGGTTCTTTGAACCTCCTCCCTTCTTCTCCCCATTAAAGAAAATCTCATTTAAATCTCTCCCAACCAACCATGGCAGATCGTTGTTGGACTGTAGGTCTAACAGCAGCTCACACGTCAAATGTTTTGAGGTTGCCTCAGGCCATTCATAGATACCTATAAATCTCCAAATATCCCCACTCTTAAGTAAGGTAACAGTGCAGTCAATATGGTGCGCTGATAACGACGATAAGAAAACATCCACTTCATTATTCCAAAGGAGAGCTAGGCCACCTGCTCTACCAACACTATCCACAAAAACACCAGAAAAATTTCCCAAATAATCCTTTACCCTACTGATCATCTCACAGCTGCTTAATTTAGTTTCAGAGAGAAAAACAATGGCAGCCTTGACTCTACCTAGGAACTCCCGAAGGTCCTTCACTGCACGAGGATCGCCAAGTCCCCGACAGTTTAGACATAAAGTACTCATTGCTCACGACGGAGCCCTTCCTCGGCCTCCGTCGCTGGATTCATTGTGTCATCACCATCACTATATGCTGCCTTTGTACGCTTTGCTACATCCTTCTACTTGAGATTATCATTTTTCCCCCCATAGCTAACATGTCGCTTCATTTTCAAGCTATCTTCTTTGCCCTCAGTCATAGCATCCGTTGACATCGACTCATCACCCTCCCTGCCCCCTACTTCTGTGGTATTTCTAACAGGCGAATCCACTTGTGTGAGATGATTTTCATTCGTGAATTTGAGGCTTTTTTTAGCATTTGATCAGAGGTCCTGAAACTGTTTATTTTCAGCTTCTCTGTTAGAGTTTCCAAGTCGACCCCTAATCTTCACAGGGGAAGCTCGCAACCACGGGCCATAAGGAAGCTCAGATTCTGGTGTGTCTTCATCATGCTCATCACATTCTCTTACGCCATGACCCAAACACCCACAAACATAGCAGAAACCAGGCAGCCGTTCAAGTCTAAAATCAACCCATATTCGCTCTCCACCAATCTTCATAGTTGATCCTCGTGGCAAGGGTTTATCAACATTCAGCCTAACTCTAATTCTCCTGAATTTTGCACATCCAGAAACGTCAGACTCATCAAAATCCAAAAAAACCCCCAATCTTATTGCCAATAATGGTTGCCAAGCTACGAGTTCGTTTTAAGAAAGGGACATTGTAAATTTCAAACCAAAAGTCTACCGAGTCAAAAATCACATCTTTGGGTTGTTCTCTCCCCGTAATTTCTCTTGGAAGCAGCAGATGGTTATCAAAAGACCAAGGGCTCTGTTCTATTACTTTCGCTCTGTTAGTAGGGCAAAAGAATTGGAAATAAAACAGGTTTTTGTCAATTCCACGAACGGCCATACCTCGATGTGGCTTCCAGGAAGCTCTGAGGACTGATTTCATGGCTTCAATGTTGAAGGAGCTTTTTGTAAATAATTTACCAACAAGAGCCAGGCTTACTTGATGCGCCATGTCTTCATCAGGTATATTGTCGAGATTAATTTCATCATCTTCCTCCTCTGTAAGGCTAAATTTCTTCCATCCTTCCACTAAATCGTCTGCCATAATTGAGCCTTACCGCAACAAGAAACGCAGATACAAGGACAAAAGTTTAGCGAAGCCTTGTAAAAACAAACTCACAGAACCCAGGGAAGAATTAAACAGCAACAAAAAAAGGGAGCTTGAATGGAACTACACGCAGCCACGCAGGTAGTAAGAAAATGGTCAACTTTGAGGAACCCACAAAGAATTAATCTTGAGGGGGGTGGAAGGACACACAGGCCTAGAGGGGTTCACAACCCTAGGTTCACCGCCAAAGGGAGAGAGAAAAATGCAAGTAAGACTTGGACTTTAGTATTTGCTTCGTGTAAGGTTGTATATGTGTAAGCCTATTGGCCTTGTTAATTAGTTCCTTTCATGAATTAGGCAGAGCAATTAGACAATTAATATATTATTTTCTCTCTTTGTCTTCGATCTATATCTCAGCATTGTCATTCCAAAATTAGTTATGTTTGGTAGAGTATGAATGCATGTAAATGGAAACGCTATCAAATGTAAGCTTTTGGATTCTTGTTAAATTTGTGTGGTGCTGAGTAACTTCTATGAGGCAAGAAACCTCACTATATATATATATTTTTGACAACGAGAAATCGTACATTAATAAAAAGAGAGCAAGTACAGTCTAATACTAATATAACCAAATCTAAGCCAAACAAACAAACATAAAGGAGCTTTAAGAGCTCTTACAGTCTTTAGAAAACAAAAATAAGCAAAACCGATAAGGAGGGTATCGCTAGTCAATGCTTGTGATGGTGGAGTCAAAACTTTGATGACTGATGGCAATGGAAAGAGAAGCGAGTGTCATTCATGATTTGGACAGCGAACAACCAACGACGAGCGTTGTATCTTGCTGCATGAGCAATCCCAACAATATCCTTTCGCATAGGATTATGGGCTCATGATCTAAGTCACGTTCCTTTGTGACTCATTACTCTTTCTCGAGAGTATTTCAGGTTTCTCCCTTAGATAGGAGAAACGCATTGGAGTGGGTGTGCTGAAAACCACCAGATGCAACTGGGGTGCCGCCTTCTGATTTGAATTTGTTAAGGCAAAGACCATGAAGATCAATGCCAAGCTAAAAAGAGAGCTAAATAAATTGATCTCTCGAACACACCTCCTGTTTGGAAAAACAGAAAACACACGTTCTAACCATGAAAAACGTTCATCGCCTCGTCCACGCGCACAATCCGCTTGATTCACCTTTTCCCTCATCACAGATTCCAAAAACACCACATATTCTTCGGTTATGATTCCCCATGCCTTATCCCACTGATAGATACTTGTCGATGGCCACAACCAGCCACGAACAACAGCTTGAGCAACTCGAACACAACCACTTATTCCTACCATTTTAAGAAGAACCACACATATTAAGAAACAGACCAACATACTGACAGTTACCCTACCTAGGGGAAAAACCAACAACCAAGGGGAGGGGGAGGGGAAGGGGAAGGGGAAGGGGGAGCCCGACACAACCGGGGAAGGGGAGGAGAAAGGGGAGCCCGACACAACCAGGGGGGAGGGGAAGGGGAAGCTCGACACAAAACAGGGGGAAAGGGGACGAGGGAAGCCCGATACACACCATGAGGACGGGGGAGGGGAAAGTGGAAATATAAGCACTACGGTCTACGGGGAAGGAGACGGAAACCGAGGACCTACGCGACAACCGGCGATAGATGACGGACGACAACAACCGGGGAAAGGGAAAGGTGACCTACGAGGCTACAACCACTAACTGGGGAGAGGGGAACGACAACAAACATGGGAGGGGAACAAGGCGGAGAAGGGGGGCGCGGGGAGGGAACTAGGACGCGAAAAAAAGCTGCAGGGGAAGGGGTGGGGTGACTCGACGTTAGGGGAGGGGGAGGGGTTGGGTGACGCGACAGCGGGGGAGGGGACTCGACGACAAGGGAGGGGGAGGGAGTGGGGATGACGCGACGGCGGGGAAGGGGTTCGACGGCAAGGGAGGAAGGGGGAAGAGAGAGAGGAAAAGACGCGACGAAAGGAAAGTAAAAGGACTCGACAGAGGTCCCGACGCAGGCTCGCCGGTGACCTGTGGCCACTAGCGAGTCTGCTGGGCGGCGGGAGGCTGAAGTTTTGACCTAGGGTTTGGTTTTTTATTGGGGGGTGGTTTGTAGGAAACCTCACTATAAATAATGAGTAGTTCACAAGACGAGCTCATCAGATCAGGTTAGTTTTGCAAGAGGTATTTTAATTAATTGTTCATTAGCATAAGCATTTGATATATAAAGAGAGAGAGGGGATCTCGATGGCAGCGATCGAGGTAAAGCAGGTGTTTCACATGAAAAAGAGATCTGAATGTCTGATGAAACCAGTTGCGAAAATGCGTCATACATCTAGGTACAATTACTATATAAAAAGCGTAACTACTCTAATTGTTAGAGGTGATCATGAGTCGAGACTGACTGGCTTTGTTACAAATAAAGTGGTTCATTTCACGCAAGGGCTTATACTTGAGCCTAGTCTTATCTTGCATTGTTCTTTTTTCGAACGAATCTTGTTCGGCCAGCAAGCCTAAATCAACAAAGTTTCACCTTAAAATACCAAGCGTACGTGCTTTATAAAGCGAATCAAAGGGAATACCATGCTCTAATAGTGAATTTCCGGCTAATTAGTAATAATAATACATTAGTTTTGCATGTACAATCGAAGTTGATTTTATTTTTTCATCACTAAGTTCTTTTGAAGCTTGTATGCAAAGCTTAAATCTTCATAAGCTTTAGAAACTAACGATTGCTAAGAAAGATTTAAATCATTCATGCAACAGAAGCAAGTGCTAGCGTTGACGAAATGCATAAGAGAAAAGGCTATAAAGGAGTTGTATTGCAAGGAACAACCAGAAACCATATGCATAGCAGACTTAGGTTGTTCCTCTAATGAGCTCAACACCTTGAATGTGGTCTCTAAACTCATGGAAACCATTGAAAAAACGCTCGTCGAGAGCTCGGCGGAAATAGGAAACAAGAGTATCAAGTTTATTTGACTGATCTTCCAGGGAATGATTTCGACACAATCTTTAGGTCATTGACAAAGTTTGAGAATAAACTTAATCAGCAAATGGGAGTATTGAATAAGTAATTCAAAAGTCACAAAACTCTTACTTTAATTAGTGTGTAATAAGTGGACACTTTTCATGTGCCTAAGCTGTTTGCTATATTTATATGCTTGCTGTAATCTTATGAAAAGTAAGAAGAAGTGAAATAAGAAAAAGGCAAGCTACTCATAGCCTATATATTTCCTCTTAGTCCAGTATAATATAGTTGCTATATTTCTTCTTCCCAACAATCTTGGTATCGGAGCATATTACCAGGTTTTTGTCCAAATAAAAAAAAGGGAGGAAAGAGTAAAGTTAGTGAGAGAAAACAAAAGTCTTGTTTTGACATTCACTCTACAACTCATCCCCTTCACCCGTAAAACAAAAGAAAAACCAGAAACACATATCGACAAAAATTGGTGACCCAAAATGGCAATAAATGGAACTAATCCATCCTCTCAACCGTTAATTCCTATTTTCAAAGGTGAGAAATATCATCTTTCGAGTCTTAAAATGAAGACTCTGTCTAAATCTCAAGAATTATGGGAGATGGTGGAGACCGGTTATGCAGAACCAGACCCAGCACCGGCCACACCTGATCAATAGCTGAAGGAGAACCATAAGAAAGATGCCAAGGCATTATTCTTCATTCAATTAGCGTTAGATGACGAAATTTTTCCACGAATTACGTCAGCGAACAATGCTCGTGAAGCATGGGAGATGCTCAAACAAGAGTATTTGGGTGATCAAAGAGTAATTAAGGTGCGATTGCAAACTCTTCACCGAGATTTTACGAAATTAACAATGGGAGACAAGGAATTAATTCAGACCTACTTGGGTAGAGTTACTGCAATTGTAGGTCAAATAAAATCATATTGTGAAATCATATGGTGAAATCATATGGTGAAATCATATGGTGAAACCATGAGCAATGAAACTGTGGTAAGTAAAGTGCTAAGGAGCTTGAATCCATATTGGGATCATATTGTCCCTGCAATTGAAGAATCAAAGGATTTGACCTCTTATACCTTTGATAAATTAATGGGTACTTTGTTAGCTCATGAAGGTAGGGTAAGAACAAATGAGGTTAAGGTTGAAGAGAAGGCCTGTCAAGTGAAGGGGGAATCATCAAATAAGTGTCCTACAGAAAATTCAGCAGGTCGAGGACATGGCAGTTGTGGTTTTCGTGGTAAAAGTGGCTTCCGTGGCCGAGGTCGCGATGGAAGAGGTCGAGGACGTTTTAACGAATGGCGTCCACACAAAAGCACAACACAATGCCAATATTGCAAGAAATTTAGGCATAAAGATATAGAGTGTTGGAGCAAGCAGAAGGATGATCAAAAGGCCAACTATATAGAAAAAGTAGAAGAGGAAAGTAAGTTGTAAATGGCAAACACTCATGTTCATGATGCTGCTAGTGACGTGTGGTTCATTGATAGCAGATGCTCAAATCATATGTCCGGATCAAGGTCTTTGTTTAGAGATCTTGATGAGTATCAGAAGAATGAAGTAAGGCTTAGAGATGATAATCAGGTGCAAGTAAAAGGGAAAGGTACAATTGCCATCGAAACTTTTCAAGGTGATGTTAAACTTCTACACAATGTCCAATATGTGCCTAGTTTAGCTCATAATCTGCTGAGTGTTGGTCAATTGATAAAGAGTGGATATTCTATGTTCTTTGAAGGTGAATCTTGTACTATTTGTGATAGAAAATCTGGGCAACAAAGCGTTAATATCAAAATGTCACAGAATAAACTATTTCCACTAGATGTTTGAAATGGCTTAAATAGAGTCTTGGTTGCTAAGGAGAGTATTGAGGCTAAGTTATGGCATTTACGTTATGGCCATCTTAATGTGAAGGGGTTAAAACTCCTAAGTAACAGGAAGATGGTGGTTGGTCTGCCAAAGATTGGTGAAAATGTATTTTGTGAAGGGTGTGTTTATGGGAAGCATCATAGAGCACCATTTCCCAGTGGAAAGTCATGGAGGGCTTCTAATTCCCTTGATCTATGCCGATCTATGTGGTCCAATGAGAACATAATCGATTGGTGGCAGTCGCTATTTCTTATTGTTCACTGATGACTATACTCGTATGAGTTGGGTTTATTTCTTGAAGTTCAAATCTGAAACGTTTGAATGCTTCAAGAAATTTAAAGCTTTGGTAGAAAATGAAAGTAACAGGCGCATCAAGGCACTTCGAATAGACCGTGGTGGTGAATTTTCATCTGAAATGTTCACCAATTTCTGTGAAGAGCATGGCATTCGCAGACAACTCACAGCAACATATACACCCCAACAAAATGGTGTAGCTGAGCGGAAAAATAGAACGGTGGTGGAAATGGCTAGAAGTATGTTGAAGGCAAAAGAGTTACCAAATCAGTTTTGGGGTCAAGCAGTTGCCACAGCAGTGTACATTCTGAATATTTCTCCAACAAGGGCAGTTATGCATCAAACGCCCTATGAAGCATGGAGAGGTAATAGACCTCAGGTAAGTAGCTTAAGGATTTTCGGTTGTATAGCATATGATTTTGTCCCCTCTCACTTACGCCACAAACTTGATAGTAAATCTGAAAAATGCATATTTGTTGGCTATAGTAGTGAGTCCAAAGCATATAAATTATATAAACCAGTAAGTGGTAAGGTGATCACAAGCAGGGATGTTAAGTTTAATGAAGAAGGCAAGTGGAGTTGGAATATAGAAAGCCATACTCCATCTGCAATTCTGTTATATCCAGTAGCAAAAGAAGGAGAAGAACTTGAACAGAATAATAGCATCATCTCACCATCTTCTAACTTAATTCCACCTGACAGTCCATCAATTGGTGCTCATTCATGATCCTCAAGCTCTTCCTCAGAGACACCTCCAAGAAAATCCCACCCATTAAGTGAGATATATGCCTCATGTTCATTTGCTTTATATATGTCTGATCCCACTTGCTATGAAGATGTTGCTGAAAATCAAGTTTGGCGAAATGCTATGGAAGAAGAAATGGCAAGCATACGCAAGAATGAAACTTGTGAGTTAGTTGATAAACCTGAAAACAAGAATGTCATAAGGCTAAAATGGGTGTTCAGAACAAAATAAAATGCAGATGGAAGTATCCAAAAGCACAAAGCTCGGCTTATTGCCAAGGGATACTCACAACAAGAAGGTATAGATTTTAAGGAGACCTTTTCTCCAGTGGCTCGCTTTGAAACTGTAAGAGTTTTTCTTGCAGTGGCTGCACAATTGCAATATCCTATTTACCAATTTGATGTGAAGTCAGCTTTTCTCAATGGAGATCTAGAGGAAGAAGTTTATGTAGATCAACCGGAAGGCTTTGTTGTTAGTGGCAATGAACACAAGGTCTATAGGTTGAAGAAAGCTCTTTACGGGCTAAAACAAGCACCGCAAGCATGGTATAGCAAAATTGATTCTTTCTTTCTAAAGAATGGTTTTCCAAGAAGCAAGAATGAACCCACTCTTTACTTGAAGCAGCAAGGTATTGGAGATTTTTTGGTGGTATGTCTCTATGTGGATGATATAATCTATATGGGATCTTCACAATCACCTGTTAATGATTTCAAGTCTTGTATGATAAAAAACTTTGAGATGTCAGATTTGGGTCTATTGCAATACTTCTTAGGACTTGAGATAAAGCAAGTTGAAGATGGTATTTTTGTTTCTCACGGAAAATATGCATCTGATTTGTTGAAGAGATTCAATATGGCCAATAGTGAAGTGGCAACTACTCCAATGAACCTGAATGAAAAGTTGCAGCGAAACGACGGAACACAACAAGCTGATGCTATATTGTTTAGAAGTCTTGTTGGTGGTTTAAACTACTTGACAAACACTAGGCCTGACATTGCTTTCTCCGTAAGTGTGGTGTCCAGGTATATGCATAACCCAACTCGACAACATCTCGGTGCTGCAAAAAGGATACTCCGGTATATTGCTGGAACTGCAAACTTTGGCATATGGTATACCAAAGTAGCAAATTTCAATCTTGTTGGATTCACCGATAGCGACTGGGCAGGTTGTTTAGATGATTGCAAGAGCACTTCTGGTAATGTCTTTAGTCTTGGTTCGGGCACATTGACATGGAGTTTAAAGAAACAAGAAACAATAGCTCTGTCATCTTCCGAAGCAGAGTATACAGCAGCAAATTCAGCAACATGTCAAGCTTTATGGTTTAGAAAGTTACTTGCAGATTTTGGTTACGAACAAATGGAGGCTACTAAAATGTTTTGTGACAATAGGTCTGGTATTGCAATGAGCAAGAATCCAGCATTTTATGCTAGAACTAAGCACATAGACGTTCAACACCACTTCATACGCAAGCTGATAGCTGGTGGCAGAATTAAGTTGAATTTTTGTGGCACAAATGAGCAGACTGCAGACATCTTCACAAAGTCACTTTCACAAGTGAAGCATCAGTTCTTTGTTTCTAAGCTAGGAGTTAGTGACTTTGAATCAAGGGGGAGTATTGAATAAGTAATTCAAAAGTCACAAAACTCTTACTTTAATTAGTGTGTAATAAGTGGACACTTTTCATGTGCCTAAGCTGTTGGTATATCCTTTAGTTAATTTTTGGTTTGCTATATTTATATGCTTGCTGTAATCTTAGACCTGGGCATGGGCCGAGCCGGGCCTGTTCACGGGCTCGGCCCGCGGGCTAGGGGATATGATGGGCCGGGCCGGGCCCGAGCCCGTGAGTGGCGGGCCGTGCCGGGCCGGGCCTGGAATTTTCAGATTTTGTCCACGGGCCCGCGGGCCGGGCTCGTGCCTACTGCGGGCTGGCCCGTGTTTTATGTTGTTTTTTTGGATTCTTGGCAATTTTAGGCTAAAAAACAAAGGAAAGGGGCGTTCGGCCCACGGGCCATATAGGCGGGCTCGTGCCGGTGCGGGCCTAAAATAAAATTTCTTGTCCATGACAGGCCCACGTAGCGGACAACGGGCCGGGCCGGGCCTCGAGCGGGCTCGTGCCGGGCCGGGCCCGGCCCGGCCCGCGTGCTGGCCCGGCCCATGCCCACCTCTATGTAATCTTATGAAAAGTAGGAAGAAGTGAAATAAGAAAAGGCAAGCTACTCATAGCCTCTATATTTCCTCTTAGTCCAATATAATATAGTAGCTATATTTCTTCTTCCCAACAGGGAGATGCTTTTGGTCATTGTTTTGTAAATGGTGTACGGGGCTCTTTCTATGGAAGGCTTTTCCCAAGCAACCACTTGCATTTTGTTCATTCTTCATATAGCTTCATGTGGCTATCTCAGGTGATGCTGCCTTTTTTTTTTTTGTCTCCTTTTGTAGACACATAATTGTGTCTCTCCATTTAATATCCTATGATGACTAATACCCTGCTCCAATTGGTCCATATTGAGGAAAGAATAAAGAACGAGTCTAAAATAAAATGTTCTAAGCCAAAACCATTTTCTAACTATTTTTATTAACCCATTTCGAAACCCCTTTTTATAAATAGTTTTTCTAAGCCCATGTTCGAAAATCTTTTAAAGAATAGTTTTATGAAAGCTCGATTTTATAAAACCATTTTTCTAACCCAATTTAATTAATAAAATTAATTAATTATATTGTTTAGTTTTATTAATAAAAATATCTTTTATAATAAATAATATTTCTCCAAATTGTTTTCAAATATCTTTACTAACTATATTCTAAAATTTTTGTAAATAAAAATCTTTTAGAGACCTATTATCTTTCAAAAACCTATTACAATATATTATCTCCTAACAATTCATATCTCAATCTCCCCTAACAAAATACACGGCTCACAAATTTCACACGGCAATCAGAAAGTCTCACCTCACGCACGGCACCAAGATCCACCGCCTAATACTCCTTCGGCACACAATTCGCAATTCCCAGTTCCCACAAACAAATCCCCTCACCTAATCACACCATACTCCTAGCAACTGAATTAAATCATTAATCTTCATCCTATCGCCACATCATCATCACGCATCATCTTACTGCACCATCACCTACATCTAATATCTCCTAACAAATCCTACTACTATCCAGTACATTACCTATAACACTCCTAACTAATCATCACCGTATCACAGGTATCACACGCCTGTTACAAAGAGACACATAATTTTTTTTTACGACTCGTATAACCATTCGATTCAAGATCCGTATAAATCAACGACTCCAAACAGTGGTATAATTTATGAGGGTCAACTGAATTAACAATTTTTACATCTTTTATTTATCTTCATGATGTATAGATTGTTAACAAATTCATGCGACGGTAAGTATTGTATATTATAATAACTCCCTATAATATTTTATTTTCTTATTTTTATTTATTTTCATACATTATTATATGCCTGCCTGATTGTTCTATACATATTATTATGATTGTCCTGCATGATTTTTATCACCCACATGTTATTATTGCTAAACAAGACCTAAAGAATTGTTCTAACTAATTCAGATAATTTGGACAACCTGCTAGGTACCTTGTAATATTACTGCTTAATAACTTGTCACTAAAAATAGTCTTTTTATGTGTTTCCTTAACCAACTTAGACTTATTAATTTTAGGGTGTTTAAAATATTATATGATATTTCTTTGGCATAAAATCTTTAATGAATCGATATTTAGTAGAGGTCAGCATTAAGCAACATGGTTCCTGACTGTGTTGTACCCTCACCCTCGAACTCAATCTTTGGTTCATTTTGACCATCTATAGAGTCTAGATGGGGAAATCTACATTGGATAAGTCCCACAATTTGTCCCTACGATTTCCCATATCTAATTAGGTTTATGATTCTTCTATTAAAGAATTGTCGGCGACTTCAAAACGTTTTCAATACAAAAAAACCTTTACAGTGGGGTAGTCAAATACAAATACGCGCTCACACCGCGTAGGCGAAATAAAAACACGCCTATGGCTTCAATCTTCTTCGTTTTTTTTGTAAAACATGTTTCAATAATCTTTATTCACACCTCCTCCATCTAGAACTATCTGTGTCATACTTTATCTGTTTTTTTAAATTACACCATTTCGTTTTTGACACTATTCATTAACCAACTTTGTTAAACTATCTCACATAATTTATGGTGTAGCAACCTACAAGCCACAACTTCTTTTGTAAAAATCTCAAATGACATAAAATAAATGACATGAGATTCATGTCATTGTTGTATAATTCATGTCATTCTTATTGAAGTGTATGTCATTACGCATGTTACCCAATAAGTTATGGTGTAACATGCTACATCCAAGACGCATTATTTGGTCTTATGGCGATGCCGCAATTTATTGCATGTAAAATGGTTGATGGCCTCATGGGTAAAATAATAATCCATCTGTTTTTTTTTTATCTTTCTTACTTGGAATCTTGACACTATTCATGCTTAGAGATAATCTTCTCAAATTTTCTCAATTTGTAAGAAACATAGTCATGTGGGGTCTTGTTTGATTCATCTCAATTAGTACTTTATTAATATTCAATCGTTATAATTTTTACTAATATATAATGAAGATATTTAAGTTTAAAGACATGCATTGAAATGCGCGCACAGGAAAATGAAAATGATAAAAAAACGATTTTTTCCCATATACCCCTGATAAATTTTTTTTGCACCATATACCATCGCAAAGTTCCAAATTCACCATATATTCTCCACTTTTCAAAAATTACATCAACTTGCCCTTAATGACTAACGGCGTTAACGTCCGTTAGTCATTAACCCCTAATCTCCCCCTAACCCTAATTAACTAACCTAAACCTAAGCTAAAACCTAACCCTAACCCCATAATCTAATACCCTAACCCCCCTAATCTAATACCCTAACCCTAACCACCCAACCACTACCCCTCCCCTACCCCTTACCCCTTCCCCCCACCGCCCCACCCACCCCGCAGCCCCCATCCCCACCACCCCCGAAGCCCCCCCCCACCCATCCCCTTCCCCTGCGGTTGTGCGGCCCCTCCCCCTCCCCTTCCCATGCGGTCACACAGCCCCCCTTCCCTCCCCCTTCCTCTCGGTAGCGCAGCCCCCCATATCCAAGCAAACCCTCCCCCCACCGCGTCCCTCCGCCGCCTTCAGCCGCCGACCACCACTAGCGCACCTCTATGCGCCATCCTCCCTCAACCAGGCACGCACTCTCACTCGCACGCCTCCCCTGCTCTCGTGCGCTCTCTTTCCCTTTCTCTCTCGTCGCGTCCCTCCTCTCCTCGCCTCAACCCCGCCGCTGCTTGCCGAATGCCGGAGCTACGCCTTCTCTTCTCCGTTCCCCGCTCTTCTCTTTTCGAAGGGGGCGGGGGAGGAGTTACGGAGGATTCGAAGGGGTGGGGGGGGAGCTGGGCGCGAGGTGGTGGGAAGGGGTTTGCGTCGGTGGGGGTGGGGGGTTTGCGTGGGTGGGGGGTGGGGAGGGGGATGTTGGGGTGGGGGAAGGGGTTGTGCTACGAGGGGCGGATGGGGTGGTGGTGGTCGTGTGGTTAGGGCTAGGGTATTAGTTTAGGGGATAGGGTTAGGGTTAGGGTTAGGGTTGGAGAGGGTTAGGGTTTAGGGGAGTTAATGAGGGTTAGAAGGTGGGATTAGGGGTTAATGACTAACGGAAGTCTAACACCGTTAGTCAAAAGGGTGGTTTGATGTATTATTTAAAACTTCGGGGGTATATGGTTGCGATGGTATATGATGCAAAAAAAAATTTGTCAGGAGTATATGGTGAAAAAACCGTTAAAAAAAAAAAACAGAGGGAGTATATAGATTATGTAAAACTTAGATCTAGGTCTTTCGTTGGTAGTTTTTTTTTTTTGAATTTTTAATCCATTTTTTATAATTGATAGTGAGAATAGATATAATGTTTTATTGGATCAAATCAATGCTCTGTTTATTTATTTTTTTGACTTCAACTTTTCACGTTTACTAATGCATAATTCTCACCCTTAATATTTTTAATTTTCTATCAATATAATTATTCAAATTTGCTAGTTCGTAAGTGTACATTAAGACATAACCTATCATATAAAACAAGTAAAAACAACAAAAGGAGTGTTGTGAGCAATTACTTTTCGACCTTTTTAAGGTGAAGAAAACATAGATTTAGGTAGATGTAATGATTTTTCTTTGCCATGCATTGGATAATGGTCAAATTTGAGACGTATGAGTCGTCAAGTTTGATAATGGAACAGGTACAGAAGGGATAAAAGACAATAAGAGAAACATTCATGCATATATCAAGGACAAGTCCACCACATGTGTTAAAAGCTTATTATGAGCACATCAGTCTAATAGGGCGTGCAAAACGACTAATAGCACAGGGGCCCGCTCTTTACAGGGGCCAAAAGTCTTAAAATTAAATGTTTTTTTAGCCATATCGTTCAAATTCGAGCTTTATTTTGTCAAAATTAGTTTCACAATGATATATTTTGTAGAATATATTACTTATAATTTTACAATCTATGCATAATATTTATATACTTAGGGTCCAAATTTATGATTAGCACAAAGGCCTCAAAAATTTTAGATTATGAGCAATTTGAAAAGGACTTTTCGACGTTTCTAAGGTGTCGCTCAAAAGAAGTAGTGGCAAGAGGTACGATGGTCCTAACAATTTTGGGAAGGAAGAGCAATAATGAACATTATATAAAGGAATGGGAACCTCTTGCTAAGGCTCTCAACGATATGGTTCTTGAGGTACTGAATATAGCTTGCTTATCATGATATATTAGTTTAACTTATACTACTTTGGCTATTTATTAGTTGCAACAGTTTGACATTAATTATACTGTATAATATACTAATCTTGTCTAAAATAGATTAAGTAATATATAAACATAAACCTTATTATGTAACATCGATGTTGTTTGATTCATCTTTCAAAAAATAAACTTTTTTATATCATATTAAAGAGATTAAAGATGAAGGACTTAAAATTGTATGGTAAAACATGAAGGTCAAAGCGTTGCAACTAATAAAAACAAACGAAGTAATCAAATTCCTCCCAATCAATGTAGATATTATAAAAAATTTAACGCAAATTTTTGTCATTAGGAATAGAGAATAATCTCAAATCAGTATGCATTATTAAACCGCATAGGCAAGAATTTTAGCTCGTCATGTGTTGCCCATCTCTCAAGCGCTGACATAGCACCATGTTATTATGTAATAAAGAGGGGAAACACGTGACGGTGATAACATGTCTAGGCCACGATTTTTACTATAGTAGTATAGATATGAGAAAATAATGCAAGTTATATATACTACCTTCGTTCTTTTTGTATTGCAATAATTACCACTTTGGATAGTTTCATATCTATTGCAACAATTCCACTTTTGGACTTTAGTTGACAATATTGCCCATACTTTATCTTACTAAAACCATCATTAATTACTCACTTTCCATCATAAAGTTGCTTTTACTTTATTAAAAATTGATTTCTCTCTTACTCTAGTTAATTAAAGGGGTCCCTTTATGCTAAACTACCCACTTTTTTCATTTCCTTAAAAACCATGCTCAAACCCATTATTTCAATAGAAAAAGAACGAGGTAGTACATTTATAAGCGATGAATAATTTTTTTATGAAAGTAATGCTGAAATTCATTTGATTATGTATGATCTTGTGCAGGGTTCCATAGAGGAAGAGAAGTTAAACACATTCAACATTCCTCAATACACTCCATTAGCTCTCGGCTTCGAGACCCATTCTCTCTCTACACTTTTAATCCTCTGCCTTCTCTCTACAAAAAAAAAACCCCTCCAAACCCTATGTAATCCCTCGTAAATTTATTGGATTTTATAAATATATTTTAATGTATAGTTATTTATATTTGAATATATCTATGTATTTTAACGATTTATTTCTTCAAAGGTTGACTATTTGAAAGTCAACGGACTTATTTTAATGATTTATGCGAATCAAATATTTTATTAAATTCATGCTTTGAAAGTATTTGAAATATTTGAAAAACTTATTGGATTTAGAAAAGAGTTTGTAAATGGGTGTGAGGAGCTCAAACCTTTTGGCTTAACCTATAGTCATTCTCATTTAATTAACACATCAAAGCTCAACTCTTTATTGGATCCCTAATGGGGAAAACTATAAATACCCTTAATTACACAAATCCCCATACATTAAACACATTATTTTCTCTCTCCTCCTCCCCCTCACTTTCAGCACTCCTCTTCTTTCCTTCTCTCTCTTTTTTTTCTCTCTTCCTTCTCTCGGTTTTCTCCACCGTCGACAGCAACAGCTGCCGCTGCCACCACCGACCACGTCGGCGAGCCGCGTCCCCCTCGGTTGCCGCGAGCTTCATTCCTCCTCTTCTTTGTTTGGTTGTTATTTCTTCCTCCTTAAGTTTTATTTAATGCAAAGTTTGTATCTTTAGGGTTTGTTTTAATAAGTTTATGTTTAAAAAGTTATGATTTGATGATTTGTTTAGGAATCTAAGATTATATAAATTATGTATTGAAGAAATAAAATTTCAGATTTACTTGTTATGTTAAAATAGGGTTTAAAAATATCAAAGCATGGATTTTTAGGGTTTTACATATTGGAAAATCATAGTATCATATTATAGTTTATGGTTTTGGTTTTTCTTATGATTATAAGCATGTTTAAAAAGAGTTTAAAAAGAGTTTTAGTGTATATTATGTTACTGGAAATTTGGAAAGAGTATAGTTGATGGAGTTTTTATGATTTAAACATGAGTTTTAAGGGTTTTTAATCATCTAGTATATTAATACTATACTAGGAGGTTGTACTAAATAAGTTTTAATGATGGGAAAAGTTTTTAAACACTTTTAAGAAGGGTTTAAAGTATTTTATTATTGCGGTAAATTCATGATGTATTGATTATGAATTTACGTTGGTTATTTTAGGCAGAGAATTCTCTCTAAACGATTTTAAGTCTGTTATAGTGGCACCTCAGTTTGTCTACACAAGGTACGTATATACCTATGTGTTGGTTGATGTAGTATCATGATTTAAGAAGGAGAATTATGTAGTATCATGTATAGGAACTAAGTTCAGTTCATATATGATATCTATTATGTTGGATTTTGCATGTTTGATCTGTTGTATGAACATGTTGACTATGAGATTTATATTATGAGATTGATATCATGTTTCTATGGATAATTGATGCAAGCATGTTGGTTGGGAACTTTATTTTATTAATTCACATGGGGAATTAATATATTTATTAGTATTGGATCATGGTTGATCATTGTTCCCTTTTGAGTATTTCACTGCTTTATGAGGATCGAGGGCCTTATTTGGTAAGTTGATATTTTCTACCTATGAAAGGTATTTTGATTGTTGGCTAGGTTCAACAAATAAGAAGGATTGCATTAAAGTGGAATTAATTTTGGGTTGTTAAGTTGTTTGATCACTTATCTAATCCTAAGATAAAAATGGAAGTTTATGTTTGTTTGATGTTCTTAATGTTTGTTCAACTTGTGAGTCATAACAAGTGAATAAATTATTAATCATGTAAAGTGAAACTGGATAGCAATACCTTTAGAATGGTGCACGTCAGAAGTGTTGGACAATTAGGAGTTGGGGTACATGGTGAGCGTGCCATGGCTTTTCTTGGGGCCGGATTGATCATCGTGTCCTGTTTTTATTTAAAAAGGTTCATCGATATAATAGGTCATGAGAATACGGAGTCGCGCCCGTATTTCGTCTTCCAAAGGGAAGGCTGGTTTTAGTAAGACAACTCGGTCTATTGACTATTCCTTTAAAGTAATAAGAATGTTGTTAAAGTTTAGTTCAGTAAAAGTTATCTGCAAGTGATTATGCTATTATTTAATTCTGCCTATTATTTATTAGTATCATGTTAGGATTGTTTACTTGTTTAGTATGTAGTACTCAACTTTGCTTATTACGTGCTTTTGTTGTGTATGTTGATCATGGCTTTGCCTTATTGATCATTTGATGACCCATTTCGGTGAGCAGTCTCTAGGGATCAATAGTGCATTGTCTATTTACGGGTTTGAAGATGATGCATCATTGGGATCGGGAATTTGGAGAGCTTGTGTAGTTTATTTACAATACTTTGAGTTACATTTTCATAGTTGGTTTGGTTTGGTTTTAAGTTGACTTTGGTTTTGTTGGTTGGTTTTAAAGTTGACTTTGATGTTGACTAAGTTTTAGTTATAAAGTTATTTTATGTTTTCCGCCGCAAAATTCTGAATAAGCCGATACGTTTTAACACGGGCAATAATACTTTGATAATTCTCTATGTTTTTATAAGGTATTTTAGAAAAGAGAGAATTGTCGGGGTGTTACACCCTAGAACTCGCCGGAGATCCGGCGCCGCGTAGGTCTCCGGCGAGCTCCTTTGTTTTTTTTCTTCGCCTTTTCTGTTGTTCTTCCGTCGGTTTTTCTAGTGTTAGGTCTTCTTCGTCGTCGTAGGTTCCCTTCTGTTGTCCTAGTGTTTCGCCTTTTTCGGTCGTCGCTGCACCCTCTCCCTAGATTTCCGATCGTAGTGTTTCGTCGTCTCCGGGACGTTTTTTTCCCTTCAAGCTTCCTTGCTCCAATTGTTTCCATCGTCTCCACCGCCCCCACCGTGAGTTAGTATAGCTTGGGCTTACCCTTCCCCTCCCCGCTTCGTGGTTAGGTGTCTCGCCCCTCCCCCCAGTTGTCAATTTTGGGCCTCCCCCTCCCACTCCCCCCTTAGTGTTGTGTCAGGAAAATACAGTAACGTTGTAGGGCATCCCCTTCCCCTCCCCCTTAGTGTTGTGTAGGCAAAGTGAGTAAAGTTACGGGGCTTCCCCTCCTCCTCCCCCCCCCCCTCCCCTGTTAGGGTTGCGTCCCTGTCTATCCTCCGGTGGTTGTGCCTTTAACCCCTTTCACCTAGTGTTTCTTTGGAACTTGGAAGTGCGTCCCCCTTTACCCCCTTTAAGTTTAGTTTTCTGTTTTCGTTGTTGAGTTCTTGGTTGGTTTAGTATGGTGTTGTTGTGTGTTCAATCAATCAGCTTGATTTTTTTGTTACTTGCTGGAGGTAGTCTTTGTCTTCAAAAGGTTGGATCTGGTCTATGTGGTTGGTTAGGGTTTGTGTGGCAAGAGAGTTCATGTTTGGGGTTTGTTTTATCTGATTTTAATAATTGGACGGTTCTTCGAGATCTAACCTTGGTTAGATTTCAATCTCGCTTGGTAATGATTTTATCAATCATTGCTTGACAAAACGATATCTGAAGGCGGCTCCCCAATTTGTCAATTGGGTTTATAGCGCATCAACTCATTTGAGCTTCTCATCAAAGGAGAAGCCTGAAATACCCTTCCACAAGGGTATTGAGTCACACATGAATGTGACTCTTTCAGGACACACGACGATAGAATTCCATGTGACAGAAGGTCACTGGAATTGGTCATGTTGCGAGTTCATAATCTCGCTGGTACTTGGTTGCCCCGCTTGTGCAATCAGCCCTCTCCTCCCACTCCTTGCATTAGGATTCTGGCGCTCGTCATCCACCTGGAGAAGAGTTTCAATTCAGTTATCTATCAATTCCGACCTCCAGATCGAGCAGTTTTATCTTAGTTTAAGTTATTTATGTCGGTATTGTGTAAGAGCGAGTATACCCTGTTTTAGTTTCTTTATGTTCGTTTGGTTGTATTAACATTAGGTTGTACTTCCGTTTTTAATTAATGCACAATTTCCCCATTGTAAAAAAAAAAATCCAACAGCAACGGAATTAGGTTTTATAGTGGAGAAAGAAGGATCTTTCACTCTCACTCACGCTCATCATTCTGAAGTTGGGAATCAAAAGAACATGATTACTATAAAAATTCATACACCGTTTTTTATCATTATGACTTTGCTAGATGCATGAGATCCGTGGCAGAGCCCTTACTCGCAAGTCATTTCGGCGAAGATATCAATATTATCGAAACATTGTTTGAGAGATACAAGGAAATTCTTCATGAATCGATGGCCAAAGAGAAGAATGCGAGCATTAATATTACAGTGTGCCTAACACGAAAAGGTTGATCCATCAATCCATAGCTTGACACTTTGCTTCTTTTTTTAGTATTTGTACGTGTTATTTTAGTGTTCATATTGGTGTTGTTAAATAAAAGTAATCAATACTTCTTTATTAATGATGCCATGTAATTGATGTATGCTAATCATTTTTTTTTTTTTTAAAGAGAAATTTCATTAATTGAAAGCCAAACGGCATCTACAATAAGTAATAAAGAAAAACAGGATACAATCAAACAAGATCAGATCAACTTCGTCTTCGATGAAACTACAATGAACCAGATCGAATATTGTGGCGCAAGTCCCTTGTATTTGTTGTCCCAAGCAACTATTAATGGAACCGTCTATCATTTTCACATAGTTTGGAGGAGAACCTTCTTGATCTATCCATATTGACCGCATCCGAGCTTCCAATACCTTCATGTTGATAGTTTTGGACTTCAACCAATGAGAACAATTTCTCATACCTACAAATAAAAAAACTAGACTCACAACTCCCATAAGGGAGAAGGAGACCTCCACAACAGAGAAGACTAGTCTTCCCATATTAGGGCACAAGAAACTCTCATAAAGAGAGACTAACTTATTTAACAAAACAAAAGGACAAACTAGAAAGTGAAAACAAGAGAGGAAAAGGGGCTTACCATGGATGAGATCATCCATGGCAGCCCCTCACTGATGAAGGGAAAAGGAAAAAAGGGAGGCGGCTAGAGAGAAAAACTAGGTTTAGGGTTTTCTAATCTTTTTTCTTTTAGCTTAATTATGTATGCTAATCATTTTCTAAAGAAGAAGAATAATCCACTTTTTCTTTCTTTGTGAAATTTTATCATCTAATTATTTTTTACAATCTGTACACCTTTGCTTCCTCTCGCACTCACATTCCTTATCCAAATGCTTGATAGCGCGGTTCAAAATATCTGGCTTTGGGCCCCAATGGTTTTTATCTTCAAGGGGCGCGTTGTAAGCTGTTCATCGGTTGATTTATGATAAAATTGCAAAATCACGTGGGGAAATGGTTAACACTAAAGATTAAACATTCACTTGTATTGTTTCAGTGATTATGCTACTGAGATACTTCATCCGTTTAGAAATAGTTGCATCATTTCATATGTTCACACTTATTTTTACACTTGCCAATACATGGTTTTAAATATTAATATCTTTAATTATAAATTAGTAAAAATTATAAAAAGTTGTTTTAAAAAAAAAAAAAAGATATTGAGACGAATTTGACATAATCTTATATGATTATGTTTTTCTTAAAATATAAATCATCAAAGGAACTCAAAGTGTAAAATGTGAATGGTAAATACTACGCAAATAATGCAACTATTTTTAAATTGGAGGAAGTAGTTTGTATTGGACACTTGCCCAATAAGCTAGGATATAATCATGGTTGTGGCCCGGGCAAAGACTTTTTCTTTTTTGTGTTTTACGTGAATCTTTAGCACTTTTTGATGCTTCTCGTGGAGAAAATTGGCGATACAAGACGTAAAAGCAGGATGTTAGTAACTTGATTTGGACAAAGCAGTTGCAAATTTCGTGCGAAGCACCAACTATACGTCCATTTTATGTGGGTGGTGCGAAGAATGGTATGCTGTTATATGAAGTCTTACACAAGGAACTCAATTGTTATGACATTTAACAACTCTAGGTTCAATTTGAATGTCCACTTCAGAACCCTTCGTTTGCATATCTTTTAGGTTAATTTGCTCTGAAATTACCTTGTTTTAGGTGTTATCACTTGTTCTTATGGTTAGTTATTTGATTAGGATAGATTTAGGAGTATTAGAAAGTATATTGATCCTAGGATGCTTATTTTTTGTCATATGATGTCACTTATTCATCCTTCTTAAGCCGCTATTTTGTCATTTCCTATGACTATTCTAGATTCCAGGTGTCACTGTTGTGTTGCTCCGCCCCCTCTATACTCTAGTTAGGCTATCTCGCGAACCGTTCGACACCGAACAGCTTTTCAAATATTTTTTTACATTGATTTCACCTAACATATACTTATCAATTTTTTACATCCAAGCCAATATTTGCACATACAAAATCTATAGTTGCACATCCAAAACATATATTTGCATATCTAAAGACTATATTTGCACGTCCGAAAAATATGTTTGCACATCCAATATGTATTTTTACACATCCAAAAACTATGTTTGTACATAAAGGAGTTGAGAAAACTTGATTTGTTTCATTAATCATAAGCGGCTAAGTACAAGTGAAGATAAAGATAAGTTTACAGAGAGAAATCTTTGAGTAACAACCTAAGGAATATGCTTTACATAATAACATAACGATATACTTTTCATAATATAACAGAAAGATATCTACAGAGGAAAGGAGAGAAGATAAGATAAAGTTAGACCAAGTCTAGCGTTTATCTCTAATATGCCCCCGCAAGACGGACGGTCGATCGATAAGGTGCGGTAAAATTGGCAGGGAGGTAGGAGATGCGTACCAAGCATCCGACGAGGGTAGAGAAGTAGATGAAGGTGAGGTAGTGCGTGAGTAGGGAAATTCATGTTCGACAAAACGAACATGCCGAGATGTGTAAATGCGATTTGTACGAGTGTCTAAGCAGTGATAGGCACTCTGAGTTTTAGAGTAACCAATAAAAACACAAGGTTGAGATTTGGGGTCAAGTTTGTGTTTGGTGTAGGGCTTGAGCCAAGGATAGCAAAGACATCCGAAACTGCGAAGTTTGAGGTAGTTTGGTGGGGTGCCAAAGAGGCAATGATAGGGAGATTTTCCATCTAGAGTGTGGGTGGGCAACCTGTTTATGAGATATGTGGCAGTGGTAAAAGCATAAGACCAAAAGGAGAGTGGAAGATGAGAGTGAGAGAGGATAGAGAGGCCAGTTTCAACTATATGACGGTGACGACGTTCTGCATGGCCATTGTGTTCTGGAGTGTGAGGAGGAGAAGTTAAGTAAGAGACACCATTGATGGTGAGATAGTTGTAGAGAGCATCATATTCCCCCCATTGTCAGAGTAAAGAGTTTTGATGGTTTTATCAAAGTATTTTTCCACGAGGGACTTGTAACGAATAAATATGGAGGCAGTGTCAAATTTCTTTTTGAGTGGGTAGAACCAAATATACTTTGTAAAGTGATCCACAAAGATAACGTAATATTTAAACCCATTAATAGAATGCACAGGAGAGGTCCATAAATCTGTGTAAACAAGCTCAAGTGGACAATATGAAACTAAAGTAGATTGAAGAAATGGGAGTTTATGACTCTTATTACATTGACAAGCATTGCCATTGAAAATAGCAGAAATAGCAGAACTAGGAACATTAAGCTGAAACTGAGAATTTATTTGCTTAAAGATAGCTATGGAGGGATGACCAAGGCGATGATGCCAGTCAAGTGTAGATGTGTTTGTGGTAGCAAGTGCGAGAATTGGCGTGGATGAAGGGAGCTCATAAACGCCATGATTAGTTGGCCCCTGGAAGATTAGGTTCCCCGTGGTTCGATCCTTCATGACAAAAGAATGAGATGAAAATTCAATTAGTAAATTATTGTCATGACAAAGTTGAGAGATGGACAAGAGATTACGAGTCATAGTGGGTGCACAAAGTACATTAGAAAGAGTTAAAGTCTTTGTAGGAGTAGAGAGAATAGATGAACCTATATGAGAGATAGAGAGACCCATACCATTACCGATGATTATTTCCTCGGTACCATCATAGGGATGGTGTAAAGAGAGGTTGGAAAGATCATTGGTTATATGATGCGACGCACCAGAGTCGAGTAGCCAAGTGGGCGTGGTAGAGGTGGGAGGAGCAATAGCCGTGTGAGCTTGAGGAGATGATGAGTGGGAGCTAGGGGGTAGTGTAGGACGAGTGGTTGGGAAGCGTTCGTGGAATGCGGTGCAGTGGTAGAGGGAATGGCCAGGGGTGTGGCACCATTGGCACTTGCCTTGGTAGCAGGTGGTTTTGGGTTGTTTGTTTTTGGAGGAAGAGTCAGGAGATTTGTTGTGGTATGAAGGCCGTGGGGTGGGAGAAGATGGTGCTGGTGGCTGGACAGTAGGTGCGTGAGGGGTGTGAGTGGTAGTGTAATGTGCCGTAGCAAGCATAGGGGTGGGGCAAGTGTTTGTGGGGGTGGTGAGGTTCACTTCACGGACCCATAGCTTCTCATGAAGCTCATCAAAGGTTATTAAAGTGTCGCGAGCATTCACGGCATCAATAACACAAGAAAAGGCAGGGTCTTGGATCCCATCTAGAACACGCTCAATGAAGTCTTCGGGAGTGACGGGATCACCAAGGAGAGTGAGGTGATCAGTACACACACGAATTGCATTCATGTAGGCCGGAATGTCATTAGAGCCTTTGGTTATGTTTCGGAATTTTGCTTTGAGCAATTTAGCATGGCCACGTGAGTTACGGGCAAAAGTATGGGCTAAGATGTCCCAAGCATCCTTGGCCGTGGATGCACGGGAGACAAGCGGGACAATAGTTGAGTCAAGGGTGCCAATGAGAGCACCAAAGAGGAGTTGATCTTGACGTTCCCAAGTGATGGCAGCAGGGTTAAGGGTGGGCGTGGAGGAGGTAGCGGAAATGGTGGTAGCGGGTGGTTTAGGATGAGAGCCATCAAGATAGGAGAAGAGGCCATAGCCAATGAGGGTGGCTTGAAGTTGGAGTTTCCAAGAGAGGTAGTTTGTGGTGGTGAGTTTAATGATATTGGTGAGGGTGACAACTACGAGAGGATGTTTAGGGTCAACATCATTGGGGATGGTGGAGGTAGCCATGGAAACAAGTTGTGGGAGCCGAAAAAAATGTATATTCTTCCTGCTCTAAATAAAGGAGTTGAGAAAACTTGATTTGTTTCATTAATCATAAGCAATATTTATACAGCAACATCTAACTATTAAGCTACGTATATGGAATGGCTAAGTACAAGTGAAGATAAAGATAAGTTTACAGAGAGAAATCTTTGAGTAACAACCTAAGGAATATGCTTTACATAATAACAGAAAGATATACTTTTCATAATATAACAGAAAGATATCTACAGAGGAAAGGAGAGAAGATAAGATAAAGTTAGACCAAGTCTAACGTTTATCTCTAATAGTACATCCAAACTACATATCTACACATTCATAGACGATATTTACACATCTAAAAATTATGTTTGCACATCCAAAAGGTATGTTTTTACTTCCAAAACGTGTGAAAGCACATCCAAAGACTATATTTATACATCTAAAGATTGACTTGTGAATTAGTGAATTCGTAAATGTGCAAACACTATGGGATGAATGTAAATTATGTTTGCACATCCAAAAGGTATGTTTTTACTTCCAAAACGTGTGAAAGCACATCCAAAGACTATATTTATACATCTAAAGATTGACTTGTGAATTAGTGAATTCGTAAATGTGCAAACACTATGGGATGAATGTGCATCACATGTGTGCAGTTATGCAAAAAATAGGAGAAATAATTAGCTTTTTTTTAGTTTAACCAGACCTAAGGGCCTAATGGTCTTTTCATCCATTTTGTTCACCACATAGCATTTTGGAATTTAGCCTTTTTCATATACTCTTACATCTACCAAATTCCGGATCTGATAGAAGAAAGTACCTGAGCAAGTTCTTTATTTTCTTGCACCTATCTTCAGTAAAAGGACATATGCAACTTGATCATCTGTGCCACAATGCTTCAATTCAATCACTCATACATCTACCAAATTCCGGATGTAGTAATAACTAATGCCAATATGCTTAGTGCGACTATGAAAATCAGGTTTATGGCAGCCAATATCGGTATGCTATGAAATATTGAAAATCAATTCAGGACCATGAAAGAAAATCCAGAAGCATGAGCAGCAATTGTGATTTGTGACAACTTTATGTGTGATAGTGGTATATAAGCTCAGGCAGAATTAAGCGTAGAATACATAGGACCTTTAGCTTCTAATACACACATCGAAGCAAGTGGACAGTTCTTGCAGAAACTAACAGAGGGAGAAAGACATTCGTAAGGAAAAGAAGGTGCAAGTCTTATCATTCTCTATATATATGTACAAGACTGGGTTACTCTGGCTTACCCTCAAAGCCTGCGTAAAATAATTTGCGCACCATGTTGAGGCTGTAGAAATATAACAGACATTGGTGAATGAGAATAGTTTGGCGAAAGCTCAAAAGAAAATCGTTGTAGTATCATGGATAATGCCATTTTAGCTTCTGTTATAGCAAATTTTTCCCCAATGCATGTTCTTGGTCCCCAACCAAAGGGAAAATATGAGTTATTCCCCCTCGTTGCCTTGGAAATCCCTTCAGAGAACCTTTCTGGCCTAAAATCTTCAACATCATCACCCCAAAAGTCCTCATCCCGGTGAACAAGGAGTATTGGGAAAGTTACCAATGCCCCAGCAGGAAGTAATAGTTTCCCCAGTTTCGTGTCCTTGTGAATTCTTCTGTTCAGTTGAGTTGCTGGTGGATACAACCTCAAAACCTCATATAGAATCATGCTCATCTAAAACAAAAACGTACACTTTTAAATCCCCAGATTAATAGAATTTCATGGGATTCATAATTTAGTAGTTCAACATCAAAATGATAAAATAAGATACAAACTTACTGTCTTCAAATGGCTTAGACCTTCAAAGTCTGGTACACTGTTCTGAAATGTCTGCAAAACTTCTTCTCTTGCTCGTGCTTGCCAATCTTGGTGCTTGCTTAGCAGAAGCAATGTCCAAACTAATAGTACAGAAGTAGTCTCTTGTCCGGCAAAGTAAAATAGTTTACACTCATCGATTACTTCTTGTATACCCATTCCAAGCTGCTGAATCTTGATACTGCCAACAACCTCTTGGGTCTGTTTCAGAATGGAGTCCATTAGTATTCCCAATAGGTCAGCTTTTACTGGTTTTCCAACCTCAATTTCCTGCTTCCTCTTATTGATGATTGTTTTTAGTAAAGTCTGCATTTCATTTTCAACTTCCTTGAACCTCCTATTTTTCACTGTTGGAATATATCTGAACATAAGCAGCATGAGAAACACTTAATGTTTCTTGGCAAATAATGGCAAGTAGTAATGTTTCTGGAAATAGAGTTCATATTCCTCTGTTTCCAGAAAAATTGTTAACTCTTACTTCTGCAAACATCCAACAAAATCCTACAAGATACTCCATATCTTACACTTCATATTAATAGAAGAATTCGGTCAAATTTGTAAAGTTGGACCTTAAAAGTCAAAGTGTTGCAACTATAATTTATAAGACACGAAAGAAGCATGAATTACCGGAGTCCTGGAATGTATACTGATTGCAGCATAGCAAGAGCCATGCTTGTCTGCTCCTTGAGAAGTTCGAAAATTCTTTGTCCTTCTTCATAGCTACTACCAAAGGCTGCTCTGGAGATCACATCAGCAGAGAGTGCATTAAGGTCTGGCCACACGTCTAGCTCGGTAGAACCGCCTTCAGCAGCAATCTTCTCCCATTTATCAATCATTTTCGCACAACTATCATAGAATGCAGGCAACATAAGCTGTAACAAACATTAAAGAAATTATGAACAGTAGCATCTATTACTCCTAGGCCCTATCATTAGGAACATTGATCATAGTCAAACGAGTAACTCAATTGATTTAGACCAAATTATTTGATCATACTATAGTTTCCTGTTAAACATCAGTGGAAAATAATATACTCCTAGTGAAAGAGTTGAGAGAGTGACCTTCAACTTCTCCATATGAAAGGCAGGGTTTATCAATTTACGATGTTTAGCCCATTTCTCTCCTTCATAATTGACAACCCCCGGAAATAGCTTGTCGACAATTGGATTCAACCGCGGTTTCAGAAAGTCCTGCGTATTTGTTAAGGCCTCCCTAATCAACTCAGGCTTTGAGATGTTTACCATTGGTGTAGGACCAGCCCAAATGAAATAGTCTTTTCCTACATAAAAACAACCAAAACTCTAATCATCAATTTCTAAAAAAATATGTCATCAATTTAACTGGGTCATTTCCGAATTTTTCTCCACTCAATCTAAATAGGGACATCTCTAATTATATGATCATAAATCATCATTTTTTTGAGATCGTAAAGGCAGTTTTCATGAACCATTAATCTGTTAACAAACTCAACAACTTTTTCCGAATATCATAATATATTAATCCCCTATTCTAGATGTTAGATTTAACTTTTATGATTAAAGTTTCCAAACTTTGATTATATTTTCTAACAATTATGTACAAGATTTAATATATTATGTAATTATTTCCTCCGTTCCATAATAATTGCAAGACTTCTCTATTAGAAAGTTTCAAATCAGTTGCAGCATTACTCTACTCGGTAATAGTTTCCCTTTATCTCTCTCTCTTCTGTTGGGATATCTCCCCAAATACCAAATATTAACTCGCTTGCTAAATGCCGCCCTGAAATTTCCTAGTAACGCCCTGTATAAATACATGTATATGTATTTATACTCTAACACTCTCACTCTCCCACTCTCTTTCACTCTCTTCACTCTCCCACTCTCTTTCACTCTCTTCACTCTCCCTCACTCTCTCACTCCATCATTCTCATCAACAAGGATCTCCCATCAAGATCTCCGACGACAATAACTCCGGCGACATAACTCCGGCAACTTTTCCGGCCAATTTTCCGATCACTTCTCATCACACTTTGAAGGAGGTTGAATGGTATCATTACGCCGCCACTCCTCCGGCAACCTTTCCTTTTACATTACGTGCAACTTTTCAGGCCACCTTATTGCATTATTAATATTAATGAAATTTTATAATTCATTTAATAAAAAAGGGGACTATAATAACTTAAAAATGCCGAAATTTAGGCGCCTGTACCTGTGGTTGGGCGCCTAAATTAGGCGCTTGTACCTGTGGTTGGGCGTCTAATTTAGGCGCTTGTACCTGTGGTTGGGCGCCTAATTTAGGCGCTTGTACCTGTGGTTGGGCGCCTAAATTAGGTGCCTGACCACAGGTTTGGACGCCTAAATTAGGTGCCTGGCCACAGATTCGGGTGCCTATTTTAGGCGCCTGGGCAATTTTTTGGCATTTTCAAGTCAAGTTTATCGAAGCGCCAGGTTCAAGACATTCTATCAGTTTTATTCGAAATTTTTTTTAATTACATTAGCGTTTGTGTGGTCAATGTCGGTCAACGCCGGTAAACACCTTGGTCAATGCCGGAAATCTTGAGAGAATGAAAGTGAATAAAGAAAGTGTGGTGGGTTTTGTGTGGAAAACATGGAAGACATGTGGGAGTTTAAATAAAGAAAGGGAAAGAGGAAAAGAGGGAATAGGGAAATACAACCCATGTATTTTTGTAAAAAATACAGGGCGTTACCAGGAAATTTCAGGGCGGCATTTAGCAAAACCCAATATTAATGATGTTGAAAAGAAAAAAAAAATTGAAAAATGAAGGAGAAACCTAGTGACATGAGTTGGAGCCTTGGCCTCCAAGGTAAGTTAGTTGGCAAGCAAAGCATTAATATCCTAGGGGTAGGATAGGTAGTAGGCTTTGACTTTGTAGTGTGCATTTATGTGTTTGGTTGAGAAGCTTGAAGACCAAGGAGTTTGTGTGCCTATTTAAAGAGGCATACCGTGAATTTTACTGGGGTAGCACCACAAGAAGCAAAACCGACGAGGTGAAGTGCTTGCAAGTGGTGTGCGGCACCGAGAGGAACGGTGTGCTTGCTTGAGTTTAGCAAGACACGGAGTGAGGTAGAAAGACAAAAATGTATGGCCACAAGTGAGCTGCGGGGGTGTGCTTACAAGTGATATTTTGTACGACAACAAGTAGTTGAGGATGGTGCTAGTGGCGGTACAAGATCGATGTGGTCTTATGTCGAAAGTCTTTCTGATTTGTGATGGTTAGGTGGCGTGTCTCGTTAGCTAGTTTGTTGTTCAGTTGTGGTGATATTGTGCTAGTAGCTCCACCGTGAGATGGTGTTGGAAGATGAGAGCACAAACACAAGAGTGAGAGGGAGTAGTTGGTGTGATGCAAACACAATATTAGTGAGGGTGTTTTAGGTTAGTTAGTGGAGGTACCAGTGTGAAGGGTACCATGTAGCACTTTATCCTAGACACATATTATCTAATATTGTAGTTGCGGTGGTAACCTTTATACTCCCGAAAATATTATAGTGAAGTTTCGTCCTTGGAAATCAGGACCGTGGTTTTTCCCTAATTGAATATGGTTTTCCACGTAAAAATATTGTGTGTCAATTTTGCCCTTTTTGTACTATATTTTTCTTTCCGATATTCTTGCATTTTTGCTGCTTATTTCCCAACATTTTCCACATATACTCCTTTAAATTCACGTCCCCCCTCAACAAGGAAAATTTTATACTCATTCTGTTCTCTTTTGTTTGGCCAGCTTTCTTTTTGAGATGTCCCAAAAGATTGTCATATACTAATACTGATCATGGAGGAGTAGGACCACCACTTTACTCTCACATTCACTCTATCTGATCCCACTATTTTTCTTCCTTGACGAACTTCAAGACCACCCATTTAAATAGCAGGGCATTACTATTTACTAATCACATTCACTCTATATGATCCCACTTTACTGATTTACTCTCACATTCAATTTCATGTGGAGGACCACCAATTATCCTATACTAATTCTGAGCTCTACCTTCAACAGTATCAGGACTAAGTATGACTAATGAAAAACTCCAACATGCTAATTATATCAAATTAGATCCTACAGTAGGGAACATGATAAAAATCTAATCTTTAACTTTGGGATTACCATGATTAAATAAGTAATAACCAAAGTACAACAAAATTTAAAATCAAGAAATTGGTCAATAATTAAAAACAACATGAAATTGTAAAAACTTGAAAATCACAAAAGAAAATCAACGGTAAAGAATTGAGACTACACATACCAAATCTGGAAACTAGCTGATGACGAAAAGGGTCAACACGTGGAAAGTAATCATTGGAGAAGCCATTGATGTGGGTTTTCAAAGCTTGAGTGGACATAAAGGATTTATCTTTCGTATCTCCAAAGAAGAATTTGTAAGAAGTACCAGGAATACCCTGCTGTGTCAACCATCTTTCTAGCTTCTTGGGTCTCAACCAAACCCAGTTTACCGCTTTCAGTATGCTCGTCAGAACAACTATACTGAGTATTGAAAGTAAGACGGAGTTTGTTGTGGATGTTTCCATCTCTGATGTTCTTGCTAATTATGTACTCCTAATCTTTTTTTTTTATAATTAATTATATACTCCTAATCTTATCAATGGTCTATGTTTAATTTGCTTTTTCCTTGTCTTATCTCATTCATCTTTTCTTAGGTACAGAAGAGTTTTATTTTTGGTTAAACTATGTACAGAAGAGTTAGTAGCCCTTAAAATCCACCTCTTCCCACTTACCCATCTAATGTTGTTGCATCAACATATTTCCGCCCTAAAAAAGACGCGTCTTTAACATATAACTAGTGTTTAAGTTCGGGCGATATCTTGAGGGTTCTTTGTGCTATAATTTAGTAGTGGTTAAATAAGTCATCTTCATACTCATTTAAAAAAGGTCATCTCATTCATTATATGAATTTCAAAAGTTTTACATTCATATATCATCATTAATTTTGATCAAATAAGCAATAATAGTATGGCGGAGTGATGGTTGGATCTCTTTCTTTCATATTTGAGGTTATGGGTTCGAATCTTCACCTTAACAATGCTTCTTTTTTTACTATATAGATGTTTCAGATCAGTTATAATTATTAAATATATTATTATTTACAAATTTATAATTGATTTTATTAGCATTTTATAATTTTATGTTTAGTGCAAAATTGAAGAATGGACGTTATATCCTGATGAGTTGTTTTTAAATAACTTCTAAGGAATTGGGGACAAAAATAAGAAAAATTGTCAATAACTATCTTTTAAAAGGCACTTTTAAAAAAAAAAAAACTACCTTATATCACGTGTATTTTACAAAACTACCTTATAAGTGGAAAAACTTTAAAAAGCATTACCAAATTTAGAATTTTCCAACCATGATTAACTACTCCCTTCAAATCCCTCCAATGTGAGATTACGAAAGTAACCCCCTTAAATTACCCCAACCACCCTCTCTCTTCTCTCTGACCTCATCCAGCGAATTCATTCTTCACTTGCATCCACCCGTCTCCCCTCTGTCATGGAAACTCAGTGAAAAAAATTCACTACCACTCGTCTCCCCTCTGTCCTCTGTCTTCTCGTTTTTTTTTAAAAGTGTAATTTTGGTCCACGAAGGGCACACGCAGGGTACCTCATGGGTTGATTTATAGGAGGAGCTTGTCTTTGTTCAAACTCATAAACAATGGAAAAAATATTAGATTTAATTAAGCATCAAAAAATATTTCATTTTCAAGTATAAAAGAGGCAAATTTTTGCAATTATGCTAGCAACTTACGTAACCCTGAGTCAATTGTACGCAGTTTTCCCCAAATTTCCCCCACAATCAAATACTCAATTCTGAAAATAAGATGAACCCTAAGTTATAATTACCTGATTGAGAGAAGAGAGCATGAGGCGGGAGGAAAACAATTAAGAGAGAAGGGTACTGAATTTATTGAGGGGAGAATGTGTGAAAGAAGAGGGAAGTTTAAAAAAATTAGAGGGATTTGGAGGGGAGTTAACCATGGTTAGGAAATTCGAAATTTGGTAGTGCTTTTTAATGTTTTTCCACTTATAAGGTAGTTTTGTAAAATAAACGTGATATAAGATATTTTTTTAAAATATATGTGCCTTTAAAGGGTAGATCTTGACAATTAAAATTGTACGTCACATTTAATTTCAAATATCATGTATTCGATTCATAGTAACCACACATTATTTATAGTTTTACATGAGATCATAAACATATGTATATACTTCGTATTCTAAAGGATCTCATTTCATCGATTTCCGGTGAAATTTCCCAATGATCGAAAAAAGATAATTTGAATTTGTTTTCACAATCTTAGCAGCGTCAAATTGCTCCATTGAAAGGTTAAGGGATTTGATTGCACAATCAGCTAAGTTAAAGGGTTAATTTATCACTTTCCTAACCGTCATACAACCATTATGACACATGTTTCATGTTTGTGCAACCTTATCACAACCAACAAGGGAAAAAAAACAAAGATAGGGTAAATTTATGATTTTTTTTTTCATGAAAGGTAAGTTTGGGACATTGAAGATTAGAATAAGTACTTTCAAATTGTTTGATTTTTTTTATTTGCAGCATTTTGACAATCTTGTCATTATATAACTTTGACTATTAATAACTCTAATAATTTATTTGTCAAGATTATAAAAAGTTGAAACACTATAAATATATATTGAGGTGAATTCAACATCATTTCGCATGCTAATATTTGTATTATATATTAGTCGCAATTTGCGATCAAAGTAAGTACATAAATAATACAAAAAAAGACAAAACATCGCAAGTAAAAAGAATGGGGGAGGTAATTCATTTCACTCTATAAATTATAGGTTACACGGTGTACCATGCATATGATATACCTAGGGTGCCTAAGATATTGGCTATCCCACATCGGAAGTTGAGGATTACGAATCATTTTTTATATAGAGGTGGACCTCAACCTAGTAGAGGCTTTTTGGGTAGGAATTTGGTTCTGCACCAAAGCAAATTCTTACAGGTAAAGGGCCAAATAGGACAATATCTATTAATGCCCTCCTGAACACCTAGGGGTGTTATAGATGGTATTAGAGTCAGGGGATATTTATCTCGATTACTTAGTTTAAATCATCTAAGATGGAGTGAAAGTATCCATACCAGGTTATTAATGAAACAAGGTTTTTTTTGACTTTAACCACCATATAAAATCAAGGTTTTCAAAATAACCACCTTATATATTTATTTTTTTAAATAACCACCTTATATGACCTAAATCCTTTTAAATACCTACCAATTGACAAATTCCGTCAAAACAATTATCCTCATAAAGGGTTTAAGAATGATTCCATCACCTCCACCTATATTCATTAGATTGTTTATAAGGTTTTAACCCTTCTTTAAGACCGATTTGTTGGACGAAATATGCCAATTGGTATGTATTTAAAGAGATTTAGGTTATATAAGGTGGTTATTTAAAAAAATGAACTTATAAGGTGGTTATCTTAAAAGTTGGGATTCTAAAAGGTGGTAAAAATGAAAAAAAATCCATCAAACAATACCATATATATCAGCTCATTTTTGAACAAAATGATTAAAAACTAGCCAAATTTTTGACTCCATGTATATGTAATGAACTGTTGGCTAAAATCGGACATATACGATGTAGACATATAAAATGGCCAAAGCCTTTTGCAATTGTAAAAGTCAAATTTGGTCTTGGTTACACATACTCCTGTGTTTTTTTACATATGTTTTTTCTCATGAATCAAATAATGCAAAAGTTAAATTAAAAGAGTAAAAAGTGAAAAATGTCAAGAACAATTGCCTTTTCGACTGAATTAACGGAAATTTACTTCAATTCAATTCCATTCAGAACTGGTAAATTTAGTTCAGTCCAGTTTAGTCAAATTAAGTTTAATTTAGGTAGTTTATCTCACAATTTTAATTCAATTCAGTTGAATTCAGATAAATTAAAGTTTAGCTTAGAGGTGATCATGGGCTGGGTCGGGTCGGACTTGGCCCAAAAAGAGTGGCCCATTTTGGGACCAAGTCGCGGGCTGGGCCGGGGCAAGGTTTGGGTCAAAAAATCCGCGCCAAATCCCGTTATTTCGGGCCGGGCCGAAATTTGGCCTATTTTTCCAAAACTAGGTTGCCCATGGCCCAAACTTTTTGTCCAACCGCACGCCCATCCGTAGGCCGAAAAATCGTGCCCAAACCCGGCCCATTTTCGAGCCGGGCTGGGCTCAACTTAGTCACCTCTAGTTTAGCTCAATCTAAAATAAGCAGCAAAAAGTAAGAGTGAGAATGTGAGGAGAAACATCGTGTTTCCAGAATGAATGAAAGTAACTCGTCAACCATCGTCTTCGGCCCCGTTCTTTTCAACTTATTTTGACTGAAATTAAATTAAATTAACTACACTTAACTGAACTGAACTGAAATTAAATTAACTGAAATTAAATTAACTGAACTGAAATTAAATGAGCTAAACTGAAATTAAATTAACTGAACTGAAATTAAATTAACTGAACTGAAATTAAATTAAATTAACTGAAATGAGAGAAACTGAACTGAATTGTATATTTAATTTTTTAAAATAATAATTATTGATAATAATCAATAAGTATTAACATAATATTATCAGTTATTATTATTATTATTATTATTGTTATTATTGTTATTATTGTTATTATTTATTATTATTATTATTTTTAATATAATTATTTTTATTATTTATTATTATTATTACTATTATTAATATTATTAATTATTATTATTATTTATTATTTATTTTAAGTTCAGTTAAGTTCACCTTAATAATAATAAAAATTATTATAAAAACAATAATAATAAATAATAATAATAAATAAATAATAAATAATAATAAATAATAAATAATAAATAATAAATAATAAATAATAAATAATAATTATAATAAATAGTAATAATAATAATAAATAAATAATAAATAACAAATAATGAGTAAATAATGATAATAATACTAGTAAATATAATAATAATTATAATAATACTAAATACTAAATAATAATAATAATAAATAATATATAATAAATAATAAATAATAACTAATAAATAATAAATAATATTAATAATAATGATAATAATAATAATAAATAATAATAATAATAATAAATAAATAATATATAATAATGATAATAATATAATAAATAATAGTAATAGTAATAGTAATAGTAATAATAAACAATAATAATAATGATAAAAATAATAATAGTAAATAATAATAATAAAAATAATCATAATAAATAATAATAATAATAATTATTATTATCATAAATAATAATAATAATAATAATAATAATAATAATAAATATTAAATAATAATATTTATTATTATTATCATAAATAATAATAAAATAATAATAATAATTATAATAGATAAAAAATAATAATTAAAACATTAGATAAGATTAAACTGAACTGAAATTAACTGAACTAAACTGAAATTAAATTAACTGAAATTAAATTACCTGAACTGAAATTAAATTAACTGAAATAAATTAAAATTAAATTAACTGAACTGAAATTAACTGAAATAAACTGAAATTAAATTAACTGAATTGAAATTAACTGAAAATAAGTTCAAAAGAACATGACCTTCGTCTCTCTTCTAAAAGCTCTAAGAAAACCCTTGTTCACGCAATCAAAGCATTTCGACTTAGTATTCGATTCTTATTGCTCGATTAATTGCCATTGCTACAAATGAGGGGTCGGAAAAGGAGAACATCATTGCTCGAAAACAATTATCTACCATCAGAATTATTGCTGGAGATTTTTTTTAGGTTACCAGTGAAATCCTTATTACGATTCAGGTGTGTATCTAAAATCTGGTGTTCTTTAATTGATTCTCCTGATTTCATTTCTATGCATCTCAAATGTTACCCGCTCAATTGTGCAAATACGCATTTTTTAGCCACTGAATGTGTACCTCGAACAATATTTAATTCCATTTTAACAATTCGTCGCACTGACACACTTAGAAAAACTGGTCAGCTTGGTGGTCAAAATTCGGAATGGTTAAAATTGATGGAAAATGATATGATTGACGGGTTGATGTTGGTGACAAGTTTGAAATCGAGTGAGATGAGTTTGTGGAACCCTTCAATTAGAAAATGATTCTTCCGCGTTGTCCGTTTTCTTGTACGTTTAATGATGTTAGATATTACTTAGGGTATGCTTCTATGAGTAAAGATTATAGGGTGGTTGCGGTTGAGCGTGCGGATGGTAAAGCTTTGGAGTTGTCGATTGCGATATATTCGGTAGGTGATCATCTTTGGAGGGTTCATCCCAGTAAGATTAAGGTTCCCATCTGGTGCTTTGAAAAAATACAGGCGAGGGATGGGGTTGTTTTCTCCCAAGGGGTTATGTATTGGAGACCTTATTCTAGAATATTGTTTGAAGAAAATACCCATCTTATTTGTTTTGACTTTGATGATGAGAAATTTAGCTATCTGAAGTTGCCAGATATTGAGAAGGACATGCTCGTGTTTATTTTCCTCCTTGGTGGGTCATTAGCGGTTCTTGGCATCTCTCGTGTAAGAAGCTGCATATGGGTAATGGAGAAAGATGCTGGAAGGGAGCCATGGCGGCAATATTATTTAGGAGATTTCAGTATCGATGCTTACTACTTCATTAGCGATTGTTCATCTGACTCGTTGCAGATTCTGTATATTGAAAATAGTGGTACGTTGTTGGTAGGTGGAGACAAGAAATTGATGTCTTATAACATGACAAGTCATCACATACAGCATTTGGGAAGATCTATACGTTGTAAGTTTGTGGATACTTATGTTGAGAGCTTGGTGTTGCACAAAGGATCCAAAGGTGCAACTTTGACCTCACTTGCATAAAAAGGACAGCAGCACACAGTGGCTGATTTTAGAAGATGAATGGTAAAAAGTACTGCATATGAATTCATTGGTTGTGTTCACATATGTTTTTAAAGTCCTATAATTGCCAAAAATAATGGATAGTGTTGTCTTACTAATTGGTTAGCTTATCCCACAACGAGTCAATGTTGTGCTGGATGATACAAAATTATTTTTTGTAGACGGTGCTTATCATTTTGATTTATTAGTTTTGGGATGTTGAGACTGAGAGACTTGTAATTTATCAAGTTACTTGGAGTGTGACTTTGTGAGTCTTAGTATAAATATATGCTACTTTTGAAAAAGGAATGCTTGGTATATCGGTTCTTAATAACTTGATAATGTATGTCATAATCGAGTGGACCAAAATTTTGCAGTATGGAAAATGGGGCAGAGTAAGATGTCTACAAATTTTAGCCAGTGGAGTAGCTTCTAGAATTTCTCTTCTGTTACTATTGATGGTGGTGACCAGGTGAGAGGGAGAGGGTGAGGGAGGGAATGAGAGAGAACTGGCCTATTCAATGGATCCAAGATCAGTAAATGGGCCAAAATTAGTCCAGTCATCAGTTGGGGTTGACAATTTTCTTTATCAACGTCTGCATTTTAAGTTCCTATTTCTTAATGTTGGGATGTATATGAATGTTAGCAATAGGAATAAACTCTGCTTGGCCTGTTGAGCTGTAAAATTGTTGGAAACTCAAAATTGTGTAGTCTTGGTATCTAAACTGATTCCAAAATGACAAACTGTATCAATATGTTCCGCTTTGTACTAAACAACTAGGGGAATATTAAGTGTCAAAATCTGATATAGTCTGTGGGTGCCATTATGCATTCTTGGCTGTGTGATCTAATTATTACTACTTATATGTGGATGTACCTGCAGTTGATGCTTTGAGTGTACTTTTACTACATGTTTTAAGTTTTACTCTGTTCTATCTGGCCTGAGTTAGGCTCATATGCAAAACAACTGGTCATATGATGTTTTAAGTATATCATTCAAAACCATAGAAGACAGAAATTCGATGAAATCAATTGTTAACGTTGTAGTTCCCACAGAACCTTTCATCTGCATGTCACAGTTTACAATGTTATCGAACTTCAGGGGAGACGGGAGGATTGGTAACCTTTTCTCACCCTCATAATATAGAAAACTATGCATCCTTGTGTTTGGTCCCTTTCACTAAGTGACTGAGTGTCTTTTTATCTTTGGCAGAGAGCCAGTCAAGAAAAAGGTATTTCCTGCATTGATACGGTGCAACTGAAAGTTACTGGTAGATTAAATATAATCTATAGTGTAACAATATATGAGTGAGCTGAATGTTAATTAGCTCAACATCATTTCGTTGGTCACAATTTCTAATATCAAATCTCAACTCTAACCCATCACTTAGACAAATTCAGCAGATCCACATCTAAATATTATGAGAGTAAGGATTGTCTTAAGCTTAAATAGCAACCTCAGTCATGAATTGCTGATGGAGAGGTTGATGTATGAAATAAGATCTAGCCAATTATTGGTTCTCCTTGGCTGCTTGCCTGCTTGTGCATCACATGAAGGAGTATTCCTTCAAATCACCAAACACTAGCTAGTTATATGCACCAGGATACTGTGCTGTGTAAGAGTTTATTTTAACCTCCCTTCCTGATTAGGAGCTAATAAGAACAAAAATGGGGTACTACCTTCAGGTTGGGGGTTAAGTTTGGTCATGACTTGGGTTAGTTTTTGTTAATGATCTGATGTTTGGTCATGTTTTTGGAATGGGGTTCTGCGATTGAGAATTTCAGGAAACCACTATTGACCACAAACTGTAGCCATTTGTATAGATGAGGTTGTAGCCTTGTTAAGAGGGATGCAGAAAGAAGAAATCCCGCTCCCATCTGCTCACTATGAAAAATCAAGACTGCTGTAATTGGGGGATGAGGTGCCAGCAAGACATGAACATCGGAGCTTATATTTGAATTTTTTCCCCTAGTACTATCTAGTGTAACCGAGATTCTACTACAAATTTCAGAAATCAGTGGAAGTTTCTGAACACCATTTCACCAATTTCCAGAAGCATTGCATAACATAGGTCATAGTGTCTATACTCATTGTCGAACTACTATTTCCCAGAATGGTACTCGACATGAAATGTGTACATAGGTGGAACCCCTTAAAACTTTTCTGCTCCTAGCTTTCTCTCTTATGCAAATGCAACTGTTATAAACCTTGGTATGTCATGTAGTCTGTCTGCTGACAGGTTTCTTTTCATGGGTGAAAAAGCAGTACATAATCCAGCTTCGACTTTTTCTTGGAAGAGCAGCACTAGAGTGAGATATGAATCTTTTAACAACTTACAATGATGCAGAAACACGTAGAAAAGGCCAGATGGACAAAGACAAACTAGGACTACAGTCACTGTTTCCAAAATGGTGCAAACAGGCCTCTCTAGTTTGGAATTTTTTCCTTGAATAATGCAAAATGGGGTTTTAATTCCCGAAATATGTTGAAAGGGAAATTAATTCCCTGCGTACCGTCCACGTAGGACGGCACGCGAGAAATTTTTTTTTTTTTTTTACTTAAGTAAAACCGCTACTTGAAGTAGCGGTTAACCTTTATAAACCGCTACTTCAAGTAGCGGTTATTAAAAATAAACCGCTACCGAAGTAGCGGTTAATAAGGTTAACCGCTACTTCAAGTAGCGGTTTTGTGGTACCTGGAGCAATGGCGTTGACTGAAGTAAACCGCTACTTCAAGTAGCGGTTCATTAATAGAAACCGCTACTTGAAGTAGCGGTTTACTATAATCCCCAAATCAGACCTAACTTTCCCAAATTCTCATATTCGACGATTGTTATCTCAAATTTTTTCTCCCTCTCTCTCTCTCTCTTACTAAGTGTCGCCCACCACCGGAGCTACACCACCGGACATAGCGCAGTGGGATGAGCGCGAGAGACGTGTTGTTCAGGGCACTCCGTTTACTGGTCGTACTCATGCCATTGAGGAGTATATGGTGTGGTATCGTCGCATCACGAGGTTACGCATGACAGATCCATTGAGGCGACCTCCTTCTACACACTATCGGCCCTGCGTCTGAGATGTAGTACTGGTAAGTGCCATGATTTGTAGTTATACTTTTATTTATTTATCCGACTATATAATATGTATTTTTCTTTCTATGCAGGCACATACTTTATCTGATGTTGCTCATAGGTGCAGCACTGTACTAGAGGCTGCTGAGTCATTGCCTCCCAGATATGGGGCGCCGTTGTTTGCACAGAACATTGCGTGCACCATGAGGGACTGTGTATTGATGCGCTTAGCCGAAGCTGGACATGGCCACATCTTACGGGCGTGCCTACCTCTTGTACATACTTCGACTTCTACACCTTCTATGTCCGTTGCCCATACATCTACCACACAGCACCTTTGCTTTCGCCTCCCGGTCGTCGAGAGGACCTACCGACGCCGTTCGCCACCACTCCATCTTCTCTTCATGCCATTGCGAGTCTAGTGAGACCACACCTAGTTCATCTAGACCTTCACAAAAGAAGAAGAAGGGGGTCTTAGCACTTTCATTTGTTGTTTGTATAGTTCGTTAACACTATGTTAAATATTAAACTTCGTTTGTGATTGACATATTTTCTTAATCTTACTTATTGGATAAATGTGAATGTGGATGAACTTGGTGTTTGGTGATTGATGTGTGCATAGACTTTGTATGGACTTGGATGGAATTTGGTGTTGAAATTGTAGGTTGGAAAGCTTTTTTTTTTTTATGTTTCTGGCATTTGGGCCAGTTATGGGGAAGCAACAATGAGAGGTCTTTTTTTCTCTCATAAACCGCTATCTCAAGTAGCGGTTTACATATTATACAGTGTGAGTGTGGGGAAGGTGTTGACCACATAAACCGCTACTTCAAGTAGCGGTTTACATGCATAAACCGCTACTTCAAGTAGCGGTTAATATATATAAACCGCTACTTGAAGTAGCGGTTTAATTAAAATAAACCGCTACTTCAAGTAGCGGTTTACCTGGGATTAAAAAAAAAAAAAATTTCTCGCGTGCCGTCCTACGTGGACGGTACGCAGGGAATTAATTTCCCTTTCAACATATTTCGGGAATTAAAACCCCATTTTGCATTATTCAAGGAAAAAATTCCTCTAGTTTGTACATTGTTATAGCTGTGGCGAGGACAGAAAGTCCAGAAATCATTTCAAATGTAAAATATTATGGGTAAACATCATATTAATGTAAATTTTATTGCTAGTAGTCAAGTTCGTCCTTGTAGACTTGTAGTCCTAAAGTGCAACATTGGAAGAGCAGATGACAGCGCTGTAGAGAACTCTGGGCTAAGCCAGCAGTAATTGTAGAGTAGATATGGATTCAATAGGTTTATGCCCTTTGAAGGTCAATGGTAAAAGGGATGCTTTGTTAAATTTTAATTTTGATCTCTCCTGAAAAGGATGTGCATACATGAAGGTGTACTAGGCGATTCGCTTTCCCCCCAGTCCCCGCCGCTTTCAGTTCAGGTTGACGGCCCCAGGAGTCGCTCCGGCGCTCCTTCGGTGGCTGTCGATCCCTCCCCGGTTCTCGTTTTCGCTTTTGTTCGTCTTCTTCGATCGGTGGGTTGATGTTTTGCTCGTTCGTGTTTTGCTGCCCTCGCCTGGCTTCGCTGGTCGGCGATTTATCTCTCTTTCCTGGTGGTGTGTTGAGATCTCCCCTTCCCCTCTCCTAGTTCTGTGTTGGGCTTCCCCTTCCCCCTCCCCCTCCCTCTCCCCTAGTACGTTATCGGGCTCCCCCATCCCCTTCCCCCGGTTATCGAGTTTCTTTGGGCTCCCCTTTCCCTTTTCCCCCGGTTTTGGTTGGTATTTTGGGCCTCCCCTCCCCGTCCCTTGGTTGTTGTGTTGGGCTTCCCTCTCCCTTTCCCTTTAAGTGTTGTTCTGTCGGGGTTATCTCGTCTGTCGGCTTGGTTGTTTCGCGGGGTGGTTTTGGTGCGACGGCGCAATTGATCGGCTTCGGTGTTTAGTTGTTTTTTGTTTTCTTCAATAAGTCCCACTTCTTTGGTGTTCGTCCCTTGTATGGGGTAGTTTCGGTGGTTTTTCTTGGTGGGGTTGGTGTCTTCGTTGGATTTTGTTGTATCTGGGTTGTATATGTGTGCTGTGTTTCCTTGGTTGAAGGTCATACTTCATCTCGTTGGTGGTGGATTCTTGGGTGCGATTCACATGGTTGGATCCCGATTGTTCTTCTGCAGCTATATCACAATGATAGGCTTCCTTGTTCAAAGCTGCTTGATTCAGCGATTTCAAGAGGACTGCGCAATAGTGTCTGTTCTGGCTCATTGTCGTCTGCTTGAAGATAGGTTTAGATTTAGCCGTGTTGGATTGTATCTTGGTTTCATTATCATTTGTAGATGCCGTATGACTTTCAATTAATGAAATTTCCTTTAAAAAAAAAAAAATTTAAATTTCCTACTTTTCTCGTTCCATAACACTTTCTGTTCAGTGGCTCTGGAAATTGGAATAAGGCCCTTTCCGTGTAGGCTGTAGCACATGTTTGAAATATCAAAGGTTTTGCTACTGCTTAGTTTTTTTTTTTTTAATCTTTTTTTCGTGGGTTTCTAAAAGAAACTTGGTTAGGGGCAATAGACCAAGTAATGAGCAATAATACGAGTATGATAATATGACAACGATGTGTAGTTGTTGTAGAGGCTGGCAAGAATCGTAAAACTGTAGAAGCGATGAGCCGATGATAGTAATGCAAAAAGGTTTAGGAAAAGGTTGGAAGATGGAATTAAATTATTTTCTTTAAAATTAAAATTAATAAAATGGGAATTAATATATTTTTTTTAAAAGAGCTCCTAAGGAGCAGCTAAACATTATCTACCTGCAAATCATCGGCCGACAAAGAAACAATAGAAGGTGGGAATTCAGAGCTCCAAACTCTACTACCTAAGTCCCAAGGAGGGGGAAGAACTACAGCATGAGCCACCTTATTACCGTTCTTACCGACAAAAGACTAAGAAATAAAAGTAAAACTAGTAGCAAGGTCTAAACTATCATCAAGTAAATAAAAATTTACTAAGGCCTACTTATTTGCAGTTGATCACATGAATTAAATGCAAGCTATTATTTTCCACAAGCACGTTTCTGAATCCGAACTCCAACGCAATCTTCATGCTATAGAGAATAGCACTAGCTTCAAGGTATTTTATGTCCAGTTGATGAGCACTTTGCAAAACAGCACAACCAAGCAAGGAGCCATTAGAACACCTCAACACAACCCTAAACCCCACCCCCACATCGCCTAGGATACCTCCATCAACTTTAATCTTCAGTGCACCAGAAGGAGGAGGGACCCAATGAACCACTGAGATAGCAGCACACCTCGGCGATTCGCCACAAGCTATTTCGGCAATCAACTTCTCAACATAAGAACACACCGGAATGGAAGACGACACCTCGTTCAAAAAAATAACTTCATTACGAGCACCCCAGATAGCCAAACATAGAACCATAACACGGACTCGCATATATTCATCCAACCTGTGAAACACGTCAATCACCCAAGCCATGAAAGATGGGAAGCGACACTCTACTAGCCAAAGCTAGCCCTACATCATTCCATATGCTCGCGGCTGAAACACACCCAAGAAGAGCATGCTAGCAGCATTCAAAGGGAACACAACCCACACTCCTCCTTCAATCTAGGAATGCGCCGATGTAAACCACATCTCGTTGGCAAAACCTCATGACAAGCCTGCCAAAAGAAAACTTATTCTTGGAAGAACGTTGGCGTGCCAGATGGAATTTCATATCCTTTTATTCACTTGCTGCGTACTAGGTGCATGCGCATCAACCTAAGTATCACCAAAAAATTATACGGTAAGCCGAGCGAACCGAATAGCAACCGCCTTTCTCCAAGTCCCAATAAAGAATATTAGGAGACTTCCTTATGCTCAAGGGAATTGATAGGATACGATTACATTTAAAAGAAAGAAAAAGGTCACGAACCTTAACTTCATTTCAAGAAGACGAATTATTCACCAATCAAATCACAAACTTTGAGATTTTTCGAACCATGCACAGAAGGAGAGATCACAAGATGAGATTGGGAATCTGGAATCCAAGGATTCGACCAGACATTAATGCTTGTCCCATTCCCCGCCCGCCAACCACTACCTCTACGAACCACCCAACGAGCTTCACAAATCCCCCTCCAAGTATAACTGAGGCAATTACCGATGAAGCCTACTTAAAAGAACAATGATGGAAATATCTATCTTTTAGAACTTGGGCCACCAAAGAATTCGTATTGTGCTGAAGTCTCCATGCTTACTTACCTAATAGTGACCAGTTAAAAAGTTTGAAATTTCGGAACCCAAGACCTCCTCACTGTTAGGCAAAAGATCTTTTTCCAAGCCAACCAATGAATCTTGCTTTCATCTTACTCCTGACCCCACCAAAAATGAGAAATGACGGAACAGAGTTCATCACGAAAAATGGACGGAAGTTGAAACACACTCATCACGTAGGTAGGGAGAGGTTAGGCCACTGTCTTTATCAGAACCTCCCTACCTGCTTTAGAAAGACATAAACCCTTCCACCCATGTACTTTCCTCCATAATTTCTCTTTAAATCCCTTAGCGATAACCTTTTTTGGATCTTCTCGCCAGCGTAGGAAGGCCAAGATAACGATCATGAACATCCACCACATTAACCCCCAAAATACCAGCAATATATAGCCTTTTACTTTCCACAACCCCTTTGATAAAAGAAGTTGTAGTCTTATCAAAATTGACTTTTTGACCCAATGCAACTTCATAAAGAAGAAGGCTATCTTTCACAACTGTTGCCTCTTCCTTCCCATCACGACTAAAAATGACACAATCATCTGCGAATAGAAGATGAGTAAAATCGGCGCTGTCTAAGCAATACAGATCCCATGAAGAGAACCCTCCTCTAAAGATAAGCGAATGAGCCCAGAGAGAGCTTCTGCCACCAAAATAAAAAGGTACATAGAGATGGGATCGCTCTAACGGAGCCATCCAGAAGGAAGACTTCAGCAGATAGAGTACCATTAATCAACATAGAGAAAGACACAGAACGAGCACAATCCATAACTCGGTCAATCCACCCTCTATCAAACTGCATATGGATCAAAACAGCCTCAAGAAAGTCCCACTCGACTCTATCATATGCCTTGCCCATATCCAATTAAAAAGCCATGAAGCCATCGACCGTTCTCGAGTTCTGCATATAATGAAACATCTCAAAAGCCACAAGAATATAATATGTTATCCGACTAACAGGAGTAAAAGCACTATGATTAACCAAAATAATTTTGTCCAGAAATTGTTTGAGTTGATTAGCCAGAACCTTAGAAACCAATTTATAAACCACATTACAAAGACTAATTGGTATGAAATCAGCCATCTTTTCTACACCTTTCTTCTTTGGGAAAAGGACAATAAAAGTCTTATTCAAATAAGGGAAATTTAAAAAAAAAAACTACCTTTTATAACCAATTTTTTTCAAAAAACTACCTTTTAAAAATTTTATTTCAAAAAACTACCTTATATAACAACTTTCTTTCAATATACTACCATTTTATGTTTATATTTGATACTAATCGATAAATTACAATTGCCGTAGGTATTGCTGCCGATGGGGTACCGAGAAAAGATGAAAGAAACGAGAGGGGAAGAATGAAAAACAATTTATGATGACTTAATTATTAGGGATTGAACCCCATTAATGGTAAAATGGTAGTATATTGACAGAAATTTGTTATATAAGGTAGTTTTTTGAAAGAAAATTTTTAAAAGGTAGTTTTTCGAAAAAAAATTGATTATAAAAAGTAGTTTTATGAAATTTTTCCTTCAAATAATCTCACGGCAAACTTTTTTTAAACATGTTTTCTAAAAAAATTTATTCTCGGGTGAGGAGGGGAGGAGTGAGAAAGATAATAATTTTTTTAGATAGAAAAGTGAAAAAAAATCTAAGCAAAAGTTTTTTTTTTTAATATTTAATTGAAATTTACGGTCAAACTAACGGATGTCACGTTTGAGTATCCAAACTGCAACTTTTACACCTTGAATACCCAAACTACAACTTTGGGCAAAGTTCCGTAACCAGTTGTGGTTGTGCACTTAACTCTTCTCTTCCTACCATCTCTTATGACACCAACTCAAATAAAAAATTAGGTTTTTTTGAAATGGAACGGTGAGAGAGAGTGACAATAGAATTTGTTGGAGACCATATATCCTCCATTACCCTACCCAAGCAGCCATTATCTTGTTAGTTCCTATGAACCCTCTCCCCTATAATATATTCCCCGTCCTGTTGATATGATGAACACGAAGATCGCAAAGCTGCACACTCAATTGTTGAGATCTGAGGTTTTACCATTAGATATGTGGAGGGAAGTTTTGGCGAGACTTCCGGCGAAATCCCTTTTAAGATTCAGATGCGTATGTAAAGCTTGGTGTTCTATCATCTATGATTCTGATTTCGTTGAGATGCATCTTTCATCTTACAAGTATAATTATGACAAGAATCGTTTATTAGTTATGGCATCAAACATTGACCCAAGTACAAAATTTAACAATAGAATCGGAATTCATCTAAGAGATGAATTTACACTAACTAGACTAACGAAGATCAAGAATGATACAAGATATCAAGTCATTGGGAACTGTAACGGGTTACTTTTGTTGAAAGTTTGTGGTAAATTAGGTACTACGTCATTTCTTTGGAACCCTTCTATTAGAAAATCTATCATGCTTAATAATCATCCGATTTCTGGCTATGATAGTTTCATCTTTGGATATGTGGCTTCGAGTAACGATTATAAAGTGGTCGCTTTCGAGTTTAATTGTGGAGAAAAATCCATGTACATTGCAGTTTATTCACTTAATGATCATCTTTGGAGTACAAGATTTGTTATGATGGAATTTCCGGCTATATTTACAAGATGTATGGTTTTTCAATCTTCTTGCTATTGTTACTTTGATGGAGCTGCACATTGGATTGTTTCCGATGGAGAAGGAGAATTCGACATTGCTGCAAAGTGCACCCATGTACTTTCCTTCAATCTTGGTGTTGAAAAGTTTAGCTATGTGATGTTGCCACAAGTTGAAGATGAGATGATCATGTTAAAGTTTCTGTTTGTACTTGGAAAATCGTTAGCCATCCTTGGTATCTCCTCTACTAATACCCGCATTTGGGTTATGAGAACAGACGTTGGAGACGAAGATGAAGACAACCCATGGAGTCTATGGTTTTCAGGAGAGTCTACTTGGGAAGTCTACTACTTCTTCAGACACTCATATAAAGTTAAGATTTTTTATGATGAGAATACTGGTACTTTTATTGTAGTACCCCATGCCCGGTGTTTCAATCGACCAATGTCTTATAACATTAGAACTTGTCAACTACAGCGTCTCAGAAAACACTATGATCATTGCTGGAGCATAGAATATGTAGACACTTATGTGGAGAGCTTGGTTTTGTGTAGAGAACGTCAAGCATCGTCTTTGAACGTCCTGATCAAAAGCTTGTAGTTTCAAATGGCTGATTCAAGGAGTTGGCTGGTACAAATGTTACCCCCTAGAAGCTTTATAGCTTATCTGTTTTTGATGTATTGTGATTTAAATTATAATTTTATAAATCCTCTACTGCTATTTTGCTTTCTACAAGTTACTCTCTTCACTCCTTCAAGTTCTTTCTAGCTACTTTCCGTTTTTATACATTGGAGGTTTTTATCTCCCATCCTTAAGAGTTATTTTTTCCCAAGTATTATTGGGTTGTCGTCTGCTCTCATCGCGTTGGAGAGTTCAAATGGGTGGTAGGATTGAAGATCTAGGGCTTGAAAACTATTTTTTTTGCGTTAAAAGCTATACTAAAGGTGGATGCAGTATTAGAGATTAGCAATGATACTCTATTAATAGTCAAAGTTAGTAGCAGAGGAAGGAGGAGCATCTGCTTTTGTTTTTCTTTGCCCAGATAACAGGGGTTAATGTATTTCTTGAGGTATACTTAAACAGAATGGTAACTGGTAACTGACTGCTACAGCCTACAAGGTATGAAGTTTCCATAGCTTTATGGCACTGATTAGCAGAAATGTAAAAGATACATAATTTGGACATTTGGTTAATGATTGCTACAACAAATTAAATCAACCCACTAGTCTTATTAGTAATGTGGAGAAGATTAAATTGCTAGGTATTTCACTGTTTTCACCTTTAAAACCTGTGTAAGATTATCTGAGCACCATGTTGAGGTTGTAGAAAGATAACATTCATGGGTGCATGAACATAAGATAGTGAAAGCTCAAAAGAAAAGCGTTGTAAAATCATAGATAACGCCATTTTAGCTTCAGTCATGGCAAATCTTTCCCCTACGCATATTCTTGGTCCCCAGCCGAAAGGAAAAAATGCATTATTTCCTTTTGTTGCCTTTGAGATTCCTTCAGAGAACCTTTCTGGCTTGAATTCTTGTGCATCGTCACCCCATATTTCTTTATCTCGATAAACAGAATACATTGGGAAAGTGATAACTGTGCCGGAAGGAATTGATAACGCACCTAGATTCGTGTCTTTTTGTTTGTTCATTCGTGACAGTTGAATTACTGGTGGATAGAGCCTGAGAACCTCGTAAATTATCGTGGTCACCTAAAGCAAACATACCCACATTGTTAAAATTCCAAATTAATCATTTAATTCTATAACAACAAGCCAAAGATTTGATTAAGAAATATGTGTGAGCTACATAAGCCAAGAGATCATTTCCTATAAAAAGCGTAGTGACAACAAAAATGTTTTCCTGTTATTAAAAAAAGGGATTTCACCCAGAGATTGAGTGAGATTAACCTGGTAACATGTAACTATAAGTCCCAATTTGAGACAATAATGCTATTTTAGAGGATTCATATTGTACATGTTTAAAGATAGCAGAATTCTTACCGTCTTTAAATGGTTTAAACCTTCAAAGTCTGGCACATTGTTCCCAAATGTTTGCAATACCTCTTCTCTTGCTCGTGCTTGCCAATCTTGGTGTTTACTCAACAAAATCATTGTCCAAACTAATAGTGTCTATGTGGTTTCTTGTCCAGCTAAGTAGAATAGTTTACACTCTTCAATCACCTCTTGAAGACTCATCCCAAGATGTTTATTCTTGTTATTTCCAACAGTCTGTTGGATTTCTTTTAGATTGGAATCCATGAGTATACCCAACAGGTCACTCTTTACTACTTCTCCTGCCTCAATTTCCTCCTTTCTATTGTTTATAAGTGAACACAATAAATCATTTATTTGATCTTCTAATTTCTTGAATCTTCTATTTCTTGGAGTTGGAATGTAGCTGAATGCGAGCAGCAAAATTTAAAGTTTCATTGCTTATTTACTTAATAAGTTCAATTAAGTGGGATGACTGCAGAATGCTATAAATTACCTCAGTCCTGGGATGTACAAAGATTGTAGCATAAGAAGAGATAAATCAGTCTGCTCCTTGAGAAGTTCAAATAACCTTTGTCCCTCTTCATAGCTGCTACCAAATGCTGCCCTTGAGATAACATCAGCAGTGAGTTTCGTCAGATCTAGCCACGCATCTACCTCCCCTGAACCCGTTTCAGCTACTACCATCTCCCATTTATTGATCATCTCTGAACAACTGTCACGGAATGCTGGCAACATAAGCTGTAACGAACATCAGACAAAAATCTCGTTAGGATGAAAGGCTTTCATGAAGTAAGAAAGTATAAATCAATTCACAGTGATAAAAGAGAACAATGGAAAAGAGAGACAAAATAACTTGATAGGTGGGAAAATTTCTCAATGTGTGGTATATGGAGCTCACACTGAAAAGAGATCTCTAAATTTTCATTTGATCAATCCACTATAATGTTCACAAGAGACTAATCAAGTCTCTACAAAGATCAAAGTCACTTAAAAATGTTTTCTGGCGCCCTCAATAGGTTTCACACAATGCTATGAACAACCCTCTAAAACCCCTAGAAGGGATGTTTATACCAAATATCTAAAGGAAGGAATCCTGAACAGAAGCCCAACTCCAGCCAGTCGATCCCTTATCCGGGATCCTTTAACCTGCTCGGCTAGAGCCTCCTTTCAGGCTTCAGCCAAGATTTTTTTTGTTTGACCTCCCTTGTTCCTCCAACATGTCATGAGCATACAAAGGTTGAATATGAATCAACCTCAACAATTACTGATTGTCCTAAAAATCAATATAACTTTTGAATAGATTGTGTCTAATACATGTAGGTCACAGGTCACTAATTGATCTGTATCAATCAAGCACACCTGGAAAATCAAAAAATGAAGTATTGTAGGGATTAAGTGATTGACCTTTAACTTCTCCATATGGAAGGCAGGGTTGATGATCTTCCTATGTTTAGCCCATTTCTCTCCCTCATAGCTGACAAGCCCCGGAAAAAGCTTGTCAACAACGGGGTTGAACTTCGCCTTCTGAAATTCGTGCATATTTGTGAAAGCCTCTCTGATCAACTCTGGTTTAGAGATGCTTACCATAGGCATCGGACCAGCCCAAACGAAGTAGTCTTTTCCTGCATTAACACCCTCGCACCATCAAACTAAACATATAATCTTATACTTAGAACCTCATTTTAATCGGGATCACCCCTGCTTAATCACTTTGCTAACATGCCAAAGGTATTACTACCTCCGCTTTTTTTTTTCTATAATTACATTTTGACATTTTACAATATTCACATATTTCACTTTAACCATCGTTTATGATTTATAATTTTTATAAATACAGAACTAGAGATATCAGTATTTAGTCCTTAAAGTTTTGCATTGGCATACGTGGTCGTGGAAAGTGTAAGTGTAACAATTATTTGTGAACACAGGGTATACATTGTAAAAACTTAGTTTCATGAACATGAGTTTAGATTTTAGATTACATACCGAATTTGCTGGCATGATGATGGCCAAGAGGATCCACACGCGAAGAAAAATCATTGGAAAAGCCATTGATGGGGATTTCTAAGGCTCGAGTGCGCATCGATGAGTAGTCTTTCATGTCTCCAATCAAGAACTTATAAGAAGTACCAGATAGACCTTGTTGTCTGAACCATTTCTCTAATCTTTTGGGTCTCAACCATACCCAATTAACTGCCTTGATAAATCCTGTCACAACAAATATGCAAACTACTGATATCAAAATACTGCTTGCTGTTACTGTTTCCATTTCTCGTTATTTGTCTAAATTCATCCTCAAATTCATAATATAAGCATTGTTTTATGTTATGTTATGCACCCTATGATTCATTTGTTGATTAGAAGGAAACACAGAGGAGAGGACGCAGGGAATGACGTTAGATGGGTGGCTGACTGGATCTAGTTATGAAGTCAACTTTCCTATTTATTATCTTCTTTCTATTTTTCTTGCGAAGCAAGTGAAGATTCTGAAGTTTTTCTATGATATTTATTGTGGAGTGGACTAACTACTAAGTATGGGTGGAATTAATAAACCATATTTGTGAAGTGGAGTGGTGGCCTGCTGCAGATCTGTTAATCTGGCCGATTCATTTTAATTGATCTAGTGGAAATGAATTATTTATTTTTTTATTTTTTTAAATTCAAATGAATAATCGTTATTTCATAATAAACTCAATCATGGATTCTTCCATAATAATCTTAACTATTGTGCGTGTCTTACCAAAATAATCCAGTGTCCTGAATTTTTTTTTATAAAAGGTCACAAAGGGATGTGGCAAACTCTAATTGGCTAGATTAAGGGAGGGGACACAAGAGAGAAGCAAGACAACTGAAAAGCAAACAAATTAAAGACAACTAATTAAATATTTTATTGGGCACTTGAGAGTTGAGATCATTTCGGGAAGGTACTCCTCGTAGTTAGGATTATTCTAGACTAATCCATAGTTGGAATTTTTATGGAAGGCCACCCACAATATGATATTTTTTTTTTTAATTTGGTTAGAACTTTCGAGTTGATGCAGGAGCATCTACTATGAACCAAGGTCTTCTAGTTCAACAAGAAAATCAAGGGTCTATGGTGAAAGAAGATCAGTTCATAAGCTTAACAAGCATGGTTTTTCCTAAAACACTTCTTAAGCACCTTTATTAGGCTAGTCTTTTCTTAATCTCCCTTAAACAAGGTTAATTAATGCTAATGATATTCCTAATCATCATTAAGTATTGTTAATCAAGTTTAGTTGGTGATTAATTAGTTTAATTAGGGTAATTAGTTAAGCTAATCTTGATTAGCTAGAGCAAGCTGTTTTTTGTTCCTAAGTAATCCGATTTTTGTAAGGGCTTAAAGGAAACTTAATTCTGAAAATTCAAGGCCACCTCATGCTTAAAGGTGAACTCAAGGATGTCTAGTAAGGCCACATGATCTTCACATGGGCTTGGAAGCATCAACAAATGAGAAAGGAGAGCTTCATGGTGAAGCATGCTAAACTGCTGCAGCCACACGTCCCAGCAGCCCTCTTTTCTTCAGTTCTGGGCAAAAAAATTTCCTTCTGCAAATGCCTTGAAATTATGAAGATATTTGGTTTAAGATATGTATTTTAATATCCTATAGGCTATTTTTCTATTCTCCAACGTCCTATAGGGTAGCTTAGCTAATGATTAGGAGAGGTACAAAAACAGTTTTCTTTTATGCTTCTCTTATTTTATTGCATTAATTAGGTCAGAAAATGACGTCCTTTTGGGCTGATTTTTGGACATGTTGTAGCTTAATATGTCTAGTTTGTAATGCTTTTGAAATCAGATCATTCCAGTGAATATTGAACTTTTTATGCTAAGTTTACTAAGCTGTGTGCCTAGTGTAACTCTTGGTCAGTTTTGGCCAATTCTTAAACCTTTGCAATTTTGATCATCTAATCGTTGAATTGGTGATTAAAACTCAAAGTAGATTTAAACTAGAAGCTCATTGTTATAGTTTAGTCTTGATTGGTGGTTCGTTTTGATTGTGGAAGTGGTGGTTGTTCGTTCATTCGAATCGGTTTGATACAATTGTTCTCTCCTTTGTTCTTTGCAATTTCGAATGCTCTTGTTGTCTAAGTCTTTATGTATCATTTGGCATTAGAGCTTGAGGTTGTCTAAGAGCATTCAAATCATCCTATAAACATCCTAAATACATCCCATAAGCCCAAACACAACACCCCCCATAACCGAACCTGTTCTAAGCCTAAACACACTTCTTTTCTTTCTTTCTAGCCATAAATCATTGTGGTTGTATTAACCATGAGTGGAGGTGAAGAAAATCAGTTTAGGAGAGGCATGAACATGAATGAAGCAAGGTTGGTTGGAGTAGAGAATCAAATGGCCACCTTATTTGAGCAAATGGCTAACATGATGGCTATTGTGAGAGATGTGGGATTAAGAGGGCAAGTAAGAAGGGGAAATGAGGAGGATGAAGATGTGGCGTATGATACTAGTGAGGAAGCCATTTCTGAAGCTTCCAGGACAAGAAGAAGGCCACGAAAAACAGATGATTTTCGTGACATTAAGTTAGATATTCCTGAGTTTGATGGAAACCTTAATCCAGATGTTTACTTGGAGTGGGTAGCAAGGTGTGATCGAATTTTTGAACTCAAGGAGTATAATGATGCTAAGGCTTTCAAGGTTGCAATTACTAAGCTAAAGGGGTATGCATGCCTTTGGTGGGAGAATGTTGTTCTAGCAAGAACAAGGAAGCAAAAGCCGAAAATCAAGAGCTGGATGAAACTCAAGAAGAAAATGAAAGAGAAGTTTCTACCTTCCACTTATACTCTTGATTTATATAACCAACTATCTGATTTATCTCAGGATCACAAAGGTGTCAAAAGTTACATTCATGAATTTGAGAAATTGATGATGAAATTAGATGTTCAAGAAAAAGAGGAGCAAACTATGGCTCGATTCTTAGGTGGTTTAGAGAAAGACATTCAAAGGAAGTTGGAGCTGCAACCTTATTCTACTTTGGATGAACTTTTCAAGCTAGCTTTGAAGGTGGAAAAACATCAAAAGGAGAAGAAGAAGAAGGCGTTTGTTAAGGGAACTTCTTACACCAAGGGAAGTTTGAATGTGAAGCCATCTTATACATCTCCTTACACTCCAAAAGGGGATACTTCGAAGGCCATTGATAAAGGGAAGAAAGTGATTGAAGAGTCCTCTAAGAAATCTGATGTGAAGTGTTTTAAGTGTCATGGTTATGGTCATTATCAAGCTCAATGCCCAAACAAAAGGGTAATGACTCTAATTGACATTAAAAACATTGATGAAGCACTTGGATTTCAAGAACAACTTGAAGATGAATCCGAGAAGGAGGCCAAAATTGAAGAAGAAGTTGAGGTGGGAGAAGTAACTCAAGGTGATCATTTAGGCCTTGTTCTAAGAAGAGTTCTTCATGCTAAGGAGGCCGAATTGATTCCATCTCAAAGGGATCAAATTTTCCAAACAAAATGCTTGGTTGGAGGGAAGATTTGCTCGATGATTATTGATGGTGGGAGCTGCACTAATGTGGCATCATCAACCATGGTGGACAAGCTCAATCATCCTACTTTCAAACATCCTAAGCCATATAAGCTTCATTGGCTTAATGATGGCAATTGTGTGGAGGTAACAAAACAAGCTTTAATTAGCTTTTCTTTTGGTGATTCGTATAAGGATGAAGTTCTTTGTGATGTTTTGCCTATGGATGCATGTCATATATTGTTAGGAAGACAATGGCAATCTGATAAAGAAACTGTACATAATGGTAGGGCTAATACTTACACTTTTATGCATAATCGAAAGAAAATTGTGCTTAGTCCTAGTAAACCATGTTCGAATACACCTAAACCAAAAACAACACAACCTAAAACACAAAACAAAAAAATCTTAATCCTTTCGAAATGTCAATTAGATAAAGCTGTGGAAAAGGGGAAGGTTATGTATTTGTTGTTGTTGTTAGATGAGAATGATGTTAATCCTAGTGAAATACACGAAATGGTTAAGCCATTAGTGAGGGAGTTTGGTGATATTTTTCCTGAAGACCTTCCATTTGGTTTACCCCCTAGTAGAGGTATTGAACATCAGATTGACTTAATTCCTGGAGCACCATTACCTAACAAGCCAGCTTATAGATGTAATCCTAATTAAGCTAAAGAATTGCAACGCTAAGTTAATGAATTGATAGCTAAAGGGTTCGTACAAGAGAGTCTTAGTCCAAGTGCTGAGCTTGCTATTTTGGTTCCAAAGAAGGATGGTTCCATGCGTATGTGTGTAGATTGCAGGGCCATTAACAATATTACGGTCAAGTATAGGTATCCTATACCTAGGCTTGATGATTTGCTGGATGAATTACATGGTTCCACTATATTTTCGAAGATAGACTTAAGAAGTGGCTACCATCAGATTCGAATTAAGGAAGGTGATGAATGGAAAACAACTTTTAAAACTAAGAGTGGTTTGTATGAATGGTGTGTAATGCCATTTGGTTTGACAAATGCTCCTGGTACCTTCATGAGACTTATGCACGAGGTACTCAGACCCTTCATTGGTATCTTTGTTGTTGTTTATTTTGAAGACATTCTTGTATATAGTCAAAGTGAGCCGTAACATCTTATTCATCTAAATAAGGTTTTCCTTAATAGGGCTGCTTATCGAGCGAGCCGAGCCCGAATAGCACTGGGCTCGGCTCGAGCTCGTTTAACTTTTCATGGGCTCGGCTCGACTCGTGAGCTCGCCGAGCTTGGGGGAGCCGAGCTCGGCTCCAGCTCGTGATTTGAATTTGCGGCTCGAGCTCGGCTCGTGAGCTCGTTTAGGCTCGGATCGTGAGCTCGAATAGACTCAGGCTCGGCTCGTGAGCTCGTTTAGGCTCGGCTCGTGGGCTCGGTTGTGGCTTGTGAGCTCGTTTAATTGCTTTTTACTTTTCTTTTATCTTTCTTCTAATATATACTCTAGTTAATAACTTAAAAGAAATACTTAATATAATTTTTAATATATATAAATAATCTTTTAATATAAAATATTTTTTTTAATATAAAATATTTTTTTAGTATAAAATAATAATCGAGCTGTTCACGAGCTTTACGAGCCGAGCTTTGCCTAGCTCGGCTCGTCTCGTTTAAGTGCCGGGCCGAGCCCGAGCTCGAGTCGAGTTTCAACGAGCCGAGCTTTGACCGAGCTTTGACCGAGCCGAGCCCGAGCTGCTCGCGAGCTTGTCAGGCTCATTATCACCCCTATACATGATGATCAGGATTAACTTTTTTTTTTTTGTATATTTGATACCGTTTCCTTTGGTTTTTTTTTTTTTTTTTTTTTTTCTAGAAAGAGGAGTCGTCCAATATGTTTCTTGAGTTTTCTTATATTATTTCTTAAATCAACAATTTATGTTTCAAGTTAAAATTGTATGGGTATGCCAAGTTCACTGTCGGACACATCACTTGTGGCCGACATCAATAAACTTGAAACGCGACCTCATCAATAAAATCCAGGCCGTTTCTAGTAAACAGTCCGAGATGACGTTCACGGCCACATTAAAGGACAGAATTTTCCCTCCAGTCAGACTCATCGTAGTCATACACGTGTCAAAGGATTACGCATCCTATCAGATGAACAGTACTACTATAAATAGCCAAATGGTACTATTCTGCAGGTTCATCTCTCACATTCTAAGCATTATTTTCTCTCTCTCTCTTTCTCTCTCTCTCTCTCTCTCTCTCTCTCTCTCTCTTTCTCTCTCTCTAAAATCCTTATCGGACACTTACTAACTTGAGCGTCGGAGCCCGAGGGTAGTTTACGTTTGTCTTCCTTGCAGACTTCCAGTCTCGGACGTCCACTCGCATATTGTGGGACATCCCTGTGTCCGCCACCGTTTCAATACCGAAACAACTTGGCGCTAGAAGGAGGGGCCTCCTATCCTTGCGAAGCAGTCATGGAAAAGACAAACGATACAAGTCGTGGTCCACCGGGATTTGAGATCGGCCAAGGATCTTCTCATCCTGCAATTACCGGATCCATCGGTGCACCCCAGTTACACCCCAATGTGCCCGAGAGCAACAACGATCAACGCACTCCTGAGAATAATGTAACTCAAGTAAACCCTGGTGGCGTCCCTTTTAATTTGGCTCAGTTGAGTCAATTTTCTCCTGATCAACTGCAAACCGTGGCATCCTTCATCCAAATGTTACAAGGCACTCCTCAGCCTAATAACACTCCTGCTCCTAATGCCAAAGGCGTTCAGCACCGTAAACGATCACTGGCTATGGCCGGTAGAAACGTTGACGGTACGCCAGTAAGGAGGATGCGTACGTTAATGCAAGAGGAACGCCAGATGGAAAAACAAATCGATGACCCGGAGTACGAGGAAGTCAACTTGGAAACTAAGGATCTTAATAATTCAGAAGAGAATCAAAGCCGCTCATACCGAGAGTACATCACCACTGGTGTTAGTAACTACTCGGGTGGCGGAAATCTGTTAATCAAGCCCAAGCTCTCCCCATTCGTGCCGGAGGTTCTGAATCACCCAATGCCGAGAATCAAAATGGCATCATGCAAATTTGACGGCAGCTCAGATCCTGACGATCATGTCGCAACCTACGAGGGGCACATGTATCTATACACGCAGGTAGACGCTATCTGGTGCAAGGTTTTCCCGTCCACTCTTACAGGCATAGCTCAAACTTGGTTTAAGAGTCTCAAACCTAGTAATGTGTCCAGTTTCTCTCAACCTTCATCTATGTTCAGTACTCACTTTATAAGCAATAGGCGCCGTGAGCGCACCACTGGGGAATTATTGTCAGTCAGACGGGGGGGAAACCGAATCTCTTCGGGATTACATTGGGTGTTTTCATGTAGAGGTCGTATCTATTCCTAGGCTGCAGCAAGACGTAGCAGTCCTAGCCTTGATGACGGGATTAAGAGAAGGAACTGCGTTCTGGAGTTATCTCGGCCGAAAATCTTTCACGTCATTAGGGCCAGTGTTTGGCAAAGCAAATAATTTCATAAGAGGAGAAGAATTTGACAAGGCAGCTAGCAGCCAACATTGTGAGTCCGACAAGAAGAAAGAGGATAAATCACGGAGGGATAAGGGTCGTGAAGTTGATTGTGGCCGGGATGAAAGAAAAGAATCTAATATGGTCAAAAAAGGAAATGACTGAGAGCGAGATGGCCGGGAAAAAAGTGAACGCAAAGATAGATTTGACGCGTACACCCAGCTCAATACTTCCCGGGCACAAATATTCACCATGAACAAAGAAAGTGACAAATGGCAGAGACCAAGAAAGATGTTTCACAAGAACCGTGATAAGACTAAGTGGTGTGATTTTCACGGAGATCACGGCCATGTAACTGAAGACTGCTGGCACCTGAAGGATAATCTGGAAGATCTTATCCGCAGAGGGTACTTCACTCAATATAAAGCTCAGACCAATGAAGGTGATTTGATGAAATCTAGTAATCAGAATGTTACAATCTCGGATAGGAGAAATTCATGTGATTAGTGGCGGTCCAATCCATGGCAGAAGTATTAGTGGGGCGAAAGCAAGTCTAAAGGAGTTCCGGCATCAGGTAAACTTTAATGAGAGTTGCCAGTGGAGAAAGCCACCAGCCATGTCATTCTCATTAGAGGATGCAAGACATGTGATTTACCCTCATGACGACCCACTGGTGGTCACCTTGAAAGTTGCAAACTGTTTGATTCATAGAATTTTGGTGGATGGAGGAAGTTCCGCTAATATTCTATTCCTATCTACTTTCGAGAAGTTAATGATAGGCCGGGAGCACTTACAGCCAGTCCGATACCCAGTGATAGGATTCACTGGAGCATCCGCAATACCAGAAGGGATTATAAAGCTACCGGTCAGGGTTGGCGAGAACAGTGAAGCCAGAGATGTGATAGCTGAATTCCTGGTAGTAGATGTTCCGGGAGCATATAATGCAATAATAGGAAGATCACTAATTCATAATGTTCAGGGAGTGGTATCTACTTATCACTTGACCATGCTGTATGTATCCAATTCAGGTACGACAGCGAAGATCAGGGGAAATCAGGAAACAGCAAAGTCATGCTATTTAACGGCTTTAAAACAGCCGACAAGAAGGGTTCTTGTTGAAGAATTATGTCCGCCAACAAGGAAGGAAAAAAGAGCTAAGAAGAAGGCCTTGGCAGAAGAAGAGCAATCTGAGAAGAATAGAGGAGATGATATTGACGTAGCCATGGAGGAGCTTGAAGCTCGGCCAGAGGATTTGCCAAGACCCAAGCCTGAGGGGAGTCCAAGCTAGAAATGTTAGCGGATGATCCGGAGAGGACTGTGGCTGTCGGAACGGATATGGACCCAGAGGTCAGGATCAACCTGATAACTCTCCTACGAGAAAACGCCGATGTATTCGCGTTCTCGGCGGATGAGATGCCAGGGATAGACCCGACCGTGATGGTCCACCGTCTGAATGTCGACAGTTCAGTTCGTCCTGTAAAGCAAAAGAAAAGAAACTTTTCAATAAAAAAAAATAAAGCCGTTAAGGAGGAAGTTGATAAATTGCTGGCGGCTAACTTTATTGAAGTTTGTGATTACACAGAATGGTTAGCAAATGTGGTTATGGTAAAGAAAGCAAATGGCCAGTGGCGGATGTGTGTCGATTTCACAGATCTCAAGTCACAACAGAGCGTGCCCGAAAGACTGCTATCCCTTGCCAAGGATAGAGCAGCTGATAGATTCTACTAGCGGACATGCGCTATTGAGCTTTATGGACGCATTTTCGAGGTACCACCAAATCAGTCTTCTGGAAATGATAGGAAGAAAGCTGCTTTTATCACAGACTGTGGAGTTTTCAATTATAAAGCAATGCCTTTCGGCCTGAGGAATGCCGGGGCCACATACCAAAAATTGGTCGACAAAGTGTTTGCCGACCAGAAGGGAAGAAACATCGAAGTCTATGTAGACGATTCAATCGTCAAGAGCAAAACAGACCGTGAGCACATTGATGATTTAAAAGAGACTTTTAGTACTCTAAGAAGATACAAGATGAAACTCAACCCAAAAAAGTGTGTATTCGGGGTGAGAGCAGGAAAATTTCTGGGGTTTATGGTCAGCAAGAGGGGGATTGATGCCAACCCGGACAAAGTGCGTGCTATTATGGACTTGCCATAGCCAAAAGGGGTCAAAGACGTCTAAAGGTTAACCGGAAGAATGGCCGCGTTAACCCGTTTCATCTCCAAGTCGGCCGACAAAGCCTTACCCTTTTTCGCACTATTGAGAGGAAACAAAAAATTCGATTGGGGCGAGGAGCAAAGCCAAGCTTTCATTGCGGTCAAAGAGCACTTGAAGACTCTGCCCACCATTACTAGGCCGGAAACGGGGGACACACTGCAATTGTATATCTCGGCCTCGCCGAAAACCGTCGCGACTGTTTTATTGGTTGAAAAGGAAAAGAGGCAGCGACCGATATACTTTGTCAGCCATATCTTGAACGGTCCAGAGAGCCGCTATCAACTGGTCGAGAAGATGGCGTTGACTGTGATAAACTGATAATTGCCGCCAGAAAGCTTAGAACATATTTCGATTGTCATCCAATTCAAGTCTTAACTAATCAGCCGCTGGAGAAAGCATTGCAAAGGATGGATAGTTCAGGGCGCCTCTTGAAATGGGCAGTTGAGTTGTCCTAAAATTTCACTCCATATTTTTATTGACAAATATATTACCTTTTATTTGATTGGTTAAAATAACTGCTGCTTAATTTCATAAAATCTAAATTTGTTTGGAAATAAAGTTCTATTAGAATCTTTGTTAATACCTTATTAACAAATTTATAAGTATCTTTTTTATACGATTTACCTAATGTACTTATGTGAATTTCAATTTTATAAATTTAAAATATATATTAATGATCTTAAATTTCATTGGTCATGTAATGGTTGCATGATGCTTTGTATCATTGTATGTGGTTTTAGGCAGCATAACGAATTCTATTTCATACGGATACCACCCTTTTCCTTTTCTGCTTCTTTATAAACATCATAAACACGAGAAAACCCTTAAAATTAAAACAACCAAAATGGCCTCCGAAGCAGCCGCAAGATGTACGTCCCTAACCCTAGTGCCAGTGCCACCAGCAGCGACACTGTTAACTTTATCAGTTGCTAGAAAAACGAATTTCATTAGGTTTAACACTAACAGAGCATATGCAGTAAGAGCAAGTTCCATTAAGAGTGCAAATAGTAATGTAATAGTGATTGATGGGAATAATGATGAGATGGTGACGGATCGTCTGCATAATAGAAAGACCCCATGGCTAATGTTGCCCTCGGAAGTGGATGAAATCAGTGGGGAGAAGCTGGAATGCTTCTACAGCCTTGCTGATGGGGAAACAGTAAGGCTTAACAGGAAGAGGAGCCTCAAGGTCCCTGACACGGCCAGGTGCGTAGGCTCAACTATAGGATCATGGTTAGCTTATGTAGACTATATGAAGGATGGCTCTTTCTATTTGGCTAACCCCTATATGAATGAGGTAGTAGAGCTTCCCTCGCTTGAACATCTACCGTCTGTGGTAGGTGTCAAACGAGACCCTAAGTCAGGCTCTATTCTCAAGTATAAGGTCATTTTTTCTGATTATAACTGGTATAACTGGGACGATTTCCATTTCCAACGATATCCCTACAAACTCGTTGATCCTAATGTTATGAAGCGGATGGTAACCCACTTGGCCCTTTCTGTAGAAGACCCGCGCGTTTCTGATTGTGTTGCCATGGCCTGCCAAGGAGAGATGAACCGACTTGCATACTGTCGCATCGGTAAACAACTACCCAGCCGTGATCCCCCCGATTATCCCGATTATCCTGATGATACCTGCCCCTTTAACGATGGTCCTTTATGGTATGGCCTGCAAGAAGATTACTTTCCAGGTTTTTGTTTTGAGCAGGTGGTATATTGTCCTAAAAGGAACTTCTTCTATACTTTCTTTGGTGAAACCGGGATTCTGGCCTTTGACGTGGAGCGCAACAGGGGCCGGGCAACTAAAAAGGTCTTTCAGTTCAAGGCAGAAGACATTGATTCTCAGCTCCAGAGTCATTTCGAGGCAAATAAAGATGAAGGAGGTGAAGAGGTAACAAATTACCTCAAGCGTGTGAGAGCAAGGGCTAAGGGGACTATGTATCTAGTCACCCTTGAGAACGGTGACCTTTTGCTGCTTGTGAGGCACTTCTATGGACGTCCTCACAAGACTCTCCACTTTGATGTCTTCAGAGTAGTGTATCCAGGCGAGCTTGAGTGGGTACGCTCCCTCCAGGACAGAGCCATCTTCATCGGAACAAATCAAGCTTTCTCTATTAAGGCTGCTGATTACTCTGGTGTTAGGCCTAACTCTATCTATTTTACTGATGGGGTTGAAAATTACCCTTACTATGGTCGTGATATGGGCATTTTTACCCTCAAGGATCGCGTGATTACCCCTTTTAACATTACCCGCAATAAGGGACAGGAAGAAGAGATTCCATTCTTGTGGGTTGCACCTGCTACAGAATGGATTCTTGATAATACCAAGGGTGGTGTCTTATACGAACAATCGAACCCAAATTAAAGACATTATTAATTAGCAAAATGCTATTCTAGCTGATTTGCCCGTAGAAAGTGGTACCTTGTATCATTTCTTTTCTTATTTTCATCTTCATGCTCTTAATTAGCTCTTAGTCTATGCTTCTGTTTGGGGCTTGTCCCCTCCCCTTCACCAAATAAAATAAGATATTTCTCTGTAGTTTCTTAATAACTAGCCTAATTTCTCTAATCGTATGTATTTATTGTCGAATTTGTCACTCATATATGTATGTTTATCAATGGTCGGTGGTAAACTGTTAATCGTTGAGCTAGGATAGAGTTCTAAGCTACTCCGTACTACAAAGATTTGAAATAGGAGTAAGCTCAGTCTTTTATGAACCAGGAATAATCCAAGTTCAAGTATATGAACCAAAACGTAATTACTTTGTAATACTTACATGATTCACTCTTTTCAAACTTGTAACATGTTTCAGCAAAATAATTCTAAAGATCTGCTCATATAATATAATTTGTATCTTGTATAATTGTATATATATGGAAGAATACTTGCACAATTTACATGATGTAGTTAGTTGTTATGTTTTGATGTGTTATATGCTGGATAATTTGAATAGTGAATTGAGATCAATGTGATGAAATGTTTTAGTGTAATTTGTTTAATGAGTGTCTACGAGATGTAGAGTTTAATGTGATACTTAATCATATGATGAAGATTCAAAAGCATAGGTAACATAGCAGTTGACTTTTGGAAGTTAATGTAATTTATTCGTTGTAACCATATTGGTTCAACCTTTAAATAGTAGAATTTTTAGAAACTAATTAAGTAGAGATAGATGGGGATCGGCCTAAATAGCAATTCATAATCACTAATCTGGCAACTATTCAAGCATGTGCGTGTGGTTTCTTTCTTGGCTTTGTCGAGTTGTGATAGATTAAATACCGCGAATTCTAGGTCTTCACTTATTCTAGTTAGTTGTCCATTCAACATCTGCTGATTGAAGATCACTTATACACATTAGTTTACTCAGAGCATTTTGTATCCCGACAGTGAATGCCAGCCTTAGTCAGCTACATCTGCAGTTGCTTCTCTTATCATGAAATTTTCGGATTGGTTGTTGCAGTCTTTCGAACATCTTTGATTTTTATTTTGGGGAAGATTTTTGGTAGATCAAGGGTTAATGATCTTGCAACTGATTAATTAGCGTTTTCTTTGCTCATGAATGGTTTGATTTGCAGAGAGTCGATGGCTCATCTTAAGGCTGAATGATTATAAGGTTTTATCTATTCGACATTTGTTTCCGTTCAGTCTTTCTTGCACTTACATGAAATCCTTAAGCTAAGGGAAAAGAAGCTGTATGCAAAGATGGAGAAGTGTGAATTCTTCACTTCTAGCGTGACCTTTCTTGGATTCATAGTATCTTCTAATGGCAATTCTATGGATGAATCCAAGGTGGAAGCAATCAAGTCTTAGCCAGTTCCTAAAACTATTACATAGGTTCGAAGTTTCCATGGTTTAGCTTCTTTTTACAGGAGATTTATCAAGAACTTCAGTACTGTATTGGCGCCATTAACTGAATGCATCAAGAAGGGGTCTTTTATTTGGACTCCAGCAGCACAAGAAGCATTTGAGCAATTGAAGAGTACGCTTAGTAGGGCTCATGTTCTGGCCTTACCTGATTTCAAAAAAGTGTTCGAGGTTGAATGTGATGCTAGTGGCGTGGGCATTGGAGCTGTTTTGCAACAAGGAGGGCGTCCCATAGCCTATTTCAGTGAGAAACTTAATCTGTCCAGACTCAACTACAACACTTATGACAAGGAATTCTATGCTATTGTTCGTGCTTTAACTCATTGGACTCATTATCTCAGACCAGCTCAGTTCGTGCTTCACTCAGATCATCAAGCCTTAAAGTACATCAATGGCCAACACAAGCTCAGTCCTAGACATGCAAAATGGGTGGAATTCCTTCAGTCCTTTGATTTTGTTTCAAAATATAAAACTGGAGTTTCTAACATTGTTGCAGATGCTTTATCAAGGAGGCATTCTATGCTTTCTTTAATGGAGGCTCGTGTTCTTGGCTTTAGTCGTCTTAAAGAGTTATATTATGAAGATCCAGATTTCTCTCTATTATTAGAAGCATGTAAAGATGGATCTCATGGAGCTTATACAGTTCAAGATGGCTTTCTTTTTCGGAACAACAATCTATGCATCCCTCGGTGTTCATTAAGGGATTTGCTTATCAAGGAGGTTCATGGAGGAGGACTAGCAGGACACTTTGGCATTAACAAAACTGTTGATGTTTTGCAAGAACATTTCTATTGGTCGAAACTTGCAGGAGATGTTCATTCAGTTTTAGGTCGATGTTCTACTTGTCAAAAGGCTAAAAGCTCCTTTCATCAAGGACTCTATACGCCCCTACCAGTCCCAAATCAACCATGGGAAGATGTTAGCATGGATTTCATTGTAGCTTTGCCTAGAACTCAAAGAGGCAAGGATGCAATCATAGTGGTCGTGGATAGATTCTCGAAAATGGCTCATTTTATTCCTTGTAATAAAACTGATGATGCTATTCATGTTGCTGATTTGTTCTTTAAGGATATTATACGTCTTCATGGTGTTCCTAGGTCCATTGTTTCAGATAAGGACGTGAAGTTCTTAAACTATTTTTTGAAGACCTTGTGGAAGATGCTAGGTACTAAACTCCTCTTTAGTACTACGGCTCATCCACAAACTGATGCCCAAATCGAGGTGACAAATAGGACCTTAACAACCTTGTTAAGAACATTGGTGAACAAGTCTCAAAGAGATTGGGATCTAAAGCTAGCTCATGTTGAGTTTGCTTACAATAGATCTCCAACTTATGCTACAAAACACTCACCCTTCGAGGTAAACTATGGGATTAATCCTTTAAGTCCTATTGATTTACTTCCTATCCCCGTTGAAGTGTAAAACAGTAAAGAAGATGAGAAAAGGCCAAGGAAATGAAGAAACTTCATCAACAAATTCGAACCAGAATTGAAAAGGTGAATGAAGCATACAAGGTTCGAGCAAACAAGCACAGAAAAGAAGTCATGTACAAGCCTGGCGATTTAGTATGGCTACACTTGAGGAAGGAACGTTTTCCAACCAGAAGAAAGAACAAAATGATGCCTAGAAGTGACGGTCCTTTCAAAGTACTAGAGAAGATCAACAACAATGCCTACAAGATAGAATTGCTAGATGGAATGGGAAACATATCTGCAACATTCAATGTTGGTCTAGCTCCCTATATTGCAGATGAATCTGAAATACAAGATGACCTTTTCGAACCGGGAGAGAATGATGCAGGAGCATCTACTATGAACCAAGGTCTTCTAGTTCAACAAGAAAATCAAGGGTCTATGGTGAAAGAAGTTCAGTTCATAAGCTTAACAAGCACGGTTTTTCCTAAAACACTTCTAAAGCACCTTGATTAGGCTAATCTTTTCTTAATCTCCCTTAAACAAGGTTACTTAATGCTAATGATATTCCTAATCATCATTAAGTATTGTTAATCAAGTTTAGTTGGTGATTAATTAGTTTAATTAGGGTAATTAGTTAAGCTAATCTTGATTAGAGCAAGCTGTTTTTGTTCCTAAGTAATCCGATTTTTGTAAGGGCTTAAAGGAAACTTATTTCTGAAAATTCAAGGCCACCTCATGCTTAAAGATGAACTCAAGGATGTCTAGTAAGGCCACATGATCTTCACATGGGCTTGGAAGCATCAACAAATGAGAAAGGAAAGCTTCATGGTGAAGCATGCTAAACTGCAGCAGCCACACGTCCCAGCAGCCCTCTCTTATTTTCAGTTCTGGGCAAAGTTTTTTCCTTCTGCAAATGCCTTGAAATTGTGAAGATATTTGGTTTAAGATATGTATTTTAATCTCCTATAGGCTATTTTTCTATTCTCCAACGTCCTATAGGGTAGCTTAGCTAATGATTCGGAGAGGTACAGAAACAGTTTTCTTTTCTGCTTCTCTTATTTTATTGCATTAATTAGGTCAGCAAATGACGTCCTTTTGGGCTGATTTTTGGACTTGTTGTAGCTTAATATGTCTAGTTTGTAATGCTTTTGGAATCAGATCATTCCATTGAATATTGAACTTTTTATGCTAAGTTTACTAAGCTGTGTGCCTAGTGTAACTCTTGGTCAGTTTTGGCCAATTCTTAAACCTTTGCAATTTTGATCATCTAATCGTTGAATTGGTGATTAAAACTCAAAGTAGACTTAAACTAGAAGCTCATTGTTATAGTTTAGTCTTGATTGGTGGTTCATTTGGATTGTGGAAGTGGTGGTTGTTCGTTCATTCGAACCGGTTTGATACAATTGTTCTCTCCTTTGTTCTTTGCAATTTCGAATGCTCTTGTTGTCTAAGTCTTTATGTATCACGAGTACAGAGAAGAAAAGGAAGGGGAAGGAAGATTAAGCTAACAATTTTTCTCTAGATTTTTTCAATATTAATTCGGAGGATCTCTTTATTAAGCGGGGAAGGAAATGAATCTTTCTAATTATCTTCTACTTTCTCCCAATATTGTATCTCAATAAGGGAAATCTATTCTTCTTTTTTCTCATTTTCCATGTCAGAACAAACTAGAACGAGGCGTACCACGTATAGTATGTGGAAACGAAAATATCGGAATCCGAGAATAAAATAGGATTAGCAACCAAATATTTTTGTAAAAAGAATGAGGAGTCTGTTGTTGATGTGTATACATGTAGTTAGGCCCCATTCTTTTAGACTGAGAAAAACTGAAATGAATGAACTGAATTGAACTGCAGAGAGTAAATGAATTGAATCAAATTGAAAATATGTCCAAAAGAACAGGGGGCTTATTCCACTAGATTATTACAAATTCAGATAAAAATTGGTAAAGAAAAACAAAAATTTATTAGAATAAGTAGCAAAATTAGACAAACCCAAGTCTACATTATCTTGACAAGCCCATTTCATCTTACTCTGACCCAATACTATCCTTTATATATCTCACTTTGTTTTCCTTTCAATCTCAGGAATAAAAAATGTGAAACTGAATAGATTAAACTAGTCACTATATTCATAAGGTTGTTCCGGTCCTCTTCTTACTATCTCCCTATGAGCCCGACCCAAATAAAAAATTAGGGTTATTTTAGAGATGGAACTATGGAAGAGAGAGAGAGTGTGACAACAGAATTTGTTCGAGACCATATATACTCCATTACCCTACCCTAGCAGCCATTATGTCGTTAGCTCCTAATTGCATAAGAACCCCTCCCCTATATCCCCCATCTTGTTGCTATGATGAACACGAAAATAGCAAAGCCGCGCACTCAATTGTTGAGATCTGAGGTTTTAACACCTGAGTTTGATATACCATTAGATATGTGGAGGCAAGTTTTGGCGAGACTGCCGACTAAAACCCTTATAAGATTCAGATGCGTTTGTAAAGCTTGGTGTTCTACCATCTATGATCCCGTTTTCGTTGTGATGCATCTTTCAACTTACTAAGGATAATTATGACAATAATCGTTTGCTAGTTATGGCATCAAGCATTGACTCAAGTACAAAATTTAATAATAGAATCGGAATTCATCTAAGAGATAAATTTACACTAACTAGACGAGTGAAGATCAATAATACAAAGTATGAAGTCATTGGGAACCGTAATAGACTAATGGGTTACTTTTGTTGAAAGTTTGTGGTAAGTTAGGTACTACATTATTCCTTTGGAACCCTTCTATCAGAAAATCAATCATGCATGCTTAGAGTCCGTTTGGTTTACTATTTTTAGGGTCCAAGAAACGGAATCAATTACCGATTCCCTTTCTTCATGTTTGGTTCAACCCCTCACCAATCCATTACCATTACTTGGTAGTAATGGACTCCCCCAATTTGTTACCTCCTTCTCCTCCTCAAGTAACAAAATCCATCAGTTGGTGGTAATGGTTACCATTCCATTTCCATTCTATGGCTTGAACCAAACACCAAATAAATATAACCATTTCTATTACCATTTCCCTCCTCTATTTGTTTCTATTCCCTTTCCATTCCAAATCTTGAACCAAACAACCCCTTAATCATAATCCGATTTCTAGCTATGATAATTTCATCTTTGGATATGTGGCTTCGAGTAACGATTATAAAGTCGTCGCCTTCGAGTTTAATTGTGGAGAAAAATCCATGTACATTGCAGTTTATTCACTTAATCATCATCTTTGGAGTAAAAAATTTGTTATGATGGATTTTCCAGCTATATTTACGAGATGTATGATTTTTCAATCTTGTTGCTATTGTTACTTTGATGGAGCTGCACATTGGATTGTTTCGGATGGAGAAGGAGAATTCGAAAATGCTGTAAATTTCACCCATGTACTTACCATCAATTTTGGTGCCGAAAAATTTAGTTATGTGATGTTGCCACAAGTTGAAGATGAGATCATGTTAAAATTTCTGTTTGTCCTTGGAAAATCGTTAGCCATCCTTGGTATCTCCTCTACTAATACCCGCGTTTGGGTTATGAGAACAGACACTAGTAGAGAAATGACAATTTGCGTCGGACCTGGGACCCCCATTTGCTTCGGACCTTAGTCCGACGGCACAGGTCTCGTTGCAGATGGGAAGACAGCGATCTGCGTCGGATAAGACACGACGCAGTTAATCGAATATTTACGTCGGACACAACAAACATGCGACGCAGATATGAATATATTTTTTTTTTCATCTTTTTTATTTTTTCCAGCTATTTTTTTTTATTTTTCAAAACTAAACAAACATTATGTTAATAATTATGAGCAGAAAATTCGACAGAGTCTCCTTTGTAATTTGGACAACCCAATAAATCGTTGGGAAAATTTTGCATATATATAACCAAAACCTGTTTCAGTACATCTCAATCAAGCAACCAATGTTGCAATCAATCAACCAACAAGGTTCAAGCAACCAATGTTGCAATCAATCAACCAACAAGGTTCAAGTAACAAAATATTATTCTAACCTACAAATACATACACTAACCATCAAACTTAGTCTGCTTCGTTAACGACCAGTATAAAGTATTCCGCAAAAAGTTCTTTGAGGTCGTTGATCTCTTATATGGAGTATGGCTCAAGACTTGACGGAAAAGCCTAGAAATATATTAAACTAGTTAATATACTTTAAAAATCTATAAGTATAAATAATGAATTTACAACATACATATACTACAAATTCTCTGATTCATAGTATAAGCGGATGATTAGAAACATGTATCTCATTACGAAATAGTCGCATTCCACTCCTCCCGATTATTGAGCACACTACACCAAATTTAAGATATATATTAGAATCGAAAAAAAAATCCTAAATAGAATTATAAAGTATCAAATACAAAACCATAAGAGTTTACCTGCATATATGTCCAAGACAATTTAGTTCCTTTATTTGATCCTTTAAGCCGCGTGTTTATTGTATATGCACTAAGTATAGAGATTTTGTAACAATTAATTACTATAAACATTTATAAATTATTTAAATTATCATAAAATGCATGTAAACTTATTAACATGTATAACAACTATGAACTTACGTATTCAACGGAATCTTGATAGCTAAGGATCTATCTCTCTTGATCGAATCAATTATATATACCGTTCTCTTAGATAGACAAATGACAAGAAGAATCCAATGATCCCTAAGGCATGAAGCAAAATGTGATGTTTTATATATATAACCACAAGTTCATAAATATAAAAAAAAGTAAAGATTAGTTTAACTAACATACTTTTCAATATACGGACATAGGATGTAACGCATATATTGATTCGCTTTCATTGAACTTGCCATGTAGTTGATCACAGCATCTAAGTGATTGCGTATCATGGTCGCTGAAATCATACTTGGACACATGAAACCAATATTATTCTCTCCATGCTCCATGCATCGCTCCCGCCAAGTACCTAAGATCCAAACACTTATAGTTAGGAGAAACAATAAAAATAAATAGCAATGTTAATTAGTTTAGAGTTTGAGAAATCTCACATCATAAATACTTGCAAAATGGATACATTAATCCATGCTCCCGTGAGAAGTTGAAAAACATCTTGTCGCGAGAGAATGATCATATGATCTCCATCAAAGTCGAAGACGGTATCCTTCGGAACTTGCATATGAAAAGGCTCATCTGAGGGTTTGTCGCAAAATATTCGGTGCATCTGCTTGATATTATCATCCAGTGCCAAGTCAATAAAAGGATCTACGTGCCTATGTGTAGACTCATCGGTGCAAGGATCACTACCAACTTTTTTTTTCTTCTTCTTCTTCATCGCACCTTCTTTAGGTATATGTTCCTAATTCAATTTGACTTCTTTTTAATTCATATTATATATGTATATAGATTATTTCATATATAAATCAAGATTACTTAGTATACAAAATAAAAAAAACTTAGCATATATAAATCAAGATATCTTAGTATATATATTTACATTTCTTAGTATATAAATCAAAATATTAAACATAAGTTACCTGATTATCTGAGACTAAAAATACCAACTCTTTCGGCCATTCTATGAATGAACCCTCAGCTTGACTGAGTTTCATGATGTATGGAGTAGGTAGTGGAACTAGAGCTTCTGCGTAGTCCGAAAAAAAATCATCAACACTCACTTTCACGGCCGTAGGATGTGATGATGACTCTGTTTGCGGATGTACGGTACCCTCAGCTACAATGATCGTTCCCGAGTTATCCGCTATTGCCAAATGACATGGAACCGGACTCTTAACATCCAATGAGAACACAATGTCATTAATTAAGTGTTTTAGAAACACAATATCATAATCGTAGAAGATATAAGATAACTATATACCTGCAAGTTCACAACTGGATCATTGCCCCCCGAGTGACAGCTACTAGGATCAACTGGAGTGTGAGGACTTGTTTGATTTGGTGTTTAAAGACCTAATTGCGCTGCAAAAGCCTTCAACTTTTCTTGAACTATTGCATCTATCTTCGAGTTCATCTCTTCTATCGTCTGTTCTCTAACTCTTTGGCTCACTCTAGCCTCGAACTCCTTCATCTCCTCATCATTCATGCCCCTACCCTTTCGAGCAGTACTACTCCGATCAGGATCTCCCAAAACCGATGTAATCCCAATGCTACGCCCAGCTGTTAACACACGCCCAGGACGGTCTTTCCTCTGTAGAGCACGGGATATAACATCATCCATCCGACCTGGAACAAACTCTCCTTCCTTTTCTTTCCTTTTCCAATCATCCTGCATCAAATTCAAAAAAATCATATGATTAGTAGAATTCTAGAATACGAGTAATCAGACAAGAAAATATCATAAAATTTGAAGAGTTCTTACAATGGACTCTTTTATCTTTTGTGTTTCTTCATTAGGGAAGAAAAGATTTCCTTCCTTATCTTTTTTCGATCTAGCGAGAAGCCATGGCAAAGTTCGATCCGGCAAGGAGGAAATAATTGATGATGTGGATGAGTCAACAGATGATGCTGTAGAGGATTTAGGGACATATATACCCTTTGTCTTTCCAAACGGGAATCATCTCCGCATATGACTTTTGACCCAAAAAATGAGGATGAATGTTGGCAGCTTGAGACTTTCTTGCTCTTTCACTTTTAGCCTAATATGAAAACAAGTAACTAGTTAATATTCACAAAAAAAAAATTTGATTATAACATTTTATGTAACTGTAACGTATTATATACCTTAAACTCCTTAGAGCTACACTTTTTCACAAATTCGTCCCAAATCTCTTCCGTGATGAAAGGATAGAGCACGTACGGTTGCATATCATTGTTAGGCCCCAGCCTCGTTTTTATGATCCATCGACTCACTAATCTTGACTTGAAATCTCTCCATTGCTTATCACAAGTAGTCAACACATCTCGTTTCTTCCTCTCATCCTCTTGTATTCCAAACTCTTTCTTCAATATATAAAATGAACTAATAATACACGATTAGTATAATAAACATGATTCAAATTAAATTATAAAGTGGATTTTAAAATACATAGGTTTACTTACTTTAGCATCTTCCCATAAACTATTTTTTAGGCCTTGTGGAACATCATCCCAACTATCGTACAAGATAGACACTTTGCTTCTACTGATTTCGCCGCAATGTGTCTTGTACGCACCAACATGATCCTCAATCGGACGCATCCAATCATCCCACTGAAGTACTCTTTGGACCCCGGGTTTGGAACGTATCCCTTTTGTAGGACCTCTAGGCTTGCTCACTCTTTTCTTCCTACTACCTCCATCAGTTATCTCGGTCTCAGAACGTGGCTGCCGATCATCATCGGATGCATCATGCATTATGTGATCTTCCATCACTACACCTGAAACCATAAAGCATAAAGACATGTTAGATTCATCAATGAAATAATACAAAATTATTTTAACGAGGCATAAAATATATAATTGAAGAATATAAACAATAGTAGTTGCAATAATATTACATTAGTTACCTATTAATCAGTTTTTCTTTGACAACGTAAAATCCCTCATTATGGTCTCGACGAATGTAATTCGTGTCCAGATCTTCCCCTAATGTACTTGGAATGACTACTGACGAAGCAATGACTTCATTGAATTGCTTATCGTATTCCTCTTCATCATGTACATCATCAATTCCAAGTATTCTCCTTTTTCCTTCAATGACAACAGACCATTTTGAATCGACGGGGTCAACCATGTAGAATACTTGTTTTGCTTGTGATGCCAATATCAAAGAATCTTCATGATGCCCTAACCGGCAGAAATTGACTAATGTAAAAAAGTCATGTTCATCCTTCTTTACACCACGATGAATATTGAACTACTTGCATTGAAAGAGCGGAATCTTGAAGTCAACATAGTCAAGTTCTAATATATCTTCAATGAACCCGTAGTAACATTCTCTCAACAAAGGTTCTATCCCTTCTACTTTTATACTCTGATGACAAAGCCCCCAACGTAACACCACTGTATTGCATTGTGGATTTGTCATCTCGTCATTTAGTGTAAAATGAATAACCATTGATGTCATACCCTTCATAGGAAAGAACTTGCATCTTTGACCCATATGCCAACCATCTCAACGTATCTGATACATCATCTTTTGGGTCAGATAGTTGGTTCATAACTCGTTCTTTAAACCAATAAACGAACGACCGATTCTGCTCAATCATCAACTCACGTTCATTCTTCAATGGATACTGAACACTAAGCATCTTCTTGTGCTCATCTAAGTAAGGATGAACTTGTTTTAGATTTTCTAACACCAAAAATTCTGCTTTTCTTTTCAACTCTCCATCAAGATACAATCTTTTTCTCCCAATGGTACCACAACCAGCAAGCCTTCCTTCATGTCTAGATTTTGGCAATCCAATTGCTTGTGCACGTGCTAAATACTGACTTACATATTCAGATACTTCCTCCGCAACTGTTCTTTGGACAATACTTGCTTCTGGTCTGGCTGGATTCATCACGTTTCCCTTGAGAGTACCCATATGCCTTTCGAAAGGCCACATATACCTCATACAAACGGGCCCACAAAGTTTAATTTCTCGGACATCAAATGAGGCATGATGTCAAAGAACGATATGGTGGGAAGTACATTTCAAATTGACACATCGTCTCTATTACATCAGCTTGCAAGTTATTAAGAGTGTTAGGATCAATCACCTTACTAGATATAGTTCTGAAGAAGAAACACAACTTTGTAATCGTGTATCTCACTTGGGAAGGCAAAATTCCTCGTATTGCAACAGGTAATAAATGCTGCATCAAGATATGACAATCATGAGATTTCAAACCAATGAGTTTCAAGTCCTTCAGTGAGACAAGGTTTCGAAAATATGACGAGTATCCAGCAGGGACCTTTAACCTATGCAGAGACACACAAAAACTCGTTTTCTCCTTCTTAGACAAAGTGTAGCAAGGCGGTGGCGGATAATAGCGTTGTCCCCGCTCCCGAGGTGCTAGTTACGGTCTTCCCATTTCAGCCATGTCTTTCCGAGCTTTAACTCCATCCTTTGTCTTCCCGGGCATATTCAGCAATGTTCCGACAATGGCATCACAAACATTTTTCTCAATGTGCATTAGATCAAGACAATGTCTGACTTCTAAGAATTTCCAATATGGGAGGTCCCATAACTTAGATCTTTTCTTGTATAAGTTCTTTGAGATACTTTTGAAGGGCTTGCCAAACACTATTTCAATATCTTTTACCCGATTAGAAACCTATTTACCACGCAAGGGTACAAGGGCTTCTCTCATCTCCACTTTTCCGTTGAACAACTTTTTCTTCTTACGAAATGGATGATATAAAGGAAGCCATGTACGATAATGGAGGTATACATTCTTCCCACAATGATGTAACCGCTCATCAATCATATACTCATCACAAATAGGGCATGCCTTTGCTCCTTTAACCGTATACCCTGACAAATTCCCGTAAGCCGGGAAATCATTAATCGTGTAAAATATCATGGCACGTAATGTGAAGTTAGTTTTCGTATACGCATCGAACATCCAAACACCTTCATCCCACAACAATTTCAGATCTTGAAGGAGTGAGTCAAGATACACAACTATGTCGTTTCCGGGTTGCTTAGGACCCGAAATAAGAAGCGATAGCAGAATAAATTTACGCTTCATACATAACCAGGGGGGCAGATTATAAATGGTCAGTAGAACCGGCCAAGTGCTATGTTGGGTACCTAGTGTGCCAAAAGGGTTCATCCCATCTGTACAAAGTTCAAGCCTAAGATTTCGAGGTTCTTTACCAAAACCTGCGAACTTTCGGTCGATATTTCTCAATTGCTGAAAATCGGCCGGATGTCTAAGCATCCCATCGTTCTTCCTCTTGTCCGCATGCCACCTTAATAATTTAGCATTATTTTCATTCGAAAATAAACGCCTAAATCTCGGAATGATTGGAAGATACCAAAGAACCTTCGCCGGAGTTTCTTTCTTTCTCACTCCCTCATCATCCTCTTTTATCTTGTACCGATACTCTCCACACCTTGGACACTCACCCAAATCCTTGTACTCATTTCGATACAGCACACAATCATTCGGACATGCATGTAGGGATGGCAACGGGTCGGATCTAGACCGGGTCCAGGTGGACCCATATCCAGATCCGTTTTCAGACCCTGGATCCAGATCCGACGGGTCTGAAAATATTGGACCCGGATCCAGATCCGGGTCCAAAACGGATCTATATGTTTTTACATTATTTGGCCTACTTTAACACAAAATTAAGCAACTAAACCACAAATTCTACAAAGATTAAGCATATAAACCACAAAATCAATCACGAAATTCAACAACAGTAGGACGAATTCAATTGAAAAAATTCTGCAACTAAATTCGTAATATTTAAAGCAAATCTGAAACTGTAAATGAACAAAATTCACATCTTCTGGCGTGAAAGTTGCGGTGGTGGACGTTGTGGCTGGAGGTGTTGTGTCGAGGAAGTCGTGGTCCCTGGTATTGGCTGCTCGCCGGTGGTCGTGCGAGAGAAGGAAAGAGAACGGACAACCGGTGTCGTAAGGCGTCGGGCGCTGGCCGGTGGTCTTGCCGGGCAGTACAGTGAAGCGGCGAAGAGAAGGTGCGCCGTAGAACTCGTGCAGTCCGTGGCGAAAGGTGGTTGGAACTCGGCGAAGAAACTCAGCAGTCCATGGAGAGAGGTGACCGGAACTCGTGCGCGGGAACCGGTGGCCGGAACTGGTGAAGAAAGGTGGCCAAAACAGGCAGTCAATTTTATGTGGAGAGAGGGAATGAATGGGGTTTAGGGTTTAGGGATTGAAGGGAGGCTTAGAACATTGGAAGAGAATGAAATGGAGAAGGTCAGAGGCTTAAAGCATTAAAAGTGGAGAGGAGGCCCAGCCCAACTTGCTTTTAAAAAAAAGGATATGCGGATCCGGGTCTAGGTCCACTTGACAGATCCGGACCCGGATCTGCGAGCTGATTAGTGGATCCGGATCCGACCCGGGTCCAACGGGTCCAAATTTTAGGATCCAGGCCCGAAAAAACGAATCTGGGTCCACGGATCCGGGCCGGGTTCAAGATCCATTGCCATCCCTACATGCATGTATCTTCTCATACTCCATACCTAATGGACACAACAATTTCTTTGCCTTATAGGTAGAGTTGGGAATTTCATTCCCTTCAGGTAGCAATTCTTGTAAAAAAGTGAACAACTCACTTAGACTTTTATCTGTCCAACTATACTTCGATTTCATATTGAACAATGCGAGGATGCCAGAAAGTTTATTGAAATTATTACACCCCGGATACATAGGTTTGTCCGCTGCACTTAGAATACTATCATACATATGGGGACGATCGGTTCCTTCATCCTCCAAATTGTGCAACATCTCATCTACCCTATCATTCTCATCAACTACCCTATCATTCTCATTATCATTCTCTCCTTTTTCGATATCAACCTCAACCTCAACCTCATCATCAACGTGATCAACATGCAAATCATCACACAAGCTAGTGGAGCTCATACCTGGATCATAAAACTCTCCATGCCATGTCCACCTAGTATAGTTGCTCTTAAACCCATGACGAATCAAATGATCCTTAATTTGATCCACATCACGATACCTCCTAGAGTTATTGCAATCACAACAAGGACACAAGACTAACTTTGACCCATTCTGCAATTGATGTTCTAACACAACTCTGATAGATTCATCAACCCCTTGTAGAAATGTCGCCGAAATCCGATTACCCTACATCCAGTTTCAATCCATATCTATACACTAGAGACACCAAACAAGAACACAATCGATCACATCATTCAAAGTGTCTTATCAAATGCAGTCTTGAACATTTGGGTCCTTATTACTCCAACCTAACCCATCCTTGAGTTTCTCATCTCACTAGTGAATGAACATTTGGTTTTCAATTCTAAGAAAAATCCGGCAGCACTTCCCTACAGTTCTCCAAGTACACGATGAAGATAGTAGGTAAACTATCAACATATGTACCCAGAGAACGCTTAGGGAAATGAGCTAGATCTTTCTTAGAATCGAAAACCGAACATTCATTCACATCCTAAGTGAGATAAGAAACTCAAAGACAGTCCCAAACCGGGGACTATTCAAGACTTGCTCCTAATAAGTAAGCCTCAAACGGGTATCTAGGCCAATGATGCACACATTGCAATTAAATAGCAAAAACCAATCCATTCCTTAGATTTCCCTCCCCACCGCATTAAGGTATGTCCATATAAGTTTGGTCATAATTCAACATATGCTTTCCCAATCACATAACCAAACAATTCACATATACTTTCTCAATCACATAATTCAACATTATAGGGACAAATAAAACAAATAAACATAAAGCAAAAGCTATGATATATATACCTCTGCTCTCAAGGAGCAGTGAAGACAAGCACAACGAGGTGAGTTTGGAGCACCAGCCGACGTAAAAAACAAGAATGACTTGTGAATATAATTATATAGTAGAAAGGAAGTATTTTAGAGCACTACAAACTATATAAATTCATGAGCACTACAAACTACAAACATCCTAAATATAATCTTAAAATTCAATCTTAAACTACAAACATCCTAAATTCAATCTTAAACTACGAACTACAATCACTCTACTAATACAATCACAAACTCCTTGATTAAGATCTAGCAAAAATAAGACAAAAATTCGAAAAAAAAAGACAGAAATTGGTAAAAAAAAAAAAAAAGACATAAATTGAGACAGAAGATTGAAAAAAATAAAAAAAAGACTTACATTGCCGGAGACGGGGAGACGGAAAGCGGCGGCGGCGCGACGGAGAGTTGAGGCAGCGCGACGGAGAGTTGAGGCGGCGCGACGGAGAGCAGCGGCGGCGCGACGAAGAGCAGCGGCGGCGCGACGGAGAGCAACGGGGGAGCGACGTTCAGCAGCGGTGGGAGAAAAAGAGGAGTGCAAGAGAGAGAGTGAGTGAGTGAGAGAAAGAGGAGTGCACTGGACAGGCGTCGCCGGCGAGATGAAAGGGTGAGCCGGCGCGAGGACGGGCGAGTGAGAGAGTTTGTGGGAATTCACATGAGAGAGAGAGAAGTGCGAGTGTTTGTGGGAATTGGCCCAACTAGGCGGGATACGAAAAATTAAAAACTAAATAAGAGTCATCTACGTCGGACGGGATGTCGGATCCGACGCAGATGACTCGTTTAATACTGGCCCAGAGCAATACAAAAATTACTAAGCGTCATCTGCGTTGGACGGGAGGTCGCATCTGACGCAGATGACTAATTAATAAAATTACTGGGCTGGGCAGGATACAAAAAATACTAAACGTCATCTGCGTCGGATGAGTCTATGGTCCGACGCAGATTAAGATTTGCATTTTGCGGACTTATTTGCGTCACATGGAATCTTAATGCGACGCACATACCGTCCCCATTTGCGTCGTTTGCAGGTATACGTACGACGCAAAACAGGCCTGTATAATTTTGCTAGGCTATTTGCGTCGGATGTTCGTAGGATCCGACGCACATACATCATTTGCGTCAGTTTCTCTCTCATGCGACGCAAATAATCAGACGCAAATAATCAGCTTACTAAGAATAATTATGACAATAATCGTTTGCTAGTTATGGCATCAAGCATTGACTCAAGTACAAAATTTAATAATAGAATCGGAATTCATCTAAGAGATAAATTTACACTAACTAGACGAGTGAAGATCAATAATACAAAGTATGAAGTCATTGGGAACCGTAATAGACTAATGGGTTACTTTTGTTGAAAGTTTGTGGTAAGTTAGGTACTACATTATTCCTTTGGAACCCTTCTATCAGAAAATCAATCATGCTTTAATCATAATCCGATTTCTGGCTATGATAATTTCATCTTTGGATATGTGGCTTCGAGTAACGATTATAAAGTCGTCGCCTTCGAGTTTAATTGTGGAGAAAAATCCATGTACATTGCAGTTTATTCACTTAATCATCATCTTTGGAGTAAAAAATTTGTTATGATGGATTTTCCAGCTATATTTACGAGATGTATGATTTTTCAATCTTGTTGCTATTGTTTCTTTGATGGAGCTGCACATTGGATTGTTTCGGATGGAGAAGGAGAATTCGAAAATGCTGCAAATTTCACCCATGTACTTACCTTCAATTTTGGTGCCGAAAAATTTAGCTATGTGATGTTGCCACAAGTTGAAGATGAGATCATGTTAAAATTTCTGTTTGTACTTGGAAAATCGTTAGCCATCCTTGGTATCTCCTCTACTAATACCCGCATTTGGGTTATGAGAACAGACGTTGGAGACGAAGATGAAGACAACCCATGGATTCTATGGTTTTCAGGAGAGTCTACTTGGGAAGTCTACTACTTCTTCAGACACTCATATAAAGTTAAGATTTTTTATGATGAGAATACTGGTACTTTTATTGTAGTACCCCATGCCCGGTGTTTCAGTGAACCAATGTCTTATAACATTAGAACTCATCAACTACAGCGTCTCAGAACATGCTATGATCATTGCTGGAGCATAGAATATGTAGACACTTTTGTGGAGAGCTTGGTTTTGTGCACAGAACGTCAAGCCTTGTCTTTGAACGTCATGATCAACAGCTTGTAGATTCAAGTGGCTGAATCCTGTTCAAAGAGTTGTCTGGTACAAATGTTGTCTCCTAGAAGCTGTATAGATTATTTATTTTGATGCCTTGTAATTTGAATCATGACATTGCTGATTGCTCAAAGATTTCCGTTTTTATCCTATAGGTTTTTTTCTCTCATCCTTTATGAGTTATATCAACTCTGATTGGATTGTCTGCTCCCATCCTGTTGGAGAGAGTTCAAATGGATGGTAGGAATGTAGGATAGAAGATCAGGGCTTGAAAACTATTTTTTCGCGTTCACTGCTATACTAAAGGTAGATGCAGTATTGGACATTAGCAATGATACTCTATTAATAGTCGAAGTTAGTAGCAGAGGGAGGAGGATCCCCTCTTGTTTATTCTTTGCCCAGATAACAGGGGTTAATGTATTTCTTGAGGTATACTCAAACAGAATGGTGGCCTTAGCTGATTTTAAAGAAATCAGAGACACATTTCTGGTAACTGATTGCTACCGCCTACAGGTATGAAGTTTCCATAGTTTTATATGGCAGTAATTAGCAGAAACATATAAGATACATAACTTGGACATTTGGTTAATGATTGCTACATTAAATTAAATCAACCCACCAGTCTTATTAGTAATGTGGAGAAGATTAAATTGCTAGTTATTTCACTGTTTTTACCTTCAAAACCTGTGTAAGATTATCTGAGCACCATGTTGAGGTTGTAGAAAGATAACATTCATGGGTGCATGAGCATAAGATGGTGAAAGCTCAAAAGAAAAGCGTTGTAAAATCAGGGATAACGCCATTTTAGCTTCAGTCATGGCAAATCTTTCCCCTACGCATATTCTTGGTCCCCAGCCGAAAGGAAAGAATGCATTATTTCCTTTGGTTGCCTTTGAGATTCCTTCAGCGAACCTTTCTGGCTTGAATTCTTGTGCATCGTCACCCCACAGTTCTTTATCTCGATAAACAGAATACATAGGGAAAATGATCATTGTGCCGGAAGGAATTGATAACGCACCTAGATTCGTGTCTTTTTGTTTGTTCATTCGTGACAGTTGAATTATTGGTGGATAGAGCCTGAGAACCTCATAAAGTATCGTGGTCACCTAAAGCAAACACACCCACATTGTTAAAAGAAAGGGATTTCACCCCGAGACTCAACCTGGTAACATGCAACTATAGGTCCCAATTGGAGTCAATAATGCTATTTTAGAGGATTCATATTGTAAATGTTAAAAATAGCAGAAATCTTACCGTCTTTAAATGGTTTAAACCTTCAAAGTCAGGCACATTGTTCCCGAATGTTTGCAGGACCTCTTCTCGTGCTCGTGCTTGCCAATCTTGGTGTTTACTCAACAAAATCATAGTCCAAACTAATAGTGACGATGTAGTTTCTTGTCCAGCCAAGTAGAATAGTTTGCACTCTTCAATCACCTCTTGAAGACTCATCCCAAGATGTTTATTTTTGTAATTTCCAACAGCCTGTTGGATTTCTTTTAGATTGGAATCCATGAGTATACCCAACAGGTCACTCTTTACTGCTTCTCCAGCCTCAATTTCCTCCTTTCTCTTGTTTATGATTGAACACAATAAATCATGTATTTGATCTTCTAATTTCTTGAATCTTCTATTTCTTGGAGTCGGAATGTAGCTGAACACGAGCAGCAAAATTGAAAGTCACATGGCTTATTTACTTAATAAGCTCAATTAAGTGGGACGACTGCAGAATGCTATAAATTACCTCAGTCCTGGGATGTATAAAGATTGTAGCATAAGAAGAGTTAAATCAGTCTGCTCCTTGAGAAGTTCAAATAACCTTTGTCCCTCTTCATAGCTGCTACCAAATGCTGCCCTAGAGATAACATCAGCAGTGAGTTTCGACAGATCTAGCCACGCATCTACCTCCCCTGAACCCGTTTCAGCTACTACCATCTCCCATTTATTGATCATCTCTGAACAACTGTCACAGAATGCTGGCAACATAAGCTGTAACACACATCAGACAAAAATATCGTTAGGATGAAAGGCTTTCATGAAGTAAGAAATTATAAATCAAATTCACAGTGATAAAAGAGAAGAATGGAAAAGAGAAAGACAAAATAACTTGGTAGATGGGAAAATCTCTCAATGTGAGGACTGAGGACTATGGAGCTCACCTTATGAAACACACTCTCAAATTTTCATTTGATCAATCCACAAGTAATGTCTACAATAGACTAAGCAAGTCTCTACAAAGATCAAAGTCACTTAGAAATATGTTATGGTTCTCTCAATAGGTTTCTCACAATGCTAAGGACAACCCTCTAAGACCCCTAGGTATTTATACCAAATATGTAAACGGACGACTCTTGAACATAAAACCAGAAGCCCGGGTGGGTTTCAAGTCAGTCGCCTAGACTGTATATGCAACCACCTGGCCTGTATAAATATGCCTGCTCCCCCAGAGCACCTCTTTTGATGCCAGTCGATACCTTATCCTGGATCCTTTAACCTGCTCGACCAGAGCACCTCGTTTCAGCCAAGATTTTTTTGTTTTGCCTTTTTGTTCCTCCAACATACTTCATGAGCATACCAAGGTTGAATGTCACTCAACCTCAACAATTACTAATTGTCTAAGAATCACTATAACATTTGAGTAGATTGTGTCTATAAAGTAGGTCAATAATTGATCTGTCTCATTCAAGATCAATCAACCACACCTGGAAAATAAGTAAATGAAGGATTGTAGGGATTGACCTTTAACTTCTCCATATGGAAGGCAGGGTTGATAATCTTCCTATGTTTGGCCCATTTCTCTCCATCATAGCTGACAAGCCGCGGGGAAAAGCTTGCGAAGAACGGGGTTGAACTTCGCCTTTTGAAATTCCTGCATATTTGTGAAGGCCTCTCTGATTAATTCTGGTTTAGAGATACTTACCATAGGCATTGGACCAGCCCAAATGAAGTAGTCTTTTCCTGCATTAACACCCACCATTAAACTAAACATATACTCTATAATCTTACTTAGAACCTCATTTTAATCAGGATCACCCCTGCTTAATTACTTTGCTAACATGTCAAAGGTATCACATTGTAAAAAGTTAATTTCATGAACATGAGTCTAAATTTTAGATTACATACCGAATTTGCTGGCATGATGATGGCCGAGAGGATCCACCCGCGAAGAATAATCATTGGAAAAGCAGTGCGCATCGACGAGTATTCTTTCATGTCTCCAACCAAGAGCTGGTAACAAGTACCAGATAGACCTTGTTGTCTGAACCATTTCTCTAATCTTTTGGGTCTTAGCCATACCCAATTAACTGCCTTGATAAATCCTGTCACAAAAAATATGCAAACTACTGATATCAAAATACTGCTTGCTGTTACTGTTTCCATTTCTCGTTATTTGTCTAAATTCATTCTCAAATTCATAATATAAGCATTATTTTATACTTTTATATTATGCACCCTATGATTCATTTGTTGATTAGAAGGAAACACGGAGGACGCAGGGAATGACGTCAGAAGATGGGTGGCTCACTGGATCCAGTTTTGACGCAAGTGAAGATTCTGCATTTTTTCTATGATATTTATTGTGGAATGTGGAGTGGCCTAAACGTATGGGTGGAATTAATAAACCATATTTGTGGAGTGGAGCTAGTGGTGGCCTGGTGTAGATCTGCCAATTTGGCTTATTCATTCTAATTAATCTGGTGTAAATGAATTAGTCGTATTTTTTTTTTATTTTTTTTGCAACTTGAGATTAAACTATCTTCCAATTAGTTTGTTTGGTTAGCAATCATGAGTATGGGGAAGCAAATGGAAGGGAAGGGAAGATTAAGCTTATTACCTTGCGTATACGTTAGCTGCTTTAAATTACGGAAATTGATCCAAGCCTCCACTTCACTCCTATTGGTATTAGACATCTATTTGTGTTACAAGAGGTACTCCCTCCGTTTTTTTATTGCTACATTGTGTATTGCAGTATTGCACAAGAGTTTAGGCAATGTCACTTTCAAGTTTTGTGAGGGTACTTTTTAATCTATGTAACCTAAAATAATGGGGAAAAGTGAAAAAAGAGTATTTTTTGGTAGAACAAGAGAAAAACAAGTATATTATATTACTTTTTGGTGGACCAAATACTCCAAATAAGAAAAGTTTGCACAATATAGCAATTAAAAAGAAATAATCATTTAAGAAAAATATAGCAATTAAAAAAAGGAGGAAGTATTATACTTATATAACAAATGGTACTATTTCATACCACTTTATAAAACTACAACTAGTTTTCGAGCCTGGGCAACAGTGGCGTATCTAGGAATCCAATTATATGGGTTCGGAATTGGTCAAAAAATAAACTACAGTCATTTACTTAAAAAAAATTCAGTACATTAATCCAGATATCATATTACAATAGCTATATAGGATGTTAATTCATTACATTGCATCAATAAATAAAATCCGAAGTCATTCTACGAGTTTTCATACTTTGAAAATATTTTAATATATACATCATCACACTAACTTAAATAAAAAGACCTCTCTCATAAAATGTGGCGAAACTATCATTCAATAATTGATCACCCATAGTACTATTATTGGACAACTTGTTCTTCACATAAGTCATTAAAGAGAAGGCTCGTTTAACACTTGGTGTCGCCACCGGGAGAATCAATCCTAGTCATATGAGCAAGTAAACTAATTTATAAGAATTATGTTTCAACAAGCATCATAGAAAAATTTATTAATATCCTTCACTTCTCCAAACCTTGCATCTTTCCTCATGTCATCATAAAAATATTTAAGTTCATGTAGAAAACATATGGGAAATCTTTCGGATAGAACCTGGCAAATCTAAGAAACTTTTGTGTATCAAAATAATGAATTATTGATGGGATTTAAGCAAGACATATATAACTATACTGTTCTTCAAATTTATAATTGTGCTTATTTATGGCTATATTTTCACTTCAAGAAACATGGAATATTTTTTACCATGTTAATGGTTGTGACCATCATGTGCTAGGATTTAGAATTTAGATACATGTATAGAGATAAAGGTTCAAGTCAAATTAGAATAAGAATTAAGGAAGTGGAGGATGGAGCTAGAAAATGATAATCATGGAGGTAATACGAATAAGAATTAAGGGTCCTCAAAAAAATAAATTTGAATTAAGGCTCCTCAAAAAAAAAATAAGAATAAGAATTAAGGAAGGGCATAAGACTTCAGAATTAGACAAAACATGTCAAAAAAAGAAAAGAAGAAGAGACGAGTTATGCTTTTACCGAGAGTCGATCCCTGCACCAACTTCCAAAGTAAGCGCACGCGGGTAGCAAGCAAAACCACCACGCTACTCCCAGCTTTTATGTTTGACATTACACGCAAAAGTATAACACTAATTGTTAACTCTTTTTTTAAAAAAAAAAAAGAAAAAAGAAAAATTATACAATTTTTCTCCAAAAATCATTGGGTTCATCTGAACCCATAGTGGATCCGCCCCTGCTGGGCAATACCTTGGAGTACTTTTGCAGGTCACATTTCCGTAATTTAAAGCAGCTAATGTCATTTGTTTCCATTAAATAATTGATTTCAGCCTTGGTTGTAGCTTGTCTGTTAGTGTAGTGAGCACCAATTGCAATGATTATTTTCGTTTCATAATCCCATGAATCAATATAGTGGGGGAAGTATGTTTATAAATCATACTAGCAATGGAGCCTACATCTTTTAAATACTAGCTTTCTAAGCACGCAATGCGTGCGACGATAATTTTTTTCATTGTGATATTTCGTAATATTGAGTAGCTAATTTTACATGTACGTAATACATGCAGCGACAACTAATGATAATAGTTTAAGTTACAATTTTTTCAATAAATGCTCTGTTTTGTTCAACTTATTAGAAGTTATTTTCAACAAAATTAATTTTAGATTAGTTCTTGATCTGACCTTATTATCATCTATGTAATTGACTTACACAAATTGAAATTATATAATCCCATTAAAATGATCATTTCTTTACATGACTATAATGTCGTGGAAGTATATTACTGATTTTTTGTTTTTGCAATTTTTCCTTTTAATGGAAGATTTTGATATTCTTAAATGAATATGTTATCTTTGCTTTTTCTGTTAACTTTTTTAGTCTTCCCTTTTGTTTAACCTAAAATTTTTAAGTTATTCTAATTGTAGTTTTTAAAAATGGCAAATATTGGGATTGATTGATTACTTATTATTAATTTAAAAAATTAAACAAAATTGATGTAATTAAAAAAAGTAAGGGTAATGTAGTCATTTAATATGGGGACACCATGCCTCCCCCATTTACTTATATAATAGAGATATTTGCATAAATTTAACTACAAATTAAGTAATCAACTAATTCACGCAAAACCCAAAACAATATAACTCACCCTCCTACAATTTGGAGTTGGCAAGATTCTCTCACTTGACCACCAATGCTCAAACTATTAGGCAAAGGCTACACATACAATTGGTGTATGTAGGCCATACATACATTATGACGTGGCAGTGTATGAGTGGTCTTTAATTTGGGCCCCAAAAATAAAATTTTTTCATTCAAATGAAAATGAAAATTTCTTTTCAAATATGATTTGTATTTTCAAGGCACAATTAATGCTCCCAAATTACCAACTACCCCATTCTCTCTCCTCTCATTTTTTTGTCAGTAAATTTTTTTGGTCCAATTTTTTCTCTCTTCTCTCTCTTGTAATGTTCTTCAAGTTCTTATTGCCACTCAAGAATCGGAACAAAAAACTGAAAATCGGATTCTTTCTGTAACACCCCGTATTTTTATATCTGTTTAGTAATTATGTATATTATTTTAGTTTATAAAAATAATTTAAAATACTCTTTTATTAAGTATATATATTTATTTATTTTTTTTCATTTGACTTTACCTAAGAAGTAGTTAAAACAAATTCCTAGATTTCCTAGGTTAAATACCAATCAAGCCATCTAGCTAACCTTATTATAAAGCTAGAGAAAGAAAAAAAAATTAGAACTTTAGGTCTTAGGAGCAAAGCAGATTTCTTCCCTCCACGACACTTATTCATTCCTTTTCTTCTACCTTCGCTTCAACCAAAGTCTTCCATAAAAATTGCAAAAAAAAATTATCAACCATCACCACACATCAATCTTCACTCATCCACCTTCAACATATCTCGGTTTTGTGGATTTGCTTTTTCGAAGAGGAAAAGAGTATTCTTGTGCTTGCGGTTTCGGGTCGAGGATCGAATCAAGGAGCGGTTTTTGGGGTCCTTTTTATTATAGAGTAATTTCACCCTCATTAATTCTCCTTAATCAAGTAAGCTGTAATTCTAAGTCTAAGTCGTATTTAGTTGTTTTTTTCGAATTTTGGGATTTTGTTATATTAGTGTTCTTGAGTAAATTGAATTGGGGGAAATTTATGTCATGTGAAATTTGTTTAATTGGCTATTGTATAATGCTTAATTCGAGTTGATTAACATGTTTTCGAGTTTAGATTTCAAAGTTTATCACTTTCAAAACTTATTGTGAATTATTAGTCATATATTATAGTTGTTTGATAAATGAAAGAAGCATCTTTTAAACTTTGCCCAGAATTTTGATTCTGATTAGGCAAGGTATTGATAATTAGTTTCCTGGTTTGGTTATTAAGCAAAGTATATGATGAATATATATTTATGGTCTGAGTTTGGTGTTCGAGTCGAACGTAAAGGTTTTGTTTAAGAGTGTACTGCTGCTGTTGGAGAATTGTTAGTGCAAATTGTGGTTGTTGTTGGTGTAGGTTGTTGTTGTTAATAATGTAAGATGGATAATAAGGTTTTCATATAGTTAGTAGTGTTTATAGTTTGACTTTCGTATATCAGTTTGACTAGTTTGACTTATGTTGACTTTTGTATTCTTTTTACGTTGAGGCGTTTTCAAAACTAGTTAAAGCTCATTAACTAGGTTAGGTTATATGTATGTGAATTATGTGAAGTATAGTCAAGTGACTTATACTATATTATTATATTGTAGATTGCGGGTTCGTAGAGGAACCTTTTGACTTGAGATTGAGATTTGCTAACTGTGGTTGCTGATAAGGTAAGATTTCTTACTTTGCTTGTACAGATGAGTTCAGAAATATTTTCACATTGTTTGGAAATATATTTTAACAATGAGATTGTTTTATGAAGTTTATACTTTGAGATTTAAATTATTCTCGATATTTATATCGAAAGAGGTTATGAGATTATTTATAAGATTTATATTAAAAGGAGGAAGTTCCTCAATGTTACCAAGTTAAATTAAATTGTGGGGTTGTCGGTCCGGTATTCCTCGAGTATGGAAGTATGTTGAGTTAACAGTGTCTCAACCGTTTATTTAGTAGTTGGGAGTATATTGATCGATACTCTTGCCATCTGTCTTCCTTCTTGGTACGTTATCAAGTTAGGGGTATGCATACTAGGGACTTTGGTGTTTACCTTATCTAGTGAGCCTAGCTAGCTCATTGGATTTTCATTACTTCCTACTCACAGATTATGAAAAGTTATATTTGAAAGTTTCTGAGGAATGGTTCGTAAAGAAAGAAATATTGGATCCGAGATTGTTAGAAAATTAATATATTATATATAATCTGTATGACTTTTAAATGAATTTGTAAGATATTCCTATATATCTTACCGCACATTGAATAGTTTTGTTTTATTATAGTATGAAATCTTGCTCGGCCTTTGGGCCGATACTACGATGTTTAATGTGCGGTACCGAAGATAGTTAGCTTTTGGTTGGGTTAAAGAGTGCGTTGGATCTCTTTTAGCTTAATAGATATTAATAAGACTTCCGTTGTTATTTATTTGACTTTAGAATTTACATTCGGTTTGTAATAATTAATTACTCTCTATCTAATTGGTCCGTAATAATTATTTAGAATTTATTGTCTATTATTTTAGTTAGAACCATTAGCCTTGCGGTTATTATTATTAATTATCGCGGCGTAGCACCTTTGGATTTTCGAGTTTATTTATTATAAGATGTTTTTAGAGTTATTGGAAATTCGGGGTTGTTACGGTTGGTATCGAGCTTTAGGTTACTAAGATTTCTTTAAGACGACTTTAAACAAGAATAGGTAAATAAACTTATTAAAATTGAAAAGCCGTTGTGAGGAAGTGTTTTAGGAAGACAAGGAATTATATTATTATGAGCCGATGATATATACTTCTCTTTTCATGTTCTTGCTTAGTTTATTTATTTTTATTTTCTTTTCTTTTCCTTCTTCTTTTAGAATTATTTGGTAAAGGTGAATCATTTTTGGTTTATCTTTGTTTTTATTGTGCTTTTAAGATGATGCGTAGACACGTGCATGCTCGAAACTCAAGTTCGAATCGTATGATGCGTGAGATAGCTCAATCCACTCGAGCCTTAACTGATGCTATGGAGAAATTTGCTGAGGCTCAAGCGGCTGCCGTTAATACTCCTGTTACTCTCTGTTCTTGGCAATGTTACTTCCAAAAGCGCCATAATTTCTAAAGCAATTGATCGAAGAAACCTTCTTCTTTTGATGGTAAGGGTGACCCTACCAAGATGGAGAGCTGGATTAGAGAATTTGACAAAATCTTTACCACTCTCCAAGTCCCCGATGAGATGAGGGTTGATCTTGCCGCCTATTATCCGGTTGAGGATGCCGATATTTGGTGGACTCACAATAAGTTTGATCTGACTACTAAGGTGACTGTGGATGACGAAGGAGAATAGCTCATGGAGGATAGAGAGTTTGGTTGGACCGAGTTCAAGAAGGCGATCCGTGACGAGTTCTTTCCAGCCCATATGAGGAAGAGGAAAAGGACAGAGTTTAATGATCTCGTGCAGGGAGATATGACCGTTCATGAGTTCTATGTGAATTTCAGGAGTTGGCTCGTTTTGCTAAGGGGTTAGTTCCTGATGAGCAGGAGAGAGCGGTGAAATTCGAGGAGAAGTTAGACCCCGATCTTCATTCTAGGATGGGAGCTGGTGAGTATACTACAGTGAAGGAGGTGTACACTCGTGCTTGTAACGCTGAGAGAATTGAGGAGAAGAGGCAAGCTGCAAAGAAGTTGAAATCCACTCCAGCAAGATCTACTCAGGCGACAGAAAAGGGTGATACATCTGGTTCCACTGGTTACAACAAAGGTAGAGGAGGTTTCACTAAAAACCGGAACTTTGGGAACCGTGATTCTGGTGGTAATTACAACAAAGGAGGTTCGAGTCAACAGTATTCTAAGGGCAATCATAATTCCACTCCTTCCCGTTGCCCCAAGTTGGAACCGGAGGAGCGATCGGATTTTCTATTGCAAGCGTTGTAGTGAGAACCACCCTGGCAAGGATTGTGATGGTAATTTGGTGGAGTGTAATCACTGTGGGAGGAAGGGGCATCGTGCTTATGAATGCTTTACTAACCCAAGATCGAGGAACTTCAAGCCTGAGATGAGTTCGAGGAATGGGGGACAAGCAGATAAGAGACCCCAGAATGGAAACAACAGTCGTCCTGCTCCTTCTACTCCAGGGAATGTTGCACTTAATCGCAATGGAGGGACCGCTAATGCTACTCGGGCACACGAGAGGTGATGTGGGGAGGAACACTCGGGCGGAGTTCATGTGATGAACCGCACCGAGGCAAACACCAAGGGCAACGTGGTCACCGGTACTTTTTCTATTCATTCGATGTCTGTTTATGTGCTATTTGATTCTGGTGCTTCTCATTCTTTTGTGTCTAAATCTCTTGTGAAAAAGTTAGGGTTAGAGAACTCTAGAACTTGTGATGTAGACATCTCTACTCCTTCTGGTGTGATCATAACTTGTAATAATTTGTATCCAGATGTCCCTATTATGTGTGGTAGTACCACCCTAGTAGCTGATTTGATAGCTTTTCCTTTGCATGATTTTGATGTAATTCTAGGGATGGATTGGCTTAGTAAGCATAAAGCCAAGATAGACCGTGAGAAACAAAAGGTGTCTCGTAGTTGGTCCTAGTGGAGTCCATGAGTTTTATAGAGGGTCTTCTTTGAAAATCATTTCGCTTTGACTTTTAAATCCTATTTGAGGAAGGGATGTCCTATGTACTTGTGCCATGTTCACGACACTAGTAAGGAAGAGCCACGTGTTGAAGATGTTCGAATTGCTAATGAGTTTGTAGATGTTTTTCCTGATGATATTCCCGGCATGCCTCCGAGACGTGATGTTGAGTTTAGTGTTGACTTGATGCCCGGAACTAGACCTATTTCTAAGCCTCCTTACGAGAATGGCGCCTGCTTGAAATGAAAGAGCTTAAGGCTCGGCTTAGAAGAGTTGCTTGATAAGGGGTACATTCGACCTAGTGTATCTCCATGGGGTGCTCCTGTTTTGTTTGTGAAAAGAAGGATGGGAGTCTCCGTGCGTGTATTGATTACGGAGAGCTCAACAATGTTACGGTGAAAAACAAGTACCCCTTGCCAAGAATAGATGATCTGTTCGATCAATTGGTGGGAGCTGGAGTTTTCTCTAAGATTGATCTGAGATCTGGATACCATCAACTTCGTATTGCAGAGAATGATATTCCTAAGACGGCTTTCAGAACTCGCTATGGGCACTATGAGTTTACGGTTATGCCCTTTGGGTTGACTAATGCTCCATTGTGTTCACGGACTTGATGAATCGAGTCTTCGGGCCGTACCTAGATAAGTTTGTGGTGGTGTTCATAGATGATATCTCGATTTATTCAAAGGATGCCGGTGAGCATGAAGAGCATCTTCGCACTATTCCGCGAGTCCCGAGGGAGAATAAGTTGTATGCTAAGTTCTCCAAGTGTGAATTCCGCTGAAGAAAGTTGCTTTTCTTGGTCATATCATTTCTAGAGAGGGCGTCTCAGTTGATCCATCAAAGATTCAAGCTGTTTCTGAGTGGCCTACTCCAAAGAGTGTGACCGAGATTCGCAGTTTCCTTGGCTTGGCGGGTTATTATAGGAGGTTTGTGAAGGACTTCTCGAAAATAGCTCGACCGTTGACTGCATTGATGAGGAAGGATACTAAGTATCGTTGGGATGATGATTGTGAGAAGGCATTCCAGATTTTGAAGGAGCGTCTCACCACAGCTCCTGTGTTGACTTTACCGATGGAAACCTCGAGTACGAAGTGTTCCACAGATGCTTCGAAGAATGGTCTTGGTTGTGTGCTTATGCGGGATAAAAGGTTGTTGCTTACGCTTCTAGGCAACGAAGAACCATGAGTTGAACTATCCGACGCATGATCTAGAATTGGCAGCTGTTATTTTTGCACTCAAGATTTGGCGTCATTATCTACTTGGCACATCATTCAAGATATTTTCGGACCACAAGAGTCTGAAATACATCTTCACTCAGAGAGAGCTGAACATGAGACATAGGAGATGGTTAGAACTGATGAAGGATTATGATATGGAGATTCAGTACCATGAGGGTAAGGCCAATGTTGTTGCAGATGCACTTAGTAGGAAATCCTCTCACTGTTTGCAAACCATGCGTTCGAGGAATCGTCTTCGAGAGGAGTTTCAGAATCTTGATGTGGAGATAGTGCAATTGGGAGCTCAACTTAACTCTCTTATGATTCAGTCCACTTTGTATGATGAGATTAAGAAAACACAAGTACAGGTTCAATTCTTGAAGGACAAGCAAGCTAATGAGCCTATCAATTTTACAGTGGTTGAGGATGGTAGCGTGAGATTCAAGGGGAGATGGTGTGTTCCTAATGTTCCTGAGTTGAAGGAAAAGATCTTAGAAGAAGCTCATTCAGCGCAATATTCAGTTCATCCTGGAGGGGATAAGATGTACAAGGATCTCAAGCAGACTTTTTGGTGGCCTCATATGAAGATGGATGTTGCTAAGTATGTCTCTAGATGCTTGAATTGTCAGAAGGTCAAGAGTGAGCACAAGAGGCCTCAGGGGATGATTCAGCCTTTAGAGGTTCCTGCATGGAAATGGGATTCAATCTCAATGGATTTTGTTTGTGGACTTCCGAGAACACCAAAGGGGAATAATATGATTTGGGTTATTGTGGATCGTCTTACCAAGTCTGCTCATTTTGTTCCCATGAAGGATACTTGGAAGCATGAGCGATTGGCTACTGCTTATAGAGAGTATGTGATTAGACTTCATGGTGTTCCGAGTGATATTGTTTCAGATAGGGATCGCAGATTCTTGTCTAACTTTTGGCAGAAGCTTCAGGAAGCTTTGGGGACTAAATTAAAGATGAGTACAGCTTTTCATCCTGCTACAGATGGCCAGACGGAGCGCACTATTCAAACATTGGAGGATATGTTGAGGGCTTGTGCCTTAGAGTTTCAGGGGTCTTGGGAGGATAAGCTTGATTTGATAGAGTTCTCATATAATAACAGCTACCATTCTACCATTCAGATGGCACCATTTGAAGCTTTATATGGTCGGCGCTGTCGTACTCCTTTGTGTTGGAGTGATATTGGCGAGTCTGTTGTGATTGGTCCAGAGATGATTCAGGAGACTGTTGAGCAGGTAAAGCTCATCCAGCAGAAAATGAAGGCGGCACAAGATAGGCAGAAAAGCTATGGTGATCAGCATCGTCGCCATGAGGAGTTTCAGGTGGGAGAGAAGGTGCTGCTTAGAGTTTCTCCTATGAAAGGAGTGATGAGATTTGGGAAGAAGGGCAAGTTGAGCCCTAAGTTCATTGGCCCGTATGAGATTCTCGGGAGAGAATAGGAGAGGTGGCTTACGATTGGCGTTGCCGCGGGCGTTGATCGTGCGCATAACGTGTTCCATGTTTCTCAGTTGCGGCGATACATTAGTGACCCTTCGCATGTGCTACAGCCAGAGTCTCTCCAGTTAGATGATAACATGACTTATGAGGAGTTTCCAGTTCAGATTCTAGATCACAAAGTCCGAAAGACTCGCAAAGGGGAGACAAAGATCGTGAAGGTGTTGTGGTCAAACCATAACTCGGAGGAGTCTATTGGGAAGCTGAGGATGCTATGCGTCTTAAGTATCCCCATCTCTTCAACCAGGTAAAATTTTTCGTTACGAGGACGTAACTCCCTTTTTAAGGGGGGTAGAATTCATACTAATTTCGTGCAAGTGTGATTGAAAGTTTTCTAATAAAGCTTTGATGTGTTTCGTGCCTGTTTGTTATAGTATGAACATTCATATGATAGTAGAGAGTTTATGATTTATTTTTATGTATTAAATTTATCTATGAGAAGTGTGAAATGCAAGTTGAGGTTATATTTCAAGTGATAGTAGTTGGCTGACCTATAGACTTAATGATCTGTTTTTTAGAAACAAAAGTATTTGTTTGATCATTTGTGTAATACTTTAAGTTTCGGGACGAAACTTATTTTAAGGGGGGTAGATTGTAACACCCCGTATTTTTATATCTGTTTAGTAATTATGTATATTATTTTAGTTTATAAAATTAATTTAAAATACTCTTTTATTAAGTATATATATTTATTTATTTTTTTTCATTTGACTTTACCTAAGAAGTAGTTAAAACAAATTCCTAGATTTCCTAGGTTAAATACCAATCAAGTCATCTAGCTAACCTTATTATAAAGCTAGAGAAAGAAAAAAAAATTAGAACTTTAGGTCTTAGGAGCAGCAGTACTTCTTCCCTCCACGACACTTATTCATTCCTTTTCTTCTACCTTCTGCTTCAACCAAAGTCTTCCATAAAAATTGCAAAAAAAAATTATCAACCATCACCACACATCAATCTTCACTCATCCACCTTCAACATATCTCGGTTTTGTGGATTTGCTTTTTCGAAGAGGAAAAGAGTATTCTTGTGCTTGCGGTTTCGGGTCGAGGATCGAATCAAGGAGCGGTTTTTGGGGTCCTTTTTATTATAGAGTAATTTCACCCTCATTAATTCTCCTTAATCAAGTAAGTCTGTAATTCTAAGTCTAAGTCGTATTTAGTTGTTTTTTTCGAATTTTGGGATTTTGTTATATTAGTGTTCTTGAGTAAATTGAATTGGGGGAAATTTATGTCATGTGAAATTTGTTTAATTGGCTATTGTATAATGCTTAATTCGAGTTGATTAACATGTTTTCGAGTTTAGATTTCAAAGTTTATCACTTTCAAAACTTATTGTGAATTATTAGTCATATATTATAGTTGTTTGATAAATGAAAGAAGCATCTTTTAAACTTTGCCCAGAATTTTGATTCTGATTAGGCAAGGTATTGATAATTAGTTTCCTGGTTTGGTTATTAAGCAAAGTATATGATGAATATATATTTATGGTCTGAGTTTGGTGTTCGAGTCGAACGTAAAGGTTTTGTTTAAGAGTGTACTGCTGCTGTTGGAGAATTGTTAGTGCAAATTGTGGTTGTTGTTGGTGTAGGTTGTTGTTGTTAATAATGTAAGATGGATAATAAGGTTTTCATATAGTTAGTAGTGTTTATAGTTTGACTTTCGTATATCAGTTTGACTAGTTTGACTTATGTTGACTTTTGTATTCTTTTTACGTTGAGGCGTTTTCAAAACTAGTTAAAGCTCATTAACTAGGTTAGGTTATATGTATGTGAATTATGTGAAGTATAGTCAAGTGACTTATACTATATTATTATATTGTAGATTGCGGGTTCGTAGAGGAACCTTTTTGACTTGAGATTGAGATTTGCTAACTGTGGTTGCCGATAAAGTAAGATTTCTTACTTTGCTTGTACGAATGAGTTCGAAATATTTTCACATTGTTTGGAAATATATTTTAACAATGAGATTGTTTTATGAAGTTTATACTTTGAGATTTAAATTATTCTCGATATTTATATCGAAAGAGGTTATGAGATTATTTATAAGATTTATATTAAAAGGAGGAAGTTCCTCAATGTTACCAAGGTAAATTAAATTGTGGGGTTGCCGGTAAGCGGTATTCCTCGAGTATGGAAGTATGTTGAGTTAACAGTGTCTCAACCGTTTATTTAGTAGTTGGGAGTATATTGATCGATACTCTTGCCATCTGTCTTCCTTCTTGGTACGTTATCAAGTTAGGGGTATGCATACTAGGGACTTTGGTGTTTACCTTATCTAGTGAGCCTAGCTAGCTCATTGGATTTTCATTACTTCCTACTCACAGATTACGAAAAGTTATATTTGAAAGTTTTACAGAATGGTTCAGAAAGAAAGAAATATTGGATCTCGAGATTGTTAGAAAATTAATATAATATATATAATCACGTATGACTTTTAAATGAATTTGTAAGATATTCCTATATATCTTACTCGCACATTGAATAGTTTTGTTTTATTATAGTATGAAATCTTGCTCGGCCTTTGGGCTGATACTACAGTGTTTAATGTGCAGGTACCTGAAGATAGTTAGCTTTTGGTTGGGTTAAAGAGTGCGTTGGATCTCTTTTAGCTTAATAGATATTAGTAAGACTTCCGCTGTTATTTATTTGACTTTAGAATTTACATTCTGGTTTGTAATAATTAATTACTCTCTATCTAATTGGTCTGTAATAATTATTTAGAATTTATTGTCTATTATTTTAGTTAGAACCATTAGCCTTGCGGTTATTATTATTAATTATCGCGGCGTAGCACCTTTGGATTTTCGAGTTTATTTATTATAAGATGTTTTTAGAGTTATTGGAAATTCAGGGTTGTTACACTTTCTCTCTTCTAATGTTCTTCATGTTCTTGTGGTAATGTTTCTACATGTTCTTGATTTTACTTTTTTTGCACGAAAATTTTTAAAAAACCAAAAAATCTGATTCTTTCCATCTTCTCTCTATTCTAATGTTCTTCATGTTCTTGATTTCAATTTTTTGTGCAGAATTTTTTCTACATTGTAGATTTTTTGTATAATGTTTCACGAATCTAATTTTCTGAGTTTTTAAAAATTTGTTTGTTTTTACATAAATTCACGACATATAATTTTTACATAAATTTTTTTTTTAATTTGCGAGTTGTTCTTTTTTGTTCTAAGTTGGATTTATGAGGTATTCTTCAGAAAATTTCGGAATTCTTTATAAAATAAGAGTTGCTCTTTAAAATTCTTTTTGTTTTTAATGATTTGTTCTTTATCTTTGTTTAGAAGGTTTGATATATGAAGTTTTCTTTGTTTGGATTTGTATGAATTCTTTGTTTAAAACTAAAAAAAAAATCATTGTAATTTTCAATGTTCGTTCAACATCAAAGTTTCATTTTTCTTGATAGGGTGATTATTGATTAGTAATAGAAGATGGACATTAGATTAATCACAATGACAATTATTTAAATATAGGTCCTGGTTACTATTTAAATGTTTCTTGTTACTAAAAAAATCAATTATTTACAATCGTTTCAAGTTGATATGTTATTCATATAATTGAATTTTTTAAATATATATAATCTGTTTTAATTTCAATTTTAATTATCATATAATGGATTATTTATACTTCTTGGATATTAAACATTAGATTATTGATGGGGCAAAAATGTTACAAGTTACAAAGGAAAAAGTCCGTACTACAAAATAAAAAAAAAAACAAAGGGGGGAGGGGTGTGGGAGTAATAGCAAAGCATGGGATTCGAACTCGAGACCTAATAGCCAGAAACGCGCTTTCATGTTTGCAGTCGTAAGCAAGTTGACGGGATATTCGACCGTGCTAACAAGTTGATACATTAAGTAGTTATAGTAAACAACATCGTTATATGGATACTATAATATAGGTCCTGGTTACTATTTAAATGTTTCTTGTTACTAAACAAATCACAAACTTACAATCGTTTCAAATTGTTATGTTATTAAAATAATTGATTTTTTTAATATATATAATCTGTTTTAATTTCAATTTTAATTATCATATAATGGATTTTTTTATACTTCCTGGATAATTTTAATCGTTATTCTTTATAACCCTTCGGTTTTTTATTTTAACCCTTCAATGTTTAATTTTAACCATCCGGCTTAAGCTTTTGTCGTTATTATTGGGTGGTTATATAGTAGCATAGAGTATTTCGAGGGTTACTCCTTAGTTGGTAAGTATTTATTTATACATAATATCAATTTTAGGTGAAACAATCGATCGAGATTTAGTATTTGTATATTACAAGATTAATACACAAGTAGTGCCTTATAACAAAAAGTCATCTAATAATAGTATTATGGAGCATAATTTTGATTTTTGGTCAAATAATTGATCGAGATTTAGTAGCTCTGTTAATATTAAGGAGCATAACTTCAATTCTAAAGGCTAACAATTGATCGAGAGTTAGCATTTGTGTACAACAAGATTAATAATTGTTGTGACTTATAGTAAACCATAAACAAAGTATTTAAACTTTTAAGTTTTATTTAAAAAACATTATAAAACTTTTGCTTAAATTGTATTAGTATTTGTTAATTTTGACAAAATGTTGTATTTAACAGCAACAGATTAGTGAGAATTTAAGCTTTCGGTTTATAACCAAACATCAAGCTTTCCAATCCAGATAACGTTTGAAGTCCATTAATATAATAATTAAAATTGAAAGTAAAACATATTATATATATATATATATATATATATATATATATATATATATATATATATATATATATATATAGTATTTGAATTTCAATTGTTGTTCTCTATAAACCTTCGCTTTTTTATTTTAATCCTTCAATGTTTGATTCGAACCATTCAACTTAAGTTTTGTCGTTATTATTGGGTGGTTGTAGTACTATAGAGTATTTCAAGGGTCACTCCTTAGTTTGTAAGTATTTATTTATGCATAATATCAATTTTTGGTAAAACAATCGATCGAGATTTAGTATTTGTATATTACAAGATTAATAATTGTAGTGCCTTATATTACAAAATTTATTTTGTAGTAGCACTTTAGTCTTTTTACATCTTGTAGTGAAACATCTTACTGTAATTTCTATTTTATATATATAAAAATGAAATAAAAAAATAAATATATAAAAAATCAGTGAAATTAGTAGCAAAGCATGCTCAAATGATTTTAAGTCAGTAAATTTTATAGTAACATGATACATTTATATAGTTTATCATCAACTTGTAGTGATTTACTAACAATAAGTTCAAGATAAGTAATTGTTTTTATAAAAAAAGTATCACGTAGTTAAACGTGTGAAAATCACAAGTTGAAAAGTAGAAATTTGGCTTATGGATGTTCTTTTACATATATTAATAGATTAAAATTGAAAGTAAAACAGAGTATATAATAGTTAGGATACAAATATATTTGTTTTGTTACTAAATTAGTATCACTCCTAATATATTACAGCTCAAAACATGTTCTTATCGGGGTTGAATGTCTTCTTTACAAACGAACTAAGGGACTGCTGAATGTCTTCTTTACAAACCAACTAAGGTTTAATTAGTGCATTAGTTTAATTAGTGCATTTTAAAACCAAACATATGAGTATGGAGTGTACTAGTTTAATTAGTGCATTTTTTTTATAAAAAAAAAAACTTCGTTGGAAAAATTTCTACCGTCAATGGCTTCCGTGTTTCGGTGGTCTTCTCCGGCCATTTATATACATGCATGGAACAACCTTTTGTTTTTTTAAATTGCAAAGAGGTGGGAGGTAGGAGTATTATTTAGTGAAATATGTTTGGCGCCAAACAAATTGTTCTCTTTCTCCATATTTTGTGGCGCTAGAATTCCCGCCCAAAACTTGTAAGTGGTGCAATAAGATTCCCGCTCAAGTTCCCTCTTTTTTTTTGGCTAGCAGCGACGTGGCAATACACCATTGGAAGTGTATGTAGGGCATACATACACCAAGTGTGTGTAGCGTCTCTCAAACTATTAACCTGTAATTGCAACATCATTTTCAGCACTTCACTCAACAAAAGAAGTTGTGTTAATTACAACAATTTGGTTTCTAATTATCGATCTACCATCACCCTTAATTCCTCTGATCGACAAGTCAATTAGTTAGTACAATTGTATTGTATCAAATTCCAGCATCTTCTGAAAGGTCAAAGTAGGTAAACTCCTAATGTTTTCTTTGTTTCTCTATCATCTAGCTGCCAAAAAAAAAAGTCCGAGATTCAAGGTAATCCAACTTAGTCTTAAAACCCTAATTTAAAAAAAAAAGAGTATATCAAGTTCCAACTAATTACACAAATTTATATCCAAAATTTTAGTGTTTTCAAAAGCAAACACCAAAGACATCTCCAATTAAGGTTGGTAATAACAAACGAAGCGTTTCTAGAAAGAAAAAGGGAAAAAAACAGAAGAGAGGCATAATTCTTACCTACGTCGTCGTCTTCAACTAATAACTAAAACTCCACCGTCTTCAATTGGTCACGAAAACCCTACTCAAAGCCAAAAAATATTCACCAACTTCAGCTCAGCTTCCTACTTCCCAGCTCAACTAGAGATCTTTTGAATTTTTCAGAATTTCACAAACCGACATAGAACTTGAGCTTTAATGTTTTCAATTATTTCCCCCCTTTTCTTATTTCTCCTTTAAACACCCGATAGACCATTAGAGCTCACCGGTGGCAATCCATAAATGGTGCACACGTCCTTATGGTGAGGAAGGTGCGCACATGTACATGACTAACAAGTCAAATGTACATGAATGACAAGTCAGATGAATACATGTACATGGCTAACAAGTCAAATAAACATATGTACATCTCTTTGTTAGTATATGCTCATTGGTATTGGTCTTTATGTTCATAGCCTAGTGCTTGATGTTCATCGTGCGCACATTCCTCACCATATGGACTTGTGCACCTACTAATTTGCACAGGCTCACAACTCACAAGCACGACACAATAACACGACACGATCCCTAAAAAAAAAAGTTAGTGTTGACAGTTGAAAGTTTGAAGATACTGGTCAACATGAAATAACACGTCGTATTAAATATTGAGTTAGTGTTGAGGTTTTCAACACAGATATGATATGTTTGAACCTGTTTAACACAATTGCTACACAATTATAGGATTTTTTTTATAAAAAATTGGTCTAGAATTACCAAAAAGTAGCTTAAAAAGACAACATGAAACGAAACTGAACACACAAAAAGTGGTTTAGTGTATTGATATATCTCAACACATTTCATTAAACTGATCAACACGATATGACACATTTATTAAATGCGTTGCATTAGTGTCATGATTTTCTGTCAAGAAGATTTAGGTTTAAGTTTTTGTTGTGTTGTTTCTTTCATTGCCGCTGCACATAATATATTACATCAAGTCTTTACAAACTAGGACTCTCATAATAAGGAAATACATCAAAGTGATCTTGTTGCCTAAAATATCTCAATACCCCCCTCAAGTTGGAGCATGGGGATCATAAACGCCCAACTTGGAAAGAATAGTGTCAAACTATAACTACCCGAGAGCCTTGGTGAATATGTCGTCTAGCTGAGCTGTGGTATGAACATAAGATGGAGCAATGAGGCCGTCGGTGATAGCATCACGCACGAAATGGCAATCAACCTTAATGTGTTTCGTGCATTCGTGGAAAACAGGATTCTTAGCAATGTGCAGCGCTGATTGACTATCACAAAACAATCGAATAACAGTTGGATGATTGACACCCAAACTCAATAAAAGACCTTTCAACCATTTCAACTCACAAGTAATGGCCGCCATGGAGCGGTATTCGGCTTCGGCCGATGAACGAGACACAGTAGCTTGCTTTTTGGTCTTCCAAGCAATGGGAGAAGCACCAACAAAGACAACCCAACCAGTAAGGGAGCGGCGAGTAAGAGGATATGCCGCCCAATCAGAATCACACCAGCCTGATAAAGACAAGTCACTGTCAGCGCGAAGCAAAATATCTTGGCCAGGAGTGCCTTTCAAATAGGGAATGACACGCAAGGCTGCTTCCCAATGATCAATGTGAGGAGCGTGCATAAATTGAGAGAATATGCACAGAGTAAGCCAAATCAGGGCGAGTGACAGAAATATAGATGAGGCGGCCAACAAGGCGGAGATAAGGCTCAGGATCATCAAGCAAGGCACCTGTAGCAAGACCCAGTCTGTGGTTCTGCTCAATAGGAAAGACAGCAGGTTTAGAGCCTAAAAGACCAGCTTCGGAAATAATGTCCAAAAGTGTATTTACGCTGACAGAGAAATAAACCGGAGGAACTCTGAGTCACCTCAATACCAAGAAAGTACTTTAAAGCACCCAAGCCTTTCATTTTTAAACAATCTCAGAGATAGGCTTTGAAATCCTCCAGAGCAGCGGAATCATTCCCAGTAACAATAAGAGCGTCCACATACACTAACACATTAAGTTGAATAGAACCCTTAGTGTAGGTGAATAAAGAGTAATCAGAGTAAGATTGAAGAAAGCCATACCCTTTGAGAGCAGTTTCAAGCTTTGCAAACCAACACCGAGGAGCCTGTTTGAGACCATAAAGAGACTTGCGGAGACCACATACCATATTAGGTTGCGATGCTTCAAAGCCAGGAGGAATTTTCATGTAAACCTCCTCCTCCAAATCACCATGCAAGAAGGCATTATGAATATCCATCTGATGGAGTTCCCAATTCTTAGCAGCAGCAATATATAGCAAGAAAAGCCCGAACAGTTACCATTTTAGCAACAGGGGCAAATGTTTCAGTGTAGTCAATACCTTCCTTTTGATGATTACCAGGAACCACCAAATGAGATTTTCAACGATCCAGATTGCCTGCAGAATCAAACTTGTTGCGATAAACCCACTGACTACCAAGAGCCCGCTTTCCCGGAGGTAAGGGAACCATGGTCCATGTGCCATTTTCCTCTAATGCTCTAATCTCATCATTCATAGATTTGCGCCAACCTGCATCCTGCATAGCCTCCTTAAAAGACTTTGGCTCTGTAATAGATGTGAAAGTAGCAATAAACTTTCGATATTTCACAGAAAATCTATGACAATTAATGTAATGAGCTATAGGATAGGGGTTACCTAAGGAATGATGTGGAGCAAATGCAGGAGAAGAGGGACTCTCTACTTGTATAGTATTAGTGACGTAATCATGGAGGAGAACGAAGGGGGTTTTGTTACGGTGGCCACAACCTAAATCAGGGGGAGCAACAGACCCAGTCGAAGGGTAAAAAAAAGAATCAGCAGGCTCGGATGAATTATTGGGCTGAGAATGGGACGGGGTCTCAGAAGTAGGCCCGGTTTCAGTAGTAAGGAGAGAATGGGAGGAAGTAGGAGTAGGATTGGGCTGAGACGGGTGAAATGGTCCCGCGTAGGAGAGTTAGGGGAGCGTGTATCTGTGGATGGTGGAGAAAGTGGGCCTTGGACGTGAGGTCCAATAACAGGTTGCGAATTTTGTGAGGAAATGGGCTGGGTAAGAATGGGTGGATGGTATGGTGCGTTTGTAGAATTGGTAAGGGGCTGGGCAGTAGTTGAAATGGGGAGAGATTTTGTAGTGGGCTGGGTAGTTGTTGAAATGGGTAAGGATTTTGTAGTGGGCTGATTAGTAGTAAAATGGGGAAGGGAATTTTGAGTGGACTGGACGTCTGTTTGAGAGGATGGAGAAGATGTAGTATGTGAAGGGGGAAGGTAGTAGGGTTTAAAGTCAGCAAAGTCAAGATGAATTTCATCACTTTGGGTAACAATAGTGTAGGGATCAATATTAGCATCTTCGGGATCACAAAATGGAAAAGTTTCTTAAAAAAACTTGACATCTCTTGAAATGAAAAATTCTTGAGTATCAAGATCAAACAATTTCCAATACTTCTTACAAAGAGGATAACCCACAAACATGCATTTTCTACTCCTAATAGCAAATTTATCCCCTTTGGAACGTTGATTATGAGCAAAACACAAGGAGCTAAAGACTTTGATAGTATCATAAGAAGGAGGATGACCAAACAAGCATTCATAAGGTGTTTTATTGTCAAGCAAAGGTGTAGGGGTACGATTAATAAGATGAGCTGTTGTAAGGATACTCTCACTCCAAACAAAAATAGGAAGATTGGCATGAAAACGAAGAGCTCTACCCACATTCAAAATATGTCGATGTTTACGCTCAACCTGTCTATTTTGTTGAGGAGTGCTAACACAAGATGTTTAAAAGAGGATGCTAGTAGCAGTAAAATAACCATGAAGGCAATAAACTCAGTGCCATTATCACTTTGCACAATTTTAATGGTTTGAGAAAATTGACAGTCAATCATAGCAATAAAAGCCATAAACATCTTAAAGACTTCAGTTTTGTCAACCAATAAGTACACCCAAACAACTCTAGAATAATCATCCACCAAAGTAAAAAAAATAGCGAGCACTACAAGAGGATACATGTTTATAGGGACCCCACAAATCACAATGTAATTTTTCAAAAATTCTAGTTGCTTTATGATCACTATTAGGAAACTTAGTGCGAGGATGTTTAGCATGAAAACGCACCTTACAACCTTTATTCAAACTACCCTGCAAATGAAGAACAGGGGGAAGTAATTTCACTATCTTCTCAGAAGGATGACCCATGCGATGATGCCAAAGAGCCAAGGAAGAAATGCTTCGCCAACAGAAACATGACACATAGAAGAGCCACCTCCAAAGTAGTAGAGTCCATCCATCCTAACAGTCGTTCCAATCAGATTCCTCGACGGGTCCTGTATAGCACAAACATTAGAATTGAATTGAACAATACAATTCATAGTCGCAGTTAACTGTGAAACAGAAAGTAAATTGCAATGCAAGTGAGGCACAAAAAGAACATGAGTAAGATTAAGAGTATCGGAGAGACGAACAGAGCCCTCTTGCTTAGCCATAACAACAACGCCATTAGGAAGCCCAACGGGGCAATCAACAATACAAATCACATCAAACAATAAAGAAAGGTCAACAATAACATGATTAGAAGCACCAGTATCAACTATCCATTCAGTTGTTGTAGTAAACATACCGTGCAGACGATCATCAGGAAATCTTGTATTACCAAGAAGCCAAACCAAGGCCTTCCACTGTTGTGCGGTGAAGAGAGAAGAAGGCGAGGCAGTGGCAGCAACCCCTATCACAGCAGCCACTGGTGTTGTGGTAGCGTTGGCTCGAACATGGCCTTGACCACGCGCAGCAGCCGCGGTAGCAGATGAGTGACTACCAACACCGCGTCCAGCAGCTTGTTGGCGCTCCTCCCACCAGACGGGGTAGCCAACAAGCTCGAAACAAGAAGAGACTTCGTGCCCAGATTTTTTGCAATGCCTACAAGTGAGGTGTGACTTATCCTCACGCACCCTAGGCCGAGTTTGAGATGTAGAGGCAGTGCTGCCACGCGGAGCAGCTCGTAAAGCAAAGCTGACCACATTATGAGATTCATCAGTCACGGTTTTTGCTAGGCCAACACGTTCCTCTTGGACTACCAATTGATAAGCCCTATCAAGAGTAGGCAAAGGATCTTGGGAGAGTATATTTTTGCGAACATTACTATAATAATCCGAATCAAGTCCCATTAAGAATTCATGAAGTTTACGTTGAGCACGACGTTCCTCATGTAATTGTCCCGCGGAACAAGATGAACAACAATCACAATTAATTATAGGTTCATGAGCATGTAATTCCTCCCACAACGCATTTAATTTACCGTAATAAGTAGCTACGGTCATTGATTTAGATTGCTCACAGCGAATAATAGAAGAGGAGAGTTGTTGAATGCGAGAGCCATTAACCATAGCAAACCGTGATTTTAAAGAGTCCCATAAGCGTTTAGCATCACGGCATTTCGAGAGCGTACCTTTAATATCCGGGGATATGGTATTCATAATCCAAGAGATGAGCATGGCTTGTATGGTGCTCCAATCCGATGAAGTGCACGGAGGAGTAGGAGATGTTATTGTGTCGTCCAAGAAAGCGAACTTGTGTGTGGCTTCTAATGCCATCTGCATATCCGACGCCCAAGCATCATAATTGTCTGCCATGAGTCTTGTTGGCGTGATGAAGTCGCCAAGTTTGTCCTGGGGACAGAGAAAGAAAGGTGAATTGGGAGGGATGGTGGGCGGTGGACTAGTGTTTTTAGGCAACTGATCATCGCCGGCCATGAGGATAGGTTAGTGTATGCGGCTACAAGCCTGAAACCATGTCAAGAAGATTTAGGTTTAAGTTTTTGTTGTGTTGTTTCTTTCATTGCCGCTGCACGTAATATATTACATCAAGTCTTTACAAACTAGGACTCTCATAATAAGGAAATACATCAAAGTGATCTTGTTGCCTAAAATATCTCAATATTTTCCAACCCGTTTATATATGAGACAAACACGGATATGACCTCTTGCTAACTCTATATTACTTACTCTGTTGCTTTTTATTAGGCATATACAAGAAGACGAACAATGATCCTTAACCTCTTTTTAAAAAAATTATAAAGAATAAAAATTATACAAATGTGATATAGTAAAATGACTTTTTAAAACCAATTTAATAGTATAATTTATATATGTTCTCTTAAAAGTGATACAAGTTATAAATTAAAGCATATGCAATGCATGGTTCTGTGCTGTAAAATATATTGGAATGAAATTCTTTGTGATAAATTTAGTAACTAAATAACCAAATATTATGTAATGCCGATTACACTACAACTTTATCATACACCTGTGTATTGTGAGCATAGTACACCCGAATTTTTTTTTTTTGCTCATTGCCCATTTGAAATCTTCCAAATGAGCAAAATTCACACAATAGGTAGAGCTCTAAATGAGCAAACGACCAAAAAAAGAACATGTGCGATGAATGATTACACTTTCAATTTTTACGCTAATATGAAGATCTTATGTAACACCCCAGAATTTCAAAGCGGAAAAAGAAAGAAATAATAATAATATTAATAGGACGATGGCGGAAACATCGTCTTCTGGGAATGTCACTACTACAAGAAATGCGTTTAAATAACTAAGTGATAAACCAACATAAGTAAATAGTATAAATAAATTAAATTAATTAGAGTATTATCCAAAAGATAAAACTAACTCTTCAACTAACTAAAAGTCTAGGCCTAAAACAACTATCATTTCATTCTCGCATCTCAACTCGAGCCCAAAACCAAAGAAGATTCCCATCAACAAAACCTGCAAAATATACAACAAACATCCACAATCAGTGGGGAGTAACTAGCAGTTCTCCCAGAACAAAAGAAATCAAAGCATGATTCAGACATAGATTAATAAGAAAGGAAAGAATAAATCAAGTCAACTACAATATGCATCCACTTCCATATAACTCACAAGTAACACAAATGAATAATAAATAGCAAGTGAATTGGATAAAAATAAATAAATCATCTCAAAAGTACTTTTATAAAAATATAAGTATAGGTAAAACAAGTGATTGAGTCAGAAACCGAACGCTAGTGAATCGCAATTCACTTCATAAGGTTTGTCAGATCGTAATCTCCAGGTCAGTCTATGGGCTTACGTTCCCCACTGCCTGTGTCTAAGAATGGCCAAACTCCCGATGCAGGGTAGAACACGCAGAACTCCCTGACCTCTCGGACGACAACAATTAACCTAGGTGTACCCTAGTTCGCAAACCAGGTGGTTGGCATGTTCTTCACCGGGGACTACATCTATCCCACCGGATGTTCTTATCTCAAAAATAAAATCATAATTCATAAATATCATCAAAGTATCATTCAACTCAAAAATATTCGTCAAAAGGGATGCCACCCGGCCTTATACCCATAATTCATCAAAAGTAATTCTTCATAATTCCTCAAAAATAATAACTTACAAACTTACAACAAATGTCTCCAACAATAAATACTTTGAACATCACTAAGCATCAACAATGATAATAAAATAGTTTTTATAGCACTAACAGTTCAATTAGAAATGCATCACCAATTAACTCCAAGGCTTATTAAATAAATGAATAGTACACAATTAATCATTTTTACATAAATCAAACATAAACATAATGATACCAATAATACTTACAACAACCTACTAAACACCAGCATCTAAGAACATAAAAGATCACAAATTATTTCTGATTAACAAGCTCTCAAATAATTAAAAAGAATATCCGCAAATTCACAACAAAAACACGATAATAATTATTAAACTAATAAGTACGATCAGTAAAATAACACAAAAATTATCTTACAACCATTATGGCCCCATAGACATGGTACAAATTTTATTTATAATTTGCGGACCCTATAAGTATTTTTAAACATTAATTTACAGAATAAAGCCAATATAATAATTATAAATGGAAATAAACGCCCAAAAATTACCAAAAATTCACATAACATGCGTAAACTCACAGTAATACATAATATGCAAAGAAATAAATTTTTCGGCCTCCATAAATAATTTTCACGATTTATATACTGACATACACGAAAATGTAAAAACAGATAAACCAATTAAATAAACTTGTAAAAAGTAGACAAAAATTATTCCAAGGCATGAAATACATATAAAACATATAACATGCTTCACTAAAAATAATTTCAGCAATTATAACATTCGTTCACTATTTATTTTGCAAATAAGCCATAAACGCATAAATTACCAAATAAATCAAATAAATAGTAAAAATCAAACGAAAATTATTTTGCGATCAAGATGTTATAAACGTGATGTCCAAATTTGAGAATGATCCAACGGTTAGATCTCCGGATATGGTTAATTTCGTGAAGGTGTGACAGGGAACAAAAACCGGATGACTCGTCTGATTGAAACGAAAACTGCAGTCGCATCTTTCCCTTTCTTCAAAAAAAAATTGTACCACGAGCAAGATCTTTCCGAGCAGATGGATTTTGACTACTCGCACGTTCAATTCGGATAAGAAACGAAGGAGATATGATGCAAACAAAATAGGTGTGCAAAAATGGACGAAAATCCGAGAAGAGAGAAGAACTCTTTCTCTTCCTCTCTAAGGGTTGGGCGAAAATGGGGGTTAGAATGTAGCAAAAACCTGAATAATAACCTCATTAAGCAATGGTTTAAATGCAACAAATAAATTATTTATTTTTATGAAAAAAAAAATTCATTTTAATATAAACAAACACCAAAAATAAAGGGTGAAAATTACGGGGTGTTACATCTTACATTTTTGATACATCTAAAATATATCTTGAAATAACATTGTATTTAAAACTCATGCAATTTGTCTTTACCCAAAACAATAAAATCAAGGAATATTTGTCAGAAAACTAACTTTTAGCTATCACTTTTTGTCACAACCCACCCTCTTAAAAAAAAAAATTAGCACAAAAACCACTTTTTATGATTTTTTTTCGTTTTTGTTAAAAAAAACCACCTCCTGCCAGATGAATTTCTTGACCTGATTTGCCTTGATCCTTGCCGCCAACTAATAAGCATGTAGTGACTACTGCTAATAGTGAAATCACATCTTTTTCATGTTCTGTCCAGAGTAATGCTAAACTCTGGCACTTAAGACTAGGTCATCTCCCTTTTCATCAAATAAAACATGTTATCCCCACTATAGGAGAGAAAGACTTGCTTCATGATCTTTGCCAAATTTGTCCAATGGCTAAGCAGAGTAGATTGCCATTTCCTACTACTAGTATCAAAACTACTTTTTCTTTGCAATTGTTACATATTGACATTTGGGGTCCGTACAAACACAAGACTTATGGTGGATATACTATGTTTTTAACAATTGTTGATGATTACACTAGGGCTACTTGGATTCATTTGTTAAAATTCAAGTCTGATTCTGTCAAAATAATTGAAGATTTTGTTGTATATGCTGAGAAACAATTTGAGCTCTCTGCTAAATGCATTAGATCTGATAATGCTAAGGAATTGTGTGAAGGTTCTATTGCTATTTTCTATAAATCAAAAGGTATTGAACACCAAACTAGTTGTAGTCATACTCCATAACAAAATGGTGTTGTGGAGAGAAAACATAGACATTTACTTGACACTGCAAGAGCCCTATGTTTTCAATCCAAACTCCCTGTCAAAATATTAGGGAGAATTCATCATGTGTGCTGCCTACATGTTAAACAGAATGCCCCTTCCTGTTTTACACAATATATCACCTTATGAGCTTCTTTATAAACAAAAGCCAAATTTGAACCACCTTAAAGCTTTCGGATGTCTTTGTTTTGTTTCCACTTCTAAAGTCCATAGGACTAATATTGATCCAAAAGCTGACCCATGTGTTTTTATTGGATATTCCTCTACACAAAAAGGATACAAAGTCCTCCATCTCAATGATTCTTCCATCACCATAAGTAGAGAAGTTGTTTTTCATGAAACTCATTTCCCTTTTCATATTTCTCATTCTACCTCTTCACATCAATCTCCTTTCCAGTTTTTCCTTCCTAAATCTCATCAAGATCATATTTTCATTGACCCTTTCACACCTTATTATGATGATTATCCTCATATTCCTACTATTTTACTCTCTTCTTCTTCTGCCACACCTTCACAATCCTCTTCTACATCACCTAATACTATCATTCATTCTTCTACTGATTCTGCCTCCACACCTTCTAATCACTCTCCTCTTATTTCTCCAGCTCACAGTTCAGAACATACTTCTAATACTACTCCACTTGATCCAATTCCTTCCAACACTCCAGTTGATTCCATTCAAGTTCCTTCCTTACTAGATTTATCTCTTTCATTTCCTTCTGACCCACCACCTTCCACATCAGTTCAACCAAGATCTTTCACAAGGCCTAAAAAACCCCCTGCCTGGCTAAATGATTACATTTGTGGACCTGTTTCTTCTACACCTTTTTTTAACTTCTCACTGGTGTAATCTAGTTTGTTTTGACAATCTTGATTCCACTTCTAAGGCTTTCATTGCTAAAGTTCAAACTCATACTGAACCTCCTTCATATGAGGTAGCTTCTCAAAATCCAGATTGGGTTCATGCTATGAAACAAGAGTTGACAGCTCTAGACTCTAATCAGACCTGGGATGTTATTGATTTGCCTCTTGGTAAGAAACCAATTGGATGTAAATGGGTTTATAAAGTAAAAGTGGACCGTCCAAATATACGCGATCAAATTGCGAACAGCTAAAGGAGTCAGCTGGGCTAAACAGATATTGAAGGAGTTCAAAATCCTCACCAAAAAGGAATCCAAGGGAAAACGCAGCCCGAAATCAAAATGATGGGTGTAAACGGCCCCATGACCGGGAGGGCACTCCGTTACAATGGAACCCTCAGGAGGAACCACCAGCTTATAACCTTCCGGGAACTGGAATAAATGGTCAGCAACCTTGGGGTAATCAAGGACAAGAGCATCTTGACGCCATGGTAAATCAATTTCCACAGTTAGCGGCCCGGCGCACTCGTCCTCAGGCAGCCATAATGCATCAGTACCGGGACCCTTAAAATTTTCTTCGCCATCAGACGCATTGAGGCTACCGTCAACTCTCCTCTCGCCCGCGCGAGAGCTCTCCCCAACCACGCGCTCCGACAAAGGCACACTCGTGCCAATGTTCGTGGCTGTAGTATCGGTCGCGTCCCCGGTAGCACGAGCAGCAGGGGTGGTGGGAGCGGACCAACGTTGGTAAACAGAGTCTTGGTTGGCCATGACGGTCGCAATGGAGTGACTGTAGTCACCTAAATCAATGATAGGTGGATTAGCGGCCATAGTTTCGTGCAAACGGTCATAAAAGTCAGCGGTCACTTCAACCCCTGCGTCCGCCATGCTATCTAACCAAGCATGCTCTCTTAGGGGGGCAACATCAAGGTCGGGAACGGCATCAGCTGGCGGACTCCTATGGGACCGTCTAGCAAGAATTTGATGCCTAAGTTCCCTAAGCGTCTGTCTGTCACCGCTTTCCCTAGTGGACAGATATCTCCTAGTCAAATTATGTTCCTCAGGAGTAGCAAGGTCGTTAAGAAACTTGGACCTCAATTATTTTTCTCTCTCAGCTGTTAGGGGTATGTCCGACAACAACCTAGTCTTCATCACAGGGCTAGAATCTGAAGAAGGGTTGCTATCGGCCAGGGGGGAAGAAGGTTCACTCTCAGTCATAATTACATCGCTAAGGGCCTTCTGGCTATCAAACTGGTCCGACATGATGAAAATACAAAAGAAACTTTAAGGAAACTTGGAGAAGAAATGAGGAAATACCTGGAAAAGTAAAGTCGCCGGAAAAAAGTAAAGGCAGGGAACAAAACCTGCTGAAAAAAGACGAGCGAAGTTCCCAAAGAGCGAAATGGCGTAGAAAAACTCGAGCTTGAACGAAAAGACCGCCGGATATGCAGAACAAACACCGGCGAAACACGAACTTTAAAACCTAGAAAAAACCCAGAAAAGATGCGTCAAGAAACGACGAAATTTCTAGTACAATAGAACCGGAAACTAAAAACTAGAAGGTTTAGCAACTTTTTGGAGCAACTTGAGCAAGAAAAAGTCAATTTTGGAGCAAATGAAGCTTCGGGTATGGAGGTTCGTCAGAATGAAAACGAAGAAGGAAGAAGGAAAGCTTGAGAATGTGATAAAGAAATCCGAAAAAGGACAGCCGCCTATATATATACGCGCGAAGCGAACGGCTAGGATCGACCAACTTCTCAACTCCCCTCCCAGATCTCTGCTAAGTGTCAAAGCACAGCAAAACCCTAATAAAGTAATGGGCGGGATTTTCGGAAAAGTAATCATTAACTTTTCAAAATCCTTCAACTCCCTACAACAACACGTGGCATCCAACGTATTAACTTCTCCGAAAAATTAAACACGGCAACAATGACTCGCGTCCACCGACAACATCGTTAGGGGTTAAGACCCCAAATGATGCTGGGGGCTAGTTGTATGGGTATAACTCAAGTATGTTAGCGGATCTCTGTGATGAGTCCGCGAACACCATTACGGACGCGAACATTGTAAGTGTTGCCTACAGCTCTAACAAGTCAGTTCATCAACGTGGTCCGACAACGTTGGCGGTCGCCCAATAGGACAAAATAAGGGAATCTTCCCATCTGTCAAGTGCATAACAATCGTACACGTGTCAAAGGATTACGCATCTTGTCAAATGAATAGTACTACTATAAATAGCCAAATGGTACTATTCTGCAGGTACATTCTCTCTCACTGATAACTCTTATCTCTCTCTCTCTAAATCCTATTTGGACACGTGCTGATTTGAGAGTCGGAGGGGGTTTCCTCGCATCCACCCCTAGGGTAGTACACATTTGCTTCTTGTGCCGCTATTCACTAGCGGACGCTAACTCCAACCTTGGCGGACTCTTGTCAAGGCCGCCAACCGTTCTACAACCGGAACAAACATCAAATGGTCACATAAGTATATCGGCAAAGTGAAAAGTCAACGTAGTACAATATAAAGAAATTGTTATGTAAACATGTTTTTTCTGAGTCCCAATTCTATATCTCACTTTTTTGTACCATTATTTGTGCCACTCAAAATTATTTGTTCGCATCATTAGATTAAGCAAACTTTTTAATTTAAAAAAATTAATAAGGTTAAGAATTATTGACATGAACCAGTAAGATTGAGTAATACAAGAATGGTACAAATAAGTGGGACAGAATAATTTTCTTTTTTCCATGTTTTCCAGCCTTCGGAATAAAGTTTTCAATCAAATTCCTAATACGCTAAGTAATTAAAAATACCTTCTCAACCTTTGTGTTCTGTCTGCAGATAATGTTTGCAGAAGCAAATTCACCTGTCGTAGAAAACTTAACACCTTCTTCTGTCACAGAGATTTCAACTGAAAAATATCATAATAATTAATCTGATTAAGTATTTAACGAAGTAGAAAGAAATCCTAGCAGATTAAAGCGCAAAAAAAGGAAAAATTGATGGAATTTAAATTCTACGTACCAGTATCCCCAATACTGCTCAAATCTTTACAAATCCTGAAAACTCAGCTGAAGGCATCCTCACAGTGGCATGGTGTTCGGCTTCAGGAATACCTAAGCGCTCGCTGTCAATGTCCATCAGGTTCATCTCAAAATCTGAAATTTTACTCCGGTCTGTCATGATTATATAGCAGCAACAACAACCAAATTAATGTCCATTAGCACAAACTTATTGAGAATCAGATCACACATATCTATGTGATATCTCGTATATGGGTACGTGACCAAGTATCCGATTGAGTGATGATTTCATATAGAATTTCCATGATCTTGGCTGTTGGCACGTAAAGTATACATGCTTATATATGAGTATGAAGGATTTTGTCCTCGATCAAGTGTAACAAACTAAATGTATATGGACAAATTATAAAGATAATATATTCAATAATATTAGGTGACCGCAACGTTTTGCTAGAAGCTAATTGCGGTTTGTTGGGCTAGTATATTTAGGCCAACTACTAATATGTATTGGGTCCTATGAGGTCATACAATGTGACAACCCTTGGATATTACCCAAATCCATTTGTGAAATGGGTTGGGCAGTTTTTATGATGGATGGAAGAGTTGTAACTCATGAGTTTATTAGGCTCATAATGTATGACATTATGAGGCAAAATAAAGCCTCATGAATCATCTCTTTGTAACCACTCTATATAATCATATGGGGGTTACAAAGGTGGTGAGTGATTACATTATTTTAGTAAGAGAAAATCTGATTTTCTTTTGCTCTCATCTCTCCCATTCATTCGGCCATCTCTCACCTCAAAAGCAAGAGGATTTTTCTCTCTTCCGTACTAGCATACGTGGTGATCTAAGGGTTGTTCGTGGACCAACACTAGAGGAACGACGGTTGACGTTCTAAAGGATCTCCACTAGAAGGCTTGTGGTGGAAGTGGAATTCACGCATCAAGAGGTATATTATATACTCTTTATAGATTCATGTTAATTTATGCAAAGATCTTGGTGTTAGATGTTTGAGTATGTGATACTCGTTTTCCGCATTAAGCATCTAAATTCCTACAGTGGTATCAGTTAGCCTATTGCATAGATTAATATGATCATGTTGATGCATGTTTTCCTTTATTCTAATTCAGTTAGGGGAGGGTGTTAGCATGAGGATATTGTTTGCACGATTAAAATTGGATTTTAATCTAGTGGGAGTATAAAAGTTGTTTATACATTTTCGATACATATATATATACATATATAATTGTTATATTGTTTCATGTTTTAGTTAAGTTGTTAATTAGAATATGATGTATATATATGTATGATTCATGATTTGCATGCTTTGAGGTTTTTATGCTTAATTTGATTATGTATAATTTCATGGCATGAATTCTTGAATTTGAGGCCAAGTCTGATTTAGTTATGCATATAAGTGTCTTAGTGTATAAAGAAAATCATACGTATTTCGATTAAAATTGCTTGAATTGAAATCGGAAAAGTGGAAGCAGTGAGCTTCTCGCGAGTCGCGACCTAGCTAGCGAGTCGCGAGCGGTGGTCTGCCTCTTCGGCTCGTCTCTCCTTCAACGGATAAAAACTTTAAAATCCGTTTATCCCTTAATGCATATTAATAAGTTATTATGCATGGTATCCTATGTTAATGCTTAAATGAATTAAAATTATGATGGGAGTTTCATTTTATGGTATTTAATTTTATGTTAGGATGTTAGTTTTAATAAGTTGATTAATTCTTTCATGCTAGTGTTTGTGATTAAATGTCATGCAATGCTTTTATGTTTTAATATGATTAAAATATATGTGGTACCTTAGAGTGCTTATGTATTTTTCTTTAAATTTAGTAGTTGATTAAATTTGTTAGATTAATATTTTAAAGCCCTTGGGAGATCAATTCTAATATGATTGAAATTTGTCTAGAGATACTAACCATTTAATTTAATATGAGATTAAATCTGGTTGGTGTTATTATGTTTTAAAGTTGTTGAAGCATAATAATTTATTTTAATAGCTGATTAAAATGCATGTTTTATATATATGATATTATGATTGCATGCGGTGACTAGTATGGCCCAAACTTGGATAGAAAATACGATCTGCGTATCGTGAATATATTTATCTAATCTAAATACGATCTGTGTATCGTTGGTATCTTTTGTAATTTTAGTTTAAAATTCCAAAAAAAATGATTATTCAAGTTGTCATAAGAAGAATGGTGATTCAATCTTATCCCATGAAGCCAAGGATGGAGATCCATGGTGATTCAAGAATGGAGACCTTAAAGAGTAGTCTTTAGGGTTAGGGACCATACTAGGATCACATTTTACTTTATGCATTTAAATTATTGCTTTTGAATGCTTTCTAAGTTTTATTATGCAATGAGTTCACTAGTAATTAAATCACATAATAATTTACTTAGGTCCCTAAAGCTAATATTGGGTAATTGCTATTCCAAATAAACATCTACTAAAATCTTGATCGTTAGTAATAGATTCTGCCAAAGCAGGGTGTTACTTCATATCTTGGGCTAACTAGAGTAAATTTTCGAAATTTGCATGTTTAGTTTGGTTTGGCCCAACAAAATCTTCAAAACAGTTTTGGATTTTGAAGCAAATGATTGGGTTTTTGTGTTTGGGTGACAAGTTCTGTCTAGGATTATGAAGGCTTTCCCCAACGTTGTGGGTAACTTCCTTACCTGGGAACTTTCATCACGTTAGCAATCACCCATCAACTAAGAATTACAATTGTTGTAATTAGTAAAAGAGTTTACTTACCTTTTAAATTTGGTTTTAAGTTGAGGCCAAAGTCCACTTATAAATCATGTTTGATAGGATCTTAGAATCACTTGATTCAAAAGGGACACATTTAAAATTGGTCAAGTGCATAGCTTTTATTTTAAAGTGTTTAAAATTTGTTAAAAGCTATTAATGATAAGCATACTTATTACTTTTGCATCTTCTATGTAGATATCATGTCTGGTAACAACAATAATTCACCTTTTAACTTACGTTCAATCCTTGAAAAGGATAAGTTGAACGGGAACAACTTCCTTGATTGGGAAAGGAATCTGATAATTGTTCTTAGATCCGAAGGTCGAGAGGATGTTCTTGAAACCCCGATCCCGGTTTTAATAACCACCTCTACTGAAGCCGAAACGGCGGCCCATAAGGCTGTTGCAGAAAGGTCAGTAATTGTTACTTGCCTTATGCTCGCGGCTATGGAACCAAGCCTTCAAAAGAGGTTTGCAAGCTTGGATGCCTACAGTATTATCCGACAGCTGAAAACCATGTTTCAGCAACAAGCTCGGATAGAGAGGTATGAAACTCACAAGGCTATCCTTGAGTGTGCGTTAGTCGAAGACAAGCCAGTCGCCACTCATGTCTTCGAAATGATTGGTTATTTCGAGGCAATGGAGAGGTTGGGCTTTCCTTATAGCCAAGAGTTGGCTACTATCATCATACTACACTGCCTTCATGAAGGCTTCAACCAGTTTAGGTTGAACTTCAATATGAATAGGGTGTCGAAAACCCTTGCTGAGTTACATGGGATGCTCATGACTGCCGAGCAAAACATCTCTCTTGCACCTAAGAAGGAAGTTCTTATGGTTCAAAAGGGGAAGGGTTTTAAGAAGGAATGGGCTGGCAAGAAAAAGCAAGACAAGGGCAAGCAAGTTGCCACTAAGACTGCTAATAAGCCACAGGCAAAGGCAAAGCCAAAGGTGGCCGCAAATGCCAAGTGCTTCCATTGTGGTCAAATAGGCCATTGGAGGCGTAACTGCCCGAAGTATCTGAATGATAAGAAATCTGGGGCTTCTTCTTCAGGTATCTATGTCATTGACATTAATTTAGCAACATCTACTTCTTGGGTATTTGATACCGGTTGTGTTTCTCACATTACTTCGAATGTGCAGGGACTAAGAAGGAGCAGAACCTTGGCTAAAGGGGAGGTAGAACTGCGCGTTGGAAATGGTGCAAGGGTTGCGGCCGTTGCAGTTGGGACTTATAGTCTACCTTTACCTTCTGGTTTAACATTAGAGCTTAATAACTGTTATTATGTTCCTGCTATTACCAAAAACATTATTTCTATTCCTGTTTTGGATAATGAAGAGTTTTCATTTACAATTGAGAAATGTTGTTTCTCTGTTTATTTGAATTCAATGTTTTATGCCATTGCTAAAAGGTCTAATGGTCTATATTTCCTAGACTTAGACAAACATGTCCTTAACATAGACAGCAAAAAACATAGATCAAGCGATACTAATCCTACTTACTTATGGCATTGTCGTTTAGGACATATAAACACGAAACGCATTCAGAAGTTACATAAAGATGGACTTCTAACATCTTTTGACTTTGAGCCATTTGATGTATGTGAATCATGTTTAATGGGTAAAATGACAAAGTCACCTTTTACTGGAAAGGGTGAAAGGGCCAGTGATCTATTGGGTCTAATACATACTGATGTGTGTGGACCAATGAGCACAAAAGCTAGGGGAGGGTTTGGGTACTTCATTACTTTTACTGATGATTTAAGTAGATATGGATATGTCTATTTAATGAAGCATAAGTCGGAATCGTTTGAAAAATTCAAAGAATTCCCGGAATGAAGTCCAAAACCACTTGGCAAAACAATTAAAGCACTACGATCCGATCGTGGTGGTGAATATTTGAGCCAAGAGTTTAGTGATCACTTGAAGAGTTGTGGAATTCTTTCACAACTCACTCCACCTGGAACACCTCAGTTGAATGGTGTATCCGAAAGGAGGAACCGAACTCTACTTGATATGGTTCGGTCTATGATAAGTTTTGCTGATCTTCCCATCTCCTTCTGGGGATATACTCTCGAAACTGCTAATTTCACACTTTATAGAACTCCATCAAAGGCAGTAGAAAAAATACCATATGAGATGTGGAATAGAAAAACTCCGAGTTTGTCTTTTCTACGTATTTGGGGTTGTGAGGTTTATGTAAAACGTTTACTTTCAGATAAACTCGCCCCTAAATCAGATAAGTGTTTCTTTGTCGGTTATCCCGAAGAGACCAAGGGCTATTACTTCTACCATCGGACTGAGGACAAAGTGTTTGTTGCTCGTCGTGATGTCTTTTTGGAAAAAGATTTTATTTCCAAAAAGGCAAGTGGGAGTAATATATTTCTCGAAGAGGTTCGAGAAAAGCAACAAATGGACATAGTTCAACCTATGTTAGAGTCAGAAGCACAAGCGCCAGCTGTGGTGCTTGAAGTAGTTCCTCCTTTAGAGGAATCTTCTCCCATAACTGACCAAGTGTTGGAGGACGTGCATCCTGTACATGAACCTCCTGCTGTCCCACTCGAATCTAATTCGTGTGAAAATTCTTAAATTGTTGAGAAGAAAATTTCTCCTGTTGCAGCCCCTCGTAGGACTAGTAGATCAAGAATACCAAACAAAAAGTTTGTTGATTTTTTGTTAACCGAAAGTTCTGAGATAATGATCTTAGAATTTGAGGAACCTACTACCTACAAGCAAGCTTTGATGAGTGAAGACTCCGACAAATGGCTTGAAGCCATTAGGTCCGAAATGGCATCTATGTATGAAAATTAAGTATGGGACTTGATGGATTTGCCCGACGGGGTTACACCTATTGGTTGCAAATGGGTTTTCAAAGTGAAAACAGACAAGGATGGTAACATTCGGGTTTACAAAGCAAGATTGGTTGCAAAAGGGTTCAAGCAAGTTCATGGTATAGACTATGACGAAACCTTTTCACCAGTAGCAATGCTTAAATCCATTCGGATACTCCTAGCGATTGCTGCCTTTTATGATTATGAGATTTGGCAAATGGATGTTAAAACCGCGTTCTTGAATGGGTTCTTGAAAGAGGATGTGTATATGACACAACCGGAAGGTTTTATGGATCCAGAATATCCTAGGAGGGTATGTAAGCTTCAAAAGTCCATTTATGGATTGAAACAAGCATCCCGGAGTTGGAATCTTCGTTTTGATGAGGCAATCAAACTGTTTGGTTTTCTCAAAAACGGAGAAGAGTCTTGTGTTTACAAGAAGGAAAGTGGGAGTAACATAGTTTTCTTGGTCTTATATGTAGATGACATACTTCTCATAGGAAACGATATTCCCATGCTTGAGTCAGTCAAGGAATGGTTGAAGAGTTGTTTTTCTATGAAAGTCCTTGGAAACGCTGAGTACATTTTGGGGATCAAGATCTATAGGAATAGGTCTAAGAGGATTATTGGACTTAGCCAACGAACTTATATAGATAAGATCATTACTAAGTTCAATATGGAAAAATCTAAAAGAGGTTTTCTACCCATGCAACATGGTGTTTCGCTTAGTATGACTCAGTGTCCTTCTGGACCTGATGAGATTAAGCAAATGAGTAATGTTCCTTATGCTTCAGCTATAGGGTCCATTATGTACTCCATGATTTGTACTCGCCCAGATGTTTCATATGCCTTGAGCATGTGTAGCAGATTCCAATAAAATCCAGGAGACGCACACTGGAGTGCAGCTAAGAATATCCTAAAGTACTTACGAAGGACTAAGGATAATTTCTTAGTGTATGGAGGTGAAAGTGAGTTAATTGTTGAGGGTTACACAGATGCGAGCTTCCAAACTGACAAAGATAATTTCTGATCCCAATCTGGTTTCATCTTTTGTCTAAATGGAGGAGCAGTGAGCTGGAAAAGTTCAAAGCAGAGTACTGTCGTTGATTCTACAACAGAAGCTGAGTACATTGTTGCAGCAGATGCAGCAAAGGAAGTCGTTTGGATGAAGAAGTTCATTCTGGAGCTAGGAGTAGTGCCTAGTGTTGGAGATGGTATTGTTTTACATTGTGATAACAATGGTGCCATAGCTTAGTCTAAGGAACCAAGATCACATCATAGGTGTAAACATGTACCTAGGAAGTTTCATCTCATTCGAGAAATCATTGAGAGAAAAGATGTAATAGTTAGCAAAGTTCATACGGATAGCAATGTCGCTGATCCTTTGACTAAACCATTGCCTCAGCCTAAGCATGAGAGTCATACTAGGGCTATAGGACTTAAGCATGTAGGAGAGTGGCTTTGATTGTGTACTATTTACTTTTAATTAGTTCACAGGTATAGTTACTCTTGTGATATGTTTGGTTATGTTTATCAATAAAAGGTTATGTTCTTATTAAATCTTGGTTTAGTATTAAATAAAACATTCTAAGTATTTTATAACGTTTGATAAGATTGTCAAATATGTGATTTAACGAATGAAACCCTATCCAGTGAACAGGAGTTATAATTTACCTTGGTCCCTAGTTCGAATCATTAAAATTGAACGTAAATGATTCTGTTTCATGGACTAGATTGTAAGTTGATTGATAACGCAGTTTCATGGGCTATGGGGACATAGAGATGTCTAGTCATTTGCATAGGCGTGTATAGTTGATACACGTTGGGCAGACCTAGTGGAAGTTCTCTAAAAGGTTTATGAGAATCTCATTAATATATTTAGTGGATTCCTTAGACATGAGTATGACACTATTCTTACTTAAGGATTAGTATGTTTTTGACACTGCAAAATGTCGTGCCGTAAAAGGAGGCTATAAAAGCAGTGATCGAAACTGCTACGAATTGAGTGGGAGTTTTGGTTATACAAGACTGGATAAAGTCCTCCTAAGAGTTAGGATTGGTGTTTTGGCCTCTTGAAGAGCGAGAACTGAAAATGCATGGCCGTGCTCAAATGGATTAAGGAGTTAATCATTTGTTTCGACAATTCAAACTCGGATTTCAAGAAACAACTTGAATATTGGTATGGTTTACATATGATGTTACCATGTCATCAAGTTAGACATTAAGCGACTTAAGGAGTTTGAAGGTTACACACTTGTTGTTAGACAAGTGGGAGATTGAAGGATTTTGTCCTCGATCAAGTGTAACAAACTAAATGTATATGGACAAATTATAAAGATAATATATTCAATAATATTAGGTGACCGCAACATTTTGCTAGAAGCTAATTGCGGTTTGTTGGGCTAGTATATTTAGGCCAACTACTAATATGTATTGGGCCCTATGAGGTCACACAATGTGACAACCCTTGGATATTACCCAAATCCATTTTTGAAATGGGTTGGGCGGTTTTTATGATGGATGGAAGAGTTGTAACTCATGAGTTTATTAGGCTCATAATGTATGACATTATGAGGCAAAATAAAGCCTCATGAATCATCTCTTTGTAACCACTCTATATAATCATATGGGGGTTACAAAGGTGGTGAGTGATTACATTATTTTAGTAAGAGAAAATCTTATTTTCTTTTGCTCTCATCTCTCCCATTCATTCGGCCATCTCTCACCTCAAAAGCAAGAGGATTCTTCTCTCTTCCGTACTAGCATACGTGGTGATCTAAGGGTTGTTCGTGGACCAATACTAGAGGAACGGCGGTTAACGTTCTAAAGGATCTCCACTAGAAGGCTTGTGGTGGAAGTGGAATTCACGCATCAAGAGGTATATTCTATACTCTTTATAGATTCTTGTTAATTTATGCAAAGATCTTGGTGTTAGATGTTTGAGTATGTGATACTCGTTTTCCGCATTAAGCATCTAAATTCCTACAGAGTATGCAAGGAGGCTCATACCCTCAGTTGCTGATCTTGGACAAAAAATCTAAGAGGCTCAAGTTATGATCGCCTAAACATTATATTAAAAGTTGAATCCTTAACCATTATGCTACATGATTTTCGTATATATTTTATACAACTCGTGTATTATATCTAGATATGCAAAAAAGAAATTATCGGGTGTCAAAACTCTACCAGCCCCAACTAAGATCCTTCCCTACACTGGAACAGTGGTAGAGCCACGTTATAACTTGTAGGGTCCTTTAATTTGACCGCCAAATTTGAAATTTTAGTAAATTCTCTTCATAAAATTTGATGATGTGGTTGTTATAATTTAGCCATTCCCTTCATTGTATATTTTTTTTAAGCCTCCGGCTACTTTCTTTTTTCTTGAATCCGTCAATGTTAGGAACTTAATAAGTCTAACATAGATTGATGATAAATACATTGATGTTTTGTGCAAGAACTTATGGTCGAAACAAGTGCCCGGTAAAACCGAAATTTCAAACAAAACATAAGATAGGAAAGGCAAACTTACCGGGACTCTCAAACACGAAATGAACTGTATCACTTGCATCATCATGAGCCTTAATAGTGATAATATCATCATTACCAGCACACTTAAGCATCTTCACCATGTAAGTTGTCGGAAATATGAGTTAGATTAATGTATTCATGAAGAACAAATATATAAACTATACTGATACACAATATAGAGAAGAAACTTATCTGCAGATAACAATCAGCTGAACTTAATTGAATTCCACAAGAATAGCGTTGCGCCGTGGTATGGAGGCCACTGCCTTAGAAACGAATTTTGCCATCTCCGGTGCGGATTCCTGATGACGTTCGTCCCCCAAGGTTCACACAACGATCCCCGACTCCGTGCACCCGGATCAAGGATTGGAGATTCTCAAGAACTGCTCAAAACTCGAAGAAAGAGGTTGGCAATGTGTTTTGGTTGATGGAAAAACCATAGAGAGAGGAGAAAACGGCCAAGAAGGTATTTATATAAGGGTTATAAAACCACTCCGAAAATAAATCCGGAAACAAGAGGAAAAACTAAAAGATTTCGACTTCCTCGAAAACCGCGAGTCGCGGAACATACCGCGAGTCGCGGTAAGCTTGCGGCAATCTACCGCGAAACAATGCAGAAACCACAAGACGCGGCTACCGCGAGTCGCGGCAGGCTCACGACCACAATCCTTCGCCAAAGATGCTTCACGTTCAATAGGATGAAATCCAACAATCCCCCACAAACGCGAAGATATGAGAAACAAGAAATGAGCAGTAAAAGGAAGGTTTGATACTTACAAACTAGTGTCCAAGGATTGAACTAGCATGTTAGTGAGATGGGGTGTCCCTTCACCTACAAGTGTCCACTGGATTGAACTTGCAGGAGAGAGAAGGGACCCGATAGCACATATCTTGCCCTCAGAGCTTGAGAAACTCCGCGTTATCCATGAATTGCCTCTTGAACAACATACAACACTGTTGATCATACAATTGATATTCCTTTTAAGACAAGTCACATGTCTTTCAAATGATTGTGAACATACACAGAGTTCAACAATCCTGGCCATCAACCTGGGATTCCAGTGAGCGCTCTAGAATGCCTACAAGTACGACATTCAACAGAAGGAGGCCATCCCTTCACACTCAAATATGATGTTCTATTACGTTCAAATAAATTTGAATCAGCCACGAAGGCCATAGAAACATCATGTCCATTACGTTCAATTAAATGAATCGCCCATAAAGGCCATGGACTCCCAACACAACCTCCGGTTGCCGCCGAAGTACCATCAGCTCCACTTGTCAAACCACCATAAAGGCTATAGACTCTCACAATCCATTAGGTTTGAACAAAGTAGACCATCCCTATTACAGGACTATGATACCTACCATGTGAGATCATGCACAAGGCATCACAACGGTGTAACCATCAAGTCCATTCCAAGGACCACCCAAGCCTGCTGGGATATGGAAACATAAAGAGCGGTCAAGCTCAACCTCACATACAGTATCTCATTGTATGCCAAATGTGTCTATAAGTCCTGTCAAGGAACTATAGACACATTAAGGACAATCACTGTCCAACTTGATATCTATGAATCTACCAAGTTCTATTGCCAGTTGAACCAACCAAAGGTTATAGATTCATCAATCCATTAAGCTCAAACAAAGTAAGCCACCACAAAGGTAATGGATTGTCCTGTCACTATACCATCAAGCTCACTATTCAAACCACCAAGCCTGGTAATGGATCCTCACACATCCATTAAGTTTGAACTAGCTGAGCCACCGAACTGGTTATGGTTATGTGACCCCACGTGAGCATTGCTAGTCCCAACACGGGACCTCAGAAGCATTCATCAGGTCCTCTCAGTGAGCACAACACCAACATGTGCATGCTCCTGTCCATATGCGCCTCCATTGCCTTCACATGACAATGTACGTAAGCATTTGAAACATCAAAATGTAAATAAGTGAGTATTTCATTACCCCCACAACCGGCAACTTGCCAAGGATTTTCTCATCAGTCGACTTCTTGACTCAATCAGTTCAACTCAATGAACTTATTCTTATGGTTGACTCTGCACCACATCTTACTTTGCATCTCCTCAACAAAGCAACCAGTCAAGAACAATATGCCAACATATACACTTATAAACATATAAGCATAAACATTTAGAAAAGGAAAAATTGACATGAATAATCCAAACTTTTACCAGTCTTCTAAAAATAATCCCAACTTTGGATTATTTTAGAATAATCCCAACTTTGGATTATTTTAGAATAATCCCAACTTTAGGGGGTACCTTCTCAAAATAATCTGAACTATTAATTATCTATATATTATAGACCTAAAATGGATTAGTGTACGCAATAAAAGTTATAGTTTGGTTTATTTTGAGAAGGTCCCATCAAAAGTTAGGATTATTCTAGAATAATCCAAAGTTGGGATTATTTTGAGAAGACAGGTGAAAGTTGGGATTATTCATGTCAATTTTTCCGTTAGAAAATCACTCTCTAGAGATAGTTCATAAACATGCATACAGAACATAATAGTTCATGCTAAGTATTCAACCTTCTAGTTGAACCTGTTACAAACCATGTTTTCTTAACAAGATTGAGATAAAAGGTGCCTTTACCAATACATTGGCATTACATCCATGAACCACATGAATTACCTCATCCCCAACTTCCATCTTGGCTCAAGAATCAAAACCTCCAGTTTCATAAGACATCAAGAGTGTGAACATCAAAGACATAAGATCAATCATAGGCACATGATCACCAAACAATGTCAAATTGATCAATATCACTCAAACAAATACCATCTTGAAAAACCAAGATACAAAACTTAGTTCATCACACAGAACTAACTATACAAGTGGTATAAACCATAAACCACCTACAGACCATTCAAGTCTTCTCACTAAGGAAACCTTACAGGTCAACTCCAAATCCCGTAAGATCTAATGACTCTTCCTTCTCTAAGATGCCATTCATATATGCACTTTTACGTAATCAAATAACACGATCCCAAAGCAAACACAGCCACTGGCCTAGGCAAACTTAGCAACAGGTGAGATAACTACATAGGTCAATATCAAAACATTAATGAACCTCAGAATCATGTGCCTTGCCCATAGCTTTTCAGGCTCACAACTTCAAAGTCTATTGAAGACCAACACACACCCAAAGTATCAACTCTGGTCCGGCAAATACATACACGGCGAGTATGACAGGTCACTAATGAGTCATGTTCAAGCTTGTTTTTCTCTAAGCACTAGTCCTAATCAGAAGTCATAAAACCCCTTGTGAACTGATCAACACCACCAGATAATAACCCATAGACTTCACATAGTTGGTCAACAATGTCAACTTTCTAACCACGGAGGTTACAAGCAAGACTAGACTTTGCTAACTTAGAGAATTAACCTTCTGCTACTCCTTTGCTGAACTACACATCAACAATATTAGGAGAGACACCAAATAGAATCAGGCAACAAACACATAATCATGACTTCTGAACAATCATATCAATGACTAACAAATCATCAATGATATCATGAGGTTCATCCAACAGAGCTTATTCAAGAAGAAATAAACACATCATCAAATTCAGCATAAGAATAGCCACATAGAACTAAATCCTCACACCAACTGTGAAGGAAGGATAGAAATCCGACCATAGCTAGAAACCCCCACAATAAGAACATGGAGAATAACTAACAGCTCATCAGCTTATCTTACATAGGCCATAACTTGCTGAAAATAACGATAACCCCCACATGAGAGAAGATACCCAAAGATGGTCTGAAGAATACTCATGACCCTCTTAAAACCCTCATGTTGCTTCATCCTTGAATGATTTCACTCACTTGGCACACAACCATCATTAACCTGAAAATTCTGCTTATTTACAAGGAGTCCCAAATGGTCTCACCTAGACCCTTAACAAAAGGATAGGAATGCTAGCCTCTGATCAATCAACACATGAAACATGATAACATTCACCAATCATTACTCCAAGTTTACCAAAGAAGCTAAGTCCTCAAGAATTAACTCAAATAATTCAATAACCCTAATAGACACAACTATTGGGTTACTCCAAGACACGACTTAGCACTAGAGTTGCAGTTAGATTACCCAAAAGGTCATTCAACCAATCCAAAAGTCCATATGACTAGACATGGTCAACAAATTTAAACCCTATACTACAAGAGTCTTACAAAGCAACTCTAAAGAACCAAATATACGACTTGTATACAACACATACAATGCAACGAGCAAAAGTATATAATTCATAGCACAAGGAAACAAACAAGAGTTCCCAACTGTATTAAATCCCATGGAAGTTCCCTTCCTCCCCTCACTTACCACAGTGAGGCTCACTGACTAACTAGTCAGTCCCATACATTAATTTATTCCTCCAAAAGGCACATCAATTGCCAGAACGCTGGTATAAATTAGATATCAAACAATGTGCCATATAAAATGAATTGTGCATATAAGATGAACTTGGGACATTAGCCATAAAAAGGATTTGGAACTTCCCTTTAGCCAAGCTGGCCTGCTGAAGGTGCTATGAATTCCACATAGTTGCCACTCTTCCAACTCCCCTTTGCTTGCTTGAATGTTTCAACCTCTAACTCAACCCTTACAAACCTAACATGTCACAAAATTGACTGTTATATATGAAAGGGGTACATAAAATAATTCATGTAAATAAGTTAGAGTACATAATTAAATTAAATTAAAGAGCAAACTTCCCTTCTAATAGGTCTTATGAACAATATCCAATTGACTTGAATATTTGATAGCAGCTTCTTTGCTATCAAGAACTCAATGAGAAGTATAAACATGAAGTTGACTTCCTCCATCAATATAAAAAACCCTCCAATTGTTCTCAGAAATTATTTATCAAATAATAAAAGTCTTGAGTATCCATCAAGTACATTTGAGAACTTCTTCAAAGACGAGAACTGGAAGAAGGAATACGACAGCAGGAATAATTTCAATGGCAACAATTAGATCAAAGATTCAATCTTTACGAGCCAACAAAGTCCAACATGAGTTCCACGGTAACTTCGCTCCACAAATTACCCTAATAAGTCTATTCATAAGGCTTAATAATTCTAACCATACATATTCAAATAAACAATACTCAAGGATTCTTTCCAAGGTAGATAATTGAAATTAGGTTAGAATAAATTGTTCATCAACATGAATACAACAATCATAATAAATTCGTTTCTAAATTGTCGGAAATATGAGTTAGATTAATGTATTCATGAAGAACAAATATATAAACTATACTGATACACAATATAGAGAAGAAACTTATCTGCAGATAACAATCAACTGAACTTACTTGAATTCCACAAGAACAGCGTTGCGCCGTGGTATAGAGGCCACTGCCTTAGAAACGAATTTCGCCATCTCCGGTGCGGATTCCTGATGACGTTCGTCCCCCAAGGTTCACACAACGATCCCCGACTCCGTGCACCCGGATCAAGGATTGGAGATTCTCAAGAACTACTCAAAACTCGAAGAAAGAGGTTGGCCATGTGTTTTGGTTGATGGAAAAACCATAGAGAGAGGAGAAAACGGCCAAGAAGGTATTTATATAAGGGTTATAAAACCACACTCCGAAAATAAATCCGGAAACAAGAAGAAAAATTAAAAGATTTCGACTTCCTCGGAAACCGCGAGTCGCGGAACATACCGCGAGTCGCGGTAAGCTTGCGGCAATCTACCGCGAAACAAAGCAGAAACCACAAGACGCGACTACCGCGAGTCGAGACCTCCACCACGAGTCGCGGCAAGCACGGCGCGAGTCGCGGCCTCTACCGCGAGTCGCGGCAGGCTCACGGCCACAATCCTTCGCCAAAGATGCTTCGTGTTCAATAGGATGAAATCCAACATAAGTAAGATTCATCCCCATTGAGATATTCCTATCACATTTGTAATGCTCGAAACCCTCGGCTCGTAGCGAAAACACCACAAAAGCCATGGGACTATGACCTTGTAGAGAGAAACAGGTCGGTGTACAATCGAAGTTGGCATCGTTCACCAAATCTTTGATCGGTTCCAAGACCTTCTTTAGAAGGTTTCCTTGTACTAGTCGTAATTCTAGCATTTTTTTGGCTGAACGTACAATACATGTTGCGAATCAATTAAACCTTTCAACAAGTTAAAAAAAAATATAGAGAGGTGCACATATTTATTTCATGCAAAATTAAAACTTTGAGCTTCATGTTTAACACCATGCTTTCCTCTATGGTTGAATTCAAAAAATTACACACATTACGTACTATCATTGAGTTCATATAATAAATACTAATTATGATACTCCAATATACTAACTGCATTAGTTGTATACAATATCGGAAAGAAAGTTACATAAAATTGCGTCTTTGACAAGTTTTACCTAAAGAATAAAACTTTCAACCAAATACAAAGAATCTAAATAATCTCCATTCTATAGATTAAAGGAAGAGGAGAGGGACACCAAAAAATTCCTAATTTTTCTTTTTGATCAGTAGAAGAAGATTTCATTACTCAACTAAAAAAATAAAATTCCTAATTTCATGACACAACTTCCTCTTCATGATTAGTATATAAAAAGTTTATTTTTCACAATAAAATCTGAATCGTACCACCTGAATTGCTCTAAATTGTTGAAAAAGTTGGTTGCTGATGCTCAAATTAAAACCACAATGCAACTTTTTGATTATTTGATCTGCAATATGTAGATGGGATTTGGTTACGGCAAGGTAGATCTATATATATTAGTATGGTATGACAATTTATAGTGAGGTGGAAAGTGTTTCGGTGTTGAAACGGTTGGCGGTCTTGAGAGAAGTCCGCCAAAGATTGGGGTTATTGTCCTATGGTGAATAGCTGCACAAGAAGCAAACGTGAACTACCCTCGTGGGGGATGCGAGGAAACCCCCTCCGACGCTCAAGTCAGTATGTGTCCAACTCGGATTTAGAGAGAGAAAGTAGAGAGAGAGATAAGAATTGTGAGTGTGAGAGAATGTACCTGCAGAATAGTACCAGTGAGGTATTTATAGAAGTACTATTCACCTGACAGGATGTGTAATCCTTTGACACGTGTATGGCTGTGGTGCCTTTGACAGAATCCCTTATTTTGTCTTGTTGGGCGACCGCCAATGTTATCGGACCACGTTGCTATACTGACTTGTTAGAGCTGTAGGCGGCGTTTACAATATTCGCGGCGAAGGTGGTGTTTGCGGACTTACCATAGAGGTCTGCTAACATACTTGGGTCATACCCATACAACTAGCCCCCCCAGCATCATTTGGGGTCTTGACCGTTAATGATGTTGTTGGTGAACGCGAGTGATTGTTGCCGTGCTCATTTTTTTGGGGGAGTTAATTCGTTGGATGCTACGTGTCGTCATAGGGAGTTGAAAAATTTCGAAAAGTTAATGATTACTTTTTTGAAAATCCCGCCCATTACTTTATTATGGTTTTACCGTGTTTCGACACTTGGCAGGAATCTGGAGAGGGAGTTGAGAGGTCTTTCAATCTCAATCGTTCATCCACGCGTATATATCGGGGCGGTTGTCCTTTTCTGATTTCTTTATCTTATTCTCAAGCCTTCCTTCTTCCTTCTCCATTTTCTCTCTTACGAACCTCCATTCCCAGAACTTTTTCTTGCTTAAATTACTCTGGAAAGTTGCCAAATTTCTTAGTTTTTACTTTCCGATTTCAGTGTACTAAGAATTTCGTCATTTTTTGACGAAGTTTTTCTGGGATTTTGAGTTTCACCGGTGTTCGTTCTGCCGGCAGAGTTTTTGTTCAAGCTTGGGTTTTTCTACACCATTTCGTTTCTTGGGAACTTCGCTCGTCTTTTTTCGATGATTCTACTTTTCTCCGACGACTTTACTTCTCCAGGTATTTCCTCATTTCTTCTCCAAGTTTCCTTGAAATTTCTTTTGTATTTTCATCATGTCGGACCAGTCTGATAGCCAGAAAACCCTTAGCGACGCTTTCATGACCGAGAGTGAACCTTCTTCCCCCCTGGCCGATAGTAACCCTTCTTCAGATTCTAGCCCTGTGGGGAGGACTAGGTTGTTGTCGGACATACCCTTAACAGCCGAGAGAGAGAAAGAAATGAGATCCAAGTTTCTTAACGACCCTGCTACTCCTGAGAAACATAATTTGACTAGGAGATATTTGGTCGCGAGGGAAAGCGCTGATAGACAGACGCTTAGGGAACTTAGACATCAAATCCTTGCTAGACGGTCCCTTAGGAGTCCGCCAGCTGATGCCGTTCCCGGCCTTGATGTTGCCCCTCTAAGAGAGCATGCTTGGTTGGATAGCATGGCGGACACGGGGGTTGAAGTACCTGCTGACTATTATGACCGTTTGCACGAAACAGTGGTCGCAAATCTGCCTGTCATTGATTTAGGTGACGCCAGTGACTCTATCGCGACCGTCATGTCCAACCAAGAGTCCATTTACCAGCGTCGGTCTGCTCATTTTGCTCGCGCTACCGAAGATGCGACCGACAATACATCCGACAACATTGGCACCAGTGTGCCCTTGTCGGAGCGTGTGGTTGGAGAGAGTTCTCGCTCAGGCGAGAGGAGAGTTGATGTTAATCTTAACGTGCCAGAGGGAGGTGTTTAAGAGGACATTGGGGGTCCCGGCACTGATGCGCTATGGTTGCCCGAGGACGAGCGTGCTGGGCCGTTGACGGTGGAAATTGATTTACCCTGGCGACAAGATGCCCTTGAACTTGATTACCCCAGGGTCGCTGATCGCTTATTCTAATTCCCGGAAGGTTACAAGTTGGTGATTCCTTCTGAGGGTTCTATTGTAACGGAATGCCCTCCCGGTCATGTGGCCGTTTACACTCATCATTTTGAGTTTGGGCTGTATTTTCCTTTGAACTCCTTTCTGGTGAGGATTTTAAACTCCTTTAACGTCTGTCTGGCCCAACCGACTCCTCTAGCGATACGCAATTTGATTGCGTACATCTGGACGGTCCGCTTTTTGGGCTTCCCTGAAACCCTAAACTTGTTCCGTCATCTCCACTGGTTAAAGAGGAATGGTTCTGCCCGTCAACCGGTTTGAAGGGTTGGAAGGATGCCTTCTTCTGGCTTAAAGTGCCTGAGAATTACCCGGTGCGCCGTCATTTTACTGAACCGCGCCCTCGCATGGAGCATTTACCTTTGGAACGCCTATGATTATTTTGACACTGAGGATTACATGGTTACTTATGAGGACGGGAGGGAAGTTAAGGTTACGGAACCCAAACACTGGCTCCCTCATTATAAGCATATCTTGGGAAATCAACAGCTGTCGGCCATGCTGCTTTGCCCTACTCACGCGAACGGTAAGTATTGTTATCGGACTGGTCTGTCAAATGCCGAAAATTTATTTATTTAATTATTTTTTATATTGCCTAAAACCTTTACATTGCCATTTGCAGGCTTTGACCAACTGGACCTCGAGGCCCTTTGCATCTCCGAAGATTTACAACCGACTACCAACATCCAGCCTGCTCCTACTGACGGTCCCGAGACCTTGCACGACACAACTAACAGCCGTAGAGGGGAAAACCGCAACGGTCCACAGAATGTCCATCGTATTCGCGGCGCGCATGCCGGTCGGGCTCCCGGTCGTGGTGGCATTATTAGCGTTGCTGGATCTAGCGGCCTTCCCTCTCCCGCTGCCCCTCTCAGGTCCTCTACCTCCTGACCTGTTGCTAGGGGTAGCGGGACCAGGAGGCGGCAGCGCGAGCCAACGGCGGCGGACACTTCTGCCAGTAAGTGGCCAGCAGTTCCGGGTACTTCAGCTTCTGTCCCTACTCGGGATGTCGTCCGCGTCGAGGATGTGGACATGAATGCTCCTTCTGAAGGCTGGGAGCACGGCGAGATTGCAACCAATGGCCCTGGTCACCACAGTGGGGCAACCTGATTGTCGGGATCTTACTCTAGCATCCGTGAGAAGATCCGGGAGCTCATTACGATGTCCAGTTTTCTATCCAACCTGTCTCCCAGCATCTTTTCTCGGTTCCACGAGTGGATCGAGAAGAAAGAGGTGCCACTAAGTGACGAGGGGGTCGGCTTCTTTTGCTCGTCGGCCTATCGTTCCCGGCAAGATTTATCAACCTGACTGGGACGTCAGGGAAGATGAATATCTGTACGCCGACATCCCTGAGAACGGTGGCATTCTGGCTTACCATATTCTGAAGGGCATGCAGCTGCTGTTGAACAGGCCGGCTGGGTCCTTGGTAACTCCTGCTGCAAGGATGGCTCACGACCAACTTGTGGTACGTTTTCGTACTTGTTTTATTATTTTGTCACTTTTTTTTTGACGTTCTTCTTTTTTCTTCGCAGGCCAACAACGCTGATCGAGCAGTATGTTGAGTACCAGAGGCTGGCGGACAACTTCAAGCAATCGCTGGAAACTTGCCAGGATCTGCTGAAGGAGACGGAAGGCAAACTGGCGGCTAAGACCGCGGAATTGCAGCCTCTGGAAGATGAGCTGTTAACTTTGAGGTCAAGGGCTGCCTTGCTGGAAGAAACTGAGGAAAATGTTAACGCATTGACCAAAGCTCTGGAGGCCGCCAACTCTGAGAAGGAGGTTGCCGTGTTGGACGCCAAGGCGGAAGCTGAAACCAAGGCTATTGCTGAGTTTCAGCAATCTGATGAGTACGCGACGGCCCTCCATTAGAGGTATGATGGCGGGTGGGCGGTCGCCATGAGGTGCGTGTGCAAGACCGTTCCAGGATTTAACTGGAATGTGATCGAAGATGCTCATGCTGCTGGCCAACATCTCACGCCATTTGAGGGAGATCCAAAGTTTGCTGACGAGCAGACAAACCAGGATGCCCCCCCTCTTGAAGCTTTTGGCGGCCTTCTCTCAGCTCTTCCTGCTCTTCCAATAGTTTGTAGTTTGTAATCTTTTGAATATTTTAACTCTTTATTCGTCCCATGTTGGCATTTGTAAACGCTAATGTTTCTTAATTTTATAAGTACGATTCCAACTGAAAGCCTTTTATTTGGCCGCCATCTTTTTTGTCTGTAGTTGGCCGCCAAGCCAGTAGCTTTTATTTTATGGGAAAGTACTTTATATCTTGCGTTTCTGTCGCTTTAATTGTCGTCTAATTGTTGCGTGGCCGCAAACGTACTCGAGCCTGTTTTATGGCTTTTGGCTTGTGCCTTCATTATGTGCTTGATCTGTCATATGGTCGTTAGCGCACTTTGCCTGTCATATGGCGTTTTATTATGTGCTTGGTCTGTCAAATGACCGTTAATGCACTTTGCCTGTCATATGGCGTTTTATTATGTGCTTGGTCTGTCATATGACCGTTAATGCACTTTGCCTGTCATATGGCGTTTTGTTATGTGCTTGGTTTGTTATATGATCGTTAATGCACTTTGCCTGTCATATGGCTTCGACGTTTTTTTTTTTTATATGTGTGACCGCTAATAATGAACATTGACCGGTTACGCAACTCAATAATATATATGAAGAATAAGACAATTTATGGAACGCTAGCAGAAGTTTGTATTAATCATGTAATAAAAGGTGGCTCTCGGCCTTTACATTGTATACATAGTACTTCTTTAGGACACTAGCATTCCAACAGTTCTTGAGTTCCTTGTCATCCATGCCCTTGAGAATGAAAGAACCAGGAGCAAGCTTCTTGGCAATGATGTAAGGACCTTCCCAATTAGCGGTCAGCTTTCCTTCAACATGCGCCTTACCAGTGGCTGCTGTTCTGTGAAGGACTAGGTCGCCAACATCCAACGGCCTCTCCAAGACTTTCTTGTTGTAAACCTTGCTAATTCTGTCTTTGTAGGCAGCCGCTTTCAGTTCTGCTATCAACCTCATTTATGGCAAGAAGTCGAGATTCTCCCTGAGTGCCTGATCATTCTTCCCAAGATCCTGATGCTTGATCCGGTAAGAGGGCCAACCCACCTCTACTGGCAACACTGCTTCTGTACCAAAGGCTAGCTTAAAAGGGCTTTCTCCCGTTGCCTCTTTTTCGGTTGTTCTATTTGACTATAGCACTGCCGGCACCATATCAGCCCATCCTCCTTTGAATTCATCTAGCTTTTTCTTCAAGGCATTCAGGATCTGTTTGTTCGCGACCTCTGCTTGTCCGTTGCTCTGGAGATGGCAAGCGGCTGAGTATGCAAACTTCACCCGAAATTCTGTTAAAAAAGCTTGTATAGGACGGCAATCGAATTGGACGCCAAGATCGAAAACAATAGCCATGGGAATCCCAAATCTTGTCATAATATTTTGCCAGATAATTTTCTTGACCAGATTTGCCTTGATCCTTGCTGTCGGCTCTGCCTCTATCCACTTTGTAAAGTAATCAATACCTACTATTAGGAATCTCCTCCCTCCAGTCGCTGTGGTAAATGGTCCCAAGATGTCCATTCCCTACTGAGCGAACGAAATTGGGCATAGAATAGGCTGCAAATCATTAGCTGGCCTGTTGATGACGGGAGCATACCTCTGGCACTTATCGCACTTCTTGACGTAGCCCTGAGCATCCGCCAGCATACTTGGCCAATAGAACCCAACTCTCAATGCCTTAAGTGCTAAAGCCTTTCCGCCAATATGGTTGCCGCAAATACCCTCGTGTATTTCTTCAAGAACCTTCGAGGATTCCCATGCGGTTGCACACTTAAGCAGAGGTAGACTGAACGATTTCTTGTACAGCTCATTCTGATATATGACGTACCAGTTTGCTTGTCGCTTCAGTTTCTTACCGGACGAAGGATCGTTGGGAAGCGTCCCAGTCAGCTTATACGCCACCAGCTCACTAAACCACTCCCCTTGCTGGTTTATGCTGTTGACGGTCACAACTTTTTTCGTGATGCTCTTTTCCTTCAAGATGTCCACCGCGACGGTTTTCTCGATGCTAAATGAGTCAGAACTTGCCAATTTGGATAATGCATCCGCTTTCGTGTTCTCGGCCTTTGATATTGCCTGAATCTCAAAGTGATTCAATTGAGCTATAAACTCCTTGGCCTTCTCCACGTACTTCAACATGTTAGGCTCTATGACTTCAAATTCACCTCTTAGCTGGCCGCTAACCAACTGCGAATTCATCTTCAAGAGTACATTCTTAGCGCCCGCTGCCAAACACATTCTCAGGCCAGCAATTGCCGCTTCATATTCTGCTTCGTTGTTTGACGCTGGGAAGGCAAACTTGATGGCGTACTGTTATGAATTTCCCTCAGGGCTAGTCATCACTTTACCAACCCCGGATCCGCTAGCAGCGGAGGATCCGTCAACTTCCAGTAGCCAGACTTCCTCTTGCTCTACTTCTTCTTCCTCATATGAGGCTTCCACAATAAAATCTGCCAGGGCCTGTGCTTTGATAGCGGTCCTGGGCTTATATTGTATATCATATTCCGACAGTTCAACGGCCCATTTTAGCAAGCGGCCTGAACTATCCATCTTCTGCAACGCTTTTTCTAGCGGCTGATTGGTTAAAACCTGGATGGGATGACAGTCAAAGTATGGTCTGAGCTTCCTGGCGGCAATTACCACAGCCAAAGCCATTTTTTCTACCAGCTGGTAACGGCTCTCTGGACCGTTAAGGATGTGTCTGATAAAGTATATTGGCTGCTGCCTTTTCTCCTTTTCCACCAACCACTAGTAGAAAAACGTTGATTTCCGTCTCCTTATTTGCATCACACAACTGGACAAACGACGCAAAAGGCTAGGGCCATGTCATTTGTGTCGGATTTTAGGTACATCTGACGCAAATACTTAAAGCAAATGATAGGAGACTCATGTGCGTCGAATGCTATTCTTGGTTCGACGCAAATAACTAAAACGAAATGGGAAACTGGACAAACGATGTGCGTCGTACTTCATTAATGTGCGATGCAAATTACTGGGCTTAGGAGATTTGCATCGGACCAAGAGGCCCATCCGACGCACATCTCATATCAATATATCATATTCTCCCTTTCATTTTCTAGTTCCTTAGTTCCGTCACACTTTCTCTCTCTATCTAAGACTCTAATCCTAAAACTCTTTCACTCTAAAACCGCCGCTCTCCATCCCCTTCTTCAAATCTTCAATCTCTTCATTATTACTTGAAAATCCAGAATACTCATCCACCGAAAAGTAATGCCTAAGTTTCTAATTATTATTTAGTTTCACGGGTTGATTTCGATTTTCTCCAAAATTCTCAATTTTCTCCATATCCATATAAGAAGCCAAGATATCATTAGTTTCACGGTGTGTGTGGTGCAGTCGTGTTGCGGTAGTGGCACACAGAAAGTGAGTGGTGCAGCGGTTGCGACGGCGGTGGTGCGTGACTGCGTGCGGTTGTTGGAGGTGGTGATGCGGTGGTGACAGAGATAGGAAGAGAAGTAGAAGATGCAACGAAAATAAATTGGATTTCGCCTAATCTATTACTTGTTCTGGTAATTTTTTAGTTTCTCAACTCAATTAAGTTTAATTTTTTCTATCTCTATTTTTCTTGTTGAAAATGTACAAATTCTTTAACAAGTGATGTTGATATTATGAGATCTAGTTTTTTTTTTTTTTTGAACCTCAAGGCTAACAATAATTCAGAAATACGTCTATGCTTGGTGTTATGCGAACCAGCTGAAGAAGACAAACCAGTTGCACAGTTCTGATTCTGGGTATTGAAGATCTCAAAAATTTTGGTTGAGTTTTGTGTATGCTGGATATTATTACCATCTTCTCTCTCATGTAATTTTTTACTTTGAAGTTTGATGTTTTGGGATATAGAAACAATAATGTAAGGAAGGAACCTGCTAACATTCTTACTGATTTATATTTTGGAAACTGATTTAAATCCTTGTTTTAGTTTTCATTTTTTTATACGCAAATTCAACTCGCCTAGTTTTCTTTTTTAGGTTTGGATACTGATGAATTATTGTTTAGTTTGGGTATTGATTTATATTTTTTTTTAAAATTGATACTTTTGCGTCGGATGTTATGATGGTGCGACGCAAATTCAATTTTATTTTTTTTGATAAAAAAAAAGTCATCTGCGTCGGATGGTGTTCAATGTCCGACGCAGATTGACTTTTTTTTTTAATATAAAATGTATGATTTGCGTTGCACACAGACCATCATGCGACGCAGATGGTGCTGTTGGGGCTGGGGCTAAAGGTCATTTGCGCCGGACTATGCAGTACATGCGACGCAAATAGCACAAAATCTGCGTCGCATCCTAATCCGACGCAGATCATGTCTCCATCATTTGCGTCGAGGCTTGTGTCGTCGGACCCATGTCCGACGCAAATGGGCGCCTCGTATCCGAAGCAAATCAGCGTTTTTCTACTAGTGAACAACACGGTCGCGACTGTTTTTGGCGAGGCCGAAATATACAGTGGTAATACGTCTCCAGTCTCGGGCCTTGTGATGGTGGGTAGCTTCTTCAAATGCTCCTTTACCGCCAGGAATGCTTTGCTTTGCTCCTCTCCCCACTCGAACTTCTTATTTCCCCTTAGCAGTGCAAAGAAAGGCAAAGCCTTGTCTGCTGATTTTGAAATGAATCGAGTGAGGGCCGCCATTCTCCCTGTTAGCCTCTGAATATCTTTGACGCTTTTTGGCTCAGGCATGTCGACAATGGCTTAAACTTTGTCTGGGTTTGCATCAATCCCTCTCTTGCTTACCAAAAAGCCTAAGAACTTCCCTGTTCTCACCCCAAAGACACATTTCTTTGGGTTGAGCTTCATCCTATACTTCCTCAACGTTATGAAGGTCTCTTGCAGGTCATCCAAATGTTCGCGGTCAGTTTTACTTTTGATAATGGAGTCGTCAACATATGCTTCGATATATCTCCCCCTCTGATCCGCGAATACTTTATCTACCAACTTTTGGTAGGTTGCTCCTGCATCACGATACCCAAACGACATTGCCTTATAGTTGTATACGCTATAATCTGTGATGAATGCTGCCTTTTTTCTGTCGGCCTCGAGCAAACTAATCTGGTGATAGCTTGAGAACGCATCCATAAAGCTTAGCAGTGCATGCCCGCTAGTAGAGTCTACCAGCTGATATATTCTCGGTAACGGATAGCAGTCCTTTGGGCAAGCTCTGTTGAGATCCGTGAAATCTACGTACATCCTCCATTGGCCGTTAGCTTTCTTTACCATGACCACATTGGCCAACCATTCTGGATAATCACATGGCTCAATGAAATTCGCCGCCAGCAGCTTATCAACTTCTTCTTTTATGGCCTTGTTCTTTTCAGTAGAGAAATTTCTCTTCTTTTGCTTGATAGGGCGGACAGTGTTGTCAACATTAAGACGATGTACCATCACGGCCTAGTCTATTCCCGGCATCTCATCCGCTGAGAACGCGAAAACATCTGCGTTTTCGCTTAGGAGAGTCACCAGGTTGACTTTGACCTTTGGGTCCATGTCTGTTCCGACAGCAACTGTCCTTGCCGGATCCTCTGCCAACAGCTCCTGCTTTGTTTCTCCATCTGGCTTGGGTCTTGGCGTATCATCAGGCCTAGACTCCAGTTCTTCCATTGAAATTTCCATCATTTCTTCATCTCCTTTCTCGGATTCTGCTTCATCTGCCAGAGCTTTCCTCTAGGCTCGCCTTTGTTTCCGAGTTGGCGGATTCAAGTCTTCTACCGGTATTCTCCTTGCCGGCTGCTTTAGTGCTGTTAAATAGCATGATTTCCCATCTCCTGATTCCCTCTTAACTTCGCTGTCGTTCCAAGGTTGGAAACGTACAGCATGGTAAGATGGTAAGTTGACACAACTCCTTGGACGTCATGGATAAAAGGGCGTCCGATAATTGCGTTATAAGCTCCAGGCACGTCGACCACCAAAAATTCCGCCATCACATCTCTGGCATTCTCATCTTCTCCTACCCTGACCGGTAGGGTTATCAAGCCTTCCCGAATCACTGACGCCCCCGTGAAACCTATAACTGGGTAACGGACGGGCTTCAGATGCTCCCGGCCAATCATCAGTTTCTCAAAGGTTGAGAAATACAATATATTTGTCGAACTTCCTCCATCTACCAAAATTCTATGGATCAGACAGTTTGATACTTTCAGCGTGACCACTCGAGGGTCGTCATGGGGGTAGACAACGTGCTTCGCGTCCTCTACAGTGAAAGACATAGCGGGCATTACTGGCGGTCTTCTCCATTGCATACTCTCGTTGAAATTGACTTGATGCCTGAACTCTTTCAAGCTTGCCTTTGCTCCGTTCACACTGCCCCCATGAATCGGGCCGCCACTGATAACATGGATCTCACTGATCCGCGACTGGACATTCTAGTTGGCTGGCTTTACCAAGTCTCCATCCTTAATCTGAGCTTTATACTGGCTGAAATAGCCCCTTCTTACCAAATCCTCCAAGTTATCCTTCAGATGCCGACAATCTTCAGTCAAGTGCCCGTGATCACCATGAAAATCACACCACTTGCTCTTGTTGCGGTTTTTATGGAACATTTGTTTTGGACGCTGCCATTTATCACTATCTTTATTCATGAACTATATCTGACTAATGGAGGTGGTGAGCTGAGTGTACGCGTCAAACTTTTCTTTGCGTTCACACTTCTCCCGGTCATACCTCTCGCGGTCATTTCTTTCACGGTCATTTCCTCTTTTGACCACATTGGATTCTTGCCTTCTTCCGTCTCGGCCGCGATCACCTTCACGACCTTTGTCTTTCTTTTGCTTCTCCTCCTGTTTTCTTTTCGGGCTCGCGGTGCTGGTTGTTCGCGGCCTTATCAAACTCTTCGCCCCTTATGAAATCATTTGCTTTTCCCAGAACAGGACCTAAGGACGTGAAGGTCTTGCGACCCAAATAACTTCTGAACGCTGACCCCTCCCTCAGCCCCGTCATTAAGGCTAAGACGGCCACGTCCTGCTAAAGTCGCAGAATGGAGACTGCTTCCACGTTAAAGCGGTCAATGAAATCACGAAGACTTTCTGTTTCCCCTTGCTTAACTGAGAGCAGTTCACCAGTTGTGCGCTCACGGCGCCTATTGCTTACAAAATGAGTGCTAAATGTGGAAGCCAACTGGGAGAAACTAGAGATAATACCTGGCTTCAAACTCTTGAACCAAGTATGAGCAATCCCGGTCAGGGTAGACGGAAACACCTTGCACCAGATGGCGTCCACTTGAGTGTATAAGTACATGTGACCCTCATATGCTGCAACATAATCATCGGGGGTCGAAGCTGCCGTCGTATTTGCAGGACGGCATCTTGATTCTGGGCATGGGGTGATTCAAGACTTCTGGAATAAAGGGAGACATAATGGGCTTAATTAACAGGTGTCTGCCAGCAGAATAGTTACTAGCACCCTGGGTGCTGTACTCTTGGCGGGACTGACTTTGATATTCATCTTCTGAATTGTTTAGATCCTCAGTTTCCAGAATAGCTTCCTCATACTCTACATCATCAATTTGCCTTTCCATCTGGCGTTCCTTGGTAGGCGTGTCGCGCACCTAACAAAAATAAATAACCTAACTAATCCTCCTAAGTATGTAGTAGGGTAAGTCAGGGTCGATCTCATAGAGAGAAAGCTGTTATATGATTAGCCATTAAGTAATGGTAAGACTAAAGCAGGTTAATATCAAATATGGTCGAATTAACTATACTATTCAATCTATAAATAAAAGACTCTATAGTTAAGTATCCCCACTAGCATAAATTAATACAATGATAATTCCTACCCCAAACTAGTCAATTAAATATTCACAAGGAAAAGCATACCCTATAAAATACCATAAATCTCTCCCGAGTTTCTGTGGCTTCTCTAATATGCACTCAAGCCTACTCCCGTGGAATCATGCAAAATTAAAGACATTAAACGCGGCACTCTAACTTCCTAACAATCCATTCTACCTTACTCCCGTGGAGAACTTCATGTCCTTAATTGAAATATTCAAATCCGTCAAAACCCAACTCCCGTTGTGATCAAGACAATGGAATCACAACAATACTAGTTATCCCTAATCTAGTATTGGAATATGCACAATCAATTAAGCAAGAACAATTAAGCAATTAATTTGGGAATTTAAAGGTATAATCATGAATTAATTCACACTAGGGTTCAACTTAACCATAGATTACAAAACTATGAAAGCATAATTGAAATTAATAAAGAAAATAGAGAAGAATAATAAAACATCATAATATAAAACAAGGAGAAAAAAAGAAGAAAAGAGATACTTGAATTAATGGAAGAAAGGTGGAGTCTTGCAGAACAATAGAGATCTACAAATTTCTCTCTCTAACTTCTCTCTCTAAAAACCATAAGTATAAACTAATAATGATGATATCTCCTCTAAGCTACTCAATATAATGTTTAAAGTCCTATTTATAAGCTAAGATTAATATAAACCGACATAAGTTAGGTCACGTGGAAGATACGACATTACAGCAGGTTGCACGGGCAAACAACTACGAGCACGGGCGTGCACGGTCGTGCACGGTCGTGCGAGCAAGGCAGAATCATTCGTGACTTTTGATTGCAGGTTGCACGGCCGAGCACATATCCGCACGGGCGTGCGGGCAAGACAGTGGCTTCAGCTCAACTTTGAACAGCTATAACTTTTGATCCAGAGCTTTGTTTCACACATATAATATATCTTTGGAAAGCTCTTAAAGTCTAGTTGCCAACCCAGTTGGAATTACCTTATTGTAATTCTTATGTCAAAAGTTATGAGTGAAATGGTGCAGAGGTATCATATTTCGCACAAGTACACAAAGTCGTGTGTATCTTCTTCACTTTCAATCCGTTTTGGGCACATGATATATCGTTCTGAAGGTCATCCAAGTGCCTTAATCGTCATATCCTCAAATAGGAGTTCAAAGTACCTGAGATTACATCAAAAGATCAAGAAACCCGTGAAAGTATCGTAGCTTCTGAAAAGGGACCTAAATATGCACAAATGCAATGTGAATGCTCTAATGCTACATGAAAATGCACCTAATATGCAACTAAATTATGTTAGAATATGCACTTATCAAACTCCCCCAAGCTAAACATTTGCTTGTCCTCAAGCAAACCAAACCAATTCACAAGGGAAGAATAAGATGAACTTTTGTACAAGATGTATACGTTCAACCATTCAATCTCCAAGACATGAGATTCGAGCATATGAAAGATATTATAATTATAAGATTAGACTAAGATAGACCACAAATCGTACCTCATATAAATTCATGTAATCGCAACTTGACTCACCATGGCAAACCACAAACCTTCCCCCAAGCTAAACTCAATTAAACTCGGCAAACCTCACTTTAGTCGAGCACACATTCTCTTATGTGTTTATGGGTAATGAAATTTTCACTCAAACATATACCAAGTCAACTCGAATGAAGTATTTGTTCTTTAAACTTGACTATCGTCTCATTATCCACTTAAAACTGGCGAAAACATGCATATAGATCATGAGGACTTACAAAGGGTTGTAGCGTGGCTAAGGTAAGGGTAGGAAAAATATTTGGAAATGCTGTGCTAAAAGCCAACTAGTGGAGAAAATAACACTTCAACATCTATGGCCATTAGATGCAAACGCCACAAAAACTTCTACTAGAAGTTCAACAACACATTGCCAATAAATCAAGATAATACCCAACCTTATCAACTCCAACAAACATTATTTCACCATTTATTCAATCTTTTTTTTTTCACTTCTTTTTTTTTATTTTTTTTTTATTTTTAGATCATTCTTCACAACTTCTTCATCATTCTTTCCATTTTGCACTTTGACACTATAACTTTAAGCATTTTTTTTCTTTCAACATATTTTCTTCCAATAATTACCGAAAAACCACAACACAAGCTAAAACACATGAATTTTAATGTTACTCCACTTAGTAAGGCTTGGGTAGAGAAACCATAAAAGGCTAGAGGCTTGTAATGTAGGTTGATCAAGAGAATGGGATGTCAAGAGCTAAACATGGGTTAATTAAAGGGAATAATATATATGAAAAGAAAAATGTCTGAAGGCTCAAAATAATGAAAAGAACACCTCAATCATATCAACGCATGCATATGCCACATAAGTCTCAAAGAGTGCCAAGGCAAATTCAAGAATCGTACTTCATGAGGAACTATCACACAACAAAAAATAGAAGACTGATGTAGATGTGTCAGTCTATAAGGCTTGAAAGAATCCTCACTAGGCTTATGCTTACCAAGTAAAATCAAGTCTTTCTTGGGGAATGTCAACCAATCTTACCACAAACCATTCAAGTTGCAAAACAATCGTACCATGAAGCGATCAATGAAGACTAGCTCAATCTTATAAAATTAAATTACAATATCCAAGATATACCGAAATCTCATGAGTTATCAGTGTCATGAATTAAAACATATATTTCCTGTATGAATGCAACAAAAATGCAAAACTAAACTAAAATGTTCCTAATGCTAAGAAAGCAATAAATCCTAACTCACTTTCGTAGGAATCACGTTGCACTTAGCATGTGCAACAAGCCCTTTAAACCCCTAGGATGCCTTAGTGGACGAGTAAGGTCTCGTGAAGGTTTTCAGAAAGCATACCCACAAAGCCAAAATATGCAAAAATGCAGAAGAAATAAAAAAAAAAATACCAAAACGAAAATATGTGCAAAGTTATAACCCAGAAAGTAAATCCTCCCCCAAGCTAAATAACACATTGTCCTCAATGTGACAAAGAAATATAGGGAGGGGAAGAAAAGGAAAACATCCACAACCACATAACAGAATCAACTTCCTCAATCACACAATCAAGTTAAACCAAAATAAACGGCAAAAAGAGATATGAGTCTCAAAAACTTGAAGAGGGGGAAAGGAAAGAGTGTTGTGGGTGAAAACCCTTAGTTGAACCTCCTCACAGAGCATAAGATCAACTACCTAGAAATTAACCTCGATGAATAATAGGAATTCAACCCCTGGATCACAATTTGCACAAATTTTATAAGTTAGTAATCAAAAAAAAAAAAAAAATTGGAATATCCTAAATCTAAATTTTTTTTTTTTAAAAAAAAAAAAAAACTAATAAGGTTAGAAAAATTGGGTTGCCTCCTAGGAATAGCTCATCAAAGCCCTTAGTAGTTTGTCAAATGCATCTGCATGCATCTCACAAAAAAGCAAATAATATACAAAAGAAAATGTAGAATAAATTAGTTTTAATTCTCTAGAAGACCTGCAAAAAGGAAAATCAAAGAAAAAGTTATATCCACAAGAGAAGCAAGAAAAAGAAAAATTATTAGTCTTTTTACATGACCCAACAGGTTGGAAAGAAACCGAATGTACATAAATTTCATGATCATATGAGTCATTCAAAGAGGGAGAAATAAGGAATGAAGGAGGATATAATATAGGAGAAGAAGGAATGAGGTCAAGCTTTTGAGAGAAAGGAACATGAAACTCAAATACAGTAGGGGGAACCGACAAAGACTCATGAATCACATCACTCTCATCTATAGACTTCTCGAAGGAAGGTTTTTCAACCAAGGTTTCTTCCTCCTTTAAAATATCCATCACATTGATCTCTCCTATAATTTGATCATCATCCTCATAGCTCTCATTCTTTATACACCCCGCATCATCATCATCATAAATATACGGTTGGGGATGAGAATTTTGAGTGTAATAATCAAATTCATATTGGGGTGAGGGATTAAAATCATTCACTAATGTCACATCACACAAAGAAATTGCATGAGAAGTAGAGTGACAATTCGAAGAATAAGAAGGTGTTGTAATACAACTATAGGGTTGTAGGGTTGGTCTAGCAGATAAAGACATATCCCATTCATAGTTATACTTAGCCAACCACTCAATTAAATCCCAACAATAATCTGGTGATTGGGCTAGAAATTTCCCATTAGACATAGAATCAAACACCACCCTAGTTTCTTCATTTAAACCCTCATAAATTACTAGGCACATATCCCAAATTTCAATTTCATGTTTAGGACCAATAAAATCGCCAAGCCTATAATAGTATTTCCAAAACAATTCATTCTCATATTGAGGAAAAGAAAAAATTGCTTTAGAATTACTAGCAAAAATATTAGGTTCATGGAACATGTATGGTAATTCATGAGAACTCGTGCAAAAATTGGGAGAATTTTGATGTGATGCATCAAAATTATAAACATGAGAACCACAAGAATTATGACTATGGTGCCTATCAAAAGAATTATCCCCATCACAATAATAATATGACTCCATGATACGAAAAAGAAAGAAAAAAAAAATTCACAAAAGAAAGTAAAAAAAAAAATTATATACACTATAGTCTCACCAACAAAAAAACTAAATAAAACAAACTATCTCCCCGGCAACGGCGCCAAAATTTGGTAGGCGTGTCGCGCACCTAACAAAAATAAATAACCTAACACATCCTCCTAAGTATGTAGTAGGGTAAGTCAGGGTCGATCCCACAGAGAGAAAGTTGTTCTATGATTAGCCGTTAAGTAATGGTAAGACTAAAGAACGTTAATATCAAATATGGTCGAATTAACTATACTATTCAATCTATAAATAAAAGACTCTAGTTAAGTATCCCCACTAGCGTAAATTAATACAATGATAATTCCTACCCCAAACTAGTCAATTAAATATTCACAAGGAAAAGCATACCCTATAAAATACCATAAATCTCCCCCGAGTTTCTATGGCTTCTCTAATATGCACTCAAGCCTACTCCCGAGGAATCATGCAAATTAAAGACATTAAACGCGGCACTCTAACTTCCTAACAATCCATTCTACCTTACTCCCGTGGAGAACTTCATGTCCTTAATTGAAATATTCAAATCCGTCAAAACCCAACTCCCGTTGTGATCAAGACAATGGAATCATAACAATACTAGTTATCCCTAATCTAGTATTAGAAAATGCACAATCAATTAAGCAAGAACAATTAAGCAATTAATTTGGGAATTTAAAGGTATAATCATGAATTAATTCACACTAGGTTTCAACTTAACCATTGATTACAAAACTATGAAAGCATAATTGAAATTAATAAAGAAAATAGAGAAGAATAATAAAACATCATAATATAAAACAAGGAGAAAAGAAGAAGAAAAGAGATACTTGAATTAATGGAAGAAAGGTGGAGTCTTGGAGAACAATAGAGATCTACAAATTTCTCTCTCTAACCTCTCTCTCTAAAAACCATAAGTATAAACTAATAATGATGATATCTCCTCTAAGCTACTCAATATAATGTTTAAAGTCCTATTTATAAGCTAAGATTAATATAAATCGACATAAGTTAGGTCACGTGGAAGATACGACATTACAGCAGGTTGCACGAGCAAGCAACTAGGCGCACGGGCGTGCAGGGTCATGCACGGTCGAGCGAAATCTTGTTCAGTCGTGCGAGCAAGGTAGAAACATTCGTGACTTTTGATTGCACGTTGCACGACCGAGCATATATCCGCGCGGGCGTGCGGGCGAGACAGTGGCTTCAGCTCAACTTTGAACAGCTATAACTTTTGATCCAGAGCTTTGTTTCACACATGTAATATATATTTGGAAAGATTTTGAAGTCTAGTTTCCAACCCAATTGGAATTACCTCATTATCATTCCTGTGTCAAAAGTTATGAGTGAAATGGTGCAGAGGTATCATATTTCGCACAAGTACACAAAGTTGTGTGTATCTTCTTCACTTTCAATCCGTTTTGGGCACATGATATATCATTTTGAAGGTCATCCAAGTGCCTTAATCTTCATATCCTCAAATAGGAGTTCAAATTGCTTGAGATTACATCAAAAGACCAAAAAACCCGTGAAAGTATCGTAGCTTCTGAAAAGGGACCTAAATATGCACAAATGCAACATAAATGCTCTAATGCTACATGAAATGCACCTAATATGCAACTAAATTATGTTAGAATATGCACTTATCATTCCTCTTGCGTCAGCGTACGCATCCTCCTTTTCGGCGTACCGTCAACGTTTCTACCGGCCATAGCCAGTGATCGTTTACGGTGCTGAACGCCTCTAGTATTCGGAACAGGGGTGTTATTAGGCTGAGAAGTGCCTTGTAACATTTGGATGAATGATGCCACGGTTTGCAATTGGTCAGGGAAGAATTGAGTCAATTGGGTCAAGTTGAATGCAACACTACCATTTACCTGAGTCACATTATTCTCAGGAGTACGCTGGTCGTTATTGTCCTCGGGGACGTTAAAGTGGAACTGTGGTGTACCGATATGTCCGATAATGACAGGTTGAGAAGACTCTTGGCCAACTTCAAACCCTGGTGGACCGCGACTCGAGTTTCCAGTTTTGTCCATGACTGCTTCACAGAGACGGGAGGCCCCCTCCTTCTAGCGCCAAGTTGTTTCGGTGTTGAAACGGTAGGTGGTCTTGAGAGAATTCCGCCAAAGATTTGGGTTATCGTCCTCTGGTGAATAGCTGCACAAGAAGCAAACGTGAACTACCCTAGGGGGGGGTGCGAGGAAACCCCCTCCAATGCTCAAGTCCGTACGTGTCCAACTCGGATTTAGAGAGAGAAAGTAGAGAGAGATAAATACGAATTGTGAGTGTGAGAGAATGTACCTGTAGAAGAGTACCAGTGGGGTATTTATAGAAGTACTATTCACCTGACAGGATGTGTAATCTTTTGACACGTGTATGGCTGTGGTGCCTTTGACAGATTCCCTTATTTTGTCTTGTTGGGCGACCGCCAACGTTATCGGACCACGTTGCTATACTGACTTGTTAGAGCTGTAGGCGGCGTTTACAATATTCGCGGCCAAGGTGGTGTTTGCGGACTTACCACAGAGGTCTGCTAACATACTTGGGTCATACCCATACATAAAGTATGTTAAATTAGAGAAGCACAATTCCTACTCCAACTCTTTCATGCGTAGGATAGTAGGATTCCTATTCCTACCTTAACTAGACTTCACAAACTCTCATATCAGTTATCACACATTGTTATTTTGGATTTAACTAAATATTCCTACTATAAGCACAAATCCAAATTATTTTGAGTAAGATTTCCGAGTTAAGATATTATGCACACCCTAATATAAGCCAAATATTATAATAATAATATTATTATTATACAAATTCGTTTGAAGCCCGATTTTGTTTCGTACTTCGTGTTTGTGTGGGGTTCATCCTAGATGATTTTTTACGTTACATAGATGCTTTGGGATGTAAATTTTTTTGGCTTGATATATTTCACTAACTAACAAAAGAAAATATAATACTTTTATGTCATATTTCTTGTACACAACATAATTCTAACCAATAACCATAATAAAATTATATTTATTTATCTAAAATCCTCCAACCATTTTCTTTGGATTTCATAATGAAAATCGTGCCTTCTTATTGCTACAAACGCAAAATATACGTAATACGACAGAGCTTGAATAAAAGTAACGAAAATTTAACATAGTAAACTTTATTTGTCACAATATACATTTGAAATCATCAAATATTATTTCCATGCCATATATATATTTCATGTAGAAGTACAGAGTACTCCAATGACACCATCACACCACCATGAACTACAAGCGCGAAGCCATGGACGATTGATCGATCAACATTATCGTCGTGTCAAGGACACTGTAACATTGATGAACACATTCTTATCGTTGGCCATTGAAGCTTGCACGATTTCTCTATATCTCTTGAACAACTCTTCAATGATAGCTTCGCTGAAGTGACTTATGAGTAAGGGCTCTGCCACGGATCTCATGCATTTGACAAAGTCATAAGGATCAAAGGTCTTGTATGAATTGATCTTACAATACTCATGTTCTTTCGATTCCCAGCTTACTTCAGAAATATGAGCTTGATTAAGAGTAAAAGATCCTTCTTTCTCCACCATAAAGCTTAACTCTTCTGCTGATGGAGTGTATTGTGGGATGTTGAATGTGTTTAGCTTCTCTTCATGTATGTAACCCTACAAAAAATCATACATGATCAAACAAATTCCAGCAATTTCTTATAAAGATTATTCATCACCTATTAACATTCTGTTGTCTTATAAAAAAAATCAAGACCAAACAGCTTTACTTCAAATTTTTTATTTTTATTTTTATTTTTTAAAGATAGTCTCTTCATTAAAATTCCTTTTATTGTCATCTAAACTTCCAATTGTTTAACAAAAAAGAACAATAATCTAAAGAACAAATAATAATTCATCCGAAAGCATGATATTTATTGAGTATATTGATTCAATATAATAGTATCGAGCCCGCTAACGGACTCCCAGGGAGATAGATAAGAAATATATTGTTCTATTTAATTACTCATATTTATATAAAATAATATAACAATATATAATTCTTGTAATATTTTTGAATAAGAAAGGGAAAAACATTAAATGCTTTGCATTGAAATTATATATTATTATATTATTTTATATAATTATGAGTAATTTAATAGAATAATTGTCCGTTAGCTTTTGCCTAATAGTATACACTTATTGGATTATTAGTCTTACAGCAGCTATCCATACTGCTCTCTTTGCAGTTAGTTAGATAGTTTGTTAAGTTAGTTATTGTTGTTATAAATTATTGTTAGGCACGTGCTGCTTATGTTGGTATATAAACTCTTTTGTAATAGCTACTGTAGGAAGTTGTAAGAATTCATTCGATCAAGCAATAACAAAACACATTATTCTCTCTCTACATTTCTCTTTGTGAAATGATCTGAACTTCACAAAACAACATGGTATCAGAGCTCAGGTTTTGGGTCTCTTCTAAGCTGGGTCTTTAATCAAGCAACTGGATAAGGGTTTACCTCGACAAGATGTCCAGCCCCTAAGAGGATTATTCCTGATTACCTTTCCAGTTAGCTCTAAATTCTAAAGACACTCACATGTGAGGGGGAGTGTTAAACCCCATTGATGAGCACATGTGAGTGTCCCGCATTGGAGAAAGAGGAGAGACTAAACCACTTTATAAGCTTTGGACTTACTCCTATCACCAATTGGTTTTAGGATGAAACCTCATTGGGCTTGTAAGTGGGCTAAACTCTCCTCCTCCTTATTGGGTTGCCCGGTTCCATTTCGTATAATTTGAGAATTAACAACACTTTCGTTTTTTTCTTTCATTTTTCTGTTTAACATGTTAGAAGTAGGTTCTTTTTTCACTCGAATTTTTGTTCTCATGGGATAAGTTGATTGTTTTTGGACCAATTGGTGAACGTTTTGGTTATTTTCCTTACATTCAACATATAATAAGTATTCTATAATTTTTTAACCATGTAGATTAATTGGCTTTTCAGATATCTATCTTTTCATATTGATCACTAGATTTTGAAGCCTGTGGCGATGCAAGGTTTTTATTTTAATATGGTAGAATTATATTCATATTATAGCTGTGTGATATTACAGATAAATTATATTTTTATTGAGAGACATATTTCATAGTAATATAGTTATATTATTAATTAATGATTATTATTTTACTGTAAATCTCAAGCTCTATTCAATTATAATGAGATTGTGTATTTGTTTGTAGTATGTAGCAAAAGTTATAATACTCAATTGTATTATTGAGTTTTAGATAATTTATTGAAAATCAAACTCTAATTTCTCTGAATAATTCTAAAATTTCTATATTCTTACCATAATTCAGGGAGTAATTCTTATTATATTAAATTCACACTCTTCTTCTAACATCTTTATTATAATATCATCCAACGTATATGTTAAAAATAAAACATTTATTTAATATTTTTTATATACTTGTAAGCAAGTTCCAATGGTTTAAAAGTTATATTTTTTAAAACAATGTAGTAAAAATTATACGTAATTTATATTTCGAGCGCTCTCGATCCAATGGTATGAAAATTATTATATTCTGAATTATATAGCAAAAGTTATACTCAATTTACATAGTTAATAATTTAGGTTGTTTACTCAAAACCAAACTCTAATATTCACTTATCTAAAGGTCCGTTTATTTATATCTATTCAGAACTCTATGTTTTAAAATAAAAAAAAAAAATAATGATATGGCATGCTTAGGTGGCGCTCTCTGTAATATTATAAGATTGGCCTTTTAAAATCAAACTCTAATTTTTTCATCATCCAAATCTCTAATACATATATAATTTAATCTCTGTAAAACTTTATTTTCTTGTAAAAGCAAAGTTTCTTCATGAATTTTGTTCAATACTTAATTTTGGTTCAGTTGCGAAAGACTAAGATTATGAAAGGTGAATATGTTTTCATAAGCTGTAAAACTATACTGTAAATGGATCGATCTTATTTTGAACCATATTTTGGGCGCTCTCCAATGGTACAAAAATTATAATATTCTGAATTACGTAGCATTAGTTATTTAAAATTTACACGATATAATAATTTATGTTGTTCATTCAAAATCAAAATCTAATTTTTGCTTATCCACAACTCCTTATACGTAATTAAATCTATGTAGAACTCTGTTTTTATAAAAGATAAAAATACAAATTGATGACATGGCAATCATACGTGGCGCGCTCTATGCTCCCGAAATCTTAAGAAGGTCCCTATGGTCTCGAAAAGTTTCTCCTTTATATATTTATTAAGATAAGATTTATTTAAATTTTCGTATCATCTTATTAATTTTATCCCGGTGTCATCTATTAGTAATTTATTAAATAATATATGACATATCCATGATATAGATTAGCTCTGGTATCTTTTATTAATTCTTATTGAATCTCACTTTTTAAAAATAAACTAGTATCTTGGCCCGTGCGATGTCTCGGGTCAGTTACAATTATCAAATATAGTATTATCCATAACTTTCATAATTGATTTTATTATTAGCTTTTCGTAATGTCTAGTGCGAAATTGAAAAATGGACGTTATGACATGATACATTGTTTTAAAAAAAACTTCTAAGGAATTAGAGATAAAAATAGCAATTTCAGTGGAATTAGGATAAGAGAATTGTTAGATATTAATAAGCTATATATGTCTTTATAATTACATATAATTATAAGACTTTATTATGTTTTACTTTGAAACATTAAGCATTGAAATCGTACTGGATTAGTGGTTAAACTCTCACATTTCATATCAAAGGTCATGTGTTTAAATTCTAGTAACTACATATTGTTAATATTTTTAAATGAGATTATAAACATGTGTATTAGAAGGTTGAGAAGAATGTCACGTGACAGTTGGCACCGTTCCTTTAATATATATCAACGCCTTTTAATATATTTGTATGATAATAAATTTGTGTCCGCGTTAATACTTGAATATCTACAATGGCTGGGAGGGAATTTAGATTTAGGATCTGATTAATATAAATCGAACCATAAAGAATATGATTAGCAAAGGTATTAAATACCTCAAGCACCATATCGTTGAGAGCGGTAGCAAGAAGCTCCCACTCGTAACTGGATTCCTTACTATATTGCTCGGTGCTTTTCCTTCCCAAAATAGTTAGGATCATCATCCCTCCTAACACTACTTCTTCTGACCGACACTTTAAGAAATTCAAAAAGTCCATTTCAAATTGTTCATAGTAAGCTCTCAGCACATTTGGTGGACTTGTCCTTGCTATGTAAATGTTTCTCTTGTTGTCCTCTATCCCCTCTGGTACCTGTTTTGTCATTATCAAACAACAATTCTCAGATGTTGCAATAATTGATCATAATCCAATGTGTAACATTACACATTTGGATGATTTGTGACCTGCTAATCTAAGTTATTTTTTTTTATTATTCTTGAAATTAAATTTGTGATCAAAGTAAATTTTCGTGAAGCGTGAATGCCTTATATTTTGAAACGGAGGGAGTATGAATAGTTCGAATCAGATTTGATATGAATTCAAAATAGGATCACTTCATCCTTCATGCACTCTTACCAAAATTGACCCAATCAAAATTTAATATACACGTATATTGATGTCATATCAGTACAAGTTAATTGACAACATATATATTCATCAAAACAAAATCATTAAGATATGAATATGACCAGAAATACATCTAGCCTAGAACTGTGAAGTTGAAGTATCACCTGAGATAGCCACATGAGGCTATACGAAGAATGGACAAAATGCAAGTGGTTGCTTGGAAAAAGCCGTCCATAGAAAGAGCCAGGGACACCATTCACAAAACAATGCCCAAAACCATCCCCCATTCGCAGTTTAAGATGATCCGTAAACTTTGTCAATGACCTAAAGATTGTGTTGAAATCATTCCCTGGAAGATCATTCAAATAAACTTGATACTCTTGTTTCTTATTTCCGAGCTCTAAACGAACCTTTTCGACGGTTTCTATGAGCTCGGAGACAACACTCAAGTTGTTGAACTCAGCAGAGGAACAACCCAAGTCTGCTATGCATAAGATTTCTGGCCTTTCCTTGCAATATAACTCCTTTATGGCCTTTTCTTTTATGGATTTTGTCAACAACAGTACCTGCTTCTGTTGCATGAAATTGCGATCCTTTCTTAGTAATTGATTACTTCTAAACGTAAAATAAGATTTGCAAAAGTGTAGTAACTCTAACGGTGGTTCTATTATAAATGTCTCAATACTTCAAATCAATGGACTAGATTTATATAAAAGGATGATTGTTTCTCGCAACTAGCAACATGACTTCTTTTGTGCAAGGCATGCTCAGTTTTCTAGATAAACTGTTGAAATTTCTATAAAATACTTTGAACATATACTATGTTTTGAATACAAGTTAAAAGCAGTTAGGGCTTAAAAAGTGATTAGTGATAGAAAAATATACTTGCAATATAACTCCTTTACAACATAGATTAAAAGCAGTTAATGTAAGCATTTAGGGCTTAAAAAGCCCATTACAACTCGAGATAATAATATCATTACAATAGATACAGATCGAATTCCGTCTATATCGCAGCGCTTAGTCGCTCATTTACACCAAAAGAAACAATAGATAGGGAGGATGAGAGTAGTTCTTTGTATATAAACTGTACCTGGATGTATGACGTTTTTACGTAACTGTTTTCATCAGTCCCCTCCTTCATGCGAAGCACCTGCTTTACCTCGATCATTGCCATGAGTGTCCCGTCTCTTGCCTCTTTATTTATCAAAAATTCTTTCTTTAAAACCCCTCGCAATGCAAAAGTGTTCCAATGAGCCTGGCTTGTGAATGGTTCGTCATTTATAGGGATGCCAATTATGGTAGACAAATTTATGGTCTTTCAAAGAGAGTAATAAGTATGACTTAAAATAAGAGACACCCGTTTTTTTAACAAGTACACACCACAATATAAATTTTTTTAAAAAAAATCTCAAGTCTAGTTTAATAGCTAAATCATGTGCTATTTTAATTTTTAGGAAAATAAGGAGCTTTGGTTGTTGGATAAATATAGGCAAAATTGGTCTCAACACTCTGAACTATAGCGCAGGTGCACGCAACACCACCAACTACGACTTATAGCCAGAACACCACGAAGTACGGACCTAGGTGCAATCCATACCATAAATGAGGCCAAAGACCAGAATTCTCACCTCAAAAAAACTCATATAATAAAACAAATGAGGCCGGAGACCTAGGGAAAAATGGAAAATAATACTAAAATATTAAAATTCCACCGTCGCCAGTGGAGAATTCTGGTCTTTGGCCTCATTTATGGGACAGTCTGCGCCCAAGTCCGTACTTAGTAGTGTTTTAGCTATAAGTCGTAGTTGGTGGTATTAGATGCACCTGCGCTATAATTTAGAGTGTTGAGGCCAATTTTGCCATAAATATATTGTGGTCTTTTAGAGTTGCAACCTGTAAATATAAGATTTACATGTGCTTTTTGTTTGCATGGATTGAAGGGTTAACGCGGACCATTAAACTGAAAGTAACTCTGAAACGAAATTCTCTTAGACATGATCAACGACCCATTCTGCCATTCACTTGATGGAAGATATGGAACATGTGATTCTTTCCTTTTGATCATTCCATGAGTCACTTTCTTAGTCATTGCAAAATTTTGAAGACCGAGGTTGAGACAAGACCAATCAAACATGTTGAAGGATGTTGCTCACTTGCTGATTCGTTATTTTTTTACTCACTCCGTTTCTTTTTAATTGCTACATTTCCATTTTAGAAAATCAAACTATCAACTTTGACAGATTATTTTCATTTTCTTGATAAGTAAACATATAGTCATGTGTGAATGTGTGATCTAGATTCGTCTCAATGTGTAAATTCATAATATTAAATATTTATAATTTTTACTTGAGAGAAAGTATTCATTTACTAGACTCAATAATTGTTTGGGCAATTTTTTATCTACAACAACGCTACTCATACTCAAAACTTCAATTGGTATTGGGCCAAAAAAAAAAAAATCAATTTTTACCCAAATTCTATCTAACTGGTACTCATGTTAATACCAACTTTGTATTTTTACAATACATTAAAACATATTTAAGTAACCAGTTTACTTTTTTTTTTTTTTTTTTTAACTTGCAATGATTTGACTTTCACGCTTGCAGATATACAACTTTGATCATTAATGTATTTAATTATATATTTTTGAAACTTATAAAAAGTTGAAATCTTGTAAATATATATTGAGATAAATCCAACAACACCTTATTAAATTCTTAAATTTGTACTGTATATAACTTTTCTGTCAAAGAAAGTGTATGAATAGTGTAAAAAGTCAAAGGCTACAAGTAAAAAAAATTGATGAAATATATAATAGATTCTGAAGTCTCTCATGAGAAGATACTTATCACTAGGGATGAGCAAAACTATATGAATATCTGAATATCCAATAATCCGATTCCGACCCGATCTTTTTTTTGGATATCCGATTCAAAAAAAAATATTTTGGATCGGATATTAGATTCGAATATCAAATATCAATTTGGATATTAATTTTTGGATATCTGAAATATGAACAAATAATGGATATCCGATATATATATTTGATACTGAATCTAATATCTGAAATAATGAGAATATATTTCATATTTACATCAACTTTCTTCTGGAAAAAATCTAATTAATTTTTTTTTTTCTATTAGATACAATAAGAATTGGTGTTGAGATCCTCTAGAGTTTCAAAATAACTCTACACGGTAGAGTTCGTTAAATATCAGTCATTGATTAAGAAATCAAAGGCTTGTATTTTCTTTCCCAAAAATCCCCCCTATTTTTCCCCCGAATACCTTGCCCATATCTTTTCCTTTCCCACTAATCATGAGCCATTGATTTTATAATATATGGTTAGGATTCAACTCTACTTTGTAGAGTTTTCATAAAACTATTGTATTCAATCCGAAAATTTTCGGTTTCCAAAAATTTTATGATTTCAAAGATTTGAAAATTTTCTGATGGAGTATAAATATTTGATACTAGCTAGCTGCTTCGGATATCGAATATCTTATTCAAAATCAATTTTATGCTTGTGAATGGTTCATTAATTATTTATTTATTTGGGCGTTTCTTGCCTTGAATTAAGGAGTTGAGGACATTATTACTCCAGCAGTCGGCACCACAAGTAAAATCCTAGGCAGAAGCATGTGTTTCCACTCACTCCGTTTTTTTTTTTCAGCAGCTGTTACCACATATTTGTTACTAGCCTTTTGTGCACAAAGAAAGGTAATTTCTTAAATTATGGATTTTAGTAATTTCTCTCTAATCCCAAAATTGTTACCGAAAAGTATAATACAATTTCAGTTTTTTTTCCTTGTCTAACTTCTAAATTCTGATTTCACAAATTGATATTTAAAAATTTTCATCATTTTAATTTTTCTCCTTTTCTAAATGTTCACACTTTGAGTTTCAATTATATTTGAAATGAAATTTTAAATTTTTCATACATAATCTGATTTTGCATGAAATGGTCATTTTAAATGTTTCTCATTTTCTAAATTTAAACACTTTGAGTTTCAATTATATTTGAAATGAAATTTTAAGTTTTTCATACACAATCTGATTTCGCATGAAATGATCATTTTTAATTTTTCTCCTTTTCTAAATTTTAACACTTTGAGGTTCAATTATATTTGAAATGAAATTTTAAATTTTTCATACACAATCTGATTTCACATTAAATGGTTTTCGTAAATTAATGTAATTTTTTTTTTTTCTGAAAATGGATTTTTTCAAAAGTTGTTCGCAAAAAGGTTTGATATTGTTTTGTTTTTCAAAATTTATTTATGAACATGGATATTTTGCAAAAGTTTTGGGCAAAAATTTTATATTGGAATTTTTTTACAAAAGAACTAAATTTGCAACTTTTTAATCAGTATCATAAATGAATCAAATTTTATACACATCTTGTTTTCTGATTTTATATGAAAATTAATCAAATTTAAGTCTAATTATATAAAAGCCCTTTTCAACTAATTGCTATTATCTCCATTTTTTCAACTACATAACAGTCGACTAATGTGAAATTACTTTAAAGATTAAAAGATTTATGTACCTGATGCGCTCAAGTTATACGATGTTCTTATGGTATTTTAGGTGCACATTGCTAAGGGATTTGTTCGTAATTGTTAAGGTTTGCATAAAAATCATCCTTAGCGGAAGTTCGGAGTTTTGAGATATAAGTTGTGTTAATGTCATGCATTCCGAGCTTCCAAGGTGAAGTGCATTTGATCCGAGCCAAGCACTCGTGATCACCGCAAGCCTAAGCATCACGACGAGCTCGCCAAGCCAAGCTCTCGTGAGCACCGCAAGCTGCCCGGGCCGCTCCATCATCGTGAGCCATCGCAGCCCGGCGCTCCATCTTTCTCTCGCCCATCGTGTGCCGGCGCAAAGAGCATCATAGTCCAACGCTCGCCCGGCCTCGCCCGGCGCTCGAAGCATCGCCCATCGCACGCCCAGCAGCCCGGCCCGCCAGGCGCCCATCGCACGCCCAAAGAAGCAGGCCCAAAGCCGGCCTCGCACCTCGCGAGCATGGTCGCACTCGCGACTTGCTTGCTCGCACCTCGCGAGGAATCTCGCACGGTGCGACCTCGCGTGGTTTTGGCCCAGCCTCTTCACTCGTTGCGAAGGCAGTAGCTCATCGCACGGTGCGACCTGTATCGCACCTCGCGACCCCTATGGCGGTTTAAATGACGGCTGACTTTTGAGCCTTAGTATAAATACTAAACTTTGTTTTTAGACCTAGGGGGCAAGAGCCACAAGGAGAGGGAGTTTCCAAAACTCCACTCCTCTCTTGTTGTCTCATCTTTTTAGTTTTTATTTTCTAATTTAGTTTTTGTAGATTTCAATTATGGGATTGGCTTATGCTATGCCGATTGTAGCTTGAACCGTTCTTGAACGAGATTAATATGGAGCTTCAAGCATTATTGTGAGATCTTTCCTCTCTATTTAGTTTCTTTGATTATGGTTTAATTTCTATGATTGCTTTCTATGGTTTTTGCATAATTATGCTAGGAACGTTACTAGTTTGATTGTGTAATTAATCTAATGCTAGATTTAAGAATAGAACCCGATTGTTTTATTCTTTTATCAATTGGTAGCAAACTAGGGAGTAACTTAGATGCGGATCGTCTTGGTTATTTCTTGGGGAAATTGAATCAACTCGTCGAACGTTTATCGCTTGTATGACGTTAGCGGTGTCCGTTGGTTCTCTCGTGTTTATTGCTCGCTATCGGATTGAACTTAGACGCGATCGGACTAGGTTATCCTTTAGTTAGGGTTTTATAGTCACGCTGATCGTGCTATTCAACTAAGAATAAGGAGAACGCGAGATTAATTCTCAACAATAGATAATAATGGAATTAATTAGAGTCGAGGATCAAGGATCGATAATGAATTGAAGTGTATGTTAATCGGATTCAAGATCTTTCCATATTGATTTCTCATCTTGTTTATATGTTAGTTAGTTGTAGTTTAGTTATAATCTACTTGAAACCCCCCTTTGTTATTATTATTAGGTTTCTCGGCCCTTAGCTTAATCTAGGTTTCGAATCACGCTAAGTACTAAACTCGTCCCTGTTTCCCTGTGGATACGACCCCTACTTCCATTATACTTGTTTATTGTAAAAGAGAGTAGGAGAAATTTTATCTTTGGCCGGGCGCGGTGCACGACGACGCATCCGGGCCCGCCAAATTTTGGCGCCGTTGCCGGGGAAACGGTGTTACTTGTTTTTATTTAGAGTGATTTTTGGATGGTATAGCTTGTGCTCTTTGTTTTTGGTTGGCCACTCTCTTGGGAATGGTTGATTGAAGCTTTTGACAGTTTATTGCTTGGTTATTGTCTAGCTTTAAACATTTATATTAATGGTCATGACTTGAATTAGCTAGGAGTACTACTAGTTGATGTTTGTTGTTGACTTAATGCTAGGTTTGGATATAATCTGATGTTATATGCTCAACCATATTGTAGTAAGCTAGGTATTAACGATGCATTGCAAGAGTTCTTCTCAATCAATTTTGCAGGTACTTGAAGTGGAGATTGACATGGAACCACCATTGTCACACATGGAGCACAACCCAATGATTAAGCTTAAGGTATTAAGTCGAGCTCACGACTTTAAACAACAGCGCTTCTCGGGAGGCAACCCTAGACCCCTTTATTTTCTTTCTTTCTCTTTATTTTTCATCAAATTTCCACCACCACAACAAATTTTCTTTCACCCACCACCCACCCACTAAAAAGATCCACAACCAATCTTCATCCACTTGGAACCGAAATCCACAAAAGAAAATCCGTTGGGAGGACTTCAATAGCTAGGAGTTGGTACACTAGAGGATTGAGATTGTTAATGTATCTTTTCGATCTCTTAAGCTAGGTGCAAATCTCACAAATTCAAAACTTTTGAGCTTGTCATTTGTTTGAGTGATTCGAGGGAGAGGTCTGTGAGTTGATTTATGAGATTTGAGTTGGTGTTGTTAAGAAATTTGAGTTTGACGGATTGTTTGGTCATGAGTTTTGAGCATTCGATCTTCGATTTCCCCGATTTTCGATTTTCTCCCCCCATTTTCAGTTTACTTTTCTTCTAATTGTCGACACATTGAGGACAATGTGTAGTTTAAGTAGGGGGGAGGGTATTCTCATTCTCATGTATCTATGTTGTGTATATTACTTTCAATTTGAAAAAAAAAATGGAAATGAAAAAATGAAAAAAAAAAAGTGATGAAATGAAACCCGCTGAGTTGAAAACCCACAAGGGTGGGCGACTCAGGCAAAAATGGGGGCCCGGATAGGTTGAAAACCCGAAAGGGCAACTTATGCAAAAAAGTGGCTTATATTGAGCGGGTAAGATGGTGAGATGAAAAAAATGTGAGAAGCTAGGATGAAAACCCGAAAGGGCTCCTAGGCAAAATGAGAGATTAAGAGAGAATTATACACTTTGAAAACTCATTTGCCGGAGATGGTGTCATAAGGTGGAAAGCATTTTCGGGTTGGGTTGGTTATTTCATCCTTGATTTTGTGAAGATTTATGTTGGCTTTCACATTCTTTTGGTTGATTGTTTTTGGGAGTAAGCATGGAATTTATCCCTTTTTGTCTTTGTTCCATGGCTTGCTATTCTAAATTAGTTGTAGTAGTAGTAGTTTTAGTTTATCTTTTGAGGTTTTAGGCGAGTTGTCATTTTGATTGTGGCGTTGGAGTGAGTTCAATTCCTTTGAGATCCTTCGGGATTTGAGCTCACATTTTGGTTGTCGTTTGGTGATTATTGTTGTCGCGTCTTTTTTATTTTTCGGGTGAGCTCGAATCTAAGTGTGGGGGAATCATCTTCCCTTACGTTTAGGTTTTTGAGCGGATGTTGTTAAGATGTGATGATGATGATGTAGTTGATGGGGAGTGTAGGTTGGTGTCGTTAGTTTGGGTGATGATTTATTTGGTGATCCTCATTTTGAGTTTACTCGAGGTCGAGTAAAGTTCAAGTGAGGGGGTATTTGATGCGCTCAAGTTATACGATGTTCTTATGGTATTTTAGGTGCACATTGCTAAGGGATTTGTTCGTAATTGTTAAGGTTTGCATAAAAATCATCCTTAGCGGAAGTTCGGAGTTTTGAGATATAAGTTGTGTTAATGTCATGCATTCCGAGCTTCCAAGGTGAAGTGCATTTGATCCGAGCCAAGCACTCGTGATCACCGCAAGCCTAAGCATCACGACGAGCTCGCCAAGCCAAGCTCTCGTGAGCACCGCAAGCCGCCCGGCCCGGCGCTCCATCATCGTGAGCCATCGCAGCCCGGCCGCTCCATCTTCTCTCGCCCATCGTGTGCCGGCGCCAGAAGCATCATAGTCCAACGCTCGTCCGCCTCGCCGGCGCTCGAAGCATCGCCCATCGCACGCCCAGCCAGCCCGCCTCGCCCGGCGCCCATCGCACGCCCCGCCAGGCAAGCGCCCGACAAGCCGGCTCGCACCTCGCGAGCATGGTCGCACCTCGCGACCTGCTTGCTCGCACCTCGCGAGGAATCTCGCACGGTGCGACCTGCGTGGTTTTGGCCCAGCTCTTCAGCTCGTTGCGAAGGCAGTAGCTCATCGCACGGTGCGACCTGTATCGCACCTCGCGACCCCTATGGCGGTTTAAATGACGGCTGACTTTTGAGCCTTAGTATAAATACTAAACTTTGTTTTTAGACCTAGGGGGCAGCAGCCACAAGGAGAGGGAGTTTCCAAAACTCCACTCCTCTCTTGTTGTCTCATCTTTTTAGTTTTTATTTTCTAATTTAGTTTTTGTAGATTTCAATTATGGGATTGGCTTATGCTATGCCGATTGTAGCTTGAACCGTTCTTGAACGAGATTAATATGGAGCTTCAAGCATTATTGTGAGATCTTTCCTCTCTATTTAGTTTCTTTGATTATGGTTTAATTTCTATGATTGCTTTCTATGGTTTTTGCATAATTATGCTAGGAACGTTACTAGTTTGATTGTGTAATTAATCTAATGCTAGATTTAAGAATAGAACCCGATTGTTTTATTCTTTTATCAATTGGTAGCAAACTAGGGAGTAACTTAGATGCAGATCGTCTTGGTTATTTCTTGGGGAAATTGAATCAACTGTTGAACGTTTATCGCTTGTATGACGTTAGCGGTGTCCGTTGGTTCTCTGTGTTTATTGCTGCTATCGGATTGAACTTAGACGCGATCGGACTAGGTTATCCTTTAGTTAGGGTTTTATAGTCACGCTGATCGTGCTATTCAACTAAGAATAAGGAGAACGCGAGATTAATTCTCAACAATAGATAATAATGGAATTAATTAGAGTCGAGGTTCAAGGATCGATAATGAATTGAAGTGTATGTTAATCGGATTCAAGATCTTTCCATATTGATTTCTCATCTTGTTTATATGTTAGTTAGTTGTAGTTTAGTTATAATCTACTTGAAACCCCCCCTTTGTTATTATTATTAGGTTTCTCGGCCCTTAGCTTAATCTAGGTTTCGAATCACGCTAAGTACTAAACTCGTCCCTGTTTCCCTGTGGATACGACCCCTACTTCCATTATACTTGTTTATTGTAAAAGAGAGTAGGAGAAATTTTATCTTTGGCCGGGCGCGGTGCACGACGACGCATCCGGGCCCGCCAGTACCTGCTTGAAAGTTCGCAAATTGCCGATCGACGAATGTGTGATATCACTGTCAAAATCTTATGTTTTTCTCAGATTTGTGTTTATAGGTAATTTTTGTGAGTATGTAATTGTGAATGGTTATTGAGAACAATGATTTATAAGTGAATTTTGTGAATGTTTTTGTATGTATTGGCGTCCTATTATATTAGTTTTAGTTTGTAAGTTAATTTTTAGTTTTTGTAAAGTTTCCTGATCATTTGAGTGATTTGCGTGATTTTTACAACGTGATTTTCTCAATTCTATGAGTGATTTGTAAAGTTTCCTCATATAATTGATTTCTGAGTGATTGTTGAAAATTAATTTCCGGTGGCTTTGTTTGACTCCCATTTTAGTATTGAGATTCCTTTTGTAATTTAGAAAAGGAAGGGGGGCAAAATAGTCAGTTCAAAAGAGGACACCGTTGCTCCCCCCTTCCCTTATGTAATGGAGATCATCTAAAATTCTAAATATTGTCTTTTAAGGTGCAACACAAAAACATTTTAATAAGGTGGTCGGAGCCCATCATAATCAATACTTTGAATAAAAACTTACTTTCACACTCTACCAAAAAAAAAATAAAAAATAAAGTCATCGCTCACCTTTTTTCTTTTAGAAACTAAACGTTGTTATTAAAATATGTCATCATTAATATTCAAACAATTGAAACCAAACAAGTCGTTATCAAGATATATCATCACCATGACATTCAAACAATGGAAACCACACAAGTTGTTATCAGAATATGACATCACTAATATTCAATGGTTTTAATTTCTAGGCTTCAACTACGTACTGTCCACCCCCCTGAAAAAAGGGGGGAAATGCATTATACTAAGTGAAAAACAAGTTACATCAAATATGTCATCACTAATATTCAAACAATAGGAAAAGACTTCACCTAATTTAAATATGAATCACTTAATGCTCCACGTGGTTTTAGTGTCAACAAAAGATGAAATGGATAGTAAAAGACTACAATATAAAGTACAAGTCTAACCAATTTACATAATTAGGAGTTTAACCATTTGCTAATCATTTTCTCAAAAACATGATATTGGTAATAATTAATTGTTGTGTTTTGTGATTTGGCTATATTGTAATCGTCCAATATTAACGATTCTATTAACTAACTCGGACGATTTATTATTAATAGTTACGTGTTGTTACACCTTACAACTCTAGGTTCTTTCACTAGCTATAGATCCTTTGAACAAAAAGCATGTCATGATCAAAATTCTGGAAGAAGTCAGAGGGATATAAAGTGGATCGAGTGATGGAATACAAGGCTTTCATGTGGAAGTTACTTTCCTATTTAGGATCACTAAGCGGTGAAATCGAGCAAGCAATTAGAAATTCTACATTTATCATTCTCATTGAAAACTTTCAGTGGAAGTCCTATGCCTATAAATGCAATCAATCAAACGAGAGAAACTCAATCACAGTGGAAGTAGAATAGAGTATCCAAAAAAGTGAAAACAACATTGATTGGTTAGCGCAACAATATCTAAAATGACTTCAATTATGGTTTATTTCATTAGTTAGTATTAGGATAGATTTAGAAGTATTTCCTAAATTTATCTATCTAGAAGTGTTTACCTAGACATATCTATTTGCAAGTGTTTAGAGATAATATTTATTAGTATTATATTTAGGATATATTTTCCTAGTTCTACCTAAGTTAGGATTTATATGATGTACTATAAATATCCCCTTTGGGTTAATTATAATATGAACCTTTTCCCTTCAATCTATTTTGTCATGGTATCAGAGCCAATTGAGATCTTGGGTAAAAATTCGAATATATTCCCCTGCCGGTGGGTTTCGGCGAAAAACCGGCCCACCGGCCGGATTTGTTAACAAAACCTTTACAAGATATAGAAAAAAGAACCTCAACAAGATTTTGTGAGGGATAAGATTTGAATAAAGAGAAAACAAAAATCTGAATTTTTTGACAATCATTGTCGAGTTGGGACGGGGATTGTGTGAAAGATGATGATGGTCATGTTGATGACTATATTGATCATGATGAAATAGTAGATAATGTTTCTGTGATGAGAAGGATGAACAATGTGATATGGAGTATTTCAAGAGGGGATTTATTGTTTGTAAAATGTTGAATGTTGATTTGGTGCTACGTGCTGCCCTTTGCTTGCTGGTTGCGTCCCTCCTGTTCTTCTACACATAATGGAAAGCATCTACTTGTTGCCGCCAAGGAGGGCACTAGTCTACAGAACCTCTCTCAAGCCATGATGTGGCCATTGTCCGTCTCGCAAATATGGAGTGGCGTGTCCTTCAAATAGCAAAGTCTCGAACACAGGGAGTACCAATTCAGGTTTTTTTAGATGAATCCGATATCATTGACGAGATCCTCCAAGATGATATAGATCTCGATGATGTTGATGAGGAGGAGGAGGAGGAGGAGGATGAGGATGTATGATGATGAAGATGTCGCCTCTAAAGATTTGAAGAATTCGAAAAGAACGGCGTTTCCGACCTATTGATATACTTGACAAGAGGTTCGAAAAGAATGGCGTCCCTCGTAGGAAATACTTGACGAGTTCGAAAAGAATGACGTTCTCATCAAGAAGACAAAGAAAAATTTCAGGTTCGAAAAGAATGGTGATCCTGATCGATTGATATATGTACCAAGATGTTCGAAAAGAATGGCGTTCCTTGTACATTTAACAAGTTCGAAAAGAATGACGTCCCTGTTTGACTGACGATTGATGGATTCAAAAAGATTGACGTTTTCATCTTCAAGACAAAGAAAATTACGGGTTCGAGAAGAATGGCGTTCCCGATTGATTGAAATATTTGGTGAGTTCGAAAAGCATGGTGTCCTCATCAAGAAGAAAAAATTTGGTGGGTTCGAAAAGAATGGCGTTCCCAACAATATATCTATTTAATTTAATTTGACTTAATTTTTTTGTTTCTCCAATCGTAACGTTCGTGTTACTGCCGTTGCGATTGCAGGAGGGTGTTAGGATAGATTTAGGAGTATTTCCTAAATCTATCTATTTAGAAGTGTTTACCTAGACATATCTATTTGCAAGTGTTTAGAGATAATATTTATTAGTATTATATTTAGGATATATTTTCCTAGTTCTACCTAAGTTATTATTTATATGATGTACTATAAATATCCCCTTTGGGTTAATAATAATATGAATCTTTTCCCTTCAATCTATTTTGTCATATTTGGACTATAAACTAGTATCGCGTTTCTTTGCTATTGATATCGGGTTCTTTTCTCTATGTATTAAGGGCCTAAAGAGTGTTTGATTTTGACAATTGACGGTAAGCTGTTGGTTGTTTTACTATGCTGGTTTGACTAGCAGCTTTAATTCGCTTTTTATGTTGGTTGTTTGACTATTATAAAAGTGTGATAAAATCAACTGTTAATGTTAGCAGTTTAGTGCAAAAAGAATGCAAAAGTAAAAAACCAACCAAATTAAGTTTTGGTTGTTTGACCACATGAAAAATCCAAAAGTGTAATATCCCATTTCTAATTATTATTAATCTTTTAAATTTTCAGATTTAGTATAATAGAATTTATATATTTCTAAACAAACAAAAATAAGAGTTAAAGATAATAAAAGGTATAATAACTTATTTTAAGTTTCTTGTAGTAAACCTAACTATAAGATAATAGAAACAAATACTCCATACTTAAGCAAAAAGAGAAACTAAATGTTATTAAGATATTACAAGAAGTGCCCCTATAACCTATAGCTCTAGCCCATCTTCTTCCTTCCTCCAATTTTCTTCTCCGGCACATTTTTGAGACATGTTCACATAGGAAATCAAAGCCCATGTCAGTAGCTATCCTCATTTAGTCAATAAAGCTTGCTATACAATATCTCACAAAATCTGGAAGAAGCCTCAAATTTTGAATTCTCAATCTTCCTCCATTAATGTACCTTGACCAAAGTTCATGTATTTCGAATTATAAACTAAGCAACAGAGCATTGGTAGCCTCCAACAAGCTCTATAAATACCGAGTAATTTCCCATCATTTAGCCACAAGCAAAAATCAGAACAAATACTTAGCAAATAGCCAAGAATTTCTACTTTCTCTCTCCTCCATTTTACCTTCTTCCTTCTTCTCTGTTTTGGGCAAGCTGCCCAGCACCGCCACCACGCCACGATACCACCAACAGCAACACCGTCATTCACCAAGTGCCCTATGCACCACCACGACATCATAACCACCACCCGCGTCACCGTTGCCACCACGGCAGCAGCATCACCCAACCGCACACTCCCTTCCTTTCTCTCGCTACACCCACTCGCATCACCTCTCTCTCTCCTCGACCCACTTGCATCGCAAACCCCCACCACAAACCAACCACCTTCGCCGCCCCCTAGACCCACCAAGTGCTGCACTGAAGCCTTCATCTCCGGCGAGGCGCTTTTGTCGCCCTTCCTCTGTTCCTTGTCGCAAGGTATGTTCAACATGCCTTTCTTGCATTTCCTTTTCTTCTTCTTATTTTCTCTTTTAAGCCTAAAGTATCTGATTTGTATTTTATTAATTACTTCTAAAATGGTTGGGCTCAATTTATATATGAGTTAATGAGTTATAACTTAGTTGTTTTCATTAGCCTAATGAGATTAGAATAAGTATGTTATATAAACTTGTGTATAATACAATCTTTAATTTCAGTGATATGACTTAGTACAAGTAATGGACCAAGTTGAATGAATCAAGTTACTCAAATTTAATACTAGTTAGTCCTATCTTATATATATTTTGCTAACTAAATAACATTGACCTTAATTTATTAATATGTACAAATGACAAGTCCTAATTCTATTTAAAGAAATGTAATAGTGATAATTATTCAAGTAATACAATAGTACTTATAAAGTTTAGGAAATAAATGAATATACATGGTTTCACGATTAATATGGTTAATGAGTCAGCTTTATAGCTATGATAATAACAAATTAAGTAAGTTACAATATTAACAACATCATTACCAATTATTGGTTAGATTAAGGGAAAAAGGATATTACCGCCTCCCCCGACTATCAAAGTTACTACGCAGGATTTGAGGTAACGTCTACTGCTAACACCCGCACTCCCCTTCCAACTATGTTTTGTGATGGTTTTATATAATGTTTATGTTATGCTGTTTATGGTGTGTGGGATATGAACTGTTTTGGTGTTTATAAGAAGTATGATTTATGTATATTATTTCTGTGAATGATTTCATATAACGGTTATGCAATGACTCTGATATGACTTCTCAAAAGTACTTAAAAGACATGAAACATGATAAATGAAAATGAAAGATGGTGAATGGCAGTACTATATTCTCTGGCCGTGCAAGTGTCATTATGTTATCTGGCGGCAATGCCACCTTCTAATGGGGGACCACGTCCCAAGTGGCACCCGCGTTATGCTTGGCGTTATGCCACCTCCTGATAGGGGACAATGTCCTCGGTGGCTTCTCCCTATGTTACGATTGGCATTATATGCCACTTTCGGATGGGGGATAAATATCCTTGGTGGCTTTGCCTTCTGTTACAATGATTTATGGCATTATGCCACCTTCTGATGGGGAACATATGTCCTCGGTGGCTTTGCATTCTGTTGTACTCGCCAAGTAACCAAAAAAAGTTTTCTGATAATGAAATGTGATAACGGATATTATATTCATGAATGACAAGGTATATGAATCTTAAATTCCTGATTTGAAGTACATGTTTACGAAATGGTTTGACTGTATTCTCTCCTCCCTGTTTGCAAATAAAATGAATTGAAATGAATTTACGTTGTTAGAGTAGTATGTTACTGAGCCTCGGCTCATGGGATGGTGTAGCAGAGAGGAATAATTTACTTTAAATTCTGCGACTATGACAGCTATGTAATCTAAGTATATGAACACTAAATGACGCGACTCTAGTTATGCTTAAGTTAGCTACATGTTTCTAGAATTACTATAGCTTTTATAAAAGGTTTAGTTTCAGGAAAGAATGTTTGCCTTGTACTTTCTCGAACGGAAAGTATGGCAGTGACGCACCGACTAAGCAAGGAAGGTCTTTTGCTGCTAATCCATGCAACTAATTAACCTAATAATGATGCTTAGAAGTCGGGGGGTTACAGAATGGTATCAGAGCAAAGGTTCTGAGGACCGTAAAAGTGACCCAGAATTTTCATGCTAACGGGTTTTTAGGAATAAAAAGAGTTTTAAAAAGAAATAGTTTATAATTCATAAATTTAGTAAGATATTCAAGTGATAAAACGAGTTTGGTTTCAAAATGGAATTTAAGAAGATTTTTAATAGTTAAACTATGTAATGAACAAGACGATAGAAAATATTCAATAAAATGAATAAGTAAAAGAAGTGGTGAAAAGAAATCTGAAGGGTAATTAAAGTAAACGGATAGAAAGTTTAAAGCGAAAATGAGTGTATAAGTTGTCAAACATATTTCGATTTAAAATAAACACGAGTGTGAGTGTTAGGAACGGGACGGAAAATATTTTATCATATGATGTTTTACTTTATGATGGATGACTATATGATGATTCGAAAATGGTCAATATGCTAGAAAATGGCTTCAAGTGAAAGCCCCCACTAATGCTGGAAATAGGAACCATGAGTCCGATGTTTCGCTAGAGGAAATGAGAGCAAGACTCGACGTTTTACGGAGTGACCCCGTATTTGGAGATGCCACGGGAGACGTTGCAAATGATAATCGAATGGATCTAATGAGATGTATGATGATGGAATTGCTACAAGGAAATCGACAAAGGGCCAAATCAGAACAAGAAGAATGCTCCACTATGTTCAAACGATTCGCCACTCATGGACCCCCAACTTATGATGGCAAGCCAGACCCCACCGAATTCGAAGAATGGCTTAATAGCATGGAGAAATTATTCGATGCTATTCAGTGCCCCGAGAAATGGAAGGTGAATTTCGTAGTATTCTATTTGAAAGGGCAAGCTGATCTTTGGTGGAAAACTGCCAAGGAAATGCAAAGCCAGCCTGGGTTCGGATGGGAGAAACTGAAGGAGGCTATGAGAAGGCAATTCTATCCCCAGTCTCTACAGCTCCAGATGGAATCCTCGTTTATCCATCTGAAGCAAAGGAACATGTCTGTCTTGGAATATGATGTGAAGTTCAATGAGCTGGCTCGATTCGCTCCTGACCTGGTAACCATGGATCGTCAGAGGATGAACCGGTTTGAAGAAGGTTTAAACTTGGATCTTCAAGAAAAGCTTGCTGCACACATGAGTCAGTCCTACCAAGAGTTGTATGATAGAGCCATCAACGTCGAGCGAAAGATGAAGCTTCAAAAAGAGATATATGAGAATGGTAAGAGAAAAGGGAAACCTCAGGATGGCCAATCAAGCAACGACTTCAAGAGGCAAAACATGGGATACTGATACGCCCAAGTTATACGATGTTTTTGTGTTATTTTGGGTGCACTTTGCTAAGGAGTTCGTTTATACTTGTTAATGTTTGCATATATAATATCCTTAGCGAAAGTTCGGAGTTTTGTGAATTAAAATGGTATTAACGTCTTATGTTCCGAGCTTTTATGGTAAAATGGGTTTGAGCGATATACTTGGAAGTGTTTGAGAGGCTCAACAACATTGCGCCATTGCCATCTCACCAACAACAACCAAACACCACAGCATGCCCAGTAAGCCAAGCACAGCAGCAACGTCATGCCCAGCAAGCCCAAGCAACACCGCAAGCTCGGCAGCATCGCACAGCCATCACACAGCAGCATTGCCCATCCTGTCGCAAGCCCAGCGAAGCAGATGCGCACAGCAGCTCGCGACCCACGAGCCCTGCTCTCGCGACTAGGGAGCCTTGTCGCGACCCGCGGCCAGCTTGTCCTGCCAATGCCCAGCCAATGTGTGCGTGATGTCAGTCAGCTCGTCGCTACTCGCGATCAGTGCCGCAACTCGCGACGCTTTTGTCGGTTCAGCGGCCACGTTTTGTGTGGGGTTTAAAAGCATCCCAAAACCTATTTTCAAGAGGAAGACGGAGAAGACGAAGAGGAGAGCCGAAATGTAGGGGTTGAAGCAGCAAATTTGAGGAGAGAGAGAGGATACTCCTCTCTTCATCTTTCCTTCTTCATGCTCCTCTTTCCATCTTTCCTTCTTCATTCCTCTTTGTTTTTCATCTCTTTGTTCTTCATTTCCTAGTTTTAGTTTTCATTTCTTAGCTAAGTTTTTAGGGATTTCAACTATGGATTTGGTTTATGCTATCGGATTGTAGCTTGAAATGTTCTTGAAGAAAATTAACATGAAGCTTCAACCGTTATTGTGAGATCTTTCCTCTCTATCTATTTTCCTTGATTATGGTTTAATTTCTATGATTATACTTTATGATTATTGCATAATTATGCTAGGAACGTTACTAGTTTGATTGTGTAATTAATCTAATGCTAGATTTAAGAATAGAATCGTATTGTTTTATTCTTTTATCAATTTGTAGCAAACTAGGAAGTAACTTTAGATGCAGATCATCTTAGTTATTCCTTGGGGAAATTGAATCAACTGTTGAATGTTTATCACGTGTATGACATTAGCAGGTCTATTGGTTCTCTGTGTTTATTGCTGCTATTGGATTGAACTTAGACGCTGATTGGACTAGGTTATCCTGTAGTTAGGGTTTTATAGTCACGTTGATCGTGCTATTCAACTAAGAATAAGGAGAATACGAGATTAATTCTCGACAATAGATAATCATGGAAATAATTAGAGTTGAGGTTCAATGATCGATAATAAATTGAAGTGGATGTTTATCGGATTCAAGATCTTCCCATATTGATTTCTCATTTTGTTTATATGCTAGTTAGTTGTAGTTTAATCATAACTCTTTTGAAACCCCCCTTGTTATTAGGTTTCTCGGCCCTTAGCTTAATCTAGGTACTGATTCACGCTAAATATTAAACTCGTCCCTGTTTCCCTGTGGATACGATCCCTACTTCCATTATACTAGCTTAGTGTGCATGAGAGTAGGAGAAATTTATCTTTGGTTAGGTGCACACGACAAATCCGCACCCACCAAATTTTGGCGCCGTTGCCGGGGAAACGGTGTTACATATTTGTATTTAGCGTGATTTTTGGATGGTATTGCTTGTGCTCTTTGTTTATGGATGACACTCATAGCACTAACGATGCATTGCAAGAGTTCTTCTCAATCAGTTTTGCAGATACTTGAAGTGGAGATTGACATGGAACCACAATTGTCACACATGGAGCACAAGTCCAATGATTGAGCTTAAGGTACTAAGTCGAGCTAACGACTTTAAACAACAGCGCTTCTCGGGAGGCAACCCGAGACCCCTTTTATTTTCTTTCTTTTCCTTTATTTCTCATCAAATTTCCACCACCACAACAAATTTTCTTTCACCCACCGCCCCCCACTAAAAAGAACCACAACCAATCTTAATCCACTTGGAGCCAAAATCCACAAAAGGAAACCCGTTGGGAGGAGTTCAACAGCTAGGAGTTGGTGAAATTGGAACGGTGAGATTGTTATATCTTTTCGATCTCTTGAGCTAGGTGCAAATCTCAAAAATTTTGAACTTTTGGAATTTGCCATTTGTTTGAGTGATTTGAGGGAGAGGGTTGTGAGTTGATTTAGGAGATTTGAGATGGTGTTGTTAAGAAATTTGAGTTTGACGGATTGTTTGTCATGAGTTTTGAGCTTTCGATCTTCGATTTACCCGATTTTCGAATTCCCCCCCATTTTCAGTTTACTTTTTCTTCTAATTGTCGTCACATTGAGGACAATGTGTAGTTTAAGTAGGGGGGAGGGTATTCTCATTCTCATGTATCTATGTTGTATTTATTACTTTATATTGTATTTATTACTTTCAATTTGAAAAAAAAAATTGAAAAAAAAAATTAAAAAAAATTGATGAAATGAAACCCGCTGAGTTGAAAACCCACAAGGGTGGGCGACTCGGGCAAAATTGGGGGCTCGGATAGGTCGAAAACCCGAAAGGGCGGCCTATGCAAAAAAAAAAAAAAAAAAAAAAAAAAAGAGCTAGTTGAATGGGTAAGATGGTGAGATGAAAAATTTTTTTTGAGAAGCTAGGATGAAAACCCGAAAAGGCTCCTAGGCAAAATGAGAGATTAAGAGAGAATTATGTATTTGGAAAACTCATTTGCCGGAGATGGTGTCATAAGGTGGAAAGCGTTTTCGGGTAAGGTTGGTGAATCCATCCTTGATTTTGTGAAGATTTGTTTTGGCTTTCACATTCTTTTGGTTGATTGTTTTTTTTTGGGAGTAAGCATGGAATTTATCCCTGTTTGTCTTTGTTCCATGGCTTGCTATTCTAAGTTAGTTGTAGTAGTAGTAGGTCTTCCTTTGAGGTTTGGGAGAGCTGATAGTTTAGTGTGTCGTGAGCTGACATTTTGATTCTTGTTGGTGTTGCTGGTTAAACTTATTGGTGTTGCTGGTTATTATTGTTGTCGCGTCTTTGTATTTTTCAGGGATGTTGTTAAAATGTGATGATGATGATGTAGTTGATGGAGAGTGTAGTTTGGTGTCGATAGCTTGGGTGATGATTTATTTGGTGATTCTCACTTTTGAGTTTACTCGAGGACGAGTAAAGTTCAAGTGTGGGGGTATTTGATACGCCCAAGTTATACGATGTTTTTGTGGTATTTTGGGTGCACTTTGCTAAGGAGTTCGTTTATACTTGTTAATGTTTGCATATATAATATCCTTAGCGGAAGTTCGGATTTTTGTGAATTAAAATGGTATTAACGTCTTATGTTCCGAGCTTTTATGGTAAAATGGGTTTGAGCGATATACTTGGAAGTGTTTGAGAGGCTCAACAACATTGTGCCATTGCCATCTCACCAACAACTACCAAACTCCACAGCACGCCCAGTAAGCCAAGCACCGCAGCAACGTCATGCCCAGCAAGCCCAAGCATCACCGCAAGCTCGGCAGCATCGCACAGCCATCGCACAGCAGCATTGCCCATCCTGCCGCAAGCCCAGCGAAGCAGCAACGCACAGCAGCTCCCGACCCGCGAGCCCTGCTCTCGCGACTAGCGAGCCTTGTCGCGACCCGCGGCCAGCTTGTCCTGCCAATGCCCAGCCAATGTGTGTGTGATGTCAGTCAGCTCGTCGTGACTCGCGATCAGTGCCGCGACTCGCGACGCTTTTGTCGGTTCAACGGCCACGTTTTGTGTGGGGTTTAAAAGCATCCCAAAACCTATTTTCAAGAGGAAGACGGAGAAGACAAAGAGGAGAGCCGAAATGTAGGGCTTGAAGCAGCAAGTTTGAGGAGAGAGAGAGAGGATACTCCTCTCTTCATCTTTCCTTCTTCATGCTCCTCTTTCCATCTTTCCTTCTTCATTCCTCTTTGTTTTTCATCTCTTTGTTCGTCATTTCCTAGTTTTAGTTTTCATTTCTTAGTTTAGTTTTTAGGGATTTCAACTATGGAATTGGTTTATGCTATCGGATTGTAGCTTGAACTGTTCTTGAAGAAAATTAACATGAAGCTTCAACCGTTATTGTGAGATCTTTCCTCTCTATCTATTTTCCTTGATTATGGTTTAATTTCTATGATTATACTTTATGATTATTGCATAATTATGCTAGGAACGTTACTAGTTTGATTGTGTAATTAATCTAATGCTAGATTTAAGAATAGAATCGGATTATTTTATTCTTTTATCAATTTGTAGCAAACTAGGAAGTAACTTAGATGCAGATCATCTTAGTTATTCCTTGGGGAAATTGAATCAACTGTTGATCGTTTATCGCGTGTATGACATTAGCAGGTCTGTTGGTTCTCTGTGTTTATTGCTGCTATTGGATTGAACTTAGACGCTGATTGTACTAGGTTATCCTGTAGTTAGGGTTTTATAGTCACGCTGATCGTGCTCTTCAACTAAGAATAAGGAGAATACGAGATTAATTCTCGACAATAGATAATCATGGAAATAATTATCGTTGAGGTTCAATGATCGATAATAAATTGAAGTGGATGTTTATCGGATTCAAGATCTTCCCATATTGATTTCTCATTTTGTTTATATGCTAGTTAGTTGTAGTTTAATCATAACTCTTTTGAAACCCCCCTTGTTATTAGGTTTCTCGGCCCTTAGCTTAATCTAGGTACTGATTCACGCTAAATATTAAACTCGTCCCTGTTTCCCTGTGGATACGATCCCTACTTCCATTATACTAGCTTAGTGTGCATGAGAGTAGGAGAAATTTATCTTTGGTTAGGTGCACACGACAAATTCGCACCCACCAGATACCCGGAGAACAATCATTACCAAAGACTACTTCTCCAATGTAATAAGTTTGGTAAGCAAGGACATTTGGAAAAGGATTGTAGACAAGGGACAGGTCAATGTTTTTGATACGGTAAGCGAGATCACTTGGTCAGAGATTGTCCCATGCCAGACTCTTGAAACCAAAAGACGAACGACGACTACGGTCTTGGAAGAAATCAAGGAAGCGGCCAGATTTCCAGATATAATGGCAATACAAGTAACACCAACGCTAACAGGAACCCTGCACGTGGGTCTTCGCAAGCTGGAAGAGTATACGTGATGCAATCAACTGAAGCTGATAAAAATGAGAATGACGACATTGATACCTTCTCTACTCCTGAGGCTTAAATCGTATGTTTGGACACGGATTGATGAACTCGTAATGTATGCAGCTATTACTACCTATTATGCTATGGTTTTATGACTAATTAAGTAGTCTTAAGAACCGTTTATGTTTTAACAACCTAAATAAAAGTGTGAAACTATTTCCATGAAATGTTATTCTGAATTTTCAAGTTTCGAGAACAAAACTTTTTCTAATGGGGTAAGGATGTAATATCCCGTATCTAATTATTATTAATCTTTTAAATTTTCAGATTTAATATAATAGAATTTATATCTTTCTAAACTAACAAAAATAAGAGTTAAAGATAATAGAAGGTATAATAAGTTATTTTAAGTTTCTTTTAGTAAAACTAACTATAAGATAATAGAACCAACTACTCCATACTTAAGCAAAAAGAGAAACTAAATATTATTAAGATATTACAAGAAGTGCCCCTATAGCCTATCGCTCTAGCCCATCTTCTTCCTTCCTCCAATTTTCTTCTCCGGCACTTTTTTTAGACATGTTCACACAGGAAATCAAAGCCCATGTCAGTAGCTATCCTCATTTAGTCAATAAAGCTTGCTATACAATATCACACAAAATCTGGAAGAAGCCTCAAATTTTGAATTCTCAATCTTCCTCCATTAATGTACCTTGACCAAAGTTCATGTATTTCGAATTATAAACTAAGCAACAGTGCATTGGTAGCCTCCAACAAGCTCTGTAAATACCAAGCAATTTCCCATCATTTAGCCACAAGCAAAAATCTGAACAAATACTTAGCAAATAGCCAAGAATTTCTACTTTCTCTATCCTCCATTTTTCCTTCTTCATTCTTCTCTGTTTTGGGCAAGCTGCCCAACACCGCCACCACGCCACGACACCACCAACAGCAACACCATCATTCACCAAGCGCCTTGTGCACCACCACGACATCACTAACCACCACTTGCGTCACCGTCGCCACCACGGCAACAGCATCACCCAACCACGCACTCCCTTCCTTTCTCTCGCTACACCCACTCGCAGCACCTCTCTCTCTCCTCGACCCACCTGTATCGCAAACCCCCACCACAAACCAACCACCTTCGCCGCCCCCTAGACTCACTAAGTGCTGCACTGAAGCCTCCATCTCCGGCGAGGCGCTTTTGGCCCTTCCTCTGTTCCTTGTCGCAAGGTATGTTCAACATGCCTTTCTTGCATTTCCTTTTCTCCTTCTTATTAGTATCTGATTTGTATTTTATTAATTACTTCTAAAATGGTTGGGCTCAATTTATATATGAGTTAATGAGTTATAACTTAGTTGTTTTCATTAGCCTATGAGATTAGAATAAGTATGCAATATAAACTTGTGTATAATACAATCTTTAATTTTACTAATATGACTTTGTATAAGTTATGGAACAAGTTGAATGAATCAAGTTACTCAAATTTAATACTAGTTAGTCCTATCTTATATATATTTTGCTAACTAAATAACATTGACCTTAATTTATTAATATGTACAAATGACGAGTCCTAATTCTATTTAAAGAAATGTAATAGTGATAATTATTCAAGTAATACAATAGTACTTATAAAGTTTAGGAAATAAATGAATATACATGGTTTCACGATTAATTTGGTTAATGAGTCAGCTTTATAGCTATGATAATAACAAATTTAGTAAGTTACAATATTAACAGCATCGTTACCAATTATTGGTTAGATTAAGGGAAAAAGGATATTACGGCTTCCCCCGACTATTAAAGTTACTGCGCAGGATTTGAGGTAACGTCTACTGCTAACACCCGCACTCCCCTTCCAACTATGTTTTATGATGCTTTTATATGATGTTTATGTTATGCTGTTTATGGTGTGTGGGATATGAATTGTTTTATTTTGCAAATGGTGTTTATAAGAAGTATGATTTATGTATATTATTTCTGTGAATGATTTGATATAACGGTTATGCAATGACTCTGATATGATTTCTCAAAAGGACTTAAAAGACATGAAACATGATAAATGAAAGTGAAAGATGGTGAATGGCAGTACAATATTCTCTGGTCGTGCAAGTGTCATTATGTTATCTGGCGGCAACGCCACCTTCTAATGGGGGATCACGTCCCCGGTGGCACCCGCATGATGCCACCTTCTGATGGGGGACAATATGTTGGGATCAAAGTTGGAAAAAGGGGAAGTAAAGAGGCGCCCGATCGGGCGGCGACTTTTCTTAGTCGCTGTTGGCGCCCGATCGGGCGGGGTTCGCCCAATCCAAGGCTAGGGTTCCTTTGCAATGGGAACATGAGGTGGGCTGTTAACGGGTTGAAGTCGACCTTATTGCAGTTGGGATTTCTTCTTGCTGCATCTGTATACGATATCTGAAAGAAATTTCAGAAGATTCTGAAGTCTGAGACAAAAAGATTGTTCAAGCTTTGCACCTGAGAGGCCTGCATGTCAGAAAATGGAACAGTGTGTTGTCTAGAGTCAATAGCTATCCTGTTTTGCAGTAGCTTGTGTTGAGAGGGTTGTCCTGGTTGGAAAACCCAACCGGTGATTTCTGACAAGTCCTTGTGTTGAGCCTTGGAGTTTCGGTCTTGGCCCGATCGGGCGAAGGCCCTTTTTGCCGTTTTTCAGCTTTTTCCTTTATTTCCTTAGATCGCTTTTGTAACCTCCTTTTAATTACGTGGTTTAAAGTTGTTGATCATCCTTTTATGGTGGTTTATTCTTCCCCATAATTCCTATTGATGATGGGAGTTTTTATTCTCTATTATCTTGTGTTTATTTGGATTGATTATAATCATTGGATTCCTTGGGGTCCTTTGATTTCCTTTGGAGGTTACTTCTTCTTCTTCACTCCTTTAAATATATTTCATTTTTTTATTTTGAGAGATATCTTTTCTTATCTTTTCTCTTCTTCCTTTCTTCATTATTTTGGGCATAAGTTCTAGTAACTCCATCTCACACCCAAGAGTGCCATTGTGTGGTGAGAGTTGTGTAAACCTTAGGGAACGAATCGGTGAGTACAATTGTGCACCCCGGTTGCACCGAATCTCGTTTTCAAGGCAGTGGTTTGTTTACCACGGCACAACAAGTTCAAATTTCTTGTTCATATCTTGTTCTTCATTCTAGCCTTGAAAACCTTTAATACAACACAATGTCCTCGGTGGCTCCGCCCTATGTTACGATTGACATTATATACCACCTTCTGATGGGGGGTAAATATCCTTGGTGGCTTTGCCTTCTGTTACAATGATTTATGGCATTATGCCACCTTCGGATGGGGGACATATGTCCTCGGTGGCTTTGCCTTCTGTTGTACTCGCCAAGTAACCAAAGAAAGTTTTCTGATAATGAAATGTGATAACAGAGATTATATTCATGAACGACAAGGTATATGAATCTTAAATTCCTGATTTGAAGTACATGTTTACGAAATTGTTTGACTGTATTCTCTCCTCTCTGTTTGCAAATAAAATGAATTGAAATGAATACGTTGTTAGAGTAGTATGTTACTGAGCCTCGGCTCATGACTTTTTGTTTTCTGTTTTAGGTATGCATATGAAGATGGGATGGCGTAGCAGTGAGGAATAATTTACTTTAAGTTCTGCGACTATGACAGCTATGTAATCTAAGTATATGAACACTAAATGACGCGACTCTAGTTATGCTTAAGTTAGCTACATGTTTCTAGAATTACTATAGCTTTTATAGAAGGTTTAGTTTCATGAAAGAGTGTTTGCCTTGTACTTTCCCGAACGGAAAGTACGGCAGTGACGCACCGACTAATCTATAAAGGTCTTCCGCTGCTAATCCATGCAACTAATTAACCTAATAATGATGCTTAGAAGTCGGGGCGTTACAAAAAACAAAAAAACAACCACCTAAAAATCGATTATCAAACACTGAAACACCCCTGAAATCTTTGTCGTATGCCAAGCATGAGAAATTCAAATTGCTAACGAAAACCATTAATCTTAAGGAAGAGGGGGGTTGGTGTTAGTGGCCCAAAATAATGAAGCAAGAATTCAGTTACGATGCTACTGTCATGTTAGCTGGTTGCATTTTTGGGTGAAACCATATATGATGACGTGGAACCATGTTACCCACTAAGCTTTAGTATTTGCTTCGTGTAAGGTTAGTTCCTTACATGAATTAGGCAGAGCAATCAGACAATTAATATATTATTTTCTCTCTTTGTCTTCGATCTATAACTCAGCATTGTCATTCCAAAATTAGTTATGTTTGGTAGAGTACGAATGCATGTAAATGGAAACTCAATCACATGTAAGCTTCTGGATTCTTGTTAAATTTGTGTGGTGCTGAGTAACTTCTATGAGGCAAGAAACCTAACTATATATATATATATATATATATATATATATATATATATATTTTTGACAACGAGAAATCGTACATTAATTAGAGCAGAGTTTAGATTTGGACAGCGAACAACCAACGACGAGCGTTGCATCTTGCCGCATGAGCAATCCCAACAATCTGCTATCGCTTGGGATTATGGGCTCATGATCTAAGTCACGTTCCTTTGTGACTCATTACTCTTTCTCGAGAGTATTTCAGGTTTCTCCCTTAGATAGGAGAAACAACGCATTGGAGTGCCGCCTTCTGATTTGAATTTGTCAAGGCAAAGACCATGAATATCAATGCCAAGCTAAAAAGAGAGCTAAATAAATTGATCTCTCGAACACACATCCGGTTTGGAAAAACAGAAAACACACGTCCTAACCATGAAAAACGTTCATCGCCTCGTCCACGCGCACAATCCGCTTGATTCACCTTTTCCCTCATCACAAATTCCAAAAACACCATATATTCTCCGGTAATGATTCCCCATTCCTTATCCAACTGATAGATACATGTCGATGGCCACAACCAGCCACGAACAACAGCTTGAGCAACTCGAACACAACAACTTATTCCTACCATTTTAAGAAGAACCACACATATTAAGAAACAGACCAACATACTGACAGTTACCCTACCTAGGGGAAAAACCAACAACCATGGGGAGGGGGGGGGAAGGGGGGAGCTCGACACAACTAGGGGAGGAGGAGGGAAAAGGGGAGCCCGACACAACCAGGGGGGAAGGGAAGGGGAAGCCCGACACAAAACAGGGGGGAAAGGGGACGATGTAATACCCCGAATTTTGAAAGCGTATTTTATTATTTATATGGTTTAATATTATATCCACTTAAAATTTATTTTATGATAATGCGATTTTATTTGATAACTATGTTTATTAAAATAATAATTTAATTTAGTTTTGAGTTATTTAACAAGTTTATTTAAATGATTTAATTGAAATGTATTTTATTTAAATAAACTAATTATTCATTTTCATTATTTCAAAGTATTTTAATATGGTGATTGAGTTGTGGGCATTCTTATTCATTCAAGTTGTCCATCCATTTTATGTAATACCAAGCCCAATGTCAAGTCCATATCCATGTGTCTTTTAGCCAAAAAGAAAAACGAAAACAAAACAAAAAAAAAAAAAAAAAAAAAAGAGAAAGAAAGAAAACGTGATCATCAAAGATCACCATCTTCCTCCTTCCTCCTTCCTCACGCACAAAACCAATAGAGCCAAAGGTCAGATTTTTTTCCACAAATATTCAATAGTTCTTGTCAGAATTCAATCCACAATCCCGGATTTTGGGAGAAAAATTGGTCAAAAGTGAATCTCAACACCATACCTCACGAGTGGTATCATAGCAGAGTTTAGATTAACAAGGGAAAGATTAAAATTATTAAATTTATTAATTAGGAAAATGAATCAACTAGGGTTAAACTTAAAATTGGTTTAGGAGGTCAAAATAATAAATTATTTAGGAAAAATGAATTAGGAATAAAATATGACTTAAGGATTTAGTATGGGTACCGGCGCGTGCGGATGTGTCGTGTGCACCACACCCGGCCAAAGATAAAATTTCTCCTACTCTATTTTACACTAAGCAAGTATAATGGAAGTAGGGGTCGTATCCACAGGGAAACAGGGACAAGTTTAATATCTAGCGTGAATCAATACCTAGATGACTCTAAAGGTCGAGTAACCTAATAAAAAGGGGGGTTTTCAAGTAGATTATAAATAAACTACAACTAACTAGCATATAAACAAAATGAGAAATCAATATGGGAAGATCTTGAATCCGATTAACATCCACTTCAATTCATTATCGATCATTGAACCTCCACTCTAATTATTTCCATAATTATCTATTGTCGAGAACTATCCTCGCATTCTCCTTATTCTTAATTGAATAGCACGATCAGCGTGACTATAAAACCCTAACTAAAGGATAACCTAGTCCGATCAGCGTCTAATTTCAATCCAATAGCATCAATAAACACAGAGAATCAATAGACCTGCTAATGTCATACATGCTAATGTCATACATGTTGATAAACATACATGCGATAAACAACCCTCTCCCTCGAATCACTCAAACAAATGACAAATTCAAATTTTGTTGAAATTTTTCAGATTTGCACCTAGCTTAAGAGATCGAAAAGATTCATTAACAATCTCAACCCTCTAGTTTTACCAACTCCTAGCTATTGAACTCCTCCCAACGGGTTTGCGTTTGTGGATATTGGCTTAAATTAGATTAAGATTGGTTGTGGATCTTTTTAGTGGGTGAGCGGTGGGTGAAAGAAAATTTGTTGTGGTGGTGGAAATTTGATGAGAAATAAAGGAAAAGAAAGAAAATAAAAGGGGTCTCGGGTTGCCTCCCGAGAAGCGCTGTTGTTTAAAGTCGTTAGCTCGACTTAGTACCTTGAGCTCAATAATTGGGCTTGTGCTCCATGTGTGACAATGGTGGCTCCATGTCAACCTCCAATTCAAGTACCTGCAAAACAGATTCCGAAGAACTCTTGCAATGCATCGTTAGTGGTACAATTTCAAAACAAGGTGGTAAGTCAGGAGGCTTTTTCCGCTCTTTCAACTCGGGCACCATAACCTGCACGTTAGTAGGAGGCCCACAATCCTCAACCAAGACATCATCAGCATTCATCAACTCATCAACCTGCTCAATATCAAGAACATCATGCAAAACAGAGTCAACAATGTTAATAGAGCAAAGTGAGTTATCATCCTTAAGTAGAAGCTTAGGATCATTTATATCAAATGCCTCTACTTTTCCCTCAAACTCCATAGTCAAAGAACCAGCGCAAACATCAATTTTAGTGCAAGATGTTTTCAAGAAAGGTCACCCCAAAAGGATTGGGGCGGCATGCTTATCAGGTTCCATCTCCAAAACATAAAAATCAGCAGGAAATTGCAATTTCCCAACCTTAACTAACACATTTTCTAATTTACCCCTAGGATAAACATTGGATCTATCAGCTAATTGAATCACCACACCAGTTTCATGCAAATTGCCAAGTTTCAAAGACTTATACAATGAATATGGAATCACATTAATTGACGCACCTAAGTCTAACATGGCTTTAGGAAACATGGTGTCACCTATAGTACATGGGATGGTAAACATGTCTGGGTCATTGCACTTTTGAGGTAATTTCTTTGGAAAGATAACAGAGACATGCTCGCTAGCCTTCACTTTTTGCACTCCCTTTTGTTTTTGCTTTCTTTTCGAAGTACACAATTCTTTAAGGAACTTAGCATACCTAGGTACTTGATTTAAAGCATCAAAAAGGGGAATGTTTACCTCACATTTACAAAAGATTTCGTAAATGTCTTTGTTGCGCTCTGCATTGCGGGTTTCTCTCAATGCCTCGGGAAATGGTGGCTCTGGTTCATATGGTGGAGGAGGTGATTTTTGGACTTTCTCCTCTTGTTGAGGTGGCAATGATTTACAATCTGTTGTCGGTTCATGCTCAATCACCTCTTCCACTATCTCTTTGTCTCGAACCACCAACCTCTCTTTGCTTGCAATTTCCGCTCCACTCCTCAATGTGATAGCACTCACGTTCATTTTAGGGTTGAGTTCTGTTTGGGATGGCAACCTCACCGAATCCCTAGCCTCTAACTTGGTTACAGCTCCTGAAATTTGGCTTACTTGGCTCTCCAAGTTCTTGATGCTCGATCGAGTTTCCTCTTGGAACTGCACCATGTTACCCTGCATGTTAGTCACATTTTAAGTTAAAGCATTTAACATTTCCTCAGTAGACATGCTAGAGCTCGAGTCTCGGCCTTGGGGCCTAGGATAAGGGTGTGGTTGTGGCCTGTTATAGTGTTGTTGTTGATGTTGATTGCCAAATCTGAAGTTAGAATGGTCTCTCCACCCTTGCTCGGAAGCATAGGAGTAGGGATCATGTCTCTGTAATGCTTGTTGGCCTTGAAAACCTACAACTTTGACCTCTTCCCTAAATTCTTCTTGCATTTGAGGACAAACATCAGTATGATGATCTAAAGAACAAATCCTACAAGCTTTTACCTGTTGAACTCTATTGTTCTTTACCATGAACTCACGCATCATCGATGTAAGAGCTTGTACTTGATGCTCGGCCTTTGAAGAGCTAGAACCTGGACTTTCAACATTTGCTCTACGATGATTCGATCTTCTACTGAACTGTCTCGAGCCTTCAGCTAGTTCTTCAATGAGTTCTCTAGCTGCAGTTGGGGTTTTGTTTATGAAAGAACCTCCACTAGCAGCATTCACCATTCGAACATCTTCGTCAGAAGAACCATTGTAAAAGTACAAAATGAGGTCTTCATCAGAATAGCCATGATATGGACAACTAGCACAAAGTCTCATGAACCTCTCCCAATATTCGTAGAAAGACTCATCGTGTTTCTGCTCAATATTGATGATTTCCTTCTTTAATGTTAATGACTTAGAAGCTGGAAAGAACCTCTCAAGAAATCGCTTCTTCATTTCAACCCAAGTGGAAATGCAACCAGGAGGAATATAATATAACCAATCTTTAGCTCCATCCTTCAAAGCAAAAGGAAAAGCTCTCAACTTGATTTGTGCATCCGTTGCTCCACTTGGTTTCATGCTAGTACAAACCACGTGAAACTCCGAAAGAAATTTGTTTGGATCTTCTCCATTGAGCCCATGGAAAGAAGGAAGCAAGTGTATCAACCCCGACTTCAATTCAAAAGTAGTGCCTTCATCAAGAGCCGGAAATGAGATGCACAATGGTTGTTGATCAAGGTTAGGAGCCATGAGCTCCCTCAAGGTACGAGTTTCAATTCTCGGAGGCATCTTTTCCTCCAATTCAACGTTAAAAGATGATTCTTGAAAATTTTCTCGCAAAATGTTTCTCCACCTGAAAAGAGTCAATTCTAATTCGGGATCGTAATGCAAAGATTCTTTGTTAGTAGTACGAGTGTTAACCATAAACAAAGAGCACAAGCAATACAATCCGAAAACACACGCTATATACAAACAAGTAACACCATTTCCCCGGCAACGACGCCAAAATTTGGCGCGTGCGGATGTGTCGTGTGCACCTCACCCGGCCAAAGATAAAATTTCTCCTACTCTCTTTTACACTAAGCAAGTATAATGGAAGTAGGGGTCGTATCCACAGGGAAACAGGGACAAGTTTAATATCTAGCGTGAATCAATACCTAGATGACTCTAACGTTCGAGTAACCTAATAAAAAGGGGGGTTTTCAAGTAGATTATAAATAAACTACAACTAACTAGCATATAAACAAAATGAGAAATCAATATGGGAAGATCTTGAATCCGATTAACATCCACTTCAATTCATTATCGATCATTGAACCTCCACTCTAATTATTTCCATAATTATCTATTGTCGAGAACTATCCTCGCATTCTCCTTATTCTTAATTGAATAGCACGATCAGCGTGACTATAAAACCCTAACTAAAGGATAACCTAGTCCGATCAGCGTCTAAGTTCAATCCAATAGCAGCAATAAACACAGAGAATCAATAGACCTGCTAATGTCATACACGCGATAAACATTCAAACTAGTAACGTTCCTAGTCTAATTATGCAAAAATCATAGAACACAAGCATAGAAATTAAACCATAATCAAAGAAATTAAATAGAGAGGAAAGATCTCACAATAATGCTTGAAGCTTCCTGTTAATCTTCTTTAAGAACAGTTCAAGCTACAATCAGCATAGCAAAAGCCAATTCCATAATTCAAATCTCTAAAACTAAACTAAACTAGAAAATGAAAACTAAAAAGAAAAGATAACAAGAGAAGAGTGGAGTGTTGGAGATTCTCTCTCCTCAAGTGTGTTCCACCTAGGTCCAAAAATCAACTTTAGTATTTATACTAAAGCTCAAAAATCAGCCGACAATTACACCAACCTACGGGGTCGCGAGGTGCGAGACTGATCGCGAGTCGCGAAGAACACTCTGTCTTCCACGCACAAAATGAACGGGCAATGGTCGCGAGTCGCGACATCCATCGCGAGTCGCGAGGGCTGGGTGCTCGCGAGGTGCGAGGAGGCTCGCGAGTCGCGAGCGCTGGGCCTTTGAGCTGGGCGATGAGCGCTGGGCTGCTGAGCGTGCGGTGATGAGCGCTGGGCTGCTGAGCGTGCGGTGATGAGCGCGCATGAGAGCTGGGCAGACATGGTGCTTGCAATGCTGCTGGGCATGCTGGCTTGCTTTGCTTATGGAGGCTCAAGGTTGACGATGATGCTGGAATGGAGTGTGCTAAGCCTCGCGATGTTGCTTGGCTAGGCCTTGCGATAATTGGCCATTACGTTACGATGCTACACTTCCCGAGCATTCCCAAAACATACCATTTCACCTTAAAAGCTCGAAACTTAGAACATTATCATTAACTACCTCACAAAATCCTGAACTTCGGCTAAGATTGATATATATATGCAAACGTCAACAATTACGATCGAACTCCTTAGCAAAGTGCACCCAAAATATCATATAAACACCGTATAACTTGAGCGCATCAGGTACGAATGGGTTATGTGTACATATATGAAAGTACTCGTCAAAGGTATTTATTAATTGTTTATAATATGTTATTAGATGGCCAAGACACGTTTGACCGCCAGGAAATGCACCAGAACCCCTCGTCAAGGACCCTACCTTCTAAGGATGAGGGTAGGAGAGTCTATTTCAGCTTATATTTACAGGTTACGTTTAACAATGAAGTGTTACCACCTCAACGAAGGCCATGGGCATTCGGATTACCTCACGCCACCTAGACAGGCCGATGTTTTGATTCACACTCTCCCCAACGATGGTCCTTATGCCGGAATCAAGAGCGAATACTCCGATATTCTGAAAAATGGAAGGCCGAACTATGAACGATACACATTGAAAGGGAAGTGGTATCTCACGTTGAGTTACTTGGAGAAAAGGATGCTCGATGCTAGGGCCAAGTGGCTTAATGACTATTTACCCACTGATGACGAGGAGCCCAACTATAGTGACGATGAAGAAGTAGGAAGCAACACTGCCTCACCCGTTGTAAATCTCGATGGAGATGGAGACGGAGATGAAGGTGAAGACGAGGATCCGTCCGAGTACGCTGATTAAAAACCCAATTCTCTAGCCTTGACCCTTAGATTTCTAATTAAGGTCGTAAAAGACCAATTAACTTGTTAACTTAGTTAATGATGGTGCAACTGATGCTTATTTGACTATTTGAAAACTCTTATGCTACTATGAACGAATTGTTATGGCACTTTTGGAGTAATGAATGATAAACTTTTGACATGTGAATTGACTGTGAAATGAATGATGAACTTTTGATATGTGAATTTAGTATGAAATGAATGAATGGTGTGAACCATGATTTTGTGAATTAGCTTTTATATAAGAATCAATGTGAATGGTGTAAATACCAATGTGAATAACGCAGGTAGCTTATGCAATACGTTTATATGCGATCTAGAGCAAGGCGACAAGAAAACCAAATGGCCGAAACTCCCGAACAAGTTGCAGCACGACTTAGGACTCTTGAACATCTACCTCAAAGTTTTAGCTTAGTCCTTCAAAACCAGAGCAACAACAACCACCACGGAGACGATCCGCAAGCTGCAATGGCGAAAAAGATTTCCGCTTTGAAACCACCAATCTTTGCTGATACTTGGTGGGAAAGTGTAGGACCTACTGTTAAAGCTCAAGAGAACTTTAACTGGGAAGCATTTAAGGTAGCGATTAAGGCTCGATTCTTCCCCGAGCACATTCGTAGGCAGAAGTACAATGAGTTTAGTAGGTTTAACCAGAGCTATAACATGAGTGTGCAAGAGTACGCTCAGAAATTCAATGAGTATGTCCGATTCTGCCCGACTGTAGTGCCAGATGAAGGAACTAAGGCCCAGAAGTTTGAAGATGGACTTAAGTTTGATCTTCAGACCCGAATGGGAGGTAGCACCTCTACCACTTTCGCGGAAGCATATGCTAAAGCTTCGAACCTGGAGAGAATCTTACAGCGTGAGAGAGAGGTGCTAGGCAGACACAAAAGAAAGGAACCTGCCGGCAACAGCAACAACCAAGGGTACGACAAAAGGCCCAACAATGGTGGAAACAACAATAACAATGGTGGACGCTACAACAACCGCAACAATCAGAATTCTGGACAACAGACCCAGCAAGGAAATAGGAACCAAAAGAACTTTGTTTGCAAGAAGTGTGCCAAGAGCCATCCAGGGTTCACCTGTCAGGGTGAGAGAATCAAGTGTTTCGAGTGTGGAGAAGTAGGTCACAAATCGTTCAACTGTCCCAAGAAGCGAGCTCAAAGTGGACCTACTGGGAACAATGGTAACAATGGAGGTGGAAACAGAATTCAAAACTTCAATAACAACCGCCCCGGTGGAGGGAATGCTGCACAGAACGGGAACCAGAACAACCGCTCTTTTGCAGGTGGGAATGGAAACTATGGAAATAATAGCAATGGAGGCTACACCAATGGAAGAATAAATGTCATGAGCCGAGTTGAAGCTGACACCGATGCTAATATTGTGACGGGTACATTTCTCGTAAACTCAAATCCTGCCTTTGTACTCTTTGATTCTGGAGCGTCTCATTCTTTTATTTCTAGCACTTTTGTTAATAAATATCCACTCAAGTCTACCCAGTCTTGTCGAGCCAATATAGCCATGCCCACCGGTGAAACTGTTTCATGTAAATCTCTATTCCAAAGTATCCCGGTAGTCATAGCTGGTACTGAATTACCAACCGATCTAATCCTTTTTTACCTAAAAGACTTTGACGTTATCTTGGGAATGGATTGGTGAGCCAAGTATAAAGCCAAAATTGAGTGTCATAACCAGAAAATATCTCTTAGAGGACCAAAGGGAAATAGGATATCTTATAAAGGCATAACCTTCCAGCCCGATGTCAAGATAATCTCAGCCCTGAACCTTCAAACCTATCTTAGAAAAGGCTACCCAGTCTACCTGTGTCAAGTAAGGGACGTAAGCGTGGAAAATGAGGAGTTGACTCAAATTCCGGTAGTAAAGGAGTTTCCGGATGTATTTCCCGAAGAGCTTCCAGGAATGCCACCAGAGAGAGAAGTGAGCTTTAAGATCGATTTAGTCCCTGGAACAGGACCTATTTCTAAGGCTCCGTACCGAATGGCACCTGCAGAAATGCATGAATTGAAGGTGCAATTGGAGGAATTGTTAGATAAAGGGTACATTCGACCTAGTGTTTCGCCTTGGGGAGCCCCGGTGTGGTTTGTCAGGAAGAAAGACGGATCTCTAAGGTTGTGTATCGATTATAGGGAGCTGAACAATGCCACGGTAAAGAGTAAATATCCGCTCCCGAGGATCGAGGATTTGCTCGATCAGCTTCAAGGTGCAACAGTGTTTTCCAGGATCGATTTACGATCAGGTTATCACCAACTACGAATCGCTGAAGAAGACATCCCTAAGACAGCTTTTCGTACGAGATATGGCCATTATGAGTTCACCGTCATGCCTTTTGGACTCACTAATGCGCCCGCAGCTTTTATGGACCTCATGAATAGGAATTTCCAGCCATACCTGGACAAGTTCGTGATTGTATTCATCGACGATATATTGGTGTACTCGAAGGACAGAGAAGAGCATGGGGATCAGTTGAGGAAAGTTTTGAAGATTCTTCGAGAAAAGCAATTGTACGCGAAGTTCTCGAAGTGTGAATTTTGGTTGGAAAAAAATTTCATTTTTGGGTCATGTGATATCAAAAGAAGGCGTTTCTGTAGATCCATCGAAGATTCAAGCAGTGACCGATTGGCCTCAACCTAAGAACGTCACCGAAGTACGGAGTTTCTTGGGTTTAGCTGGATATTACAGGAGATTTGTGAAATATTTTTCGAGAACGGCCCAACCTCTCACTAACCTGATGAAGAAAACAAGAAAATTTCATTGGGATGATAAGTGTGAGGAAGCATTTCAAGAGCTGAAGAAGAGACTCACAACAGCCCCAGTATTGACATTGCCCTATGGAGTAGAAGGATTTGAAGTCTACAGTGATGCCTCAAAGAAAGGTTTTGGGTGTGTCTTGATGCAACATGGTAAAGTAGTGGCCTATGCGTCGAGACAACTCAAACCGCATGAGCAAAATCACCCTACTCATGACTTGGAGTTAGGAGCAATCGTGTTTGCGCTGAAAATTTGGAGACATTATTTGTATGGAGTGCAGTGTAAGGTCTATACAGATCACAAGAGTTTGAAGTATCTGTATAAGCAAAAGGAGTTGAATATGAGACAGAGACGTTGGCTCGAACTTATAAACGACTATGATTTGAAGATAGTGTATCAAGAGGGAAAAGCGAACAATGTAGCTGATGCGTTGAGTAGGAAAAGTGCTCATTCGCTAGATGTGTTGATCCTAGCCAATGAACTGTGTGAAGAGATCAAGAGATTGAGTTTAGAAATAGTTGAGCCCGATTATGTGAAAGC